>JALIGW010000013.1:1910000-2607500 GCA_023053685.1 Diadophis punctatus similis
AAACACTACATTAAGAATCTAGGAAGAGCAACAGAGAACTGTTTTAAAATAAAAGAAAATATGATTCACTAAAAGAAAAGAACAGAACTAATTGGCTTGAAAAACTCAACTTTCATTTAAGATGTTTAGCGATTAAAATATTTATGTAGTAATTTTCTCAGCCCTCTTGGCAATAAAGATAAAAAATAATCACTAGTAATAATAACAAATTATCATCATATGTATTATAGCCGCCCACTCCCATAGACTCTGGGAAGCTTACAAAAACAAATTCAAATGGAAGTAAAAACACAAACACAAAAACGTACAATGCCAAAGATGAACTGAAACAAAATAATCATGAATAGTGTTCAAATGTTCTTTGCTATAAAACATTCTGTAAAAAATAGATTTTATTGTGAATATCCTTAATATGGTACCATAAGAAATTCATGCAACTGCTTAGCAATGCCTTTCATAAATTGGAATAGTACCAATGTTGTTCTAGAATACATTAGTATAATAATCAAAATCATAATACTGTTTTACAATATGGTAAACTTTGATTGTAGGAAATTATGTATACTGATATTATATACATATACTGCCCTGGTAGTGCAGTGGTTAAAATGCAGTACTGCAGCCTAACTCTGCGCACAGCCTGGAGTTCGACCTTGATGGGCTCAAAACTGATTCAGCCTTTTAGCCTTCCAAGGTTGGTAAAATGAGGATCCAGATTGTTGGGGGCAATATGCAAATAATGTTCACATTGTAAACTGCCCAGAAGGTGCTGTAAAGCATTATGGAGCAGTATATAAGTCTAAGTGCTATTGCTATACATCATCTGTTTTTTTAAGCCTTTAGTAGCATCCAGAGTATGCTACTGAAATCTGGCAGCAAAATAATGAAATTCACAAGCATAATTGTCTTCAGGGGACTTTCCTTTCCTCTTTCCGCTTTCCTCTTTCCTCTTTCCTCTTTCCTCTTTCCCCTTTCCCCTTTCCTCTTTCCTCTTTCCTCTTTCCTTTCATCCTCTCCTCTCCTCTCCTCTCTCCTCTCCATAAATGGCTATCAGCAGATGACCACACAAGATAAGAGTGAAGAGAATAGTTATTTCTTCTCCCATCATTAAACCAAACAAACATACAGCTTCCCTTACTTTAAATCAATTAATTTATTCTCCTCAAGAAAAACCTTTTAAAATCAGCAGCAATTTGGCATTCGTAAGATTGTATTCCTCCTAGCCAAGCCTCAAACTAAGGCTTATTTCTCAAAAATAGAGTGGGTCATAGTTGCATTTTTGAAAACATAACCACCAATATTTTAAAGTGAAAGTTGGAAACTTTAGAAATAACTGTTTCCCCAGTTATTGCAAACTATAAGGTTACAATCAATATTCTGCAGGATATCTGTAGCCATTAAAGTTGCTACAGTCTTCAGGTATTTGCTTGAATGTGTGAAGGCTTGAAAATAAAAAGGGGAGTGGAAGCAGTTTTACTCTGCACTTTCTCCAGCTTTCATATATTCAGCTGGGAGAGCTGAAGAGGAAATAGCATCCGTTCCCTTGAATACAAACTTGTTCTAAATGAGAATTGGGCCTCTCATAAAACAGAGTCCTAAATTATGTGGAGAGATGTTCTCACCCAGGAGTACTTCCTTTCAGACGTCTCAGGTGAGCAAATGGAAAGTACAAAATCGGCAGCATTTGTTCTCTAGTTCCTTTGAAGCCTTCACATATTCAAACATCTGAAATGAGTCAGAAGGATTCTGGGCAACCAGCTCTTGTCACTGCTGCACGGGGAACTGAAGTGTTAATCCACTTTATCTCCAACCTCTGTATTGTACTACAGTCATCTAAAGGCAATATTAGGATGGAACTGAGCACAGGGGGTATTTTTTTCAGACGTGACATGAAGATATGAGAAATAAAATATATAAAAATATAGTTGTGCTGCTATATCGAACTTGAAGCTATACGGTGTGATTATTTTTCCATCAGCTGGAAGAGAAATACAATTGGTGTGAGAGACAAGCCTCCTAAAACCCTGGAATCATAAGCATTATCAACATGAGTGTGTAGTTGTTGGGAAAGCATATTTTCTCTATTAATTTATAGGGTACCTCTTCTTTCTTCCCCTGGGTATTCCCTCGCTATTATGTAAATACCTTAATCACATGATGATGATGGTGATGGTGATGGTGATGATAATGATAGGGACACAGTGGGGTTCACATGATTAGGCACTGGGATGGAGATTAGCAAGCCCCCGTTCGAGACCTGAGTGATGCGTTGTGGAGGGTTGAGCTCCGGTTCCTTGCACCAGCTCCTACTGGGGACATGAAAGGAGACTCCGACTGGATGTCCCCCAGACAATGGTGATGTCAGTGGCTAATCCTTTCAACAGGATGTGTTGACAAGAGTGCCATGTCATGATGATGATGACGACGACAACAACTATGATAGCACAGCTACCACATGGGGGAGGAGGGATGTCAGATGAATGAAAGAAATAGTGGGAGTGAAAGCAATTATGTGGGATGATGGTGGTGATGGGGTATAAATGCTACATGTTGATTGCTTGACATCTCTATGTTCTTCTTAGAAATGATATGTGACAGCCAGAAAGGAGGAGACCCCCTTTCCGTATAAAAATAGGAAATGCCAGATGAGATCTTTATTTCAAATCTCTTCTAAATTTCACATTTTTTTAAGAAGGGAGAGTTAGAACGGTTGTACCTTGTGAATATGGAGTTTGTGATATTTGACTCTCATTTCTTACAGTTCAATTATTATAATGCAAGCACGATTAACCTCATGCTGCATCTGTTTAGTTTTTCTACAGACCCTTCATATCCTGGACATAAGCTGTTTCAACTCCTCCTCTTGGGATGGCGCTATAGGGGATTGCATGCCAAAACAACTAGACACAAAGACAGTTTCTTCTCATGCCATCCCTCTGCTGAACACTAACTCCCATAGTAATTATTATTATTATTATTATTATTATTATTATTATTATTATTATTATTATTATTATTATTATTATTATTATTATTATTATTATTATTATTATTATTATTATTATTATTATTATTATTTGTTTATTTGTTTATTTGTCAAGCATAAATGAATATAAGCAAAGTACAAACAGTAAAACATGATTGAATATATATATAATATTACAAGCATGAATAAGAGTAGAAGAGGTATGAATATATGGGTACATTAGGACAGGAACGGTAGGCACGATTGTGCGCTTATGCACGCCCCTTACTGACCTCTTAGGAATGGGGTGAGGTCAATGGTAGATAATAAGAGGTTGAAGTTTTTGGGGTTTGGGGAAGAAACTACTGAGTCTGAGTATAATTACCCACATAGCATGGTTGTATTACTAGTATCCTTCTCATTTGTTCCACTACTTTTTCTTATTGTTATTGTTGTTGTTATTATGATTATCATTCCTTTGTTATTATTATCATTATTGCTTTGTTGTTTTGCATGTAGACTGAGAGCTTCTACACTGGAGACAAATGCCTTGTGTGTCTAATCACACTTGGCCCATAAACTATTCTCTTCTCTTCTGAAAGTATTCTACAGTTCAGTTATTATAATGCAAGCCTGATTAAACTCATGCTGCATCTGCTTAGTTTTGTTGGCAATACAATTCATAGTAGGGGGGAAATCATTCAGAACTGCATGACAAATGAGACTCTTAGTTTGATCTTAGACAATGATTTCTCCTAAGCAATTTCATGTAAGGCTGTGAATGTATTTTCATAATTAGGAAAACCTACTATTAAATCATCCCACTAACCCACAGACAGCATCAATATGTACACCCACTTCACTTTCAGCTTTTTTATATTTTAGAATCCAGCACAACAGTTTGAATTCAGATGGCATTTAATAGAAACTCATTTCATTCCAATCCCCTATTGCTTAATGATATATACAGTATTTAAGTTGATTTCAGACAGGCACAATTTAAAGTAGATGTTGTGGGAATTTGCATAGAAATCTCAGCTTTGACAGTTCAAAATGGCTTCCAACCTTGACTAGCTACAACAATATCTAAATATCAGAGCAAAGGTTATGGTATCTGGAATGTGTGCTTCTCAAAGTAGATTTCACTTGAAATCAGCTTCCAGAATTCCCACTCAATGTTTTCCCTTAGTACTGGGCCATTTTTTTCTTGTGATTGTGTTCTTTTCTTGTGGAAAAGGTGAGATAGCAAATATTAACAGCATCTTTCATTTCTACAATATAGACAAACTGAATAGAGATTCATTTTTAAGAAAATAAGTTTCTTCTTTTAAATATAACTGCTTCCTGTTATATAAAACTGTAGATAGCCTATATTACTTGCATTAACTCTATGTGTGGCAAAGAGGGTACAGTAGTCTTGTTTTTCCTCAAAATAGCAATCATGTAGAGTCAATGCAGTATTGATATCTGTGAACTCAACTTTTGAAAATTTTGAACTCATTTCCACTCAATTTAATAAGGAGGGGAAAAAATAATAAATCAGGAGACTGACTGTTGAGCACAGGAGTTTAGCTCTATCCTCTTTTTTTGCTTTTCACTGTAATTTAGATACCTTTTTTGTTGAAATCACCCTCATTAAATATGCAAATAATAATGGGGGAAAACTTCTTCTTTATGAGAGAGAGAGAGAGAGAGAGAGAGAGAGAGAGAGAGAGAGAGAGAGATCCCCTTCAGCCATCATCTTCTCATATTACAAGGATAATTAAGGGCCCACCTCATGTTGCTAAATTACCTCTTTCACATTCTCTTCTATTGGTCATAAACACTGAGGTTGCTGGGAGGTGTAGTTCAAAAACTTCTTGTAGGCCAAAGTTCCCCCTCCTAAAAAGAAGTCACTTCATACTTCTTTTTATTTTGAAATCCCAAAGGAATGAATATTTACAATCCAACAATCTTTCCCTATGGCTCACCTAGAATATATAATTGCTAGGTTTGATTTCTTTCTGTATACATTCCTTAAAGAACCATTTTTATTTTTCTAAGAATTATAAATAAATAACATTTTTAAGAGTGATCCCATGAAAACAACGGAATGTTAGATCTATTATTATTCCTTCGTCCTCATACTTATTACTGGAGCCATTACTGAATACAAATTGGCTAGTGAATAAAAAGTATTTTGATTTAAGCCTACTTATTAAGAGACTCAGAAGGTGTCTTGCCAGTCCACTTAACTTAATATCCCAACTTTACTTTTACCCACTAATGGTACTTTTGAATAACCATTATCCACACCTTCTGATTGCCCTGATTAAAGGATAGAAGCTATAATAAGCTGCTATTGTTTAGCTGTGCAGATCTTTGAAGAGCTCTTCACTTTGACAAGGGAAGCACTCCTTCAAAGCTGATTTTGGAAACAAGGTTCCTTTTCACTTCTGGGTACAAATTGAAAAAGCTACTTCAGTTCTCCTCACCTATAATGGCCAGAAGTAAATGCTGCCAATGGGTTGCACATGCACCAAGACTTCTTAAATCAGATGGAAATGTGGTTTGAGGTTGTGAGGTATTCTTATTGAGGCAAATTCTATAACTACTCTGTCAATTGTGAATAATAAAGTGATTGATTGATATCCCACCTTTATTATTTTTACAAATAACTCAAGGTGGTGAACATATCCAACACCCTCCTTCTCCTATTTTCCTCACAACAACAAGCCTGTGAGGTGAATTCAGCTGAGAGAGAGAGAGTGACTGGCCCAAAGCAGCTGGCTTTCATGGCTAAGGCAGAATTAGAACTCATGGTCTCCCACTTTCTAGTCTGGCACCTTAACCAGTAGACCAAACTGACTTTCAATGCAATGCAAAAGTCTTCTTTAAGGTGCATCTAACCTTTTCATGCTGTTATGGCTATTTAAATTTAACTGGATACCTTTGGGGTGGGCTATGTTTACTTTACACGTCTACAGGGCATGCAGAGAATGAACAGATAATCCAAATTTCTTCCTAACCAATGATAAGCATAGAGACATCTCAGCCAATCAGTGCTCAGAGTCTCATTCTGGCTCCCACATGAATTCAGAGGAAAAGAACAAACAAAGGAATTCTTTCCTAGGTATAAATGAGTTAAACCAGTCACTTTGCATTCTGATAAAACTGCTTCTGCTGCTATACTTTTTTTCCCCCCTTCAGTCTCTATGTCAAGATGTAGAAAGTGGAGCAAAGTGGAGGACAGCTTCTATCATCCCATAGATTACACTGTGCAACAAATCTCAGAGCAAGGCTGTCAGTTACACAGCAACACACACAGCTTGACAACAAAGTTCCCTCTTGGGGTGGGTGTGGGTGGGAGGGCAAACCTGCAGCAGGAAGAAAGCAGGACATCATGGATGTTGAGACTCTAGAAAGAGTGCAGAGAAGAGCAACAAAGATGATTAGGGGACTGGAGGCTAAAACATATGAAGAACGGTTGCAGGAACTGGGTATGTCTAGTTTAATGAAAAGAAGGACTAGGGGAGACATGATAGCAGTGTTCCAATATCTCAGGAGTTGCCACAAAGAAGAGGGAGTCAAACTATTCTCCAAAACACCTGAGGGTAGAACAAGAAGCAATGGGTGGAAACTAATCAAGGAGAGAAGCAACTTAGAACTAAGGAGGAATTTCCTGACAGTTAGAACTATTAATCCGTGGAACAGCTTGCCTCCAGAAGTTGTGAATGCTCCAACACTGGAAGTTTTTAAGAAGATGTTGGATAACCATTTGTCTGAAGTGGTGTAGGGTTTCCTGCCTAAGCAGGTTGTTGGACTAGAAGACCTCCAAGGTCCCTTCCAACTCTGTTATTCTATTCTATCACCACTCACTGTGGATTTCAGTACATCAGCAGGAGTTCTGTTCCCTTTAATATTACAACGACATCCCTGTCTGGAAAATTCTTAAATAAAACTTGCCTGGAACAAACCAAGAGATTTGCTAAAAGTGACTTTTCCTCAAGTGTATATTTCAGGCCCTTTGAAGTCTATCTGTTTCAAAACAAGGAAGAAATCAAAGATGGTGCCAAGTTACCTAAAAATAAAATACTACTGAAATTCTTCCTACTTAATGGGGAAAGATGCATGTACAGTATATCATTAGAAACATTAAAGTCACCACCTTTCTAATCCAAATAGCAGCAGGGGGCAAGAGAGATTTTGCAACATTTTCTGATAGCATTACATGTGCAAACCTCTACAAATGGAAATTTTTATTAAAATATTTTCAAGATGGATTCCTGTAGCAATGTAGATCGTTAAAAAAATGTGTTTTGTCCTGATTTAGTTAAATGAGTGACACTTAGTATCATAAGTGAAACAAGCACTGATGGCTTATTCATACTTTATTCAGGATTCATAGAAATCCTGATTTACTATAGAATAAAACAAGAAGGCAGCTTTGCCATTGTGATCTGATCACAAACAACTAAAAATAACCAAATCCTGAGCAATATTGAATATTCTAACCAATAGTCCAACAAAGTTTGACAGTAACTTGAGCTAAGGAGATTTGTAGCTAAGGTACAAGTTCTATAGTTTTCCAGTACATCCCAGAAATTCCAGTGCCAGGAATTTTAATCTTAATTTATAATAATAATGACAATATGAATATTCATATCTATATTTTCCACAAGGAACATGCTCTCCAAACTCATAATATTTATAAGAGCGCTGTCTGAAGAGTCTCCATGGTCATGTGGCTGGCATGACTAAACACCAAAGGCGCATGGAACGCTGTTACCTTCCCACCAAAGGTGGTCCCTATTTTTCCAATTGCATTTTTAACGGGCTTTCAAACTGCTAGGTTGGCAGAAGCTGGCGCAAGTAACAGGAGCTCACTCTGTTACGCGGCGCTAGGGATTCGAACCACTGAACTGCCAACCTTTCGATCGACAAGCTCAGCATCTTAGCCACTGAGCAGAGAGGGCTCCGGAGGGGTCACATGCAAATTGCGCAATTGGCCGCTCCCTACCGGAGCTGCGCATTGGGCAGCTCCGGCAGGAACCCACCTCTGATACATACTCCTAGCAGCAAGAATCAATCTAGCAAATTATCTATTCTTGTAGGGCCTCTCCATAAAAACAAAAATGATTGGTGATTGCTTTCCTAGGCTATGTATAGCAGCAGAGAACTGTCCAAGATAGAAGGTTTGGGCTTAATAGCCAACATTCCAGACTATATGGAATTAATGAATTCCTACAAAAGCATTTCAGTCTGGACAGAATTTTCTGAATCTGGCTTGGAGTCCAATCAGGATCACCATTGGATAGAAGCAGATTAAGGCTGCAATGTGGATATGCAGAAAATGGGGGTGGGGGACTATTATTATGGACAGTAGGGGAAAAGATAAGTTGTTAGACAATAAGGTGTTATTCCTGAGTAGCCTGGATCCTGCAACCTGAACTAATTGTATTTAACCCTTCAACCTCTAGTATGACTACAGCACAACTGCACAGTCCAATTGTGCATGCTTTCTGCCCAGTCTCTGAGTTGTAATAGATCAGTGGTTCCCAACCTTTTTGTGATCGAGTACCACTTGGAGATCCCGTACAGTCGCCGCGTACCACCTGGTTCCAGAGAAACTAAATTCGATCAGATATCACTTTATTTCCATAATTGTACCGTTCCTTTTTTGTCCCCGCGCATCCAGCAACTGGATTCTTGGGCCGCTGGGACCAGGTGGGTGGTGTGTGGCAACAGTTGCAAATCATTGCCAGATTATCTTGTGTTAGGCAGTAAACATTTTTGTGAAGTAAAAAATAACTAACTAAAAACCGTTCATGACCCCGAAAGTGTTCGCGTACCACCTGGAAGGCCCTCGCGTACCACTAGTGGTACACGTACCACAGGTTGGGAACCACTGTAATAGATGCACTGAGACTTGAAAAACTCTCTCTGCTTGTCCTCTAAATCTTTCCTGCAGGTAACACGTTTTTGTTTATCTTGAACTTGTCTCTGCTCTTTGATGTCAATTGGGAATGCCTCTGCAAATTTATGAGTGAGGGCTTTTAGTTATTCAGCTAAAGCCTTTCAGACTAAATATTGTCAAACGTTCAGCCAACATTAGGTACAGAGACAAAATAGAATGCTACTTATTAGCAAGTACTACATCTAAGCCATAAATTGCAGGATGATTCTTTTTTTTTTTTAAAGGGAAGAAGCCCATTCCCATCACATCATGAGAACTATCAGGCTTAGCCTAGATATCTTAGGAGGGGTTAACTTGGAGGGGTTGCACTGATGTCTATTGTTTGTGGACTATGTGGTTTGTAGTCATCAATTTCTTCTCCACATCTTTGTTCCTGGACACTCTATCTATCTATCTATCTATCTATCTATCTATCTATCTATCTATCTATCTATCTATCTATCTATCTATCTATCTATCTATCTATCTATCTATCTATCTATCTATCTATCTATCTATCTATCTATCTATCTATCTATTTATTTATTTATTTAAATAGATTTGTATGCCGCCCAACTCCCGGAGGACTCTGGGCGGCTCACAACATGTCAAATCCATTTATCAATATAAAATCATAACAATTAAAAACTACAAAAGTTAAAAAACATCTAGCATTCATAACCAGGGGGGAGACCCAAATATAATCTTATTGGTCTCACTTTCACCCCGCCTGCCGGAAGAGCCAGGTTTTTATTGCTTTACAGAAGGCCAGCAGGGTGGGGATAGTCCTGATCTCTGGAGGGAGTTGGTTCCAAAGGGAGGGAGCTCCCACAGAGAAGGCTCTCCGCCTCGGCCCTGCCAACCGGCATTGCTTGGTCGATGGGACCTGGAGGAGGCCAACTCTGTGGGCCCTAACCGGTCATAGGGAGGTATGTGGCAGGATGCGGTCTCGAAGGTAACCTGGCCTAACCTAACCTATTTCACATAGCTTACAGCATGCAAGAAAACACTGCTACATATAGCTTTTGCAGTAAATGCAGTTGACAAGAGGAGCATACCCCAAATGTATTAATTTCCAGTTTTCCTTCCTTACAATATCCAAAGAACTAAGTGATTGCTATCCAAGAAACTTAGCTTGACCCCCCACCCCACCCCTGTGCTATATGGATTAAATCCAATCATTTCCTCAAAAGTGCCAAAAAGATGCTATCTTTTTGTTCATTTATAATTTCCTTTCTGACCTCGGTCTACAAAGCTACGTATACTATTATATGATACATATAAAAACTGTTGTATAGCAGTGACATAGTTCAACTTTCTCTCTTTTGTTGATCCTGTGTAAAGAATTTATACTACCACTATTTCATTGCTTTTTGAGGAACAGTAGACTTTAAAAGCCGCTCTCTGAATTGACAGTTCTAAGAAAATAGCAAGCAGAGTGTTGGGTCAACCTACTGTATCTATACTGCTCTTGAACAGCCTATAAAATAAAACACTCTCTTTTCTCTTTTCTTCCTATTCATGCAGAACAAGATCTTTTTAAAGTTAAACACCCTGACGAAGCTGTTTCTACGCATTATGAGAGACAATATTATTCTCTCAATGTGAGTCAGATGGTCTAGACCAGAGAGCTAAACACTCTCTAAACACTCAGAGAGCCATTTGGACCCGTTTCCCACAGAAAAGAAAACACCGGGAGCCACAAAACTCTTCCCGTCCCTGACTATTCCCTGAGCGGCCATAAAACTAGCATATATAGTTGAATTAAAGATTCTGTTTTCTTCTGAAACTTTTCTTTTCTTGGATTTATCCATGGTTGGCCTACCGGGGGTCGAAAAGATTACTAAATTGCACGTTGGTGGGTGTCGCACATTGGCAGTTGTGACGCATATCTTGAGCGATAGGGAGCCGCAGCAGAGGGATGAAAGACACACATGTGGCTCCAGAGCCGTGGGTTGCTGACCCCTGGTCTAGACTCTAGAGAAATAACTTCCTATTTCTCTCTTCTAGAATTCTGTGTCCTACTAGCTCACAGTATTGGTATTCCCCAGGGTTAATCAAGTAACTTGGTCTACCTTGGTTAGCTCTCTAAGATTTGTCAACATTAACTAAGTGCTGCCTCCTATCTTAGCGCTTTTATTCAGCAAGGAGGAGGAAGAGGAAAGAGGGGAGAGGGAAAGGGAGAAGGAGAAACATTTTTCAAAAGTTATTGTAAATAAACTCCATCACATATTGATGGTCCAGGAGAGAGATCTGGGGCAAGATCTAGCATGCAATTGCAATTTCATTTGACGTGTCATTTCGGCTAATTCTATCACTTTCTGGGGAAAGAGTCTGAGATGTTAAAACAGTAATGTTAAAAGTCCTCAAGGACTGAAAAGGTTTCGTATCATTTTTCTTCATACAGGTCAGTTCAACACACTTTGTAATAAGGGAGAGGAAATACAGAGAAACCAAGTGGAAACATATTTTTCAGGAAGGGAAAGGAAATGCAGGGGGGGAGAACATTTGGAGACACACTCTACTATTATGTCCATACAAAATCAGACACACACAAAAAGAGTTTGCATCACAGAAATCACACTATATGGTATATTTCATCAATTTAGTTGATGTCTAACATTCAAATTGATGAAATATGCCATATAGTGTGATTTTTGTGATGCAAACTCTTTTTGTGTGTCTGATTTACACAATGCCACACCTTTTTTGTTACCTTATCACCAACCCACCCCATCCCAGAGATGTCCATGCATATGAAAATCATATTTCTGGTGCTGAAAGCCTTTCCCCACCCCACCCCAGAAATCTTAATGTATATGGTTTGTGATTAGAGTTTAGGACTTTTTTTTCCTCATGTCAGTTTTTTTAAAATCTTCCTAAAACTGAAAGGCATAATTTTCTATGTACAATTTTCTAAGCACAATTCTCATTCTGTCTCTTAGAAAAATTAAAAAAAGAAAGAGATGGGATTCCAGCAATTGAACTATTTTCCATTTGCCACCCAAGTACCTAAAGGTGGAATTCTCTTCACTCCTTTCACAATAAAATTAAATAATAAATTTATTTAATTATTTAAAACATTTATATAGCCATATCTTATAACCAACTCTGGATGGTTCCCAATCAAATATATTATCGGTTTATATGCCCTACTCCTGAGACCTTATCAATTGGAGAAGCAACCCTTTCATTTCATCTTTACTTTAAGACTTAGAATCCATATACCATGGAATTGAAAAATATATTACCTATGATACTGTTTGTCACACAAACATTTATTCACTCAGAAATCGTAAATCCTTGAACATGTCAAAGACGAACAAATACACCTATAATACCAACAAACATTTTCAAAATAGTCTTTTTCTTGAAAATGATAGCTGTAGCTCCCAAAAGCTGCATTGCAAAAGCACACCAAGGCATGTCAAATCCTTGCTTCTAAGAAGAACCAAGAATCTGCAAGGTCGCGCAGTGGTTAGAGTGCAGCACTGCAGGCTACTTCAGCTGACTGCTAGCTGCAGTTCAGCTGTTCAAATCTCACCGGCTCAAGGTTGACTCAGCCTTCCATCCTTCTGAGGTCGGTAAAATGAGGACCCAGATTGTTGGGGGCAATATGCTGAATCTGTAAACTGCTTAGAGAGGGCTGTAAAGCACTATGAAGCGGTATATAAGTCTAAGTGCTATTGCTATTGCTATTGCTAATCTAATTCTATGATCATGATCCCTTTCTCCTGTTATTTGTTATTGTGCAATGTGTATGTGTTTGGAAGTGCAGAAGATCCTCTATGTTCATACAATTTGTTGTTGTAGTTGAACATTATGTAGTAGAATTGATCATTCAATCATACTCTATATTAAAATCTGCCATACATGTTCAAAACGTGCATTTCAGTGACATTTTTGGGCAAAATATATTCTTTTTTATTAATTTTTTTTACTGTTTATCTTTTCAATACAATTTAATGTCCAGAATTCTTTCCTGCTTTATTATATTTCAATTACTTCAAATACTACAATTATGTAGCATTACATAATACATAATTATGTATTACAATCTGTATGTTTTCTTCTTTCAATTGCAAATCTTTAATAGATTTTTGATTGGCCTCAGAGTAGTTGCATTTTTTCGATATTCAATAAATCTTGTGTGAAAACCCTTTTATCTCGTGGACCCAGCACCAGTTTGAAACTTGTATGTAAATAACATTGGCATGAAGTATCTTTGCTTCTATAGCAGTATTTCATCATTTAAATGTATATTGAATTTACTTCCAACAATTGTAGAACAAATAGATTACTCATTTAAGCTGGCAAAGACAGCTAAGCAAACAGAGGGAGTGGGAAATAGTCTTCTTTATGAAAGAATAATTGAAGGATCCTTCTTTATAATAAAAAGGACATAAGCACAAACCAATTAAAGATGAGGAAATTCAATCATATTGATTCAATCATATTGAGAGAAAAATATATTATCTACTTCATGAGGCCGTCCTTAAGCAGGGGTGGGATCTACCGGTTCGCACCTATTCGCTAGAACCTGTTGTTAATTTTCTAAGCAGTTTGGAGAACTGGTTGTTGGAAGAAATATCCTTTTGTTTTTTTCCACTTTACAGGGATAATCCTGTAAGGAAGGCAGGAAGGAAACATCCTGTTGTTGTTTCTAGCATAATCTTTATTGCCCTGCTTACAGAAACTGCCTCTCCGTTAACCCTTATTACATTTTTGGCAGTACGCCTAGATTTACTGTTGCCTCCCGAGCTTCGCCAGAGTTTTTTTCCTTTGCTGGTACTTTCTTAAAGGGGAAGGGTTGTTTTAAGCTTTTTACACTGCTGTTGAGAGGAAATACTCCCCTGTTGGAATTCTTCCAGCCAGGATGCAACGATCAGCACTTTGAAGAAATAATTGAATAATGAAGCAGAGCTGCCGGAAAGAAGCTTTTAATACAAGGAACCAAGATGTGTGACATTAAGCAAGGCTTCTTGGCTAGCTAGAAAGATTGACATTCAAACTTGAGTTTACATACCCTTTCTGAGTTTTGGTCCAAAACTGTGTTTGCTCTTTTGCTACATTATAGCGCTAATTGCTTTCTTTGTAGTTAGGCTTATCTCAAGTGTTTACACTTGAGCTTGCCTGGGGTGTGAGCTCTGGCAATGAGCCAGACAAGGCTTGTGTTTTAGTTTTAAAAGGATTTAAACTGTTGTGATTTAATTATTTGTATTGTGTTTTAATTTTTTCCTGCCTCATGGTTTCTTTTTCTATCTGGGGAAGAGGTCTTCCTTTACTGCTTTAGTGGTTCCTGGCACTGTCCTTTTGGGATGTACTTCCAAGAGGCAGGATGCAAGCTTGGCACTGATTTTTTTACTGCCTTTCTGGGGGGCATGTGATCTTTCCTTAAATCTGGATGATTTCCTTAGGATATCTTATGAGGTGAGTGAGACCAGCTGGTATCTTTAAGTGGTACAAATGGATCTAAGGATTGCTTCTCCTGGGTGTGCTCTTTCTGGACAGCTTAAATGACCTCTCTGCTAAAGGGTTTCACTTTATGAGCAAGAGTTGGCTGCTGATAGTTATCATTGCATTTTAGCTATTTTAATTCCTCAAGGTGCTCTGGCACACTGCCTGATTTGTAACTCTAGCTTGCACATATTTCTAATCTTATGACTGGTATTTAGGGCAGCTTTTTGCAAGCAAAGAAGCTTTTTGTATTTTTGTACAGGTAATCCTTGACTTACAACAGTTCATTTAGTGACCATTCAAAGTTGCAATGGCACTGAAAAAAGTGACTTATGACCATTTTTCACACTGATGACCATTGCAGCATCCCCACAGTCGCAAGAGGCCAGGAGAGGAGAAGCACCCCTTGACATGAGTTATGTGAAGTTGGCCACACCCACCCAGTCACATGACCACCCAGCTACGCCCACCCAGCTGGTCATTAGGGCAGACAACCGGTTGTTAAATTATTTGAATCCCGCCACTGTCTTAAGTGTACTATTTTCTTGATGCTCTTTCTCTCTCTTTCTTTCCTCAGTGATGCTAATGGAATTTGAAAAAAATATAAAGGGTAAGGAACAAATTTCTTGTTAATCAAATTCTGTGTTTGTATATTTCTTAGCATCTTAGGGACTTTAAAAAATGATAAATATTGAAGTTCAGTTGCATTTGTATGGAAGTACTCACTCTTTTTCATTATGGAGGAATACTCCTTCCTTTTTTGCAGGTCCTATGTCAGTGATGGCGAACCTATGGCATGCGTGCCACAGGTGGCACGCGGAGCCATATCAGAGGGCACGTGAGGTGTTGCCCTGTCAGCTGCACGGGCAAACCAGAAGTTTGGAAAAATGCACTTCCGGTTTGCCATTGGGCTGTTTTTTGCACTCCGGGAGGGTTTAGGGAAGCTTCCTGAAGCCCCGGAATGTGAAAAATGTCGAAACAGGCAAACCGGAAGTTCGGAAAATGCACTTCCGGTTTGCTGTTGGGCTGTTTTTAGCACTCCGGAGGGTTCAGGGAAGCTTCCTGAAGCCCCAGAGTGCAAAAAACAGCCCAATGGGCAAACCGGAAGTGCGTTTTTCCGAACTTCCGGTTTGCCCATTTTGCCGTTTTTCACCGTCCCAGGCTTCAGTAAGGCCTTTGCGCGGGGGTGGGATGGCGGTGCGCATGCGCAGGAGGCAGCATGGAGGGGTTGTGCGCATTCGTGGGGGGAGAGGGAATGGGTGTGGGCACGTGTGCGTGCGCTAGCGCGTGCACACACACCATTTTGGCACGCAAACCAAAAAAGGTTCGCCATCACTGTCCTATGTGATTGGTGCAAATAAATAATTTATTAAAAAAATCACAGCTTTCATTCTAAATTGAGCTCATCCTCATAACCATTAGTGTGCAGCAACATATTGCTGTCTAGATAACGCTGGGATAACAACTGATTCCCCTATATAATTCATGTATACAACCAGGATCAAATCATATTTTTCTGTAAGGAAATAACTCCAGTCAAGCACTTTACATAACTTCAAAACGGCACAACGTAAAAACACACGCACACATAAAAACAGGCACCTACCTACCTTTATGAAGAAAGAATTTATATTATACTTGTGCACTGTGTCCTCATTTACTGTCCTTGTTTTTCCAGTAGACCACATGTATGCACAGTAACAAACATTTTGGTATTTGGGCCACACTCCGCTTTTGAATAAATTTTTACATCTCTATTTCCCCAACTAACCTGTGTTAAAACATTGGCATTATTACAAATTTATGACTGAACCTTTTCAAATACAGATCTTGTTAAGCAGTAAACTAGTAGATGCCTAGAATTATAAGGTATAGCAAAGGATTAAACTTTCTCAATTTTATAGACTAAATAGAAAAGGAAATGCCTTAATGGAAAGTATTTTATTTATTTATTTATTTATTTTTGTCAAGTACATGTTGGTAATATACATAGATATAACATTGTTTATATACACAAGATGGGTACTGATAAGAGGGAACATTAGGACAGGGACGGTAGGCACGCTGGTGCACTTATGCACGCCCCTTACTGACCTCTTAGGAATCGGGTGAGGTCAACAGTGGACAGTCTAAGGGTAAAGTTTTGGGGGTTTGGTGACGAAATCACAATGTCAGGTTGTGAGTTCCAGGCCTTTACCACTCTGTTGCTAAAGTCATATTTTCTACAGTCAAGTTTGGAGCGGTTCACTTTGAGTTTGTATCTGTTATGTGCTCGTGTATTGTTGTGGTTGAAGCTGAAGTAGTCATTGACAGGAAGGACATTGTAGCAGATAATTTTATGAGTTATGCTTAGGTCGTGCCGAAGGCGACGTAGTTCTAAGCTTTCTAAGCCCAGGATTTCAAGTCTGGTTGCGTAAGGTATTCTGTTGCGAGTAGATGAGTGGAGGACTCTTCTTGTAAAGTATCTCTGGACACTTTCTAATGTATTTATGTCCGATATGCAGTGTGGGTTCCAGACAGATGAGCTGTATTCGAGGATTATGTATGTAGACACATAGATGTCTACATACATATGAAAAGATCACATTGGAAAGCAGTTTCATTAATTCTTATATGATCTAAGCATGTAGGACACTAATTCACTGGCTTCAAATATTTTGAATCGCAATTACTACAGTGGTTTCCTTTCTTCCTCCCTTTTCCATTTATCATGCTGGCTTTGGGTTTATGGTTGTAAAAATGTAATGCATCTGGAGAATACTAAATTCCTTAGTCTGCCTTAATGCAAGAAAGAAAAGTGACTCTGTTTAATAAATGATAAATGTGACTTGGTGGGCTTATCCAAAGCTACACTGCAATTTACATTATATTATATTGCATTACTACAGCAATGTAGCATTGAAATAACCTATATGTATTCCTAGCTGGGCACACATTTGCAGTCAGTTCTGGGTTGTACTGTATTCTTTTCAGTTCTGAAGTGATAATTGCCTGCTTGTAGGCTTTACAAATCTGGAGTACTTCCCCCCCCCCAAAAAAATATTCCTATGTGGATGTTAACAACCTTACTCTATTTTCCGTAATAACAGCCATTCATTTTTTGAATGTTCCTGTTTTGTATAATATGTGTGGATTTTGGCATGCAAAACAATGATGTAATAAGATTTTGGACTGAAAACTGATTTCTGAATGTTGGGGTTTGGAAGAGTCCTTCTATCTGGTGCATAGGATGAAAGATTCTATTCAGAAGGGTTGTGGGGCAGAAGATAGAGGAGAAGAGAAAAACAAAGTGACAGTAGCTGGTATGAATTAGTAGATGGGTCTTATCAACCGAAAACAGGAGGAATAGTTGGAAGCTGCAACGACAGCTCTTGAGGCTACGGATCCTCGTTGAAATAACATCTTCCCTTTTCCATGTTACAGTTCTAGTGCAGCAAATTTAACAATGCTCCTTTTAAGTTCCTTGGGATAATGTGGTCAATAGACAATGAGGTAGAAGGATTCTTATTTTATTTTCCTATTCTGCCCCCCTCCCCTAAAATAAATCTGGAATTGGAAAGTTGAAGTCCCAAGGAGCACATTGTGCTATGCCTGTGCCTATAAATTTGCTGCTGCACTTCTAGCAAGATATGAACACAAAAAGCCCTTGGTTTTATTCAGGCACCCCTTGCTTCTGGCTTGAGCTGCGGTCTCAACGAGATACTTTTAATTTTCATTATAGCGGCTGCCAAGAAAGCAGTCTAATAATTTTCCCCACAATAAAACACACATTAAAATTTACTAGCATGATTAATTTAATAATACTCACTGTCTGTGGTGTCTTTTCAAAGACTTCTGAAGAGATTATTCCTGAGATACCCTTCCTTGCATGATTCGCTAAGTTAAAATAATTCATATTCACTGTGGCTGAGACCCTGGGATGGAGAGAGACAGATGCAAGGTTGTGGTTGCCAGAATATGAAATGTATTATACAGGTGTATGCTAAGAAACATTGGTACAAAAAATGTGTCCTGGAAACTTGTGTACATTGTCAATACCACTTCTGATTGTCTTCAAGAAACCTTTCCTCTTGAGTTCATGCAATCAAAAATTCAGCCCTATGAGTTGGGCGGGGACGATGACAAGGAGTGCCATATTAATGAATGCAACATTATGGGTATGTTTTTACTTGTACACATGTCCCCAAGGAATGGATCATGTCACATAATGCCACTGCTGATGACAGTGACAGGATTCTGCTTGTGCCACTGTGTCTGTATCACTTGGCCGATGTAATTCCTTGTGATTCTACAACTACATAGCTTGACTTCACACATTCGAGGATGAGCAGGAGTTGGAACCATCTAGAGTTTGAATGTGCTTTTCCATAAAGTATCATTTCCCCTTCCCCTTTGCAACCTTCAAAAATGAGGCAAAGAAGATAATATAGTTTAATGCACCCTGTTTTGTTAAGAAAGATGTTTTATATATTTAAGATCAGCGGTCCCCAATCTTTCTAGCTCTGCAGACAGGCAGAGGCAGTGGGGGTGGTGGGGGCATGGTTTCACACATGCGCCCACCACTTGTGCAAATGGAGCTTTGCACACTCGCCTGCTGCTTGTGCAGACCGGTTTCCAATGGGCTGCAGACTGGTACTGGTCTGCCGACTGTGGGTTGGGGACCCCTGTTTAAGATAAAAGGGTTCTCAAATCTGGCTTGTTTGCTTTCTAAATGTAATGCCCACAGTCTCAGAAAGATTATATCCATGATTTTTATTCCTTTGCCTCATTGTAGAAATAGATCTCAGCAGTTTATCTACCTATCCATCAGCAGTGGCTTTTGGAAAAAAACAGAAAAAGAAAAAAAGCTATCTTAAGAAATAATTATGCATGCTCTATCCATCTGCTAAATGTTGCATACAGAAACATAAATAAACAATACAAGTGACTTAGCCATATTACATGTCTTGTGTCAAGATCTTGTGCTTCCTGCATGCTGCCACTTACATCCCTTGTTACGACAAAAGATGTTCAGACACTTTGGAGGACTTCTGTAGTGAGGCTGCTCGGACTAAGACCAGCAAATCCTACCTAATCTTAGAAAAGGGATTATGTAGTCAATAAAATCCTATCCAAAATAAATATTCCCAACAGTGCATCTCCATAGGATACTTGCTGGTAAGGGCATATCTGAGTTGAAGCC
Source organism: Diadophis punctatus similis (assembly GCA_023053685.1). Lineage (NCBI taxonomy): Eukaryota > Metazoa > Chordata > Lepidosauria > Squamata > Dipsadidae > Diadophis > Diadophis punctatus. The sequence goes on from JALIGW010000013.1 coordinate 1,929,540, forward strand.
GCCCCTTTCAGTTACACTTGATCATGCCATTGCATGCTTGTGTCACTTTAAAAAATAATAATGGATACTCTATTGATGACCGTAGATTCCCAGGTCTGTTTGATATGATGACGATGGTGATAATGTTGATCCTCCAGCATGATATTTATTTTAAAATGCCTGTGTTCCCTATGTTTCCTTTGAAAGTAGATATAGATGGTGGTGGTTGTGTAGTTCTCCGTAACCCCCCCCAAAAAAAAGAGAAGGATCAAAAGGAAATGTAGAAAAGGAACATGCAAGATCAGCAAACAAACACCATGTTTGCTTGAATCAATAAGCTTTTTGTTTTCCAATAAAAAAATGCCACTGCAACTTTGTACATTACACTAAAGTATCCCAATAAAATCCTTAGAAATTAACTAATTTTGAAAATTACCATATTACCTTTCTTCTGTGGCTAAAGGAAAGGAATCAAATTAATCCTGCAAAGTGAAAAAGGATATACAGCCCAAAAAAGATTTAAGTTAAAATATTTCCCTTGGTCCTTCTTTTTCCTAAAATCTTTTTCCTTCTTCTTTCTTTTTTTCCTAAAATCTTTTTCTTGTTAGCCTTAAGGAAGCTATTGTCTCATTTCTATTGTTTAGTAATAGATAAAGATGGTGATGACGATGATGCAATCTTAGAATGTCTATAACACCAGAATATAAAGTAGATATTTAATTAAAATCGGTACTGCCTTTTCTGGTTTGCTTGTTTTAAAATAACCTAATTTTCAAGAATCGTAACAGGTCTGTAAGAGTTTTTTTTAAATGCATCTTTATTTATTTATTATTTATTTATTATTGGTTCTTCTAGGCCGCCCTACTCCCGAGGGACTCAGGGCGGCGTACAACAATTTTACGAGAACACTAATAATAAACAACGGTTAAAAACAGCAATTAAAAATATACAAAACGTTAAAAAATGTTCACCATCAGTCATACCGGGGGGGAGCTCAGATGGGACTAGTCTCCTCCCCCTGCCTGCAGGAAGAGCTATGTCTTGATGGCTTTTCGGAAGGCCAGCAGGGTGGGGATGGTTCGGGTCTCTGGGGGAAGCCGTCAAGACATGGTTCCAGAGCACAGGGCCCCCCACAGAGAAGGCCCACATCTACTTAAATGCATCTACTTAAGGCTGCAAGATGCTCTTATTCTGATTTCTTGTAGTTCTTCAGGGGTTAACTCAAAGAATTGTTTTTAATATTTGAAGCTCTGTAGGATTGGTCTGCCAATTATAGACTGTAAAAATCAGCATGTCCACTAAGTGGCTGCAATTATAAAAAAATGATAGCTCTTGCCTGTCATTTAACCATAATCAAGATCTGGACCCAGACATGCCTAGATCTTATCTTATAGCCTTATAGATGTGTCAAACTTGCACACATTTTAATGAATGTTCCCCTCAACTACAGCTAAGATCAGCATTCAAGAAATTGATTGATAGTGGCAAGGAAAATGCTTTTTCTACAAGAATAATTCAAATGATTCTCCATAGAATACCCATTTGCTTGCATCTTTGCTGAGATGTATGGAAATGTTTGAAAGTCTATTTTGTTTGATCAGCTGTTAAGAACTGTTCACTTCTGTTTCTTTTTATTTCTTTTCCTATTGATCCAAATAATAATTGGATGCAAATGATTCCTTCCTTCCTGTCACCATTAGAGAAATGACCCAATGGTAGGACTTTCAACAGGTGGATGTTTTAGAGTTGCACTGTTTTTTTTCAAGAAGTGGGTATTACCGTATTTTTTGGAGTATAAGATGCACCTTTTTCCTCCCTAAAAGTGGCTGAAAATTTGGGTGTGTCTTATACTCTGAATGTAGCTTTTTTAAAGCTTTTTTTCCAGCGCTAACTAGGTGCTAACGATCTTCCCAGCTCTTACTTTGCAGGCTTTTTCATTGTTACTCTCTCAGAAGAATGTTTTTCCAGGCCTAAGTCTTTGCAGAATTTTTTTTCATTACTCTACTTGCTCCGAATAAGTTTTTTTCTAGCCCTAACAAGGTGCTAACAATCTTCCCAGCTCTTACATTGTTATTCTCTCAGAAGAAGGTTTTTTTAAGTCCCAACCAGGAGATAAAATAATGTGCTGAAGCTGACCAGACTAAGGACGCTAACCAGATGAATACCTGGTAGGCAGATTGTTTTCCCCTATTTTCCTCCCCCAAAACTAAGGTGCGTCTTATACTCCGGTGCATCTTATACTCTGAAAAATACGGTACATATATTGAAACCTTGCCTTAAATCATTTTCAGCTATGGAGGGCAGGAGGCAGAAACTTTATAAATAAATATATGTTCTGCCTGAGTCCCCTGCATATTTACTTGTATGATCAGTAAATATGAATTGGATTCCAGCTAGAATTGTGAACCATGAAACAAAATATGAATGCTTATAAATTATACCTATGCTAAAACTGAAGTATATATGATAAATGTTCCTGTTGAAGCCAATAGGACTTTCAAGTTTTTTGTGAAAAATTGTATTCTCTGACCTGTATCATTGAAGGTTGTCATACCCATCCAAATTGGAGGAAAAATAAAGAAACAGTTCTGTAGGTAAGCATAGTCTACAGGGCAATTTTTTTCTGAGTATCTGCTATGCCATCATGTAACCATCACACACACACATGCCTTCTGGAAAAATGTTGAAAAAGAATTGTCCATTGCCTTGTAAGAAAGTGCCAAGGAATCTTAATTAGAAGAATTATCTTAGAATTGGACTTTCTTTAAATGCCTCAGCAGCAAAGTTTTTTATTTATTTATTTATTTATTTATTTATTTATTTATTTATTTATTTATTTATTTATTTATTTATTTATTTATTTATTTATTTATTTAATTATTTATTTATTTATTTATTTATTTATTTGTCAAACATGTATAGTAGTAATTTGTATAAACATAAGTAAAAATTAACGATAAAAGAGGACAATAGGACAGTAGGACAGGGACGGTAGGCACAGTGGTGCGCTTATGCACGCCCCTTACAGACCTCTTAGAAACGAGGAGAGGTCGACTGTAGACAGTCTAAGGTTAAAGTTTTTGGGGTTTGGGGAAGAAACCACAGAGTCAGGTAGTGCATTCCAGGCATTGATCACTCTGTTGCTGAAGTCGTACTTTCTGCAGTCGAGTTTGGAGCGCTTTACATTTAGTTTGAATCTATTACGTGCTCATGTATTGTTGCGGTTGAAGCTGAAGTAGTCATTAACAGGAAGGACATTTTGGTATATGATTTTATGAACTACATTTAGATCAGATCGGAGGCGACGTAGTTGTAAATTGTCTAATCCCAGTATTTCAAGTCTGGTGGAATAAGGTATTTTGTTGTGAGCGGAGGAGTGAAGGACTCTTTCAATCTCTATGTAAATAACATCGGGTATTGTCCAATCTCCATGGTTTTGCTCATCAGAACTGAACATTATTATTACATTCATTAGTTTACGCAATATTAGAAGGAAGACTTGGTTGAACTCCATGCCCAACAGCAAATTATTTCAATTCTGATATGGCATTTCCAGAACCCTAAGGCTAGCATGATAACTTCTTTCAAAATCACAGATTAGCTTTTATATAGCTACTAAGAAATCTCTCTAGGTCTACTTATCTGAATGGGAAATGGAACAAAAAGTTCTGCTTACGAAAATACTCTTTGCAAATTTGCTACTGTTTTAATAAATGTTGAAACCTCAATAACTTTGATGGAACTGTTTCCATACAATCACTAAGCTTAAGTAAGTAATGTAATATAAACATATAACTGTCTGTAAGATCTACTTCATATTGGCATGTGATGAGAAATCAGAAACTGTAAAAAAACATAAAGGATCATTTTGTCATGTCTGACATAGTTGTCCAAAAGGCAACAAAAATATGTGTTCGAATACATTCAATGGTGTGATACAAAGAATTTTAAAGATTAATATTCAATCGAAGCCCAAACTCTTTTTGTTAGACTAATGGATAGATAATTAGGAAAAAAATGTAATTCACATTTCCATCATGCAAAAATGAATTTTATGGGCTTGATTATTAGAATGTGTACAGTATGGAAAGAGTATGGAAATTAAGTTAGAAAACTTTTTCTCCTTAGAAAAAGAGAGTAAAATATAAATGTGTTTGTAACTGATTTTTGGAAGACCAGAAGTCACTTCTTTATAACTATATTTTCTATTCTTTTTTTTGTCTATTTTTATACTTGTACTTTTTGTACAAAGAAAGAAATAGAGTACTCTTGCATTTTCTCTTTCAAAATTTGTATTGTTATTCTTTTAAAATATGTTTGTGTTTGTGTGTGTGTGTGTGTGTGTGTGTATGTACAAATACATACACGTAAGGCATCTTGATTCCTTCAGTTTTCACTATTTTCCCCCTGTTGGTGGCAAAGGTTGCACATTTGTCCAATGCAAACTCCACTGCAGTATTTTAGCTGTATATTTGAAAAGTGTCAAACAGCAATTCAGGTGATGTTTTTCTACAAAGTTTCAGATTGTCCACGTAAAGGAGATAGAATAGATTGACAGATGTTTTTAGTGTTTGATAACCATGCCCTGATTTGTTCAGTATTGTTGGTGACAATGACAAACAGTAGTGGTAAGAGTCAGTGTCCTTGAAAGACCCCTCTCTTGATATTAACCTCTGCCAGGTTAAATGTCTGTGGAGATTCTCAGTCATCCAGGTCTGTTTAGAGAAAAATAAACAAAGCAACGTTATCATTCTGTACATTGCAGGCATATCGGAAAAGCTCAGGAGGATCTTCAGCCAACATAACATACGTGCACACTTCAAACTCAAGAATACACTAAGACAGAAGCTTGTCCACCCCAAAGATAAACACCCAGACATAAACTGAGCAACGTGGTATATACAGTACAATGCAGTGAGCCATGTGCAGATCTGTGTAACATTGGGGAAACAAAACAACCCCTTCATAAGCGCATGGCGCAACATAGGAGAACAAACACATCAAGACTAGATTCAGCAGTCCATCTGCATTTAAAAGACACAGGCCACTCTTTTGAAGATAGTAAAGTCCACATTTTGGACAGAGAGGACCGCTGGTTTGAAAGAGTGGTCAAAGAGGCCATCTATGTCAAAATTGAACAGCCCTCTATCAACAGAAGGGGAAGAATTTGACATCATCTATCTCCAGTCTACAACACAGTCATTTGCACAAGTCAGGTGACCCTGAGAACACAGATAAACATTCAAGTGGCCTCAACAACTCTGTAAAAGAATGCAAATGACCAGCTGTCTGCAAGGAGTATAAATCCTTCCATTCCCCACCATCCAGTCAGAACTGAAGAAGCTTCTTGAATGAGAAGTGAAATGTCTTCAAAGAAAAACCAGAAAGTCCAGTTGCCTCTTGAAAAAGCACCTTTGGGATGACTGTGTCAGTCTCTCACCATTGACCAGCAGCTGTGTCTTCCATGATGTCATTGTGTCATTGATCTTTGCACAAAGATTCTGATGTTTCTATTGATTCCTGTTATTTTTATACATTGGAAATAGCCACTGCCTTTTTGTTAGGAACATGAGAAAAACTAGGTACCTATCACCCAATTATATTGTTGCAATTTTCCATATTTAATTTGGCTCACTAAAGATCAAGGTCTGGATCTTCACTACCTCTTGGCAATTTCATTCTGCATTTTTTTAATTGTGAGAAATACTTCTTTATTTTAATCAAGGAAAGGATTAGGGTGGGTGCTTTGCTGCCATCTAGGGGACTTCTGGATTCCTGCAGTCCAGATTATGTAATCCAATGAGAAATCTGTGTTTGAAGTCATTCTCTGTACTAGTTACCGTATTTTTCGGAGTATAAGATGCACCGAAATATAAGATGCACCTTAGTTTTGGGGGAGGAAAACAAGGAAAAAAGGCCTCTGCCTCCAAGTAATTTGCCAAACAGTAAACAGCAAACAGCACAGATGATATACACTGTTTGCTGTGTATTTCTGTGCATGTGTGCTTGACCCATAGAAATAGCAAAGAATTGGAGAAATGTACATTATGCCAGAAAGTTTTCTTAAATGTAGTCACACTAACTCCTCCCAATTATTTAAATAGATATACTCCAAGGTAACTAAACTCTAATACTAAACAGGACACTGTTACATTTCAGACTTGTACAGAGCTGTTAAAATTAATTAAAATTTCTGGAAGTATACATTATTCTCTATTATTTAAAAGAAGATACAATAGCACTGGGCCTCTTCAGAGCAAGCATTTATTTTAAAAAGCTTCTTTATTTTGTTGAGTTGTCTAGATTTACAGGGATCTCCAACCTTGGCAACTTTAAGACTTATGGACTTCAACTCCCAGAATTCCACAGCCAGCAAAGCTAACAAAGCTGGCTGTGGAATTCTGGGAGTTGAAGTCCACAAATCTTAAAATTGCCAAGGTTGGAGACCCCTGCTCTAGAACAATAATAAAGCAGTCTTTAAAAAATAAGTCTAATAATTTGAACATTCTACAGACATTTATAGTTATTCACTTACCCCCTTCCATCCAGTTCAGCAGAAAATAAAAATCTGTGTGTCTCTCCCAGCTATTTGCCTCTTTGAAGTTTCAGTTTCAGTTTTGCATGTGGCAAATCAGCTGTAGGTCGGGAAGTTGCTAGTGACTTGCTTGGCTTTACAGGCTCTTCCCTCTTTGCTGGAAACAGGTAAATTGCTGGAAGACAGAGGCCAAAGGGTGGGGGTGGGTGGGTGGGTGGGTGGGGCTACGTTCGGTGTATAAGACACACCCAAGTTTTCACCCTCTTTTTGGGGGTAAAAAGGTGTGTCTTATACTCTGAAAAATACGGTAATTCCAGTAATAATTTTGTATAAATGTGATTGTTTTCAAATATTAAATATATAGTAAACAGCTTAGTGACAGAGAGATGGGCAGCCCAGAGACCAAGATTATAATGTAAAAGTAGAATTTTGCCAAGATGAAGAAACAGAAAGAGCTAAATCCCTGATTTGGTCAGTGAGCCTTTTCCTTCTTTGTTTCCCAGATATTCTGCAACTAATCTTTCTTTTTGATGCTCACAGAGTTCTGTTATTTAAAGATTAAAAATGTTACGCTTATTATACCACTATGGTTTAAGCAATATATGCATTATGTACTTGCAAATTAATTAGTCAATCCCTCAGTAAATTAATCAGGCCTTCCAATTTTTGTTTCCAAAGGATATTTTGCTGTACCCCTTCTAGTCTCAAATAAATGGCAACATCTCCTGTCAAGAATGTATTCATGTTTCAGGAAAATTAATTTGTCATTAGCTACCCTGGCATAAATCCTTTAATAATTGTAAAATGTACCAGTTTAAGAGAAAGAGAAGCCGAAATCTAAATCCACAGAGTGGAAAGAGATTGTCAAAAAATATATGTTTAATTATTGAACATAATTGCTACTCCAAATTAGATTATAAGTAACTCTAAATATTCTGAATTATTCTGGCCAGGAAGATCACATAATTTTCACAACATATCTGTTAACAGTTGTGAAACAATATCAGAGAAGGCTGCACCACAGCCTTCTCCGATATGATTTTGCTTTCACAAATCATAGAGAAGGGGTGTCAAACTCGCGGCCCATGGGTTGGATGCGTCACACGCTGGCCACGCCCACTCCTAGTTTAGCGAACAGGAAAAAAGTCACAATACCTCATGCGATGAGAATGTCATGCCACGAGTTTGACATCCCTGTCATAGGTACAGTATATGTGGTACCTTGCTCAACAGTAGTAACTGTGAGAAGGACCTTGGAGTCCTAGTGGACAACCATTTAAATATGAGCCAGCAGTGTGCAGCAACTGCCAAAAAAGCCAACACAGTTCTACGCTGCATTAACAGAGGGATAGAATCAAGATCACGTGAAGTGTTAATACCACTTTATAATGCCTTGGTAAGGCCACACTTGGAATACTGCATTCAGTTTTGGTCGCCATGATGCAAAAAAGATGTTGAGACTCTAGAAAGAGTGCAGAGAAGAGCAACAAAGTTGATTAGGGGACTGGAGGCTAAAACATATGAAGAACGGTTGCAGGAACTGGGTATGTCTAGTTTAATGAAAAGAAGGACTAGGGGAGACATGATAGCAGTGTTCCAATATCTCAGGGGTTGCCACAAAGAAGAGGGAGTCAAACTATTCTCCAAAGCACCTGAGGGTAGAACAAGAAGCAATGGGTGGAAACTAATCAAGGAGAGAAGCAACTTAGAACTAAGGAGAAATTTCCTGATAGTTAGAACAATTAATCAGTGAAACAGCTTGCCTCCAGAAGTTGTGAATGCTCCAACACTGGAAGTTTTTAAGAAGATGTTGGATAACCCTTTGTCTGAAGTGGTGTAGGGTTTCCTGCCTAAGCAGGGGGTTGGACTATAAGACCTCCAAGGTCCCTTCCAACTCTGTTATTCTATTCTATTCTATTAATGAGTTTGCTTCAGTAAAATTTCAAAACTAGATCCCTAGAACTTTTATTTATTATTTCTTTTTATTTCATGCCCCACAACACTAAATTACTATTTTCATTCGATTAGACCTGGTACTTTAAAAATAAAAGATTGACAGAATCTCTGCTTCCATATCCTGGTTCGGTACACAAGACACTATTGAGAAGACAGCCCAGAGAAATTTGGATCAAATTATTTCCAACTTGGTAAAAAGTGTGGTAAAAGCTTGACTAGAGATGTAGTTTCAAAGATGTTTTGGCTGCTGAAATATGAGTTCCATATCTAGATTGGTGGGGGGAGTGTGGGGAGAACTGATATATTTTTGTAGATATTATCAACTGGAAGTTCTTGCTATCCAAAATATCATTCTGAACCTTTTATCTGTTAATAGCACTTATAGCAATAGCACTTAGACTTATATACCTCTTCATAGTGCTTTACAGCCCTCTCTAAGCGGTTTACAGAGTTCAGCATATTGCCCCCAACAATCTGGGTCCTCATTTTACTGACCTCAGAAGGATGGAAGGCTGAATCAACCTTGAGGCGGTGAGATTTGAACAGCTGAACTGCAGCTAGCAGTCAGCTGAAGTAGCCTGCAGTGCTGCACTCTAACCACTGCACCACCGCGGCTCTGTTCTATGGCGTTACCATCCAGAATATTTTCCATTTATATTTTGCAGTTCTTTCAGCCAGCACTATTATTTTAGTCATTCCACAATTAATGTCAGAAATTCTTAGTTATGTTGAGGTTAACCTTCATAGCAACCCCTTTGTTCTTGTGAGAGTTCAGAGTAAGGTAATGATATGTTTGCAAGCTAATTCAGAAGTGTGAAAGTCCCAATTTTCCAAACAGGTTATTATTAAATTAATGTAACATTTATCTAAAACTTGAAATAAAATATATCCTTGTTAGACTCCTTTTGGAATCTATATCATATGTGATGGAATACATGAATGTTATATCCAGTTATTCTATCTCTAAACCTAGTTTGTGAAATAAAAAAAAATATATCCACCAATTCACACTGGACTAGCATGGTAAATTTTTAATGAAACAGCTTTCGCAGTACCATAGATAGATATGGGCTGATAATATTCAATATACATACCCACCTATTTACTTGCTTTTGGATAGAATTGCGTTTCTACTTGTTCCTGTACCTTATCTATCTATCTATCTATCTATCTATCTATCTATCTATCTATCTATCTATCTATCTATCTATCTATCTATCTATCTATCTATCTATCTATCTATTAATTTATTTTGCTTTGGGAGGGATCATTTCAAACTCAAGGTTATTGTCTTTTTCACCAAGCATAGGACGACTTTTGTTACTGGTTTGTTTGCATTTATTTTCAGAATGCTGATCTACATCTAATATCTAACAATAGAGAAAAAAAAAACTTGAGCAGAGGGATTGGACTAGAAGACCTCCAAGGTCCCTTCCAACTCTATTATTCTGTGTTCTATATTCAGAGCTGTAAGATAGCAATAGCACTTAGACTTATATACCGCTTCATAGTGCTTTACAGCCCTCTCTAAGCGGTTTACAGAGTTCAGCATATTGCCCCCAACAATCTGGGTCCTCATTTTACCGACCTCAGAAGGATGGAAGGCTGAGTCAACCTTGAGCCGGTGAGATTTGAACAGCTGAACTGCTGAACTAGCAGTAGCCTGCAGTGCTGCATTTAACCACTGCACCATCTCGGCTCCTGAACAATTAAGCACTGCAAACTGATTTTGACTTGCAGATCTACACCTACTGTCTTAAAATCTCTCAGGGCATGGAAACTCCTGTACTCACAATATGTCAGATGCCTTAATTTTCCATATCTCTACTACTTCTTCTTCTTTTTTTAATAGACTACTTTATAGTTTGCATTTCTTCTTCAATCTGCTGCACCATCAAAACTGGCCAAATGAACCTTGCTGAACCCTGAACACACACACAAGCGCGCGTGCACGTGCGCGCGCGCACACAAACACACACACACACACACACACACACACACACACACACACACACACACACACACACAAATAAATAAATGTCAACAGGGGCTGTGGGTTTTCGTCATTCAATTACAAAATGGCCACTGAATCACAATGATTACTTTTGGCGTGTATTATTGTTCTCCAATGCTGTTTCTGGTGAATTGGCAGGTTCATATATTTGATGGATTTCAAACTGTTTGAGGCCAAAGCAGTAATACCCACAGAGAATGCTTGATGACTTTTCAAAGTTGGCATTGCCACAGCAAGGTGTCCTTTATTTTTTTTCCCCTTTGCTATTACCAGCGACTATAGAACTCTCTCTTACACACACACAAACATATACAGAACATCTTCCACTTAGCCTATTTATTATCTTTTGTGTCCTACTACTGAATAGTTAAAATAAGTCTGAAAAGGACTAAAATGTGGACATTGAGAAAAAATATATAAAAATAACAGAGGAGCCACACATTCAGAGGAATACATACTATAGCATTGAATTTCTTCCTTTTGCTCTCTAATATATACTGTAAGTAATGCAAGGTCCACTCATTAAGGTAATCATTTCTATGCTCTTTTCATTGGGGGCCAGAGATGGAATTTATTCCAGATGTGGAATGAAGATGATGAAATGCACTATGCCATGCAGCATTTGTGTTACAGGTAAATAGCAATAGCACTTAGATTTATATACTGCCTCATAGTGCTTTATAGCCCTCTCTAAGTGGTTTACAGAGTCAGCATATTGCCCCCAACAATCTGGGTCCTCATTTTACCTATCTCGGAAGGGTGGAAGGTTGAGTTAACCTTGAGCCAGTGAGATTTGAACTGGCCAACTGCTGCAATTGGCAGTCAGCAGAATTATCCTGAAAATGCTGCATTTTAACCACTGCACCACCACAGTAATCCTGGTTAATGACCACTTTGATCAATGACCATTTGGAGCTATGATGGCAATGAATGATAAGATATATGACTCCTTCCTAAACTTGTAGTCATCACTGCACCCATCTCATGAAAGGATCACAGTGCTTGAAAACTGGCTTGCAATTATGATGGTCCCCCGTGCTCTATGGTCACATCAGGGATGGGTTCCTACCGGTGCGGTCTTCTCTATGGCACCGGTAGCGGCCGGTGGATTGTGAAATGGCTCCGGTGCTGTCCTTGCTGGTCATGCGGCACCATCTTTTTTTGCGAATTTTTCAGCTTTTTTTGCTTCCAGCGCATGCACGGAAGCAAAATCTTGCCAAAATGTCATGATAAGATGCATGCGAGAGAGAGATTTCGGTGAGATTTTGCTTCTGCACATGCGCGGAAGCGAAAAATTGCCGAAATCGGGCACGCGCGTGTGTCCCCTCCTGAGATTTTGGCAAGATTTTGCTTCCATGCATGCGCAGAAGCAAAATCGCGTGAGGGGGCATACATGTGTAGTGAGCGCATGCACTTGTGCAACATGGCAGCGCACCGGTAGCAAGGTAGGCGCAACCCACCCCTGGGTCACATGATCACTAGTTGCAACCTTCATTGTTGGCTTCTGACAAACAAAATTGACGGGACAAGAGATGACAAATGGTGATCACATGACATTCCCTTAACAATTATAACTGGAACTGCCAGATGGCTGCAGTAAGTCAGCGTGAACATGTGATGTCATGCTTTACAATTCCATCATGTACGAACAGAATTCACAGTCCTATTTACCATTGTCCAACAAGTAATTCATTTTAAAATATGCTGCTGTCCATATCACATAGGATAGTAGCAATAGCACTTAGACTTATATACCGCTTCATAGTGCTTTACAGCCCTCTCTAAGCGGTTTACAGAGTTCAGCATATTGCCCCCAACAATCTGGGTCCTCATTTTACCCACCTCGGAAGGATGGAAGGCTGAGTCAACCTTGAGCCAGTGAGATTTGAACAGCTGAACTGCTGAACTAGCAATCAGCTGAAGGTCGCAGTGCTGCTTTTAACCACTGCGCCATCTCGGCTCCTGATGTAATGCTATACAGGAGTATAGGGGGGAAACTATTGTTGACTTTTCACAGTTTTAAAGCAAGATCTAAAACAACCTTGAGCTTTTCTCAGAGAAGTTGCTACCATCAACTGTTATAGCAAAGCATCTTGGGGTATCTTAAAGGTGGAACAACATATCACTAGACTTTAATATATCACAGACCCTTGGTTGCTTTTCATGGAACCTTGTTTTGACATATTTGAAATGATACCTAAACAACAAGGGATGTTTTATCTCCACTACTTCCTGCTTGTATCAGCATTTGAAGATTAATTTGGAAGTCCTTCAGAAGGGAAAAATATCTCAAAAACATCAAATATGTCAATTCTGGGAGTAGAAAAAAAGACTTGGGTGTTTTTCCTTCTTTTTCCCAGAGGGCTAACCTAATAATTTGTAAAATGAATACATAACCGTCCATACTTGGATTTTGGATTTTATTATGCAGAATTCTTCATAACAGAAAGGATAAAGAATCTCTGCTATCCTCTTAATAACCGTTAGGAATTAATCCACATCCAGGCTCTGTGACTGGCTGATATTAATGGGAAAATGAATTTGTAAAGTTTTTTCTCAGCTGTATTCACTCAAAGTTCTCTCATAGCATTGACCATATTTAAAGGGATTGTTTATTAATTATTAATTTATATATTCAATGTTTTGTAATAAGTAACTAAACTTATTATAAGAGCCGGGGTGGTGCAGTGGTTAGAATGCAGTACGGTAGGCTATCTCTGCTGCCTGCCGGCTGCCTGCAATTTAGCAGTTCATATCCCACCAGGCTCAAGGTTGACTCAGCCTTCCATCCTTCCGAGGTTGGTAAAATGAGGACCCAGGTTGTTGGGGGCAAGATGCTGACTCTGTAAACCGCTTAGAGACGGCAAGTGCTATTGCTATTACTATTGCTAAATGTGTAACTCATTGAACACAATAATATTTATGGGATTGTGAAAAGGGAAGGGAAGGGAAGGGCATAAAATCATTTTCTTTTTATTAATTTATATCCCACTTGTATTATTTTTACAATTAACTGAAGGTGGTGAACAAACACAACCCTTGTGTCCTTCTTTGTCCTATTTTCTCCACAACAACAACCCCATGAGGTGGATTCAGCTGAGAGAGAGTGACTGGCCCAAATTCACCCAGCTGGCGTTCATGGCTAAGGTAACACTAGAACTCACGGTCTCCCACTTTCTAGCCTGATACCTTTACCACTAGACAAAAATGGCTCTTTAGGAAATTTTTATACACAAAGACAAATGGGATTTGTTAGATTGTGGGCAAGGATCACAGGAGACAGACTTCATAACAGCTCTTTTACTCAGCTCACTCAAGTAACCAGCAAAACATGGTCTGACAGCTAGCTCTTTTATAGAGGGCTGTCAGACACAACAACCAATAGCGTTTAAGCATTCAAACACATGACCTGGGTGGCAACAACAGTTCAGGTAGAGTTCAACTAAAAAACATAACAACTTACAGTTCAGTCAGAGGTCGTCTAGGCATAACAAGGTTAGGGTTCAGTTAGAGGTCAGTCAGAACACAACAGGATTGCTGCCTATGCTGCTTGTGGATCTTCCATTTATGTCAAAGCCACAAAATTTCCTAACTTTTTAAGCCATGTTATTTTACAGACAGAAAATAAACATTTCCACATTTAAAGCTTTCTGAGATAGTTATAGAATGCTTTTCAAAAATGTGTTCAGCTGAAGCAGCTGGGATGTTTTTCAGCAATCTTGTACCTATTCCTTGAAAAGAATAGTTGAATGTCCATTTAAAGTTTAGGCTGCTGAAATTCAAATGCTTTATCTCCCCCAGCTAAAATCGCTTTACTAATATATATATATAAAGTCATTCAATTGCTGGTATAAAACTTAACAAACATAGCTTAAATGTTAGATTTCCATGTCAATTACAGTTATTATTTGTTGTCTTTTATTTGGGATTTTTAAAGCATTGTCTGGCATTGGTCTGACAATACATTTCTTTTAGAATATTGTCTGAATGAATCAACCTATCACCAAACCCAAGATAAGCATTTTTTTTATCAAACTTACAGATATTTAATCCACATTTATATTACAAGTTTCCATAGACTTTGTCAAATAATAATCAAGAAATATTCCTTATTCCAGGAATGACTAAATCCAGAGTTTATTATAAATTGAACTTTAATCCAGTGCCTGCTGACGCCTGATAGACCCATTTATGTTTCCATAGTGGTGGAAAAAATATAGATACCGCATGCAGTAATTTAAGGAATAATTTCTCTTTCTCATCATCAGTGATCGAAATAAAAACTTATAAACACATGAAAAGCATAGTAGTGAAGGATAAAATATTCGACCACACATTTAACCATAGCAGCTCAGAATGTAGCCACAATACTGGTGATGCTAACACTGGAGTTTGAAAATGGGAGCTTTACATAACAGCGTTCTGGAGCCTAGCTGCAAATATGATAATTGGAATATTTCCATATCTCTCTATGGAAATTGCAGAAATTATAAGGGCAAACTTAGCCAGAAAAAGTGGGTGGTGGAGGGTATAGAATATCTCTTCAGCACTGAGTGCAACACATGTCACACCTGTCAAAAATTCAGCCTGGGGAAAATTAGAAATGTTAACTAATTGATTGGCACCCTAAGGCAAATATTCCTGTACATCTTATTGATGCTCCATTTCATACTGTGTCTCATCTATCCTTTGAGAAAAAATAACCCTAAACCAGTGGTGGGTTGCTACCGGTTCTAACCGGTTCGCGTGAGCTGGTGGCAGAAATTTGGTCCTGTTCACCGAACCGTAGTGATGGCCGACTTTGCCATGGCCCCGAACCAGGTCCCCAGTCGCTGCTGCTTGAAAGTGGCTGGCAACAAACCCTCTGCGCATGTGCAAAGGCTTCTGCACATGTGCAGAGGGTCAGTACCCGAATGTAACACGACATGATGCATGCACTTCAGAACTGGTAGGGAAGGTAAGAGAAACCCACCCCTGCCCTAAAAGTAACCCATGGTATAAAGAAAGCCTATAAATTACTAATATAACCTCCATACCACTCCTCTAGATAGGAGATTAGTCCTCTCTAAGTGGAAGAATAATACCCAAGGCATGGAGAGATAAATTCAGTGGTGGGATTCAGCTGGTTTGCTGGCAGCAGTGGTCCTGAGGCTGAAGGAGAAGCCCATGGGCAATAGTAGCTGTCTGGGATTACTGAAAGCCCCGGGCCTCTATTTCAGTCCAAGTTCCATTCCCAAGAAGCGCAGGGCAGCCAAAAGGGCAGAGATGGAAGAGGGACAGAGGCAGAGGAAATTTATTTATTTATTTATTTGTCAAACATGTAGAAGATAACAAGTATAAGTATGAACATAAACATGAACAAAGGAAGTAAATACATAGGTAAATGGGGACAGTAAGACAGGGACGGTTGGCACGCTGGTGCGCTTATGCATGCCCTCTTACAGACCTGTTAGGAATGGGGTGAGGTCCACGGTAGACAGTTTGAGATTGAAGCTGTGAGCATTTGAGGTGGTAACAATGGAATTGGGTAGGGCGTTCCAGGCATTGACCACTCTGTTGCTGAAGTTGTATTTTCTGCAATCGAGTTTGGAGCGGTTTACCTTAAGTTTGTATCTATTGTTTGCCAGTGCATTATTGTGGTTGAAGCTGAAGAAGTTGTTGACAGGCAGGATGTTATAGCAGACAATTTTGTGAACTATGTTTAGATCGGACCGCAGGCAGCGCAGTTCCAGGTTGCCCAAGCCCAAAATTTCAAGCCTGGAGGCATAAGGAATTCTATTGTGAGTAAAGGAGTGGAATACTTTTCTCGTGAAATACCTCTGGACCCGCTCAATAGTATTAATGTCCGATATACAGTGTGGATTCCAGCTGTATTCGAGAATTGGTCTGGCAAAGGTTTTGTAGGCCCTAGTTCACAATACTATGTTGAAGTATTTGAAATTGAAGCAACCCTGAGGTTATAAGTGCAGGTGCCTGCCAAGCATCCAACTTTTGATCACATGATTATGGGGGTGCTGCAATGACCATGATTTCAGCATCTGGGCATAAGTACCATTCATTCAGGACCTCTATAACTTTGTACATCAGCTGAATGAATGTTCATAACTCAAGGACTATCTGTAAAAGGTTTTCAAGTAAGGTTTAACTTATTTCTCTCCATACATATTTCTTTTGGCTTTAACCAATTTGTTCTTTTGTGGTTATATGAATATAACACTTTTAAATGAGATACATGAAATTGAGATTAACAGTATGGTAACCTTTACAACAGTATTTTATAAACAGCTTATTTTGTAGACTCTGGAACTTCTAAGGGTTTCCACAGAAATAATCAGTCTGCATTCATCAAAAGACAAAGTTGTAAAGGGTCTTGAAAAACATCAATTGATATATTAAGAGACACGCATACAGTTCATATTTATGGTAGAGTAGTACATTTATCATGTTTAATTTATGTGGCAATTTCTAAAATTCAATTATTAATTCATACATTATAATCAACTGAGAAAAACACAGTAATCCAACACCATTTTCATATGAAAAGTTGTGAAGCTGAGCTCAACTCTAAGACAATTTTAATTAAATTAGGATTTTCAGAGTAATACTCAAATTTACTGCAGAACATCTTTCTGGAGCTCTAAGAAAAATCCCATTATCCCATTGATCAATAAACAGATAAAGAGAACTGTTACTTTCTACTAGAGATTGCAAAGTACCGTCTTCATTGTGCTTGTCCTTGCCTGAGTAAGGAGCTGGAAACAATATGTTGTTTTTGTTCCTTCCTTGTGGGTAGGATCCCCTAGGCCAGGGGTAGGCAAAGTTGGCTCTTCTATGATTCATGGACTTCAACTCCCAGAATTCCTAAGCTAGCATGATTGGCTCAGAAATTCTGGGAGTTGAAGTCCACGAGTCATAGAAGAGCCAACTTTGCCTACCCCTGCCCTAGGCAATTCAACATCTATAATAAGTGGTGGGGTTCAAATAATTTAACAACCAGTTCTCTGCCCTAAAGAGCAGCTGGGTAGGCATGGGTGGGCGGGCATGTGACTGGGTGGGCATGACCAACTCAACATCACTCACGTTGAGTTGAATGGTACCTTTATGCAGCTTATATTCAGGGTAATATGACTCTTCTTCAGTTATATCAGTCCCTGTGGTTAGCTTCTGCTTGGATCAGACTGTCTGGATAAGGCAGAAGAAGCTAAAACCAATCAATGCAGCTTTGAAATGTTGGAAGTTGGTAATAACTAGGCTTGGAGAAAACATTACCTCCTCTGGATAGGGCCACACTCTCCCTAGTAGAGCAGCTTCTCCATTCTTATAGTGTTTTTCAGTGCTTTTCTGAGAAGATGGTGAGGGATGCTCTGTTGTAGTGTTCTCCACTGCCTTCTTTGTCTTTAAAACTGATTACAAACTGGCAAGGGTGTTTGTCTTTAAAACAGATTACAACTGGGAAGTGGTTCCTGTTGAACTTTGCCTTCAGAGGTTGTGGGTGCTCCATTCCTGGAGGTTTTCAAGAAGAGAGTGGACATTAACTTGTCCACAATGGTATAGGGCAGTGTTGGCGAACCTTTTTGGCATCAAGTGCCGAAACGTGGCACACACACATGCCAGAAACTGGAAGACCAGGTGGCCAGTGCACATGTGTATACTGGGAAGATGATCTTCTGGTTTCCAGCATGCACACTGGCCACCTGGTGTTCCGGTTTCTGGTGTGCATATGTGTGTGAAGACCAGCTGGCCGGTGTGCATGCACATGCTGGAAACCAGAAGATCATCTTCCCGGTGCATGCATGCACACCTGGCAGCTTCTCTTCTGGTTTCCAGTACTCCCATGTGCGTGAAGACCAACTGGCCAGAATGCCAGAACATGGAAGAGCAACGGGCGATGGCTAGCGTTCCTGGAGAGATGGCTCTGAATGCCACTTCCGGCACAGATGCCATAGGTTCACCATCATGAGTATAGGGTGTCCGGCTTGAGTAGGGGTTGGACAAGAAGACTTCCAGGGTCCCGCCCAATCCTATTATTCTATGTTCTATAATCTAACCCCTTGAACTTTGGACTTGTGCTTAAATGAAAAACAGTAATCAGATTTACCTTAGGTTGATGGCGTGCCTGGAGTTGTACATCCAAATCATAATATGATGGTATGTCCATCTATGAAAAAGACAGGTGATTCAAAAAGGTAACAAGCAAACAAGCAAACAAGCAAACAAGCAAACAAGCAAACAAGCAAATAAATAAATAAATAAATAAATGAATAAATAAATAAATAAATAAATAAATAAATAAATAAATAAATAAATAAATAAATAAATAAATAAATAAATAAATAAATAAATAAATAAATAAATAAATATATGCCGCAGAGTTAAACGTGTGTGGTGTTGAAAGATAAAACCAATATAAATTCATTTTTTAAAAAAATTTGCTCTCATAAATTTTATCATGGTTCAGAGAAATGAAATCTGAACTCAGCTTGTCCAGACAAAAAGTAATAAAAGAAATAAAAAAACAAAATCTTTTCTGTGAGAGACTGAATAGACACCTACAGAATGTGTTTTTTCCAACCAAATCTTGTTTTTTTATTAATAATATGTGCTATATCAATGCTGCCACAAAAGGGACATGTAAACAAAATAGTAAATAACATTCTACATCTTGAGTATGGCCGACTAATACGGAGAGATAACACTGAGACCAGATTTGAAGAATAGTGAAAATTCAAGAAATTCTTTCTGTTGGTGCAGTTTATAAATTGCTATTTTTCTACCTGAGATATTTGCAATGACATGAAAGAATACTGGAGACAAACTTAAGCCTCCAAATTCTGGCTGTCATACTCAAATGTGGGCGTTAATTTGGGTCATCCAACCTTTACTCTAGGTCAGGGTTCCCCATCTTTTCTATGCTTCATACCCCTACAAAATGTTTGCACCCCCTACAAAAGTAATTTGAATCATGATTTGTCACTAAGGGACACAAGTCACTCTTTGTCACACTTCTGAAATTCCCTCTTGCAAGGAACACAATCCACAATTTGTTGCATCCCCTGAAATTTGATTTCACTGACCCTGGGTATGTAGGCAAGCAGTTTGGGAATCCCTGGTCTAGGTATCTAGTAATACAGCACTTGGATGGGAAGCAAGAGTTGGTAAACTTGAATCTAATCTATATATGTATATATAAAAGCGAAAACCACTCACATATTAATCATGAAATCTCCAGAACCGTAAAGCCTACAAACTTGAAATTTGCCACGTATGTTCCTCTTGCCTTCTAGGTTCTCACTAAGGAAGGATTTTTCAAAATGACCGTTGGAGCATGAATATATTTCTATTTCTTATATTATTATTAACAAGTTCTGATGCTAAGGAGTTCTACTCCCCCCTCCCCACCTGAAAAGAAATCTGATCCAAATGTAAAACACAAGCAGAGGAGTTTCAGTTTCACTTTTGCTTTCACAGCAGCAAGCAGCTTGAGCTAAGCCATGCACAGACTCCTTCCTGTCTCATTCTTGCTCACATAGCAAATACTGTTTGAGTTTCCAAATACCCCTCAACTCTCTCACACACTAACAGGACGCTAGCCAGATGAATACCAATGGATACTGGTAGGCAGGGACAGATTTTCCCCCCTATTTTCCTCTTCAGTTCAGATGAATCTGTTCCTTCTATTGTAACACCAGTTAAAGGGAAAAGAGGCAAAAAAATCATGTTCTTCTGTATTGCCAGTTGTACAGAGACATTCATCAGCAGTTGATTACACTCTTTTATTTAAATTTCTGGGTCAAATTACATTTCACGATATCCGATTCCAAGAACTTCAACGTGCTCTCAGTTTCATAGGACACTAATGAAGCTTTATGGGGCTAATTTATTTAATGGGAGGTTTGCATATGTACAGTATGTGAACACATGCACAAACACCAGCCCTTTGAATATTCAGCAGCTCCTTCAGTTGGAACAAGAAATTAACTGAGTGTTATGCAGATTGTATTAAACTAGTATATTATTTTTATAATTAACAATATAATTGTGCAGTTCTATAGAGAATCACAATAGGTGGGAATGATTTTCAAAGAGTTAAACAAAGTTAGTAACATTAGTATAGATAATAAAATTATTAAATTCTTTTACTTTAAAGTACAGTATCTTGCAATGTTTCTATCTCAATTCCCCCAATGTTTTCCTTTCCATCCAGCATCTATTCATCCATCCATCTTATCTCTTATGTATCCCAGTGAACTCAACCAACAAAAATATTCTGGTATTTATGTCTTCTCCATCCTAATTATATCTCTATCATGAGGGTTCCTTGGTGATCTCTGAGCTTGATTGTTTTCTTGCATCAATGATGTTACCTACTTTGGGTAATGAAATATCTACAAACAACAACCACCACCAAGCCCAGAGACCCATCATTTCAACCCTGAGCTACAAATACTCTCCTTTATTGATATCTCTATCCTTTGAGCACCATATATCAATTGGTGGAGTTGGGCCAACATGGTTCATGGCTCCACATATTCATTTTATAGCACATTCTTCAGCTGCATTATGTGCTGCAGAATATACACCAGCTTTTCTGCCTACTTGTAACAATGTGTGGGAATTACTTCAGGAAATGAGATGCTGCCTAGGAAATGGTCAGACAAGAAGGAGCACAGCCCACAGCTACATAGTATGCAGAGAAAGAGGCTAAGGAGGGACCTTCGCTAAGTTATCTATCTGTAAAAGTGACAATGGCAGAATTCTACTTTCAGATTTACAAGATTCTGTTAAGGTACCTTTACAACAAAGTGAAATTAGTTCATCTAGTCATGTTTTCTGTCTAGCCTACCTACCGTAGTAGGTTGACACTTATAGTAACCCATCTGATGCCAAAAGCAAATGACATTTTGTAGGAGTGTCAGCATTTACATCACAGGAGAAGCAGCTGTGCATGTATTGTGAGATTTGGGTGATTCACCAAGTGGGGTGGTTTCTTCTGAAAATTCTAATTTCTCAGGACATCTGTCAAACTGTTTTGGTGTGAATTTAGTATGTTCTCGTCTTTTCCTGGCATACGATAAACATTAGCAGAGAGTGGCAAAGAGAAGAAGCATGTTAGCAAAAATGTCATCGATTCTCAGGTTGTTGTTGTTTTTGAGAAGCACACCTAGAAATTATATGCAAAGAAATAATACCCTTTATGAGAAATAAAAGTGAGATTTTTTTCTTCATTTTTTTTCCCTTTGCGCCAGAGCTATTTGTATATTTTATGCAGCAGCATACATTAATATTCAGAATTTATATTGTAGGAAATGTAGATATCAAACCACTTTGTTACTATATTCAAAGTCATATGCAGAACTGGCAGAGTTCCAAGAAAAGAATTATTGCATTTGTGTTTAAAAGGGGAAAAAAAGTAATGATTTACAAAAGGTTTAGCTGGATTTCACCACTTAAGATATTTTTAAAAAATATTTAAATTATCAAGCTATTAATTTGTGTAAGAGAAAAATAGGGGTGAATTCAAGCAAGCAAATTATCTAGACTATTTTGACCAAGTTGTCAAATAATAATAATAATATTAGAGGGGTTCTTATGTGTACACGATGCTACTTCCATGTTTAATTCCAGAAAAAATAAATTTAAAAAAACTTTTTTTAAAAAAAAAGCATAGTATTCACTGATGCTAATATACACAATATATTTTTGAGCCTGGAAGTGAAAGTTGGACGTTTCATTTGGACAACTAGGTGTAGTCTCACTTTAGGCATGAAAGCCGGCTGGGTGACTTTGGGTCATTCACTCTGTCTCAGCCCACGACTGGAGGCTAAAACATATGAAGAATGGTTGCAGGAATTGGGTATGTCTAGTCCAGGGATAGGCAAAGTTGGCTCTTTTATGACTCGTGGACTTCAACTCCCAGAATTCCTGAGCTAGCATGGTTGGCTCAGAAATTCTGGAAGTTGAAGTCCACGAGTCATAGAAGAGCCAATTTTGCCTACCCGTGGTCTAGTCTAAAGAAAAGAAGAAGTGGCATGATAGCAGTCTTCCAATATCTAAGGATCTAACCCTAACCCTAACCAGCCTAAAAATAAGGAGAAATGTCCTAACAGTGAGAACAACTAATCAGTGGAGTGGCTTGCCTACAGAAGTTGTGGGTGCTCCATCACTGGAAGTTTTGAAGAGATTGGACTGGATAATCATTTGTCTGAAATGGTATAGGTGACAAGGTTCTAAATAGTAGTCGAGCAGAAATCAGAGTCCAAGGCAAATTTTCTCCCAAGTTCCCACTCGATAGGAAACGGGCACTCCTTTTCCCCCCACCCCCATCAGGGTCACATTGCCCACTCATCTTCTGTCAGCGTGGCACGTCTCCTCCCAGCTTCTTGCAGGTGCTGGACAAAAGATGACCTGGAGAAGTAACGAAGAATGTGATATCTCTAACTTCTCACGCTCACTGTATTCCCCCTCCCCACTCCATGTAGAACAGTGACAAATGATGCTTTGTCAATAGAGTCTTCTGCTTGAGCAAGGGTTTGGATTAGAAGACCTCCAAGATCCTTTCCAACTCTGTTATTCTGTTATTCTGTCAAGGCTCAGGCAACAAGCTGGTTGGTCAATTCCTTTAGCACCAATGTATCAACATTCAGAGGACCCTAGCCATACCAATTCCTTCTTCCAGGATAATTTTCTGACTCCCTATTTTAGTCTAGAACCTTGCTGTTTCCTAATAATTTTCCATTTAGTACTAAACTATTTTACGTTTCTGACGACAGCAAGGTTTGATAAGATATTCTCATATGGCTGGGCAAACCTGATTTGAATTGGGGCAACTTAAATCAAATTTTACTTTGTCCAAGATGAACAGGTGATTCTAACTCAGTCTATTTCTATTCAAAAATAGAAATGGTGCAGCTCCAGCCTCCATTTGTCAATAAGGGATATACTTATGTATGTCTGGTGATTGCTTTTGTAAAGGAGAGGAAAATATTTGATTTAGGAATCAATAGGCTAGGTAGATTTCATCCTTCCTGACTACTAAGACAGCCAAGGAACTGTCTATAAACTTTTCCTATAGGAATGGTGTGATGCAGTGATGGAAGACAGAGGGAGAGCGAGGTTAGATCATTTTATATAACAGATAAACAAAACAAGTGCTAAAAATATTCAGACATAGGAACTCTTCTTCAAATCCTATTATCTGTGACATGAAAATATTTCATTAACCATTGTTGTTGGTGATGACCTCTTTTTTTCTTCTTCTTCAAGTACAAATCCTGCCACACATTTATTTATTTAGCGTATGGAACACAATGTCAGAGAAATCTACAAATACTAGACCCAATGCAGTCCTGGCAGCCTAAATTGCTAGTTCATTCTGTTCAATGCTTGAGTGTGCTTATCCTTGGTGCCCCACAGGGGGAAAACTATCTTACACCTGCCAGCTAGTGGCGCTTGAGTTACTGGCTATTCCAGGCTCCTCTGCTGTCTCATGTTGTGTTGCTTCGCATTTGGCCAGGTTGAGCGTTGAACGTCGAGCACTGGCTTCTGTTCTCAATATACACGAATGAAGCTAGGTTCTGCATCCTGCCACACAAATGATGCACAACACATCTATATCTACACAACTATGCTATTATTGATAGACTCAGGGACAAATTCTCAGATTCTATTAGCGACTTACATCTGCTGCAAGGTAAACACACACAGAGAGAGAGAGAGAGAGAGGGAAGGAGGGAGGGAGGGAGGGAAGGAGGGAGGGAGGGAGGGGGAGGGGGAGGAAGGGAGGGAGGGAGATCTAACTATTTTCAAGACTTCCTTCCATCCTTAAGGGGAGGTGTTCATGATTCTTGTTCTCACCAGTAGATAATTCACTATTAACTTTCCTCAAGATACTTTGCATTGAAGGTAGCAAAGTTACTGGCCTTGCTGCTAAGACATAATCCTGTGAGACAAAAGTGAGGTGTAATGTGTAGCCTCCATTGAGAGCTCAGCCTTAATAAAATGGGCAAGATTCTTGATGATGATGATGGCCATGAATTCCTGAACTTTGTCTGATTCTGCACCCCTGGAAGGCCCAAACTATAAACTACAGGATTGAGGGCTTTTTCAATATATTTTTAATTATAACTTCATTCTTCTAAAAAAGGAGGAGAGAAGTTTCCAAAAGCCAAAAGAGATAAAGTAAAATTTTAATACATTAAAAATCAGATCCCTTGCATTTCACTGGAATTTATTTTCAGTATATATAGGAGGACTTGTAACCCCCTTTCAGGGGTGGGTTCCTCCCAGTTCGGACTGGTTCACCCGAACTGGTAGCAACCCACTGGTGATGTCATGATGACATCACCGAACCGGATCGGTCTGTGCTGGTCCGTGGGCACCGCCATCTTTTTTGTGAATTTTTTTTTAAAAAAATTTCCTTCTGAGCATGCTCAAAAGCCGAGTTCCGGCACTGTGCATGCGGTCGCCATCTTTTTTTCTGCTTTTTTATTTATTTTTTGTTACTGCGCATATGCGCACATGCAAAGCACATGCACACCCACGAGGTGCACCCACGAGGCGCAAGGGAGCGAACCGGCAGCGAGGTAAGTTGGAACCCATCCCTGCCCCCTTTTTAATCTAACCTTGGCAAGAATAGTTGGCGTTTTTAATCTTAATCCCAAAACATGATTGCCAATGAACCTGGAAGCTAAGGCTGGGAGTGAGTTGTTTTGTTGTATTTGGGTGATTTATTGGCACATAGATATTGCCATCATATGTAATGCATCGATCGTACTATTTCCTAAAAGAAACTCTTCAAAACAAAAAAGAAAAAAGAAAATTTAAGACCCGCAAATTTGCTCATATTTTATATGCGGCCTTGATGTGATATAATGAAGGATCTTACCTTGAGTAATGTGTCTGTTATTAACCTGCCACACATTGTCAGCTTCCTCTGTTTCTTTGAAGTGTAATGTTGATTTATTCCAGGGTAAAAGTAAATGTCAGCATCATCTTTCTGACAACTGTCCTTTTTACATATGTCAATTTCACCATTACATCAGCTTTCAATATTTCTATAAATACTCCTCAATTTTTCTTTGCGAAAAACAATTTTCATAGAAACTAAAGCAGCTAGAAGAGAACTTAAAATTGCCTTGATTTTAACTTCAAGAACTGAGTCAGTCTGTAAAAGGTTCAGTTAGCAACAGACTATTTAAAAATATATATTTTCCAATGGAAATGCTCTCATTTTGATCTTTTCTTATCCGTAGTGATGTTATTATCTTTATCCCACCTGGTTTCCTCCATAACAATAGCTCAAATTAACTACCCCCCCACCACACACAGTTAAAATAAGAGAGGAGAATCAGGCTTTAATGGCTTTAATGTTTTAATGGCTATATCCTCTTGATTGATTTCATTGCCATGACCTTCTGTCTACCATAGGTTGGGGATGAAAGCTTAAAGCAGAATGATTGGAGTCTGTATGTAGTGTTCTAAATCAGCCGAGAATTTAGAATTGTATGCAAGATTCTCTGCTTTAAGTTAACCATATCAACTCATGAATTGTGGTGAATGGGCCCGGCACAGTAGCAGATACAATTCAATTTTTTCTTTCACGTGACAGTAATTGTATCTGACAATGATAAAGTGTTTTAAGGATTGAGCTAAGACTGGAGAAGTCCAAATTCTATCCATCGTAATCAGTTTTACAACCCCTTGAATTTTGAGGGTCACGTTTGCTTCCTATCTTTTCTCCAGCTTTGATTTGTCTAAAGGAGCATTAAATAGAAATAGAAAAACTGGAAGTTTTCGTAAGTTCTGTAGCAGGTTGACATCCCATTATCAGAATGATACATTTTGAGTGGATCAGAAAGAGTAGCTTCAACAACTAACATCTGCTGCTTTGCTACGTTTATTGAGATAGTTTTATACTGCCTTCTGAAAGTTAGTTCTTCTCTTCCTTCCTCCCACTATATTTTACTATTAGGCAAACTGTTTCATGGAATATTTATTCAGAATATATTTCATATGTACAAGCTTTAGTAAGTAGAGCTGAAGCAAACAGATGTGAAAACCCCAACATGCACATTTTATTGTCAATCCCCGGTGGGGCTGACATTTTAAATGGAGACCAAATTCTCATTAACTTTAGGAAGCTATTGACTTTCAGCATACATAGGCACTCACTGTTTGTTGATAAATGGTACTAAAAAGGAAAGGTAGTCAACAAAGAACAGATTTGCTATTACTTTATGTTGAACATTCAGCCAATGCCTTCTGAAGAGAACTTGAGCTTCTGAACTAAATCTTGATTGCCAAACATCTTTTCTCAAAAGCCAAGGGGCATTCACCAGTATTTCTATCATTGATCTGTTGGGGACAGGCACAAGTATGACTAATAAAGTCTAAGTGAATTGTTTGAGCAATGTCTGTAGAAGTGAGGGAGTCAAAGTCTGTGAGCTGACACACAAAAATCATGACATTGTGTTTACCATCTGTGACCGTGATAATAATAAAATCACAAAACACAATGACCTTCAAATAGAATGAATATCAATAGTAATAGATGCCTTGGGTGCAATTCCAAAACAACTGAAGTACCATTTGAACACCTTTGGCATTGACAAAATCACCCATCAGTCAATTTGCATTACTTGGAATAGCTTAGATCCTGTGACATTTAACATCATCGAAGAATAACATCTCTGGAAAGAACTTGATAGATGGATAAAATGCCAAATTCAGTTTAAATATCTGACTGTGCAACCAACCAAAATAATAATGTAGTGATACCTTTAACGCCATCAAACAACAATGTCTGCCTATTTCAGATCCTTGAAAGTACTTGATAGGTGGATGAATTGCCAAATCCAGTCTAAACATCACCCAGTCCATCATAGCTTACAGAAAGCTTTCCCGAGGCTGTCAGAAGTTTGGGAAGATAAATTGCAGACTTCATTTCTCAAAGGCAGTTTTCACTTGCATTAGGAAAATGAAAGAAGCAGTTTATAAAAGGTCTGTTTATGTCCAGATGTTCCCAGTAGTAGGCATTTGCTACCATGTGTATTTAAACCAAGTTAATAATAGATAGGTGGAATTGGCTGCAATCCAATTCAAATCTTCACTTTGATTCAGATCTCGTTTGATCTAATTTGACAAACTGAATTGATTTGGAAAGTCAAATGCATTCTCTTCACTTCTCCAATCTGTCAAATCGGTTCAGAGGCACCCAATGTATTGATTAGATTTGACTTTCCAATTCGACTCTGTGATTTCATTGGCTTCATAGCAAATCTCCAGATTAAGGCTGCCCACAACCCTAATTGATGGCACCATTTATCCATGTGTCTTTAAAATATCAGGGAGAAGGGGTAAGAATAGATAGATTAAAAATACAAGTAGTAAGACAGGTGGATAAAATGCTAGAAATTGTAACCAATCCTTTCAGATATGAGATGTTGACCTTTATGAAATGAAAGCAAGAATATATATCATCTGCAACTATGTAAAATGATTTAATGTCATATTTGAAAGTGATATTAGAGTATTGCAAAAGGCTTTTAGTTAAATAATCTCCAACCCAGCTTCCTGTCAACAAGAAAGATATTCCTCCACACCCTCATAATATCATATTCACCTTCCAGGAAAGAAGAAAGGAATATTTAGTAACTTTCTAAGTGACATTAGAGGTTTCAGAATGTTTGTTTGGAATAGAGGGCTCATAGTGGAGAAAATATTACTTTCCCTATTGAGGCTAAAGAAGACAGCCATCTTCCTTTCCAGACAATGCTCAGGGAAATGTAATGATTGTGGAATGCCAACCTGAGGGTAGAACAAGAAGCAATGGGTGGAAACTAATCAAGGAGAGAAGCAACTTAGAACTAAGGAGGAATTTCCTGACGGTTAGAACAATTAATCCGTGGAACAGCTTGCCTCCAGAAGTTGTGAATGCTCCAACACTAGATGTTTTTAAGAAGATATTGGATAACCATTTTCTGAAGTAGTGTAGGGTTTCCTGCCTAAGCAGGGGGTTGAACTAGAAGACCTCCAAGGTCCCTTCCAACTCTGTTGTTGTTGTTGTTGTTGTTGTTGTTGTTGTTGTTGCTGCTGCTGCTGCTGCTATTATTATTATTATTGTTGTTGTTGTTATTATTGTTGTTGTTGTTGTTGTTGTTGTTATTATTATTATTATTATTATTATTATTATTATTATTATTATTATTATTATTATTATTATTATTATTATTATTATTATTATTATTATTATTATTATTATTATTATTATTATACAATTGTATCACAGCGGCCAGTTGTTTCGCCGGATTTGGCATTGATTACTAGTCGAGCCCCACCCAGGGGCCTAGGAAGTCGTAATGTATTTTCGAAGTATATGTGCGGAACCGAGCAGTGCGGCTTTCTGCATTTGACTGATGGTGATTTTGTCAATTTTGAGCTGTTTTAAATGTAATTCCAGTGCTTTTGGGATAGCACCCAGTGTTCCAATCACTACTGGAATTACCACTGCTGGTTTGTGCCATAATCGTTGGATTTCAATTTTTAAGTCCTGGTATTTTGCAATTTTTTCGTGTTCCTTTTCATCGACCTTGCTATCTCCTGGTATTGCAATGTCAATTATAGTCACCTTGTTGTTCTCGACCAACGTGATGTCTGGTGTATTATGCGCCAGTACCTTGTCTGTTTGTATACGAAAATCCCACAAGATCTTGACCATCTGATTTTCAGTGACTTTTTCAGGCTTGTGTTCCCACCAGTTTGTAGCAGTATGGATGTTATAATTTTTGCATAAATTCCAGTGGATCATTTGTGCAACAGAGTTGTGTCGTAATTTGTAATCAGTCTGTGCGATTTTCTTGCAGCAGCTGAGCACATGGGCTACAGTTTCATCAGCTTCCTTGCATAATCTGCATTTAGCATCATTTGAAGATTTATCAATTTTGGCCTTTATGGCATTTGTACGAATTGCCTGTTCTTGTGCGGCCAGGATCAATGATTCTGTTTCTTTCTTTAAAGTACCAGATGTTAACCATAACCAAGTTTTTTCACTGTCCACTTTGTCTTTTATTTTTTCCAGAAATTGGCCATGTAATGCTTTATTTTGCCAACTCTCCATTCTTGATTTTATCACATTTTTTCTGTATTCTTGTTTCGTCTGTTGGACCTTCAGTAGATTTTTGTTCTTTACTTCAATTAATAGATGTTCTTGACTTTCTTTTAAATAATCCGCCAATGCATGCTTTTCTTCTTCAACTGTTTGCTTTACTTGTAGTAGTCCTCTGCCACCTGATTTTCTGGGCAGGTAAAGTCTATCAGTGTCACTATGTGGATGTAAACTGTAGTGCATTGTCATTAGTTTTCTGGTGTTTCGGTCATTATTATTATTATTATTATTATTATTATTATTATTATTATTATTATTATTATTATTATTATTATTATTATTATTATTATTATTATTATTATTATTATTATTATTATTATTATTATTATTGAGACTTATATACCGCCTCATAGTGCAAGCACTCTCTAAGCGGTTTACACCATTAAGCAATGTATATTTTCATTGCCCCCAACAATCTGGGTCCTCATTTTACCTACCTCGGAAGGATGGAAGGCTGAGTCAACCCTGAGCCGGTGAGATTTGAACAGCTGAACTGCTGATCACAGTCAGCTAAAGTAGCCTGCAGTACTGCACTCTAACTGCTGCACCACCTCGGCATCCCTGCTAAAGCCTCAGGGCCATTGTCTTCTACTTGCTGTTTGCATGTATTTTTGGTGTAAAATAGTTCAAAACAAATTGTCAAATCTGGAACATCATTTTCTCTATTTAACCAAGTACAATTTCTGTTTTTAAAGCTTATTCTTTACAGCAAGGACCAGAAGCATCTCTTTCTATAGATACCTCAGGTTCCTAGGAGGCATTTCGAAAAGATGATGGTGAAGTTTCCTGACTTGAAGGGAATCAACTCCCTGCCTTTTAACATGCCTCCTGGCTATCACTTCCCTACTTTATGGTTGACATTGATAAGCTAGGACATCTAACATTCCACCACCATTATTATTATTATTGCCTCATTTTGCCTCATTAATATGGCCCGATTGTGACTTGGGGGGGGGCAGAAAAAAGGCGGGAAAACCTGGTTTTCCTTGCAGAGTAAAAATTGTGAGGCAATGGGTGGAAAGAATACATGAAGACAATGTGCTGACTTTCATGAATGTTCTATCACTAGTAGGAAGAGAAGGTTATCAAGACACCGCACTGGAAATTATAATATTGGTTTGTTTCTGGGAAATAAAAGTCCTTAGAGTAATTATGCACTATATCAATAAAATTTTGGCTAAAAAACTGTAGTATGTGAAATAATTTTATTCCCTTATTTCCAAGGGAATGTACATAGTGTTCAGGGGTTTGGAATATTTTGAAGAAATGATATTAAAAAAAACCAGTATGGCAGAAATGGTTAGGAGGCATTGAATTTGCATGGACCTATTCCTGAAACAGTTGTTTCTTCCAGTCCAGCAGATCAGGCAGGATGGTATGCTTTGGATGAAATGTTGTAGAGTGTATGGAAGTGAAATGTTGTAGAGTGTATGGAAGATGAATTTGATGGAAATATGAAAGAATTATTTCCCAGGAAAAAGTGGACATTTTTTTTAAACTCCAGAATGAGATAACAATTGGAAGTAGCTCAGGAAAACACCTTCCTAATTGAATGAACTAGAAGAAAGTAGAGGGTATAGAAAACAATAAGGCTTTAAGACTGTGTTATAACCAAGGTCAAAAACAATAGCTTTATCCCCCCCTAGAATTGATTTCCTGGTCTGATCTACCTAAAAGGGCTGTCAAAATAATGCCATCTCACAGAAACCAGGATATGTATCTTCTTTGTTGTGGAACAGCTTTCCTTTGGAGGTATAGATGGCCGTGACTCTGTTGGTCTTCTGAAAGGCTATAAAAACCTGACTTTTTCTTCAGGCATTACAAACAATTTAGCAGCGCCCTCGGTGCTTCAGGTTTTGGGCTCTCTGTGCAATACCTCAGCAGTTCTATCAATCGACCAATCAATCAATCAATCAATCAATTAAACCTTTATTGTCAATGCACAACATGTGTACAATGAAATTGAGTGAGCCTCCCTTGGTGCACCCCACCCAAAAACACAGAATACATCTCAATAAATCAATAAATAAAAGAAATCCCTAAACCCAATAAGTAATAAACTAACACACATATCCTCATACATATACATATACATATACATATACATATACATATACATATACATATACATATACATATACATACACACACACACACACACACACACACACACACACACACACACACACTGTCGGGATAGGAATTTTTCCTATCAGAGGCGATCTTTGGATCTTGCTCCCTTGAAGTCATTCGTATTAGAAAATAAAACCGAGATTCAAATCTAATTAACAAAATATTTATTTCAGTACAAAAGTAATAAAAATAAACTCTTAATAAGCTACATCTTTTCAGCTAATGAATTCATGACTGCCTCGGCAGGCATGGAGGAAGAAAAAGAAAGGAAGGAAGTGGGAGTTGACAAACTCCTGGAATGCACGCATGCGTAGTAAAACATATCACATGTCTGCTTGATTATAAATACAATAACCTTAGGAAACAGTAGAGGTGCACAACTGGCAATAATTCACATCGTGACACACACACACACACACACACACACACACACACACACACACACACAAAATTATATTACACCGGTATATACATGTTGCACTGCAAGTCTATCACATTAGCCTGATTGTGGTATTATGTTGCATTTAAAAGTCTGAAAAACCAGGGATAAAAGCTGTTTTTCAGTCTATTTGTTCAGCTGGCTATACTTCTATATCTCCTGCCCGATGGTAGGAGAATAAAGAAATGCTGTCCAGGGTGTGAATCATCCCTGAGGATTTTCCTCACTTTGCTGAGACAGCGGGACCTGGCGATTTCATCCAATGGGGTTAGGGGACAGCCCATGATGTTTTGTGCTGTGCTCATCACCCTCTGTAATGCCTTCCTATCCGCGGCTGTTAAGCCAGCGTACTATACCGTGACACAATATGTGAGGGCGCTTTCTATTGTGGACTGGTAGAAGGAAGTCATCAGCCGTTGTTCCACCTGATTTTTCTGCAAGACCCTGAGGAAATGGAATCTCTGTTGAGCCTTTCTAACCACCTGGGACATGTTATTTTTCCAGGTGAGATCTTGGCTAAGGTGCACTCCCAGGAATTTGAAGGAGGAGACTCTCTCCACACAGCCCCCCTTGATGTAGAGTGAGGAAGGTTCCTCTCTCTGTTTCCGGAAGTCCAACACCATCTCCTTTGCTGGTGTTTAGATGCAAGTTGTTTTCTGAGCACCATGTAGATAACTTCTGGACTTCTTCCAGTGGTGACATCCAATTTTTTTTTTACTACTGGTTCTGTGGGCGTGACTTGGTGGGCATGGTGTGGCTTGGTGGGCATGGCTTGGTGGGTGTGGCAGGGGAAGGATACTGCAAAATCTCCATTCCTACCCCATTCCAGGGGAAGGATACTGCAAAATCCCCATTCCCACCCCACTCTGGGGCCAGCCAGAGGTGGTATTTGCCAGTTCTCCAAACTACTCAAAATTTCTGCTACCGGTTCTCTGGACTACTCAACATTTCTGGCTACCGGTTCTCCAGAACCTGTCAGAACCTGCTGGATTTCACCCCTGACTTCTTCCCTGTACACTGATTCATCCCCTCCTGTAATAAGACCCAGCATGGTGGTATAATCTGCAAATGTTATTATCATATTAGATGGGTCAAAAGATATGCAGTCATGTGTGTACAACGAGTACAGGTAGGAATTAAGCACACAGCCCTGAGGAGAGCCAGTGATGAGCTTTAGGGAGGAGGATGTAAAGGACCGAGCCCTCACTGTTTGTGGACGGTCCATCACAAAGTCTTTAATCCAATCACAAGTGAGGGGAGGGAAATTCAAGTCAGTCAACTTTTGAATGAGAGTGCCTGGCAAAATGGTGTTGAAGGCCGAGCTATAGTCTATGAAGAGCATTCTGACGTAGTTCCCAGATTTCTCTAGGTGTCTCAATACAGCATGTAGGGCAGTGGCAATGGCATCGCCTGTCAACCTCTATAGGTGAAGTAATGTTGATCAAGGTTTGATGGAAGGGATGACCTGAGGTGTTGATGAACCAGTCTCTCGAAGCACTTCATCACTACAGATGTCAGTGCAATGTTTATGGCTGTTTTGTCCAGGACTGGAATGATGGTGGCTGCTTTCAGACATGATGGAACACTGGCCGTTTGCAGAGAGATGTTTCTGCAATACCTCAGCTATCCTAAATTGCATTTCTTTTGTCTGTTGCTTAATAGCATTTTTGTTGTTTCACGCTGATATGACTTTGTTATTCATTTAGAATTATTTACTTTAAATGGGCAGCCATGTAAGCTTTTAAAAGAAATAATCCTTCACATCTTACTATTAGGTACTGTAATTATTGAAGGATATAATCTCTCCAAATACATCAATAATATGTACTCTCAAGCCAAAGCAAATAAACCTGATTTTCTATGCCTATCTTGACTTGATGTCAATTTCCTTGGTTTTAGTGTACATTTTCTGTTTTATTAAAATTACACTTTATTTATTATTTATTTTATTATTAGGTTCTTCTATGCCGCACTACTCCCTAAGGACTCAGGGCGGCGTACAACATTTTAAAAGAACAATAAACAATAAACATTCATTTAAAAACAATTTTAAAACATTAAAAAAGTTAAAAGACGTTCAACAACATACATACTGGGGGAGATCTCGGATAAAAACTAGTCTCAAACCCCTGCCTGCAGGAAGAGCCATGTCTTGATGGCTTTCCGGAAGGCCAGCAGGGTGGGGATAATTCAGATCTCTGGGGGAAGTTGGTTCCAGAGCACGGGGGCCCCCACAGAGAAGGCTCTTCCCCTAGGGCCTGCCAGCCGGCATTGTTTGGCTGACGGGACCTGGAGGAGGCCCACTCTGTGGGCCTTAACCTGTCGGAGGGAAGTATGAGGCAAAGTATGAGCACTTATCATCAAAATGAAGTATTGAACAAAACTTCTAAAGTTCTGGAAATAAAATCTGTACAATAATTCTTTTTTCTTCCTTTCCAAATCTGTAATTTCATTTTTTTTTTACTTTTCACTCTGAAACCTGCATTTCTAAGCCCCTCTACTACATATAAAATTGCATTACACCAACATAAAGAAATAGACTCTCCGTACAATAGAAAGTGATTTAGTTTTACGCCTCTAGCAAGAAGTAACAGAAGTTAACAATAACGTCTTGAATATTGTGTTAAACATTTATCCAGAGGGCATGACTTCAAGTCAATTTGGAGAAGTTAAGAAATTTGTCATTAAAATGGTACATTCTCCTTCAACAAATGTGGTTTTTTTTTTGTTGAAATTCTAAGAGAGCTTTTAAAGAAATTTCAGCAAATTGGCTGCAGTTTTCTCTCTTTGAATTGTCTTCCACAATACTTTTCCTTCACATAAAGTTATCAAGCCAGTGTCACTGAAATTAGGTCTTCTACTTTCACATTTTTTCTACTTCCCCTGCCATTCTTTGCCTTTCAGTAGCTTCTGCATTGATGTTACATAAAATAATGGAAGTAAAGGCTGCTTTCATATGCCAAGCATAAGTGATGCACAGCATCTTACAACTATCAAAGCCGTAGAGACTACATGTAATTTTACTCTAGACATATTTGCATAAAGGGTGGGTTGGGAAGCCTTATTCTACCAAAGGATCACACTCTAGTTTAGAATAAGAATACCTTATGGAGCTTGAAAAAAATCCATATATATATATATATATATATATATATATATATATATATATATATATATATATATATATATATATATATATATATATATATATATATATATATACACACATACATACATACATACATACATACATACATACATACATACATACATACATACATACATACATACATACATACATATATATATATATATATATATATATATATATATATATATATATATATATATATAATTTATGGCATGTATCCAGGCTAGTCATGTTATTTTTGCTGAGGTCTCTAATTAATTGTAGTAGCTGGTGTTTGAAAGATTAAATTGAGGTGGGGCTCTGATTGTATTCCTTCCCCATTTAAACATTCAAGGAAAAAACCTGCGATGTCTTCTTTGCTGCATAGGTCATTTGAAGAAGCTTTGGGTTGTGAAGTGAGAAACTTTAGTAGGGGCTGAATTTAGCTGAATCAAGGCAAAGCTTGAAAAACAACATCTAAATTACTTCATTTGTTGATTACCTCTAGTTGTCATAGGTAATGTTTTTGTGTTAATAAAAGGGCTGCCTGCAGATCCAGAAGAAGGGGTGGAAAAAGGAGAAGTGGATTATATTCAGGGAAACTTAGCAATACAAATGTGTTAGAGTTTCCAATACTCAGTTTCTATCAGGCTTTGTATGTTCAATATTTTGTGTTCTGACTGACATGAACATGTTTAATGGAGGACCATATCCAGTAGTATGTATTCATTAGCATGTCATTTATTGTAATACCTCTGCTGTTGGTTGGCTTGCTATTGTGATTAACAACAAACTGAAGTGTGCTCCTAACTCAGTGGTGGATTGTTGCCGATTCGGACTGGTTCTCCCGAACCGGTGGCGGAAATTTGCCCCTGCTCGCCGAACTGGCAGCGATGGCCGGCTGGCATGCCCCCGAACCAGTCTTCTGGTCGCCGCTACTTCAAAATGCCCTCTGTGCATGTGCAAATGCTTCTGCGCATGCACAGAGGGTCATTTCCCTGATGTGACAAAACACGCACTTCCGACGCGATGCGAACCGGTAGGGAAGGTAAGTGGAACGCACCACTGTCCTAACTTGACTATTTTATTCAGGGGACTGAGATGTTTCCCTAGCTAGTGCAACAATTTTCATGCCAAAAGGAAATTCTCACCCTCTGTGGAAAGCAAAAGCTAAAAAAAAATGCAGCCACACCAAAATCAGAAATTTGCAAAGCAGAACCATGTGAAAATAGAACAAGAATGAAGGCAGAGAGGATACGGAGTGAGAGAAAGAGAAATTGTCATTGTGTTTATATGAAGGTTGCAAGATTAAATGGAAGCTGTCCAATTTTGAAAGCACTGAAGGACCTTTACAAAGCAATAGCACATGTGTTAAGGAAGCAAGAAGTATAGCAATATGGAAAATAATGCATGTTACCATTTGCTTTTAAGAAGGAGAGCTATAATTTGTGCTAGTTATCCTCCAGATATAGTCACAGAATTGCTTTTGAAACTAGTACCTTCTGAGAAGACACCTCATTTATCTAGGAAACCCTGATGTGACTAATGGATTCTGAAGATACCAAGAAGCTTTGTAGGATAACCAATCATCTGCATACCCAAATATGCAAATGATTGGACCAAACGTTTTGCTTGCAAGGTACACATCTTTTGGTACTGAAACTGTGAAGCACATAGACATATATGCCAGAAAAATATTTTGCTAGAATAGCTGAAAACTGAGTGCTTGGAAAACTTTGGGGGAGCCCTTAAGTAGTCATGTGAAATTTTATGAGTGACTGTATTTGCTTTCTGGATTTGACAGTCATTTCAAAGGGTTTATTTATTTTATTTATTTGTGAGATTTATATACCGCCTCACAGTGCAAGCACTCTCTAAGCGGTTTACACCAGTAAGCAATGTATATTTATATTACCCCCAACAATCTGGGTCCTGCTGAATGATTTGTATTGTCATAATAATCAATTTGCACAAAACACCAGCCATGATTAACCTCATTTTTGCCCAGCACAATTTATGAATATGCTCCAGGTTAAAGCACTGTTATCATCCAGGGAATAAATAAGGGACATTACAAAACAAAACATAAATAAACATTCTTCATGGGGTGTTTTTTTCATTGAAAAGGATATTGATTACATTGTGTTAGACCTTTCATAGTATTAGCCAAAATGATGCCTAAAAGAATCACAGAAATGAAGACACGAGAATGAACCCATTGTGGTGAAAATGGATTTTAAATTGAGAGCAATTTGATTTTTCAAATAACCAAGGCAGTTCATGTATTTTAAAAAATCAAGATTTACTTAACCATTTATTTTATTGAAGATACGGAATAAAAGTGATAAAAAATTAAAGAAACAAACAAAAGTGATACCTCCGAGACCGCCTTCTCCAACATACCTCCCTAAGTATTAGAAAGAAAAAGAAAAGAAATATAGAGAAGTGGATTCCAAATTTCTTTACAGCAGCTATAAATGCATTTATATTTTATTCTCTCTATATATAATTATATTCTTGCATTCTTCTTTCTATATTTACCCTAATTGTCAATTGTTTTACCTTAATTGTTTTCAGTTTTGAAAAAAAATACTTAACCATAAAAAGCTTCCTGTCACTGACAAAAGTAATTGTTGTCTTTTCTCTAATCACTCAAGTATTTTTTCCTATCTCTAGAATTGGATACTAAAATTATCTGATTGAAGAAGAATTGAGGCCTTTGAACTGTGGTGATGGTGTAAATTATTACATATACCATGGATAACCAGAGCAACTAACAGAGAGGTGCTGAATTGTATAAAACCAGACACTTCACTAAAAGCAAAATCATAAGACTATGTCTGATTACTTTGGCTGTCTCATGCATGTACATTTGTTGGAGAAGTCAGTGATGCTAGGAATGGTAAGTGGAACAAGAAGGGGCAAGCAATTAACATGCTGGCTTGATAACATCAAAACTGACACAAACATGAGCATCCATGGATGAGTAGCATGGAGTGCATTTGCCTATAATATCACCAAGAGTCTGTCACGACTGAATGGTTAAAACAGCAACAAATTCTGTCATCCTCACCAACCATTCCTTCACTGTGGGACAGACAGACATAACTTTATTTTGGTCATTGACCAATAAAAATACAATTAAAAAAGGAACAATATCCCCTAACAACAAGAACAACAGTGACGTGAGCATTTGGTGGTGCAGTGGTTAGAGTGCAGCACTGCAGGCTACTTCAGGTGACTGCTAGCTGCAGATCAGCTGTTCAAATCTCACCGGCTCAAGGTTAACTCAGCCTTCCATCTTTCTGAGGTCGATAAAATGAGGACCCAGATTGTTGGGGGCAATATGCTGACTCTGTAAACCGCTTAGAGGGGGCTGTAAAGTACTATGAAGCAGTATATAAGTCTAAGTGCTATTGCTATTTCACCAGTGAAATTTTAAACTTTATATTCTAATATGCATTTTGTATGTGAAAGAAGACATTTCTTCAATGTTGAGAAGTTGACAAAGCTTTATCAGTTGTTGAAATGATGTCATCGCAAAATACTTATGAAACCTGGTTCTACAGTCAGCCATTACAGGTAGTCACTTAATGTATTCTCATTTGATGACCATTTGAAGTTATGGCTCTAAGTGGATCCATTGCAAGGCAACTAGCTAGCTGCTTGCAGTGGGCCACATTTGCCACTACGTGTACGTTAGCTCTATTTGGAACAACACATTTCTTAAAATGTTCTTCTTTCTCCTTGCTACAGTTTCCTTGTTGTGACCTAATGGAGTTTGGAACCCTTCAGACAGCACTGCCAATGCTGTAGAATGAAGAATTGATATCAGCAAAGCTGGGGAACTAATGGAATCTGCCATTCTTGTCAGAAGTGGTAAAACTTGCTGCCACATCTGAACCTACAGGAAAAAGACTGAGATGAGGAATGAATGGATAAATCAGAGGGCATCTCAGGGTGATGGAGTTCATTTAATTGTCCTTCTTGTCTATCCTGCTGTTGTCTGTGTTCGTTTTTCACTTTGACTAAATTGGAAGAACCAAGTGAGTGACATTAATATAGAAGGATCTTGCTTAAATAAATGGAAAAAAAGACATACATGCAGTTTTGTTGGATTAAAAAGTAAAAAGCTATGGAGTATACGCACTCAGAAAAAAAAAGATATTCAGCTGTATTAAATGGTACTGATGCTAAGTAACTTACAGTAGACATAAATGAACAAATTTCAAATCCAGCCAACTGGTACATGCTTTGAAATGAAAATAAATCACAAAATCATACAGCTGGAAGGAATTATTTATGTTTCTGAGTCTAAGCTACTGTTCTATACAGAAATATAACATTTATTTATTTATTTATTTATTTATTTATTTATTTATTTATTTATTTATTTATTTATTTATTTATTTATTTATTTATTTATTTATTTATTTATTTATTTATTTGTGAGATTTATATACCGCCTCACAGTGCAAGCACTCTCTAAGCGGTTTACACCAGTAAGCAACGTATATAATCTGGGTCCTCATTTTACCTACCTCGGAAGGATGGAAGGCTGAGTCAACCTTGAGCCAGTGAGATTTGAACCGCTGACCTGCGGATCACAGTCAGCTCAAGTGGCCTGCAGTACTGCCTCTAAGTCTAACCGCTGCGCCACCTCGGCATATTTTTTACAGATGAATCAAGGAATTGCATTCTTAAGTTCTGAAGCTAAAACAAAGCTCCTTATAAGAAGCGTGTTATAAAAATAGAAGGCATCTCAGTGCCAGAATGAATATAGATAAATGTTAGACTTAATAGTCTTACCGATTGGAGTCTCTGAAAGAGTAATATGTTAGGCCAGCCCAATAATATTTGCTTTCTTTTTGTTAAGTGGATCTGCCAGAAAATCTCATTGTACACTTATGCTAAGCTTTTCAAGATTGTCTAAGAGTATAAAATAGCAACAGGAAATGGGCACAAGGACTGACGAGTATACTACAAACTTGATTGATTGATCTATTAATATATTTTATTATTATTATTTTTTAATCGTGTCTGGAACTTATGGAAGAAAAAAAAGGAAGACATTAGTGAAAGAGATGAGTGATGATTTATTAGCATTGGCTTGTTATCCTGCTACCAAAATGGGACAACAGCTCTTTGTGGCAACCCCTGAGATATTGGAACACTGCTATCATGTCACCTCTAGTCCTTCTTTTCATCAGACTAGACATACCCAGTTCCAGAAACCGTTCTTTATATGTTTTAGCCTCCAGTCCCCTAATCATCTTTGTTGCTTTAACCAAATTTTCTTTATCATTTTTATGCAATGCCACTAAGTGAGCTTTGCATTTATTTTCCTGTTTTAGTCATAATGGATACCTAAATGTGTGAAGAACAACAATAGATTTGATTGTTATGTTCTGAACACTTATAATACTTTCATATCTTTGTCTTAAATATTTGTATACACTGAATTCTCATTCAGCACATTGGAGGTTTGTCAATACAAACATATACTGCATTCATTGTTTTTTCTTACAGCAAATGAGAATTTTCCTGTATGATTAATTCTGACTCTGAAGAGATGGGTGGAAGTTAGGAAGAAACAGTGCAGAACTTGGCTCAGCTACAAGTAAGTAATAGCAAGATTATTATTTTTTTAAGAAGAAAAGTAAAGCTATACTAAGCTACTGGAAATTGAAATGACAGTCTAGTAGAAAATAGTGATACGACTGATGTGAAAATTGTATGGCTGTGTGAATATTTGATACGAAGACTCAATTTTGCGGTAATTCAATTCAATTACCAAAATGATTTGAAATGTCGAATCAGATTAGAAGCTTCTTACTTGATTCAGGGAGATTTGGTCTTAATTCAGAGATTTTATACACTTTTCTACAAGTGTGATTGCCTGCTTTTCCAAAATTGCTTCAAAAAGATTTAACTTTTTTGCATTGACTAGGACATTCAAAGTGGACCAAAGTGGACCAAAGTGGTCACACAGACTTACATCATGGAAGCAAAGTTATTTGACTCATCAAGACACAGAGGAAAGTGGTTCTGAACCTTGTTTTGGACTGTGTCTGTGTTGTGTGTGAATTGCATAAGTCTAGAAACATTTTCTGAGCCTTTCATCCATCTTCTGAAAGATCCAAAAAGACTTGAAAAGAGTGAAGAATCGCCTTCCAGCTAATGCAATATGGAGCACCATGAAACACTTCCACAAACCAGACTGTAATAATAAGACAAGCTATTTTCTCTACCATTTAAAGTATAGATACCTTAACATCCATGTTAAATAGAATTTTGGATTTTTAATTTTATTCCTTGCCACAATTCTTCATATTCATGTGACTGTCTAACAGTCTGGTTTATTACATTT
The DNA here is from genome assembly GCA_023053685.1 of Diadophis punctatus similis. Classification (NCBI taxonomy): domain Eukaryota; kingdom Metazoa; phylum Chordata; class Lepidosauria; order Squamata; family Dipsadidae; genus Diadophis; species Diadophis punctatus. The sequence goes on from JALIGW010000013.1 coordinate 1,971,258, forward strand.
TTTTAAAAAAAATGTTTGCAATGAGATTATCAGGATGGTGTTACTGTAATTTTGATCTTGTTTGTTTGTTTGTTTGTTTGTTTGTTTGTTTGTTTGTTTGTTTGTTATTGGACATGAATATAACTTGGATGAGTTTTGATTCAAATACAGGCTATAAAGCTGCTTGGGAAATGTTAAGGAATTTGACAGCAATCAGATTTCTGATACTTAAAATGACAACAATTTAGCAATGAACAAAGGTATCAATTTCAGTTTAAATTCATACAGTATCTCATCTGTTTAATGATTTTCTTAATTGATGTGCACAAATTTATGGAATGGGTGGAATGGAATATAAGCTATGTGAATGAATAAATGTACAAAATATTTTGAAAGCATCTTTCCCCAATATGGTATATTTTCCATGTTATTTCAATTCATATATATGTTCTAGTGAAATTCATATCCCAGCCACCAAGTCTATTAGGGACAGCTTGCAGGACATCTGGTGGTAACTCTTGGCCTCTTGCTTGTCCATCTCAATTGCAGAAATTGATCACTCAAATGAAAAAGGGAAAGCTCAAGTAGATGTAGGAAATACTGGTTTGCCTTTAATGCTCAGAAATTAGAAAATATGTGTATTTGAAAAACAGTATCATTACCTTCGGGACCGCATCCTACCACATACCTCCCTACGACCAGTTAGGTCCCACAGAGAGGGCCTCCTCCGGGTCCCGTCGGCCAAACAATGTCGGTTGGCGGGGCCGCGGGGGAGGGCCTTCTCTGTGGGAACCCCGTCCCTCTGGAACCAACTCCCACCAGAGATCCCAACTATCCCCACTCTACTGGCCTTCCGTAAAGCCGTGAAAACATGGCTCTTCCGACAGGCGGGGTGAATAAGGAGATCAGATTCCCCCATGAATGGTGTTTTTAATAATGTTTTAATATTGTTTTATTTTTAAATTGTTACAATTGCTTTTTTACTGTACGTTTCTTATCCATGTTGTACGCCGCCCTGAGTCCTATGGGATTGGGCGGCCTATAAGAGCGTAGAAATAAATAAATAAATAAATAAATAAATTTTCAACAGAATGTTGGACTATAGAATGTTTCACCCAAGTGTTATATTTTACTCTCCTTTATCTTGAGTTTCTACTCCAATATTGTTAAAACTGAAACCATGTTTGAAGGCCACCTATCATACATTTTGCTGGGCTTTTAGCAAGGCTTACAATATCTGTTTGTGTTTTTCAAACCACACCTTCTCCCAAACTGTACATTCTTTCCTACTTGCTGGCTTGTTTATTTTCTCTCCCTTACTTAGATCTCAATCAAGCTGTCTCGGGTGCATAAGCTCTCAGTGTACAACAGAATAATAATAATAATCACGATAATGATGCCACTAAGATACCAATAAATGAATAAGATATCAATAAATGTAAGCAGTGATGCCATAATTGGAACATAAGTTCAGATGGAATAAATCCATTGCTATCAGGCGCAAAGAATCAGGACTATTCATAAGGTTTCAGAATAGAAGATTTATTCAAGCCTATACATAAGAATCTGGTCAACTAATGGTCAGCACTAAGTTGGTGCTAGAGAAGGGTCAACAGAAGTCAAGGGAGGCTGCACTTGTGGCAACACAAGGATCTCTAAGCTGATGATATATTGTGGCATGGAATATTTAACTCTGTCCCTAGCTCTGCCTGTTCTATCTCTCAATGTTTTTTTAAACTAATAATCATCCTTTATGATATCATAACATGACAAAATTATTATTTCAAATTCTGTTTTGGGCTAGGTGGTAAAGTTGCTGATAGTAATTATAAAAATAACCCTTGCAGGTACAACTTTGATGATATATAGAATTTCACAGCATAGCTAGATGGATATTTTGTTTAAGGGCATCAGCAGCCTTTTAATGACCTTTTTATGGAATAAAAGAATTCTATGGCTCATTGCACTGCTAACAAATTAAAAAAGATTTATAGTGCACTCCTATGTGTGCTATAGGACTTCTATTACACTCAGTTCATTTCCTGCCAAGGAAGTGTGCATAAGTCTGCTAGCTTTATAGAATACATATTGCTATGTATATTTTTCCCTCTTTAATTATTTAATTCATAGCAGCTTTGGGGGATTAGTAGCTTTTGACAAGCCATATTTTAAAATAAAATCTAAAACTTCAAAAATCCACCTTTAATTGAAACAATTATTATGTTCCCCCTTATCCTAATTTGTATACAATGTAGTTGTTTTCTGAGAATGCTAAAGTGACTGCAGAGTGTGTGGAAGGGGCATGACAAGAATTCAGATGGCCTAATTATCTGCTAAATTAGTCAGATTGTTGTTCTATCTCTAGGTTTTAGAATATACAGTATTTTCCAAGGTATAAACTATATACCTGATTAGCGTACAGCTGAGAGGAGAATTCTCAGAGCAATTTTTTTAAATAATGGCTTCAATCTCTTTCAAAAATCCTAGTTATGCTTTAGTGGCTCTATCTGTGGTACAGCATTTATCCTACTATATTAGGATATTGCTATACATGGATTTATTGTAAATCACTTGAATAGTACTAGAATGTGGGAAAGAACAATGAAGTTGCTAGAGCCATTGCCTGCCAAAATGAATGCTGACTTGCAATATATAACCAAACAAAATATAATTCACCAATATGCCACAAGAGGAGGATCACAGTGGCTCACATGGTTAAGATGCTGGGTTGACAACTTGCAAAACTGCATTTGAAGCCCAAATGCTAATGTGTGATGGGGTGAGCTCCCGTCATTCGCTCCAGCTTCTGTGGACCTAGCAGTTTGAAACTGTGCAAACACAAGTAGATAAATAGGTACCACTTTGTTGGGCTCATTAATGGGGACATGAAAGGAGTCTCCAACTGGATGTATCATGGACAACAGTGATATCACTGACTGATCTTTTCACCATGGAAGTGCCAAAATGGAAGTATAGCATGCCACAAAAGAAGGATCCACATCATTCTTCATGTAAAAATGAAGTCTACATTTTAAATAGTACTGACTGCCTCATTCAGTGATGGTTCAGTGATGGACAAAAAAAAGATGTATGACTAGTTCTTCAACTTGCAGCCATTTCTGAAACCTGTGGTCACATAATAATGATTTGGGCATTTCACAACTGGCATGCATTTACAACCTTGTAGTGTCTCACAGTGATAAGTTCACCATTTATGACTTCCACAGTTGGCTTCTGAAAGCAAAGTTCATGGCAAAGTGGACATAGTTCATTCTGCTCTCAATACAATCCTATTGGCTGAGTAATGTGAAGATATGAGTTGTTCAAACATGGGCCTAACACCATTGCTAACTACAGAAATGATCAGTTCATCCATCTACATGAATTTGCTTTATGTTGCTCCTTTTCTATTAATAACTTTTGATAGCTTCTATGGTGATCAATTGCTGCTTATACTTTGGTGACTGTGATGAAACAGCAGATTTTTCCAATAAGTTAAAAAAATGGCTTATGATCCTTTTAATGTTTTAAGATTACTAAAGGAAATTAGACTTTCAAAGTATTTTCTCTGACAACATACCGTAAAAGGAGAAGGAGATACTCTAAAATCTAATTTAATTGCTGACAGCTTCTCACATTTGAAATGTTTTGGGAGTGTGGCAATGTTTCAAAACTACAAAAGTGGAAAGAGTAAGATATTTTTGGGATGATGAAAGGAATAGTAGAAAAGTGGTGAATTTGTCCAGAGCAGCGGAGGGTTCTGGTTATTTTCGCTACCGGTGCGCATCGCGAGCATGCACAGAAGTGAACTCGCATTCCATCGGGCGATTTCACTTCCGCACATGCTTAGGACAACATTACAAGATGAAACACAGCTGAGGAGCTTCTCAGCTGTGCTTCGGAGGAAGAATAAAGGTCCGTATTGAAACAAGGGCGGGTGGGAGTACTTTTTCCCGACAGCTCAGGATGCGGAGAAGCGCCAGAAAATGACATCATCACTGGGCTCCTACCGGAGTTGTGCTCCACACCACACTGGTAGAAACCCACCACTGGTCCAGAGGATAATACTGATACACGGGCAGTAAAATACGGTCTGGAATTTTAACAGACAGGTTTTACATCTCATCCTTAGCATCTTCACTAGTTATAATCAATTTGAAGTGTCAGGATATTAAGAAAAAAGTGGTTCTTCCTGGATGGCTGTTGTTATTTGTGGCCTACCAATAGTTGCAAAAATCTCCACTCTCAAGATGCAAAACCATTTCTCACATCACTAACAACAAAGTTCCCATGGGAGCTTATTTGCTTTGAATGATCGATAGCTTTTACAGTTGCCTGCTTTCAATCTGTTGAATTATTTGAGCTTTTGAAGACTGCAGTCTGGTGGATAGCATTCCTCCATCTCTAATCTAGCCACAGTGCAACCGAGAGAACCAATTAGTCTCATATCAATTCATTGATTTTCTTATATGAAAAGTGATCTGGGACTACCACCAGCTATTTTTTTTACAAGTCTACAATAAACTTCAAGAGTCAGCTTTATGTCTGCATATAATTTATTTGAATAATTTATTTACTCATTGGATGAATATCCTTTGCTACTACCCAGAGCAATAGATGAAATTTCTTGTCTATTTTTCCTCATCCCATTTTTTTTAAGTGTCAAGTAGGTTGGGCTGAGAATGACTGAGAAAGTCACCCAGCAGATTTCAGGGGTTGAGGGCAGAACTCAATCTGGACCTCCCCAGTTCTAGTCCAAGACCTTAGAGATGTCACTGACTTGTCCAGGGGCGGGCTCCTAATTTTTTTACTACCACTCTGTGGGCGTGGCTTATTTTTGTGGGTGTGGCTTGCTGGCCATGTGACCAGTTGGGCGTGGCTTCTCAGACTGCTGAAGGGAGGGGAACTGAGATAGGTCCTGCCACCCATTCCCCCTTCCCTCAGCAGCTCGAGAAGCCTCAAACGTGCGAAAATACCTAGGATCATCACCGCGCGTTCGTGGCTTCTCGGACTACTGAAGGGAGGGGAATGGAGATAGCTCCTGCCACCCGTTCTTTCAGCGTCTCAAGCACTCCCTCAGCCATCCTCCCCTGCTTGGACTCACTGTGGGGTAGGAAGGCAGTGCATGCGCAGTGCCGGAAGCTTGGCTTCTGGGCATATGCAGAAGAAATTTTTTTTAAAAAAATTAAAAAAAATTAAAAAAAATGGCAGCACCCAGGCACCGGCAACCGACCGCACCGGTACTGTGACGTCACCAGCAGGCCGCTACGGGTGCTATAGAGTGGACCGCACCTGTAGGAACCCACCACTGGACTTGTCTCTCAGTATGCTCGTAATGATCTCATGGGCCACAAACTTCAATTGCTTCAGAAGCTTTTCCATGGAACTTTCCTCTCCTCTACTACTGATTCGAGTTTTCATATTTTTCAAAGAAACTGAGTTCTATTTTATTTTTTGTTCAGGCCGTATTATTATCTTACAATCCTGGCTAACTATTAAGCTTTAAATAAGAATAACCTTATGTAAAACATGCAAATGAAGTAGTATTCAAAGGATTTAATTCATACATAATTTATTGTACAATGCTTGACTTTTAAATAGTTTTTCTAACTGAAAGCAAGACACTGATGGATAACCAAAGACCTCCTGGGACCCATTGAAAATTATGGACAATTGAGATTTCATTTAGTGCTACCCACACACATCTAAATATTCTCTCACCTGGTTGCTAAAAATTGACACTGACATTTTCAAGATGTTGAAATATTTCCATCAGTAATATACTGTATATAGGTCGATTTTCTTTTTCTAATCTATGTCAGTTTTAACTAAGTTTTGTTTCATCTTCTTTCTGCATCAATCTAAGACTTAAAACATGGAATTCTTAATATTAATGGTTCATCTTAGGTTGCATTAATCTCACTGTTCTACAATGATTCATATGAGGTCTAAAAATATGACCTGAAGCTTTCATAAATACCGTATTTTTCGGAGTATAAGACGCACCGGAGTATAAGATGCACCTTAGTTTTTGGGGAGGAAAATAGGGGAAAACAATCTGCCTACCAGGTATTCATCTGGCTAGCGTCCTTAGTCTGGTCAGCTTCAGCACATTATTTTATCCCCTGGTTAGGACTTAAAAAAACCTTCTTTGGAGAGAGTAACAATGAAAGAGCCTGCAAGCCAGTAAGAGCTGGGAAGATCATTAGCACCTGGTTAGGGCTAGAAAAAAACTTTTTCGGAGCAAGTAGAGCAATGAAAAAAACCCTGCAAAGACTTAGGGCTGGAAAAACATTCTTCGGAGAGAGTAACAATGAAAGAGCCTGCAAGCCGGTAAGAGCTGGGAAGATAGTTAGCACCTAGTTAGGGCTGGAAAAAAAGCTCCGAAAAAGCTACATTCAGAGTATAAGACGCACCCAAATTTTCAGCCACTTTTAGGGAGGAAAAAGGTGCGTCTTATACTCCAAAAATACGGTAGATATATTCCATGGTGTTTCCTTGTTAACCATTCTAAATATCAGTATACTAGACTTGGCCATAGTCAAGAGGCCAAGAAGCTTTACCCCCAAAGATATTAACCAAAAGATTCAGTGACATTCCTTATTTAGAATACATAGAGTTCAGACATGAAAATGAGGCAATTGCACATATACTTCTGAAATGCCTTATCGTCCATGGAGAACACAGTTAATTGCTCCTCCAATTACAAATTATGGGACTGCTCCTAGAAGGCAATTGTATATTTCTTGTTAAATGTTCAAGATCACAAAATCTCTAGGAAATGTTGGATACATTTCCATCCATCAAATTATTTGTTTCGTTGTGAAGTATAAAGGAAGGATTACCTAGCATCTTACTTTCTATCACTATTCAGCTATTGTTATGTGCATAAAAAAAGTCAAAGTGTGGCAATCAAAGTCACTTTATTTGGAACTGTCCATGCTTATTATCTATAGCATTGTTTCTAATGACTCTGAAAGTTCTGTGTCTTTTAATGCACAGACGCTTCAATAGTTTAACTGTTGTTCATCTCTCTCTCTCTCTCTCTCTCTCTCTCTCTCTCTCTCTCTCTCTCTCTCTCTCTCTCTCTCTCTCTCTCTCCTCTTGATTTCCCCTACTTTTTAACCCATTTTGCTAGTTATCTATTCATTTAAACTTTGCTGATGTTTAATCATCATCATTTTAGCCATTGTTTATCCACTGCAGAATGAAGGTCTGTTCTGCATGTTTCCAACGTATACAGTCCTGGGGTTTCTTTTGCCATCTTTCTTACTTTTGCACCCATGAAAGAAATCTAAAACAAAATGGATTCATGACATCACAACAGAGGTGGGTTCCTACCAGTTCGGACTGGTTAGTAACTTGGCGGCCTGGGTCGCTGGAACCGGCAGTGACCCAGGCCTGCCACACCCCCGAGCTGGTTCTCCAGGTGGCGGCGTTTCTCTGCGGTGCTGCCATCTTGTTTTTTGCTTCTGCACATGCGCAGAAGCTTTTTGTTAGTACTACACATGCACATGAGCACATGAAGCATGCCTGCCCGCGCGGTGCATCCCTGAGTGAACTGGCAGTAAGAAAAATCCGGAACCCACCCCTGATCAGCAAGTACTGTGTGCCCAATACTTGCTGATGTCATCAACCCATCTTGTTTTAAGTCTCTTTCATGGATGCTTTTTGTCAAGTGGGATCCAGTCTATGACTGTCTTGGTCCACCTGCCATCAGTTCTTCTTGCTCTGTGACCAGCCCATTTCCATTTCAGTTCTCTTACTCTCTTTATGATATCATATACTTGCGTTTGTTCTCTAATCCATGTGCAGGTCTTTCGATCTTGTCTTGTGATGCCGAGCATGTATCTCTCCATGGCTCTTTGCAGCACTACAAAAGGTACGATGTTTAATAAATAAATAAATATCAAACCACATTTTCTTGCAAGCCATACTGGGTGCTATAAGTATTTTTTTTCTGATCTGGCTATATGAATTGAGTGGGAATAGATTGGATGCAAATTAAACCGGAAAGGTCTGTGCCACAGCAATGGCAGTCAGCAATTGTTAATCCTGACTCTAAATTCTCTAATACATAAATGAATAAACAACTATTATATAATTAATAGATGAAAGTGACAGCTGAGATTCCTGCCACCTTTCCAATAAATCCTGTCACTATAGGTAATCAGAAAAAAAGAAATGCATTGCTTCTCCGCTCCCCCAGAGTTTCTATTGTGTTATGCATCATCTCAAAGCCGCATCATCTGTAGAGAATGATTGTATAATTCCTGAACCAGGCAGAATAAATTTTCAAATAAATCATTTCCAGTCTTGTTTGGAGAGAATAGTTGGTGGTGGAAATGAACACTTCCATTAATTTATGGAAAAAGTAAAGGTAATTCCACTCTTAGGCATCATGTATTCTTATAATTAGAAATATACAGTAGTATTGCCTTTTTATGTTTCTCCACCTGCAAGTTTTTACCTTTATAAAAATGTCTTTAAACATGTTACATGAGCTTAGATTGATTGCTTGTCAGTCAACAACTGATTTATTGCAACAGCAAGATGTCTGCTTTATTAGGGTGCTGAAAATGCAACAAGATTTTACTTGTTGCAAAGATATAGATAGAATTACACTGAAATTCAACCATAAAAACTGCAGGCTAACTTTTTAGAATCGAATCGAATCGAATCGAATCGAATCGAATCGAATAGAATAGAATAGAATAGAATAGAATAGAATAGAATAGAATAGAATAGAATAGAATAGAATAGAATAGAATTCTTTATTGGCCAAGTGTGATTGGACACACTAGGAACTTGTCTTTGGTGCATATGCTCTCAGTGTACATAAAAGAAAAGATACATTTGTCAAGAATCATGAGGTACAACACTTAACGATTGTCATAGGGTACAAATAAGCAATCAGGAAACAATCAATATTAATATAAATCGTAAGGATACAAGCAACACGTTACAGTCATACAGTCATAAGTGGGAGGAGATGGGTGATAGGAACGATGAGAAGACTAATAGTAATAGTAATGCAGCCTTAGTGAATAGTTTGACAGTGGTGAGGGAATTATTTGTTTAGAGAGTGATGGCATTCCGGAAAAAACTGTTCTTGTGTCTAGTTGTCTTGGTGTGCAGTGCTCTATAGTATATACAGTATAATATTGGAATACTGGTGCGATGTTGACTCCAGTATCAAGATCTTGGAGGAAAAATTTCTTCATGAAAGTTGCTGGTCTCTTTATGAGAAAGGTTGTTTGTAGTAGCCAGACAGAAAACACCCAATGCCAGTTATTGCAGAGGTTTCATTTTTAGAATTTATATTGTGGCAAACCAATTAACATCATTAAAGTATATGTTCATGCAACCAAGTTAATGAAATAATGTTACTTCAAAGTATGTTATTATCTAATTAAATAAAGCAGAAAGAACATGCGAAAATATGAATAGGAAATATGAAAATAAAATAAAGTAAAAAGTAAGGGATAACAAATTATGTTGCTAAACAGAACCACTCTAAAAACTTTGACCACATTGTTTGACATTCAATCAATCAATCAATCAATCAGTTTATTACAGTCTTAGACCAGAGACCAGAACAAATAAAAACGCTCAGTAAATATACAATTAAAAATTATAGTATAAAATAATAAATAACAACTAAAACCTATAATAAAATCCAGTCTTTCAATTATACATGGTCAAACTATGCTAAAATTACAATCCATAAACTGTGTGGCCTGTTGTAGGTTCAATGCTAAAAGGGGAAAGACTAAGCAGTGCAAAGGGTTTGCCACATTTGTTATATAACATACCTATGGTGGAGAAGACACGTGTTTGCGACGAATCCCCAGTGCTGCAGCACAGAATCTGGCCACCTGCACTGTAGTTATGGACTGTTCATTCTTAAGATTGATTGATTGATTGATTGATTAACATTTTTATTTCTTTATGTCATGGATGTCTATCAACTGCAGTCAAGATGGTGGCCCCAGCAATATGATCAAAGCACCATCTATTTTCTTTTTCATTTTTTTACCATGTGTTGAATGTGTAATTCATAAAAAAAAAAAACAAGTAGAGCTTCAATCACACTGTGGTAGACACCATTTTGATTTTTTAAACATACCGTGCTGATATTCCTGTTTTGTCAACAAGAATCAAAGAAAATCTATGGATGCTAAGAGACTGCATGTCTCAGCAAAAAATCAAGTGTTGGTTACTTCTTCCGATGTCCCATAATAATTCTCAGTTTCCTCCCATGCTCTAAAGTGACTTCACACTTCTTTCTGAGGTCTTGATAGGCCAGTTTGACCTTGTCTCTGTCTCTGTGGCTCAATTAAAGAACCCCCTGTCATTGAGGCTGTTTCTGTCTAATTTCTGTCATCAGACATCAGACTGAAATAACACTTACCACCTTTTCACTAATGTGGCAGGTGCCTGATCTCCGTTCCTTCAGGATCTGCATCTAATTTCTTCATGCTGTCTTTTATCTTTCACTTTTTATTTATTATTAGAGTTGGAAGGGACCTTGTAGGTCATCTAGTCCAACCCCCTGCTCAAGCAGGAGTTCCTACACCATTTGAGACAGATGGCAGTCCAGTCTCCCCTTGAAGGTTGCAAGTGTTGGGGCTCTCACAACCTCCGCTGGCAAGCTGTTCCACTGGTTGATCGCTCTCACCATCAGAAAGTTTCTCCTCACTTCCAGGTTGAATCTCTCCTTGGTCAGCTTGCATCCATTATTCTCCATAGTGGGTGGCGCTAGCCTCCAAGATTGGGAAGACACATTCCATCAGCCAATCAGGACTGAGTCTGACTTCATATAAAAGCTGCCCTCTTATCACACTCCCCCTCTTTCGACTCAGTCCTAGGCATTGGACTTGTGTCTCCCCAGTTTTAGATCTAGTTCTACCTACTATTTTTCCAGTCCTTCATCTCATCGTGTCACAACTGTGTTCCTGTCATCGTTTTTCTGTGAGTGCTGGTTCCCCTCCACACGCCCCCAGCTGTCACCTCGGGCGAAGGGGGGGGTGCGGCTCCTGCCGCAGCCGTTTGACACCCAGCTGCACTCCTGTCATCGCGGATCGATTCAACTGCTCCCAGGCGGCCTGGCCAACTTCCTTCACCTGAGGTCAGCAAGTCACAGAAGCCCTGCGCTTGCTTGACCATCGGCCAGGGCGGCCTTGCCGCTTCCCGCCAGGAGGGTGAGGGACCTAAGTGACCTGCCAGCCCAGCCGCAGAAGCCTAGCGCTTGCGCGGCCGTCCCCCCTCCTTCGTCGGAACGATCGTGTGGCTCTGTGGCCTGGTGATCGCTCGTAACTGCTGGGACTTGTGGTGGCTGCCCAGGAGAACTGCTTCCAGGTAGGCTCTAACTGAGCCCAGGCCTTCGCTTCGTCGGGATCCCTTGGCGCCAACGGCCTCCGGTTTCTCCCTGGAGACAGGGAAGCCTCCGCCCACCATCTGTTCGGCGGGGATTGCCACGCAGGCGCACTGAGACCCGGCAACGTCACTGTGAGCTTCGGGGAAGTCTAGGGCTTCCCCCGCCCCCCTGCAGGCGACGAGCGAGCGCGCGCACGCGCAGAAGAGGTGCCTGACGTCTCGCCCGACTCCCACTTGGCTGCCGCTTCAAACGGGGTTTCCCCTGCTGCCGTTGCCCAGCGACTGAGCGCGATCGCTCAGAAAGGCTTCCCGGCTGCCGGCGAGTGCGCGCGTGCGCAGAAGAGGCCGGGAACGTCGCGTCTGGATCTCCAGCCTTCACCGCCTCACACGGGAGCCCCAGGCCTCTCTCTCCGAAGCACGGGCACCAGGAACGCGGCCTGACAGCCGGAGAGGACCCGATCTCTCCCAAGAGGGCTAGGCCGCTCCTGCCTTCCGGCCGCAGGCCCTCAAGCCCAATTGACAGTTAATTGCCTGCATCCATTTACACTGTGCCTCGCCCTCAGAATGGCCGATAAGCCGTCCAAAAATAAAGCCAAGGCTACCAAGGACGTGCAGGCCACTGAGGGGAGGGCGGGGGCCTCTTCCAACCCTCCAACCTCTCACAGGGACAGGTCCCCCATGAGACCTTCGTCGGGGGGGGAGAGCAGCAGGGCTGGTCCAGGGGAGGCTACCCATCGTTCCAAAGCCCCTGAGAAGTCTGGGTCCAAGCCAAAGCACAAGACCCCAGCCCCTCCAGCCCCCACCACCCCAAGGGCTTCTGGGGGCTCCCAGACCCCACGATCACGGCGTTCTTCAGGCGCTATGTCCTTGGACAATGTTGACTTATGCCTCGCTACTAGCGACATTTGGGAGGAACCACACCCCGTCAGTGGTCCCCCTAGGGCCACACCTGCAGTCCCAGCTTCGGCCCAGTTCCACACCCCTGAGGTGCAGGCCATGATCCAGGCCGCCATTCGAGAGGGCATCGCTATAGGTATGCAACACATGGCAGCGTCAGTACCCTCTACATCACACGCGGAACCTCGGCCAACCCTCGTGGTTCCTGATCCGCCCTCTCCGGCCAGGGACCTGCCCCTGGAGCAGGATGTGGACCGCTCAGCAGACTCTCCACGATCCACTCCTGAACTGGAGGATCAGGATCCTGACCTGGACATGTCTGCTGATGAGGACATGGCACCGGAAACGCCGGCGACTACAGGGCTTTTCAACCCCGCACTATTCAAGTCGCTCCTCCACAAGGCGAAAGCCGCAGCCAAGTTCGCCCCGGCCGAACCCACGCCTACAGGGGAGGAGCCCAGCGATCCACTGTTTGAGGAGACCACGTTGCAGACCGAGGTGGTCCCGATTCCGAAACTGTTCGTAGAGTCGGTACTCAAACAGTGGCAAGCCCCAGCAGCTGGAGCTCAGCCCTCCACCTTGGACAAAAAAATTTTTAACGTCGCCCAAGGACTTGCACAGCACATGCCTGTGCCCCCAGTCGATCAGCCTATCAAGGCGCTCTACTCTGCAACACAACTTCCTGGAGACAGCGAGGAGCTGTTGCGGCCAGAGGACCGGCGCACCGAGCAGTCCATCCTGCGCACTCACCAGGCTGCCGCCTGGGCCGTGAAGGCGTCGACCACTGCGTCCTTTTTTTGCCGGACTTCCATTCGCTGGCTGAAGGCGCTACAAGAACACCTGCCCTCCTCGGATGTCCGTGCACGACGGGACATCAACAAGCTTCTGGCAGCATCCCAATTTACCTCAGATGCCACCCTGCAGGCAGCCCGCTTTGCGGCACGGGCCATGGGGTCTTCTGTTGTCACACGCCGCATGCACTGGTTGCGGAACTGGCCAGCCGACGCTCGCCACAAGTGGCGGCTAGCCATTGCCCCCGTCCAGGGTCAGTCTCTGTTTGGAACTGCCTTAGATCCCTATTTGGTAGAATCCAAAGATAAGCAAAAAGTGCTGCCCAATTGCACACGGAAGGGCCCCAATCGACAAGCAGCGGCATCTGCCCCCTCTTCATCGACGCCCGCGGCTCCTCGCCGTCCATTTCGGGCGCCCCGTTATAACCCGCCTCGGGCCCGGGCCGGTGGGAGGCAGAACCAAGGGCAGGATAGGCAGAGGAACGACCAGTCCAATAAGCGTCCTTTTCGGGGGGCAGGCAGTCGCTCCTTCCGCCGTTACAAATAGATGACCCAAGTCCTCCCATTGGGGGCCGCCTGCGCCTTTTTGCCAGGCGGTGGGAGGACATAACAACTGACGCATGGGTCCGCGAGACCGTGTCATCTGGCCTCGCGTTAGATTTCATCTCCACCCCCCTGGGATTTTTCATGAGGTGTCCCCGATCCTCCAATCCCCGGAAGCGGTCGCTGATGCGGGCCGCTATCCAGCACCTGCTGGAAATTCAGGCCATACAGCGGGTGCCGGAGGACCAGCGGGGGCAAGGATTCTATTCCATTTTGTTCCTCGTTGAGAAATCCTCGGGTGGGTGGAGAGCCGTCCTGGACCTAAAACGTCTCAATAAATTCTTGGTCTATAAGAGGTTTAAAATGCACACGTTGCAGTCAATCCTGGACGGTATTCGTAAAGGCGACCTTATGTCGTCTATTGATTTAACAGAGGCCTACCTTCATGTCCCGATTCGGCCGGCCCACCAAAAATTCCTCCGCTTCTGCTACATGGATGAGCATTACCAATACTCCGCGCTCCCGTTTGGCCTTTCCTCGGCCCCTCGGGTTTTTACTAAAATTCTAGCGGCTCTAGCAGCTCACCTTCGCGCAGTCCCGATTCGCCTTCAGTGCTATCTGGACGACATCCTCGTCCAGTCGTCCTCGCCCTCCCGGGCTGCGTCGGACCTTAGCACGACCATAGAGACTCTACAACACCATGGTTTTTCCGTTAACTTTCAGAAAAGCCATCTAGAGCCAACCACCAGAATCACTCATCTGGGGGCCATTGTGGACTCCCTGGAGTGCAGGGTGTACCTCTCCCAAGAGAGGCAAGACAGCTTGTCGGCCCTCTCCCAACAGGTCATGGGCCTTCCCCGGGTACCATTGAATCTTTTGTCATCCCTGTTGGGAAAAATGATTTTGGCCATCCATATAACCCCTTGGGCACAACTGCACTCCAGGGACCTACAATGGTTTCTCTTGCCTTTTCAGCGAGCGGGCAGGAGCAACTCCTCCAGCAAGGTCCAGCTTCCGGACACTGTACGCCGTTCCATCCGGTGGTGGCGCTCCAGAGCGATTGCCCAGGGCACCAGTTTCCTCGAGCCCCAGCGGGTGACCTTGACCACCGACGCCAGCCTCCTGGGCTGGGGCGCCCACACTCTGTCACAAGTGGCGCAGGGCACCTGGTCTACAGCGGAGGCTTCATTGAACATCAACCTCTTGGAACTGTGAGCGGCGTTCCTGGGCCTTCAACACTTCCAGCGCGAGCTGTCCGGTCAACATGTCCTCCTGCTCACGGACAACATCACTGCCAAGGCCCACGTCAATCGGCAAGGGGGCACGGTGTCCCGTCCACTCCTTGCGGAGGCCACGGCACTGGGCCTCTGGGCAGAGAGGCACCTGCTGTCTCTTCGAGCGGAACACATATCGGGGGTTTCCAACCGTACGGTGGATTGGCTCAGCTGGCACGAGGTGGACTCAGCGGAGTGGAGCCTCCACCCGGACATCTTTCAGGAGCTAGTGGAGCGCTTCGGCCGGCCGTCCATCGACCTATTTGCGACTCTGCAGAACGCCAAGCTCCCCCGATATTTTACCAGGTACCAGTCATACGGGGCAGAGGGGACGGATGCGCTGCGTTGCCCTTGGCCACGGGGCCTACATTACGCCTTTCCTCCCCTGGCCCTCATCCCTCGCGTCATCCGCAAGATCTTGACCGAGGGAGCGGAAGTGATCCTCCTCGCCCCCCACTGGCCTCGGAGGGCTTGGTTTGCGGACCTCAAAGCACTATCGATCCAGCCCCACTGGAGGATCCCGCCGACAGAGTCATCGCTCTGCCAGGGATCAATGCGGCACCCGGACCCGCACTGGTTTCAACTGACCGCCTGGCGATTGAGCGGCTCACCCTGAGTCGGCGTGGGGTTCCCGACGGCATTCTCCGCACCCTCCTCTCCTCCCGGAGGGATTCTACGGTCCGGATCTACAATGCCACGTGGCGGGCCTTCTGCTCCTGGTGCGCCACGAACTCCTTCTGTCCGATGGACCTGACGATCATTAACATTCTGCAGTTCCTGCAGGACAGCCTCAACAAAGCCCTGGCTCCCAGCACCTTACGGCGTCAGGTGGCAGCACTCTCTACTGTCCTTGCGTGTCAATCATCAGCGTCCCTGTCGACGTATCCGTTGGTCCAGCGCTTTCTCCGGGCGGCTTCCCAGCTCAGTCCCCCGGTAGTCCATAGATACCCAACATGGGACTTACAGACGGTACTTCTGTCACTTACCAGGGCACCGTACGAGCCGCTGCAAGCAGCATCACTACAACTGCTAACACATAAGGTTGCCTTCTTGGTAGCGATTACCTCCGCGCGACGCATATCCGAACTCGCGGCCCTGTCCGTCAGAGCAGACCTCTGTGTGTTTCATCCCGACAGGGTTGTTCTTCGCCTTGACCCCACCTTCTCTCCGAAGGTGAATACCTACTTCCACCGGGCGCAGGAGTTGGTACTCCCTTCCTTCGGTGCCGACCCGACTGCAGCTCCTCAACAGCCAGAGCACGCACTGGACGTTCGACGGGCACTCGAGATCTATGTCCAGCGCACGGCTTCCTTTCGACTATCTGAGGCCCTTTTTGTTGGGTTCCACCAGGTATCAAAAGGCCGGAAAGCGTCGTCGGTGCTGATTGGCAGGTGGCTTCGCGCCGTGATCGCAGAGGCTTACGCCAGTCAACATCTTCCTCGACCACCACGTCTGACGGCCCACTCCACGCGCAGCGCCACAACCACGGCTGCTTGGAACACGTGCGCCTCTATTGAAGAGGTGTGTCGCGCGGCCACCTGGTCCACTCCTTTGCCATTTATCAGACACTACAAGGTGGACGCTTTCGCATCGGCGGATGCGGACTTTGGCCGGCGTGTTCTTCAGTCGGCTCTCCATCCGGAGGACAATGACCTAGTGTCACGGGACCCTCCCTAGGGACGTTACTGCTTGGGCATGTCCCAATCTTGGAGGCTAGCGCCACCCACTATGGAGAAAGGGCGTTGTTACTTACCTGAACGCCCATTCTCGTAGGGTGGCGCTAGCCTCCAAGTCCCTCCCTGATA
The DNA here is from genome assembly GCA_023053685.1 of Diadophis punctatus similis. NCBI lineage: Eukaryota > Metazoa > Chordata > Lepidosauria > Squamata > Dipsadidae > Diadophis > Diadophis punctatus. The sequence continues at coordinate 1,987,926 of JALIGW010000013.1, forward strand.
TTTTGTGTTTGTTTTGATGGTAGATCTCACTGGGGAGTACACTATGGGTCTGACTAGTCCTTCGTCTCCAGAGGGGGAGTGTGATAAGAGGGCAGCTTTTATATGAAGTCAGACTCAGTCCTGATTGGCTGATGGAATGTGTCTTCCCAATCTTGGAGGCTAGCGCCACCCTACGAGAATGGGCGTTCAGGTAAGTAACAACGCCCTTTCCTTGTTTGGCTTTCTGGTGCCATAGAGAACAGCCTGACCCCCTCCTCTCTGTGGCATCCCCTCAAGTATTGGAACTTTCTATGGATTTGAAGGAAAAGGGGGAATTGGAGAGTCCTCATCCCTTCTGCTGAAACCAAAGATAACCATTAAGGTTTTTGTAAGTCAGGAAGCTTACAAATTATGGAAAGAAAACAGTAATCACAGTGAAAGCAAATGCTAGTTAGATTTATCAGGATTTTTTTTTAACCCTGAGGGGAATTGTATTTCCTAATGCAATGTTGTTTGTTCTTATATGTGTATGTATGTCAGCTATACAGCAGTTGCTCAAAATACCTACAAACTCAACATTTTAATTACAGTTCTGTTCCTGGAGAAGCTTACAAACCTTGCCTTTCATTCTATTTGTTGTAGGAAAAACATAGCACCGAAGGAACAATCATTGGAATAGAGAGACCTGCCCCAGCATATGATTCAGGGGTTGCATTCAATCAGGGGTGGGATCCTATCGGTGCGGTCCAGTGCGGAGCTCCGGTAGGGACCCGCCAATACCCCAATATGCGCGCGACTGCTCCGGTACCGTCTCCACCGGGCAGCCACGCGCGTCGCCATCTCTTTTTTGTGAATTTTCGCGCGATTTTGCTTCTGCGCATGCGCGGAAGCAAAATCGCGCCGAAATCTTGCGAGGGGACGCGCGCGTGTGTGAGATTTCAGTGAGATTTTGCTTCTGCGCATGCGCGTAAGTAAAATCACACCAAAATCTCACACGCGCGCGTCCCCTCGTGAGATTTCGGCGCGATTTTGCTTCCGCGCATGCGCAGAAGCAAAATTGCATGAAAGGGCGCACGTGCGTAGCGTGCACGCGCGCGACAAAGCACAAAGGACCGCGGAGCAGCGCACCGGTCTGGGTAAGTGAGCATCTCACCCCTGCATTCAATGCATCATTCAATGGGAAAAATCTTAGTTTTCTGCTGTGCTTCACTTTGTTTTATGACCAAACAAGCAATAGAGAAATGTGGACTGGGCTTATTTGTCTTCCCTCAGGAAATAAAATTAATTTGTCTAGTTGTGTTGGGCATTGGAGGCAAGAATAGAAAGTTTGCTGGCATACTAGAATTCCATGGTCTTAATGATTTGCAATAAATCACGAAAGCTAAATAATAAGAGCAAAAAACGCCAAGACTCTTAATAAATAATATTTTTCCATCCTTCCTCTGGAATTTTGGAAGCTTACTTGCATCGGTGTGATTATTAGTTTTGGTAATATTACCTCATTAGCATTGAGTGATCTCAAAAAGAACACGTTTATCTTCTTATTTCACTGTTTCCTACTTTTAGATATGTCAATTGCCTAGACCAGGGGTCGGCAACCTTAAACACTCAGAGAGCCATTTGGACTCGTTTCCCACAGAAAAGAAAACACTGGGAGCCACAAAACTCTTCCCATGCTTGACTATTTCCTGAGCAGCCACAGAACTAGCATATATAGTTGAATTAAAGATTCTGTTTTCTTCTGAAACTTTTCTTTTCTTGGATTTATCCATGGTTGGCCTACCGGGGGTCGAAAAGCTTAATAAATTGCGCATCGGTGGGTGTCACACATTGGCAGTTGTGATGCATATTTTGAATGACAGGGAGCCGCAGAAGAGGGATGAAAGACACACATGCGGCTCCAGAGACGTGGGTTGCTGACCCCTGGCCTAGACATACCAAGGCTTCTAAATCTAATATATTAATCAATAATACTAATAATGTAGATGGAGTTGGACCTGGTTAGTGCTTTTATATAAGACTATTAGGAAAAAAGTTAAAACATTTGAGATACAACATAGAAAGTTATCTAACAGTTAACAGTATTAGTAACATAAGGGTCTATGACAATTTGCCACAGCCAACACGCTGTGGCCAACTCACCATGGCCAACTCATTGACTGTTCTTTGAGTCACTTCTTCACTGCAGTTTTCACTTCCTCGTCACTGGAATAATAATCCTCCATACTCACCAGATTTAGCGCCTTCAGACTATCATCTCTTCGGCCCCATTAAAGAGGGTTTGAGAGGCAAACATTATTCCAGTGACGAGGAAGTGAAAACTGCAGTGAAGAAGTGGCTCAAAGAACAGTCAACAAAATTTTACGAGACAGGGATACATGCTCTCATTCGAAGGTAGAACATTGCTATTGAGAGAAACGGTGACTATGTTGAGAAGTAGGGATGTGATCCACAGGGGACCAGCTTCATTTTGATGTATGCTACACGTTCCTGTGTTGGTAATTATACCTGTTCTAAAGAAAATGGCATTACCTTTTGACTCACCCTCGGTAATAGGGATGTCCTCCACTGATCTACCAGCTCATGTGCTTGATGGGATTTTATGCATTGCCATATAGAATATGATAATGGAGAACTATGGTTTGATAAGGACAGCAACAATAACAACATAGGCTTAATAAGCTTTCCTAGGTAACCTTGTGAAGATTGGATAAGTAAGAATACTTTTAATCTTGCTACGAAATGATTTTTTTTTTAGCTCAAAATTGCTGAGACTGTGGGAAACAGAACCATAAATAAGCTATCCACAGATTTAACCACAGATAGCTACGTGTCTTTTTAAATTGAAGGTTTGAATGCTGTGCATTTCCACTGGCATTGTTAAAATTACCTCCACACAGTCTCACCACACATAAAACTGCTCCTGGCAACTGAGACTTGAACAATGGCTTGAAATAGCAACAGAGTTCTCGTTTTAAGCACAAGCGTTGGAAATGTTGTTAATTCCCCACTACAAGACAGATGGCTACCAGCAGGATCAGTACCTGGCAGCTTCATTAAGCATGCATCGACATATGAGAACACGATAGCTAGGCCACTGTCAAAAATCTTGTTTCTTTGCAGGAACTGTAATCAAAGAGAGCATGGAAGAGAAGAGAAGAAGTTGTAACAGCATTCTCCCCCTAGGAAGGACAAGTTCAAGTGGCTTGATCTCATCCTTGGAGAAATAACGAATATAAAACTCTATCCTTTTGCCAAGATGGAATTGTCACTGCTTGGCATCCATAGTACATCTCATACAATATTTGCTCTGCAGCTGTCATATGGAGAAAAACCCAGGGCCACCCTCGAAGAATGATGGACAATGGCACAGCATAATGCCATTGCATTTGGGCTATTTGGGGAGTATTCAGGAAGGCGCACATTTTGCGGGAAACATTCTGGAGCACTCCCCTGGAGTGGTGCGGTGATCTAGAGGTGGAGCTCTTGCCTCACAATCAGGAGGCTGTGGGTTCGATCCTAGGTAGAGGCAGATATTTCTCTCTCTGGGCACTATGAGAATATATCTGCTAAAAAAAAGACTCTGCATTGGTGACAGGAAGGGCATCTGGCCATTAACCACTCTGCTAGCTCCATTCAGTTGCCCAGACTCTACCCCGCAAGGGATTATGGGGTCGTTAAAAGAAGATGATAATTCTGGAGCAGTCTGCAGTCCCCAATTATAAGAAAACAGAAGTTAAAGAGGAAGATCAAACCAAAGCACTATCTGGCCCAGCATTTTTCGTCCCCACACTAAACAGGTAGAGCTGCATAGTAAAGGCAGATCATGAATAGGGATTAGATGACCAAATTTCCTCGATTCTATAATCACTTATAGGAATAGAAATTGCCTAATTTGCAATTCTAATTTTCTGATTTTAATAAAAATCTGACTGAAAACTTATCAGATCAATCCCTGGGGTAGGAGAGGTCCTGAACTCACATTTAAAAGTTTAAGATATAATCAAGAGATGACTTCTTTTTATTTAATGTATAAAAGTTCTTTGGAATACAGGAAAACTAGGCAATACCAGATCATTTAAAAGGTTCTGTCCTGGCTCCAGTATTTCCTGTAACCCTCCAATGCTCTCTTTAAAAAAAACCACTAGCATTTCTGGAAGAGCACTAAGCTTTTAAAACATTAAAAGTGGAAAGATGACCAAGATTAATTTAAAAGAACTAAAAATCCATTCAATCCTAGCATTCAGGGATACTTTGATGATATCAGAATTATCACCAGGAATCCTGGTATGCAGAGTTGGTATTCAGCTGGTTCGGACCGGTTCGGGCGAACCAGTAGTGGCGACCTGCCCGGCGCTATGCTGTCCTATTTAGGCACATTTTGAAGCCATGCTCATGTGTGCAAGCTGTGTGCACAAGCAAAGCGCATGCGTGCAAGGGCGTGCACATGTGCAGAAGGAGCGAAGCTAGCGCGCACACGCTCACACATTTGCAAACTGGTAGGGAAAGTAAGTGAATACCACCTCTGCTGGTATGTATGAAATACCCAAATCCACTCCCACTCCACTCCCAATGAGAGAGATTTCATTTTAATCCCAACCATATATAAAGTGCATAGATTCTCAGGCACCGGTATCAATACTGGATAGAACATCATGATATCTGAGACTATATATAAGATATCTAAATTATGCTAATTCTAAGAGCCATCAGTTCATGAAAAGAAGAAAAAGGTTTCTACATAAATTCTGAGAAATGGTTCAAAAGTTACCAAGATTTTTTCCCCTTGTGCTCATGGTACAGGATGAGTCTCAAACTGAAATTAGAAACAGGTCAAGTAGATATCAAAGGTCTGAAGCCAGACCTGGGTAGAACTGAAGCAAGAACGCTCAGGAACCATCAAGAAAAAAAAACTTTAAACAGGCTGGAGCCTTGGTACTCAATGAGTGCAAGTCGAATGAGTCTGTTGCAAAGTCAGCGCTGGGAGCATCAGCCTCCAGCGAGCTTTATCAGCAAGGGTCCATGCCCTCCGGCTGGCTGGACACACCCTGCCCTGTAGCCACCATCTGGTATCTGTCAGAGGTCCCCAGAAGCGCTGGGTGACATCCACACATGGCACTCGAGGAGCAGCATCCAGATCCTCTGTCGGCTGTTGCGGTGCTCCCCACTGATCGCTGGCAAGTTCAGCTGGTGAGCGGTTGGGATGTGGCCTCCTGGCCGCCCGACGAGCAGGTGGCCAGCACAACTGGAAGCAGCCCGAACAGCTGTTTGGTGCAGCCAGAAGTAGCTGCCGCCGTAGCTTTGCTTGCCGCTCACTTCACTCTGGCCGTCCACCCCCACCCCCCAGGTATGGCAAACCCCAGACTGGGGTTCGACAGTAGCTTTCATGTGCAGTGTCTATCCCTTAATGTGACCGTTCAAAGATTTTAGAGAATCTAAGTTACAAGTGGGACTTGGGCAGAGTCTTTCCTGCATAGAGACATGAAGAAACCAAATCCTTTCATCCCATTTCTTCAACATGATAAAGGAAGAAGCAGAAAATGTGGGGACCAGAGCTCTTGTGTGTTCCCCTCACCCTCTGTACCAGTGGTGAGATTCAGCCAGTTCAGGTCGGTTCGGGCGAACCGGTAGTTAAATTGTTGGCTGGCCCCTCTTTTCCCCGCCCCTTCCAGGAGTCCCCATGTGCCCCATTTTGGCTCCCAGGTAAGTGTAGGGAGGCCTACTAGACCCAAAATGGGGTGCGGGATGGTGGTGCAGTGCACCCCTCTCCTGCAGCCCATTTTTGCTCCCAGGAGGCTGCAGGGAGGCCTCCTAGGCCCAAAATGGGGTGCAGGGGTATGTGGCATGACCCCCATGGCCCGGTTTTTCTCCCAGGAGGCTGCAGGGAGGCCTACTAGTCCCAAAACGGGGCACGGGGGGTGGAGCATCGTCCCCCACAGATTGTTTTTGCTCCCAAGGGAGTGCAGGAGGCCGAGTGCTGCCTGTCACACCCCCTGGCCATGCCCACCATGGCCACGTCCACCCAGCCAGTCATTAGGGCAGAGAACCATTTGTTAAATTATTTGAATCCCACCACTGCTCTATACATCTTGTAAGCCGCCCAGAGTCACTTATTGTGAATTGGGTGGCTGTATAAATTTGGTAAAACAAATAAATAAGTACATGGCTGGAAAAGATGGGTAAAGATTAGTATTCCATATAGTCCACCAGCAGAAAGGAGCCGAGAATGCATAGTGAAGGTTCACAAGACATGTACTTGGCTAAACAAGAGAAAAGAACCTCAGGTGACACTTTCTTTACCACAGTATTTTCTATATGTTAGGTAAAATTATGTAAGTAATGATACTCAGATTCCTCATTCTCTTCCTTTTCAAATCTTGCCTTTTATATTTGATTTATTTATGTAAATTCAAGAGTCGTCGTCCTCCTCCTCCTCCTCCTCTCATATTGAGTAAGTCAATCTCATTCTACCTAATGGTTTAAGGTTAGAACTACAGTATATCATAAATGTTAAACTAACCACTGTTCATTCAAAGGTTTGATCTTCTTTCAATTAAGGTAATTGTATAAGAGGTAATCCATGTGAATGGAAAGCACAGGATAAAATTAACATATTCATGCTTAATCTGATAATTATTTCTCTACCATTACACCATGGGAAGGGGGTAATATCATAGTAAGTGATAGTATTTAACTTAACAAAAGCCTTTAATTTCTTACATTAGCCTTTGTTACTTCTAAGGTTAGACATTGAAATAATGAACTGCACTCTTCTCTTCCTAATATCACTTTTCAAAAGTTCCTAATGGCAGGAATATAATTCTAAATAATTATCGTGTGAAAAAGGCTTGTAATAGTATAGTATAATATTATACCAAATATTTATTTTTCATTTCTCAGAAGAAAACATATCTTTTTTCAGAAGGGTGGAAATATTTTCATCCCCCTCCCTTTAGATCAGCGGTTCTCAACCTGGGGGTTGTGACCCCTTTGGCGGTCGAATGACCCTTTCACAGGGGTCGGGAGATTTCACCTGGACGCCACCATTTGGGTTCTTGCATGCACAGAGGGTAAAAGAACCCAAATGGTGGTGGCGGGCGCAGGGGCGGGATGGGTCGCGGGGGCGGGTCGCGGGTCGCGGCATTAGGAAGGTTGAGAACCACTGCTTTAGATGAAGGGATGGCATGGTGGCCTAGCAGTTAAGTTGATGGGCTTGTCAGCTAGAAAGCGGGCAGCCAGGTTCAAGACCCAAGCAACACATGATGGGATGAGCTCCCGTTCTTACCCCAGCTCCTGCCAAATCTAGCAGTTTGAAAGCATGCAAATGAGAGTAGATAAATAGGTACCACTTTGGTGGGAAGGTAATAGCATCCCGTGCATCTCGGCATATAGTCATGCTAGCCACATGACCATGGAAATATAATTGGATAATGCTGGCTCCCTCCCCTAAGAAATGGAGATGATCATCACCCCCTATAGTCAGCAGTGACAAGTGGAGTAAAATCCACAGGGAATCCTTTTATCCTTTAGATGAAATCACTTTTATTTTATTATTATTATTATGCAGTGTCATAGATATTTCTTCATTTGCTCCAAACTTGCACAAAGTTGCCCTGGCAACATCTCCCCGCCCTCCGTACTTTCCACATTGCTTTCATTTAATTTCTAACCCATGAGTGAGAAAGCATTGTCTTTCATTGCTAAGGGGGTATTCCCCCCCTTATTCTAATACTACTCAAGGCAGCCTTAATCTATTAGTCCTGATCAAGTATTATCTTGGAGTACAGTCAGGTGGCTGTAGTAACTTGAAGCGGAGGCAATAATAAATAAACAAGGATTCACAGTGGGGACCCCAGTTTTTATGGCAGTATAGCTTTCTGCTGATTCAAGGATGGGAAAGCTTTTCATCTCTGCCGTGAGAAAATATTTGGCTCTTTCTTCTTCTTTTAGCCCCATGATTATGCTATGGTTTCTTATTCCTAATAATGATCCAAAAGGCATTCTGTCTCTAGGTCCTATATAGGATGATGGAGAATCTTGGAAAACAAATGCTAGTAAGTACAAAACAAGTTGTTGTCCATTTGCAAAATGTTGTCCGTTTTCTTGATTTCAGTTTTTTGTACTAGCAGCAGGTATTCTCATTCCACTAAAGATTTCCACTAAAGATAACCCAGTGCATGCTGATTTTCATTTGTAACAATGAGTATTTATAGCTGTGTAGGCAAGGAGAAGGGAAACACAACTAATGAAGATGACATTTCCCACCCACAAAAATGTCTCGTCTTCAAGGTTTACCATAGTGAGATTTGCACAACATGCTAATTTGGTTATTCCATTAATCAATTTCCATTATTTTCACGCTACTTATTCAGCCTTGCTATATTATCCAAATGGCCAGGATTCACATAACACGAAAGCCATAAAAAGTAATCAAATTTAAAACTAATCTCCCAGATTGTAAGAATGCTGTCATTAGGTCATTTCCTGGATAGGTGTGTTTCATGTCTTCAGCCTAAGTCCCACAAGAATTGTATATATCTAAGTTACATTATTTCCTTCCGTCATAAAAATCAGTAGCAGCCCATCGTAGTCATAAAAATATTATTTTTATTCTGAGAACATGTGTTCATGGATCCTAACAAGTGTCACTTGATAGTTTCATCTTCTCAAAACTCTGAACATTTTACTACTACTTAGAATACCAACATGAGAATTTGAAACTGAGAGCTTAGCACAGCGGTTCTCAACCTGGGGGTGGCAACCCCTTTGGAGGTTGAATGACCCTTTCACAGGGGTCGGGAGACTTCGCCCGGATGCCGCCATTTGGGTTCTTTTACCCTCTGCACATGTGCAGAATGCTTTGCGCATGCGCAGAGGGTAAAAGAACCCAAATGGCGGGGGTGGGGCGGGGTCGCAGCGGCAGGCGCAATGGTGGGGCAGGGCACGGCGGGGGCATGGGGGTGGGGCGCAGGGCGCTGCATTAGGAAGGTTGAGAACCACTGGCTTAGCATCTTCTGTTCCCCAAACCATCTTCCAGAATGTACAGACTCACAAGATTAAAAGTATCACTCTTCTATATTCCTTGTAAAAAAAATAAACTATGAAAATTAAAAGGACTATAATTGAAAGCTACTAAAATAGAAAGGTAAATCGTTGGCCTTGTATCTTCCTCAGCAAAGTAATTACATTTGTCTCTCATGTGTACTATCTCTCTCTTTCTACCTGAAAGGGTATTGTGTGTACTGATAGAAATTAGACTCATTTGTGTGTCAACTTACTTTTTTGTTCCTTGGGACCAACTGGGCAATTATACGCTATAGCAAACATAATATTCCACACAGCAGCTATTAGTGGTGAGTATAGCTTTTGGGAAGCGAGCACACCATACTCTCTGGGAAGTTGTTCTGAATAAAGAGGCAGATGAATTTCAAATTAACTCACTTACTGTGTGATTCTTCAGCTCCCAATAAATCCAGTGCTGGAGCCAGACACTGAAATAGCAATACAGTACCAAAGCCAAGTTTGCATTCAAACAACTAGACCCAACTCTGTAAAATTAACTTAACCAACTGTTCAGTTTGAAAGAGAGGAAACAGTAGAGCACCTGTTTTGATTAGTCTTTTTTTTTTTTAGTAAGTTGATCTTTATCTTCCTGCCAGCAGGTGCAACTCAACTAAGGAGATGTAAACACAAGGAACAATTTTCATTGAAAATTGCAATCTGATTCTTAAGCCCTAAAATTAGAGACAAGAGAAGAAGATAACTTTATTTCAGAATGGAGAAAAATCACTCCACGCATGATACGATTTCACTGGAATTTTTAGCTCAATCCGTCAGCGATAACAGTGTCATACACTGACAATCATGAAGATAATAAAGTTTTCTACCTACTAATGTAGAGTTTGTAGCGTTCAAATGGGAACAATAATAGCCAATTAAAAGTCTGCAATTTGTTTGGCAATATAACAGTCCAATCCATTTATTCCCTCACCACTTCACTAAGGCTGCATTACTATTACTATTAGTCTTCTCATTGTTCCTATCACCGATCTCCTCCCACTTATGACTGTATGACTGTAACTTGTTGCTTGTATCCTTATGATTTATATTAATATTGATTGTTTCCTGATTGCTTATTTGTACCCTATGACAATCATTAAGTGTTGTACCTCATGATTCTTGACAAATGTATCTTTTCTTTTATGTACACTGAGAGCATATGCACCAAAGACAAATTCTTTATTGGCCAAGTGTGTCCAATCAGACTTGGCCAATAAAGAATTCTATTCTATTCTATTCTATTCTATTCTATTCTATTCTATTCTATTCTAGTCTAGTCTAGTCTAGTCTAGTCTAGTCTAGTCTAGTCTAGTCTAGTCTTGGGTTGGATCCCACTGTTTCTCTACAAATTGTCAAAACACATGCACAGGGTACAAATTGAGATATTTAGAACCCGCATCATAATTTCAAACTTGGGTAACAATGAAAACAGAAAAACTGCACATTTTCCTTAAAAATTGATCTTGAGAAGTCTTTATGGCCACTTGTCCATGCCCATAGAATGAATGAATAGAAAAAAAATGACTTGTTTGGTTAGCAAATGAACAACCACTACTTCTATAAAAGGCTGGAAACACTTTACAGAGTTTTTGCCGAGAGTGGATAAAAATGAACTTGTTGATTTCTGAATTTACCAAATATAAAGGACTTTATATGGGGCGAAGGGAGCTTTATTATGTAATAGTTCCTTTCAAAGTAAAAATATCTCCAGAAGATAGACAAAGGATACCAGATGCTGAGCACACAAAATTTTTCCCTCCCTAAAAAGAGGGGAAATGGTATTAAGTATGTGTATAATTGCTCAGAAGTTGCTTCCTTAGGTAGCTTTTTTCTTTTCCTTTTTCTCTACTTCCATTGTATTCAATACCTTTTTTTGTTATCTTTCTTCCTTTCCTATTTTTCCTCTACATTTTTTCATGTTTATATTTTAATTATGAAAAACAATTATTCAATAAAATTATAGAGAAAAATAAATAGATAGATAGATAGATAGATAGATAGATAGATAGATAGATAGATAGATGATAGATGATAGATAGATGATAGATAGATAGATAGATAGATAGATAGATAGATAGATAGATAGATAGATAGACAGATGATAGATAGATAGATAGATAGATAGATAGATAGATAGATAGATAGATAGATAGATGGATGGATGGATGGATGGATGGATGGATGGATGGATGGATGGATGGATGGATGGATGGATGGATGGATGGATGGATGGATAGATAGAGAGATAGACAGACAGACAGACAGACAGACAGACAGACGGACGGACGGACGGACAGATAGATAGATGATAGATGATAGATAGATAGATAGATAGATAGATAGATAGATAGATAGATAGATAGACAGACAGACAGACAGACAGACAGACAGACAGACAGACAGACAGACAAACGATGATAGATAGATAGATAGATGATAGATAGATAGATAGATAGATAGATGATAGATAGATAGATAGATAGATAGATAGATAGATAGATAGATAGATAGATAGATAGATAGATAGATAGATAGATAGATAGATAGATAGATAGATAGATAGATGATAGATTAAATTATGCGTAGTTGTTGGTCACTACCAGTATAACATTTTTGGCCAGGGTGCCCAGTGAGGCTCAGAAGGAATTCAAATTTTAGTTGAGTTTTATCTGGAGCAAAATTAACAATATTAAAAATAGAAGAAGGAATCCTTTGTATGCTATATAAAAATGTCTTCAGAGCATTATATTTCAAGATTTAAATTTTGGAACTCAAAATTGTACATTCCAAAAAGTCAAAGGCATACTTAATTTACAGATTTTAACTTCAGTAGAAAGGTCTATCATGCATATTTTGCAGATTCAACACATCTGGGGAATAATTTCATCAAAAGAGTAGCTTCCGGGAGATATAATATGAATCTACAGCATAATGAACATTTTAAAATAACTGAAATTTCTTTCCCCTGATAAATAAAACTAATGGCTTTTACCTGATTTTGGTAAGTAAAAAAAATGAAAAGCTGTGGCCTTGAAGAAGACATTTTTTTTGCAAAATGTGGTGAAGAAGCTAACCTTGCACATAACAATACTATTATGAAAAAATAAAGGAAAAGGAAAAGAAAGGGAAAAAAAGGAAAGGAAAAGAATAATTATAGGATATTTTTAATCTGTTTCTGGTTGTTAACATAGAAAACCAAATAACATTAGACAGAACACAATGCAGTGTAATATTAACTAAATATTCTGAGGATGGTATAAGAAATTTTGACAATAGGGCTAATTAACTGGAATATGTGGCCAGCATTGTCCCCTGTCATAAAATCTGAGCATAAAAGATCTCAAACCTGAAAATTTCCACCTACAGTATTTGGATAACACCTATTTGTGATTAAAGGGGAAAAGTGTCTAGTGTCTGAGACCTTCAGAAGAAGGGGAATTATAATTGTGCATTATGTGACTTCATGCATTAGGCATGATCCAAATTGAAAGAACATGGAGAATGAGTGTGAAATGAATGTCTTTTTTGGTATCCATAGATTTCTTAAGAAAAAAAGATGGCAAGAATGAGCATACAGCTAAGGATAGACTGAAATATTTATGAATGATAAAAAAAAACCTTTTTGTGAATAAATTTCACATAGTAGAGCATCATTGGGAGGTAGAGGAGCCAACCTGAAGAGAGTAAATTTAATGAGTCTAGATTATAGAAAGGTACCCTTTCAGAAATGCTAGAACTTTTAGTTAAATGTCACATAAGATTAAAAATAAATGTTTCCAACACTATTTTACTGTGGTGGAAGACCAATTTCTCTCTAATTTTCAGTTACCAATGGATAATTCCGATAACAAAACCCATCAGTATTCTAAAATCCATTAATCACATTCAACAATATTTCATAGGCTTCATGTACGTTTCCTATCTCATTTTTCATCAATTGTGGCCATTGTGCGATGAAAAGTAGATGTTCTACTGCAATATAAGTTGAACCATTATAGAATGAGAAGACATGGTGAACATTGAACATTCTGGTCATTGTATAAAAATTAAATGTTACTAATTATAACATACATTACATAAAGTAAAAAAAACCAATCCTGAGTTGGTGCACTGGGCCGAAATGATGAATCTTCACCTGTTATATTCAGCATATGGTCACTCACACACCCAACCTGTTGAGACATAAAGATCCTGCCATCTCTCTTGCTCTCTATCTGTGTTTTCCAGGTAGATGCAGCTAGAGCAAATGAAACATACAGTCCTTGTTGGCAGCTTAGAAATCACTAGAAACATTCACAAATCACTTTCAACCAAACACTGAAGCATATCAGATTCTGATGGAATACATGGAGAGCTAATTAATTCAAAGTGGCAGCAAAACAGGCAGCAAACCTGTAATGTTTTGCTGCCTCACACACTTACCGTATTTTTCGGAGTATAAGACACACCTTTTTACCCTCAAAAAGAGGGTGAAAACCTGGGTGCGTCTTATACACCGAATGCAGCCCCACCCAGCCACCCCCACCCTTTGGCCTCTGCCTGCCAGCAATTTACCTCTTTGCAGCAAACAGGGCAAAGCACAAGAAGAGCACAAGAAGAGATAAACTGCCTCCCGATCTACAGCTGACAGGCTTGCAAGCCACATGGTAAAAAGAAACTAACTAAGGTGGCTGTAATGTGACAAATTGCTGGGAGATAAACTGCTGGCAATATTAGATTGCTAAAATTGAAAAGAGGTAAGCTATAGCTGCTATGGCTCAGAGCTAGAGCTCTTGCCTCACAATCAGGAGGTTGTGAGTTCTATCCTAGGTAGAGGCAGATTCTGTTAATATGTTATTTTGTTAAATGTTTGTAGAGTGTTCAAATTATTAAACTTATTTTTTAAAGACTGCTTTATTATTGTTCTACACAACTTAACAAAATGAAGAAGCTTTTTAAAATAAATGCTTGCTCTGAAGAGGCCCAGTGCTATTGTATCTTCTTTTAAATAGCAGAGAATACTTCCAGAAAGCCTGTTTGGAGTAGATATATTTAAATAATTGGGAGGAGTTAGTGTGATTATATTTAAAAAAACTTTCTGGGATTAATAAACTGCCATAAATGTACATTTCTCCAATTCTTTGCCATTTCTATGGGTCAGGCACACATGCACAGAAATACACAGCAAACAGTGTATATCATCTGTACTGTTTGCTGTTTGCTTTTTGGCAAATTGCTGGGAGGCAGAGGCCTTTTTTCCTTGTTTTCCTCCCCCAAAACTAAGGTGCGTCTTATACTTCGGTGCGTCTTATACTCCGAAAAATACGGTATATGTTCATCCCCATTTACCCACATCCTTCTCAACTACTCTGCCAGATTCTACCTAGAGGGACAGAAGCCATAAAGTCCATATCCAGAATGACTCAAGGAGTGAGTGGGCTTCAAGAACCCTTTTATTCCCCAAAGCTCTTGCTTTGTTCATTCATAAGTCTGATAGTTGTTGGTGGGATGTGGGGAGGAACTTTACGTGCTCAGCAGCTAGTTTCTTTTGTCTATCTTATTGTCTATTTTTACTTTGATCCTTAAGAACTTGGTTTCTTTTTATCTACATCCCAGAGATAACTTTTTTACAAGATTCCTGACTTCTGTCCTCATCCCTGCTCCAATTTTAGGTTTTATGACTCCTTCAACCTCATCTAAGTTGTTTATCAAACAACCACTCCAGAAATGGATATTAAAGAAAGTGATTACTTTTCATTTGGGTGTATAGCCACTGTTAGAACAATACTGCTAAATTGTATTGACAATTCCAGCTAATTTAAATTTGTGTTAAAAGCCAAAGAAACCAGCAATCTTTAAGTTGTTATGCTTACCTGGCTATGTTATATATTATCAACACTTTCTTTTCTATAAATAAAGTTGAATAAGCCGAGATTTATTAGATATCTTCAGCAAGAACATTGGAGGGGAGAAATCTCTTTAAATAACATTTACCACTGCAAATGTCAAGATCAGAACAAATACTTGCAGATACCATTATACCTAGCTAAGCTAATTTCAGAATAACTCATACACAGTATTTTGATGTAAATGATGCCCTTGAGGCTTGTCAAAAATATTGATGACATTTCCCTGTAAATTGTGAAAAGTGTACTTACCCTCCCTGGCAGCTTTCTAGAGCTAGTGACCAATATGTTGTACTCTACTTTCAAACTTTAAAGTTTGGGGAGAAAAAGCAACTTTGCAAAAATAGATTGATTGGTCCTAGACACTAGAAAAAGATAAAGCACAAGAGAAGAACATTGTGAGTCCCTGTCCTCTAATAAAAAGGGAAAGTGAACTTGGCTGTTGGTGACTTTATCCACAGTTTTCCTGTCAGTGTTAATAAAGTAATTTGACACTGTTCTTTTCTGGGAATTTTTTTAAAAAGCTATCCAATCAACCCTGTAATTTCCAAATGACCCACCATTTTAAATATTACTAAGGCCAACCGAATTATAATCAGACAAGAGACAAAGTTGGCTGTTTGTACCACTGTAGTGAAATCTGTATAGATAGTTTTTGAATTAAGTAAAATATATAAACACTAGACAAAATGTTTTAGTTTTGTTTTAGTTTTTTTTTAAAAAAAAATCACAAATATAAGCCGTTACATGCTGACATTTGTAGAGGTCTTAGAATAACACTTAGACTTATATACTGCTTCATAGTGCTTTGCAGCCCTCTCTAAGCGGTTTACAGAGTTCAGCATATTGCCCCCAACAATCTGGGTCCTCATTTTACCCACCTCGGAAGGATGGAAGGCTGAGTCAACCTTGAGCCTGGTGAGATTTGAACAGCTGAACTGCTGAACTAGCAGTCAGCTGAAGTAGATTGCAGTGCTGCTTTTAACCACTGCACCACCTCGAAGAGGCAAGTCTTTCTAAATAAGCCACATTTCCACTGACATACCAATACAAAATTCATGTTATATCCCTGTGAGTACTGATCTTATAAAATCAAGAGTATAAGACCTTATAAAATCTTACAAAATGTAAATTCAGATAGAAGCAAAACCTATACAGTTAGTCTGTTGTTATCAAAGAAATTTGTTAAAAATATGAATAATGTGTTCATCAATATTCTAATACCTAGTTGCTCAAAATATGGGTTCTTTTTTTCATGATTGTTTTGATATTTTGTAACTTTATTCATTTATGATATTTACTTGCCGCCAACTTGTATTCAATGTTTTTGGACAGTTTATGGCAAAAAATATTTAATTTGGTATTTTGTAAATATAATTGTTAGTATCAATATAAAATGTGCATACATTCTGTGAAAAAAAAATGAAATGCTAGATTTGACTACACGTTTTTTCATTGCATTAGTCTCATTGAACATAGAAAAGCGTATTTCTGAATACGATGGTTCTTTTCTTTGCTATTATTTGATTTTTCAACTGTCAGACAAGCTAATTTAATCTAGCATTGGATACATTGAATTTTTCTGCTGAATCTGACATTGGATTTGTTAACCAAGGAAAGCCACCAATAAACATAAAGAATGGCAAGAATTGTATGCATTTTTTCCAGAAGCCTTCATTTTTCTTTGTTCAAGAAACAGAGTTTTAAAAATGGCTTTATTTCTACTAAGGATACAGTAACAATGCATCAATCTTGA
Source organism: Diadophis punctatus similis (assembly GCA_023053685.1). Taxonomy (NCBI): domain Eukaryota; kingdom Metazoa; phylum Chordata; class Lepidosauria; order Squamata; family Dipsadidae; genus Diadophis; species Diadophis punctatus. Next base: position 2,004,606 of record JALIGW010000013.1, read on the forward strand.
CTTGAAGGGTTCTTGACCTACCTTTTAGTCAACAATAATGTTGTTTCCATGATTATCTGATCTGATCTTAGTTTTCAACCTTCCAGCTTCAGTGATTGCCAGTCAGCTGACTTCTGTTGAAGTTATGGGTGATGAAACAACAAATGTTATACAGCTAGAGGCTTTCTTTGAATATTATTGGAAGAATATGTATACACTATTTTACAACTTAGGCCTTGATGCATTCATTGGCCAAAATGAGATTTAAAAAAGCAACTTCATGAAGACATGGCAGAGATAGATGATAGACAGACAGACAGACAGACAGACAGACAGACAGACAAATAATAATAATAATAATAATAATAATAATAATAATAATAATAATAATAATAATAATAATAATAATAATAATAATAATAATAATAATAATAATAACAACAACAACAACAACAACAACAACAGAGTTGGAAGGGACCTTGGAGGTCTTCTAGTCCAACCCCCTGCTTAGGCAGGAAACCCTACACTACTTCAGACAAATGGTTATCCAACACCTTCTTAAAAACTTCCAGAGTCGGAGCATTCACAACTTCTGGAGGCAAGCTGTTCCACTGATTAATTGTTCTAACTGTCAGGAAATTTCTCCTTAGTTCTAAGTTGCTTCTCTCCTTGTTTAGTTTCTACCCATTGCTTCTTGTTCTACCCTCAGGTGCTTTGGAGAATAGTTTGACTCCCTCTTCTTTGTGACAGCCCCTGAGATATTGGAACACTGCTATCATGTCTCCCCTGGTCCTTCTTTTCATTAAACTAGACATACCCAGTTCCTGCAACCGTTCTTCATATGTTTTAGCTGATGATAGATAGATAGATACAAAAAAAGAGGAGAGAGAGAGAGAGAGAGAGAGAGAGAGAGAGAGAGAGAGAGAGAGAGATGGCATGTTTATTCTGAAGTTGGATGTAGGTTCAGAAGAGTCTTCTTATTCATAAATTATTTAAAAATATAAAAACACATTAGAATTATACAATTATACAGGAATTGGGATTCCTGCCATAGGCTTCAAAACCTGTAATTGCCATCATGTTCTCCAATGAAACAACAAAGTTCTCTGCTTCTGATCATATTATAGCAGTCTCATATATGAGTGTATGATTGGACCTGTGAAGATAAAAGCAGTTGTATTTTAAGATACCAGTGTTACTTTGAAATTTTGTGCCTTTGAAGACGAAGGAAAGATATAATGTTGAATAATATTCTGAAATTATAATTTATTTCTCTGATTACATAACTCATAAAGAAACCATGCAGACTTTTTTTTCTCTTGCAAGGGGTTTTTCCCTTGTCAGTTTCATTAAAAAGTTTCACGGTAGTGTTAGCTGAAGCCTTCTGAGTCCTGGTCCTGTTGTAAAAATCTGCATTGACAGCACATAATAAGCCTTTGGCTATTACATTAAAATGTCAGAATGTTTCTGTAAATAAAACATGATGATGTCAAACTGGTAGAAATATCTTAAGCCAGAGCGGGAATGTATTATTTTATTTATACAAATGTTATATACTGCCTAATTCCATATGACAATCAGAGTAAGCAAAACAAACAATATATTATCAGCATCTAACACTCTGCAAAAAATTTTTTTAAAAAGTCTTCAGTGTTTTTTTTTAAGGCCAAATATTTGGGAACAGAAGGTCGGCAGTTCAGCGGTTCGAATCCCTAGTGCCGCGTAATGGAGTGAGTTCCCGTTACTTGTCCCAGCTTCTGCCAACCTAGCAGTTCAAAAGCATGTAAAAATGCAAGTAGAAAAATAGGGACCACTTTGATGGGAAGATAACAGTGCTCCGTGCGCCTTCGGTGTTTAGTCATGCCGTCCACATGACCATGGAGATGTCTTCAGACAGCGCTGGCTCTTCGGCTTAGAAACGGAGATGAGCACCGCCCCTAGAGCCGGAAACGACTAGCACGTATGTGCGGGGGAACCTTTACCTTTACCTATTTGGGAGCATTCTGTGTCTCTAGCAGAGTATAGGGGGAGTCGGCCACTGAGAAAGTACACTGATGAACCTCCAAATCCCTCATTTCATGTGGGAAACGTTCTATAAAAATTTGTTTTTCAGGAAAGCGTGGGATCTGGCTAAGAAGTGTTTTGTTGGCACCTGTAGAAATTAAAAGTAGTCACTAGTAGTTTGAATTGGATCTGGAAGCCACCTATACAGCAACTGTAGCATACTTTCTTCATATCCTTCTGTAAAAAAAAGGGAGATTGGCAAATAATTGACAAAATATCTAAATCTAAAGGTAGCTTTTTATAGAATGGGCAAATCCTCCATGGATTTATCCCAGGTCATCCATGACCTGACTTGGAACAGAGGTCACACTCTGATATGATCTTGTCAGAGCAATGGCAATGTGAGGAACAATGAAACCGTGGGATGGGGTTCTTTTTGAACTGGAGGTAAATTTCCCTTTGCAAAAGTGGCACCTGATACAGAAAACAACACAGTGGAGGCTTTAATGGTTTTTAACCATATACAGCAAAACTATTTACAACAAGTATTTATAACATGTAGACAAAATACATTCTTGGGGTTAATTCAGTGGTCAAGACAACTAAAACCATTCCATCCCTTAAATACTCATAAGCCACATCTTGAATTAAATATGTCTGCATAATAATAGAATCAGACAGGCCAACAGCCTAGCTGTCTGCTATGATTCTTCACATGGAAAACCATGGCAATAGGACAGTTGTACACTGATAGTTGTTCAAATATGGCCATAAGGCCCAATATAATATACAGATAGTCATAGTCACCTCTATAACTCTCTGGTTCGGTTCTGCAATCCAACATGACAGACAGACACAGAGAAGGCCCTCATTTGTGGTCCTGTCAGCCAAACAATGTCGGCTGGCGGGCCCACAAATGAGGGCCTTCTCTGTGGCAGCACCAGCTCTCTGGAATACAGTACCCCCCAAGATCCGCATTATTCCCACCCTGCCAGCCTTCAGAAAAGCAGTAAAAACAGGGCTTTGTTGACAGGCCTGGGGCCAATGATTTTAATACAACACCGATCATTCTTGGCCCCATGAATGATTTATTATATGGGTTTTTAAATTGTGGTTTTTAATGTTTTTAAATGTTTTAATATTTTAATAATGTTTTTAATGTTTTTTAATATTTGTTGTTGCATGTGAGTTTTTATTGTTGTGAGTCACCCAGAGTCTCTGTGGAGTGGGCGGCATACAAATGCAATAAATAAATAAATAAATAAATAAATAAATAAATAAATAAATAAATAAATAAATAAATAAATAAATAAATAAATAAATAAATAAATAAATAAACAAACAAACAAACAAACAAACAAACAAACAAACAAACAAACACAAACAAACAAACAAACAAACAAACAAACAAACAAACAAACATGTAGTGGGGACAGAACAATGATGAGCCGAGGTGGTGCAGTGGTTAAATGCAGCTACTGCAGGCTACTCTAGCTGACTGCTAGTTCAGCAGTTCAGCTGTTCAAATCTCACCAGGCTCAAGGTTGACTCAGCCTTCCATCCTTCTGAGGTCGGTAAAATGAGGACCCAGATTGTTGGGGGCAATATGCTGAACTCTGTAAACTGCTTAGAGAGGGCTGTAAAGCACTATGAAGCGGTATATAAGTCTAAGTGCTATTGCTATTGCTATTGCTATTGCTATAAAGAATGGGATGTTTACCAGACAGATGGCATAGGGAACAAAGCTGTTACAGAATCGGGTAGTCCTGCTAGAAATAGTTCGAAACCTCCTCCCAGATGGGATCAACAGAAACCATAAAGTGGGTGTGTGGGGTCTCTAACGATGCTTCGAGCTCTAATCATAGCACTTATAAGCAGAATCCTGAATGACAGGAAGCGAGCATCTTATAATCTTCTCAGCTGTCCTTACCACTCTCTGAATGGACTTTCTATCTGAGTCACTGCTGCCACTAAACCAAACAGTGATGCAGTTAATTAAAATGCTCTCAATCGTGCCTCTGTAAAAAGTGGCCAGGACAGAAGGAGAAAGATGTGCTCTCCTCATCCAACTGAAATGACCTTCACCAACCACTTTTGCATTCTTCCCATGTAAGAATTCTCCATGCAAACATCCTCATGCCCTGGATGTACATCATGTAAGAGAAGTAGTCCTGGTGTCATCCCAGAGGGAATCATTTATGGAAAGTTTCCTTTTTCCTCCGCTTCACCCCTTTAACTTTTCATTGAGTTTAAATTGAATGGCAGCAGGGGCCTAGTTAAAACTCTTTCAGTTATGAGTTGTAGATTTCATTCTCCATTCCTTTCCTGGGGACAACTAAATAAATAACAAGTAAATAAATAACAACTTCACAAACAGAAAATAAAAAGGCTATATTTTCTAAAAAAAATTGTTTTGGAAGTTGTTTTTTTTAATCCTCTCTTTATACTTTTTTTAAAATCCTTTTGAATAATTTCAGGACCCATTTGAATATTCAAATACCTCTCTAACCCGGCATTTGGCTGCACTAAAACACACTAATGCTGACTTCAGTATTAAAAAGAATCAAACATTGTAGGAATAAGATTATATCGATGTCCTAAATGAGAAGGTTTCCTTAGGGGGGAAAAACAATCAAATCCTCTCCAGGAGGAAATAATAGTCATTTCACCTAAACAGAATCAACTACCCACATGCAAAGATAAAACTGGAAATATAATTCCCTATACAAAAATCTGTATATACCAATTATAGTGAATATTAGCTTATAGAAAAGAAAGTTGGTGCTTTAACTGGGTTTTTTTTTTTCCTCTCTCCAATCACTGTGCCACCCTTTCTCTGGAATAACATTCTTCTGGAGATTTTACAAGCTGCAGCCCTGTTAGAAAAGTAATTAAAACCTGGTTATCTCAGCAGGTCTTTGTGTAGAAACAAATTGAGATAGGCTCCACCTGTTATATGGATTTTCATTGTATGTAGTTGGTAATGCCCCTTTGCATCTGAAGATGTTACTGTGTTTTAGTAGTTATATTGTGGTTTTTTCATGTGCGTGTGTGTATATGTGTGTTTGTCAGGGACGGGTTCCTAATTATTTTACTACCACTCTGTGGGCGTGGCTTATTTGTGGGTGTGGCTTGCCAGCCATGTGACTGGGTGGGCGTGGCTTCTCGGGCTCCTGAAGGGAGGGGAATGGAGATAGCTCCTGCCGCCCGTTCTTTCAGCGTCTCATGCGCTCCCTCAGCCATCCTCCCCTGCTTGGACTCACTGTGGGGTAGGAAGGCAGTGCATGAGCAGTGCCGGAAACTCGGCTTCTGGGCATGCGCAGAAGAATTTTTTTAAAAAAAAAGTTAAAAAATTTTTTTTAAAATGGCTGCGCCCAGGCACCGGCAACCGACTGCACCGGTACTATGACATCACCAGCAGGCCGCTACCGGTGCTATAGAGTGGACCGCACTGGTAGGAACCCACCACTGGTGTGTGTGTTATGTTTGATAAAACTGTCATCTATTTTGATTGGCAATGTAAATGATTGACATATAAACCTACCAAATCAATGAAATTATTTTGAGAATCACTTTTTTCATAAATAAAATAGGCCACATCAGTATCCATAAGAGTCAGTACTGTTGTGCTAAAGAAAGGATCACATGAGTATGACTATCTCCTTAGCATGATTATTAGGCATATAGGTTACTACCAGTAGATCACATTCAGTCATGTGATTTGGAATGCTGGAAACAATCTTGTCAGATCTGAGTCAATAAAGCAATAGTCTGTCTCAATGGTTAGGTCTGGAGTAAAAGTCAGAAAAACAGAGTACTTAATTGATCAGGTTTGGCCCTAGTTTATATTGAGAGACCATCATGACTTTTTGCTTTCTTTTCATTAGACTAGAATAGCCAATTCCTGGAACTGTTATTCATATGTTTTACCCTCCATCACCAAGAATTAAGCTAAACTCAAGGAAATCTTTATTTTTATCATTATTCTCTCTCTCTCTCTCTCTCTCTCTCTCTCTCTCTCTCTCTCTCTCTCTCTCTCTCTCTCTCTCTTGTAGGTAAGTAGGGAGAAGTTAGGTAATTAGATAGAGAGAAGATAGAGATAGATAGGTAGATAGATAAGATAGAGATAGATAGATAGATAGATAGATTAGATAGATAGATAGATAGATAGATAATAGATAGATAGATAGATAGATAGATAGATAGATAGATAGATAGATAGATAGATAGATAGATAGATAGATAGATAGATAGATAATAGATAGATAGATAGAGAGTGAGAGAGAGAGAGAGAGAGTTATACTTATAGATATAGATATAAGTAGAGGTAGAGGTAGAGGTAGAGATAGATAGATAGATAGATAGATAGATGATAGATAGATAGATAGATAGATAGATAGATAGATAGATAGATAGATAGATAGATAGATAGATAGATAGAGAGTGAGAGAGAGAGAGAGAGAGAGAGAGAGAGAGAGAGTTATACTTATAGATATAGATATAAGTAGAGGTAGAGGTAGAGGTAGAGATAGATAGATAGATAGATAGATAAGATAGAGATAGATAGATAGATAGATACAGTAGATGTGTGAGAGAGACTTGTTGATTGTAAGCTCCTTACAATTCATTCTTGTAAAATGAAAAGGATTGTTTTTAAAAATGAAGGCCTTTGCTGAACTGAGTTATAAAACCTTATCTTAGTTTATCTCTTTTCAGAAAACAAATAAACCGGGTCAGCTGGTTGTCAAATTACACAAAACATCACTACATATTATTTAAGTCTAAAAAACATGGTCAAAACTAAAGGTGTGGAAGAAATGGTAAAATTTCAGGTTTCACTTTTCCACACCTTTGACTATAGCTATTTTTCCTGTATGGATTTACAGCATCTTCCAAAGCCATCCAACCATAAAACGAGGGCAGTGGTTATATTTTTCAGTGAAGGTTAAATGAGGCTATGGAAACATTGCATATCATTACTAGAACAAACAAGGTTGGTCTAGTTGCACGTTTGAGGCTAATTGAGGCTGGGCTCACATTGAAATACAGAGGACTGAAAAAGAATCAATGTGATCCCAATGTACAAAATGGGGGTGGTGGTGGTGGAAATGAATCCAGGAAATTATAGGCCAGTAAACTGGATTCAACACCTGGGAAAATCCTAGAAAAGATAATCCAGCAAAGGGTTTGTGAGCATCTAGATACAAACAAAGTGATTACTAGAAGCCAGCATATTTTTTTAAAAGAGATCCTGCCAAACAAACCTTATTCCCTTTTTCGATAAAGTAACTAAATTAATCAACCAGCAAAATGGTATGGATGTAATATACCTAGACTTCAGCAAGGCATTTAACAAAATGCACCACAGGTTACTTCTTGGTAAGATAGAACAATATGGGATAAACAGTACCATCACTAGATGGATTCACAACTGGATGCCATCTACATGTAGTGGGTAGTCCTCAATGGAACTACATTTACATGGAAGGAAGCATGCAGTGGGCTACCATAACGTTCAGTCTTGGGTCCAGCATCTTCAACATCTTCATAAATGAGTTAGACAAGGGAATAGAAGGGGAACTCATCAAATTTGAACCAATCTGGGGGGAATTGCTAACACTTTAGAAAATAGGGTCCAGAAGGATCTTGACAGGCTCAAGCATTGGGTGCCACCGAACAAGATGGAGTTCAGTGGTGAGAAAAGTAAGATCCTACACTTAGGTGGGAGAAATCATATGCGTAGATATAGAATAGGTGGTACCTGGCTCAGCAGAAGTAACTGTGAGAGAGATCTAGGAGTCCCAATGGACCACCACTTAAGTATGAGCCAACAGTGTGCTGCACTGCCAAAACAGAGGGATAGTGTCAAGTCAATGAAAAGTGACAGTACTGCTTCACACTGTGCTGATGAGATGACAATTGAAATAGTTGTATCCAGTTCTGATCACCGTGGTACAAACAAGATTTTGAGAACCTGGAAAGTATGCAAAGAGCAAAAAAGATGAAAAAGAGTCTGGAAACTAAATATATGATGAATGGTTGAGACATACCGATAGTATGGAAACATACTGGACATACTGGAGACATACTGGAGACATACTGGTAGTATGTCTCACCTATTGAAGGGAAGGATAGGGGTACATGATAATTGTCTCCCAGTACTTGAAGGGCTATCACAAAAAAAGAGGGGGATTTATTCTCTAAGGCACCAGAGGCAGGACAAAAAGTAATGGGTAGAAGCTTGTCAAAGAGATATTCAACTTAGAATTAAATAGAACTTTTCTTACAGTAAGAGGCAGGGGCGGGTTCTTCTTACCTGGCTACCGGTGCGCTGCGCGTGCATCATCACATTTTTTGCACATGCGCGCTCGCTATGCGCACACGTCCCCTCACACGATTTTGCTTCCGCACATGTGCAGGAAGCAAAAAATCACTGAAATCTTGCGAGGGGACATGCGTGGAAGCAAAAAATCGCTGAAATCTCTCTGGTGCGCACGTGTCCCCTTGCGAGATTTTGCTTCTGCGCATGCGCAGGAAGCAAAAAAAGCCCAAAAGTTCAGAAAAAAAGATGGCACCACGCGATGGACCGGTGAAGACAGCACCGGAGTCATCGCACGTAAATTGCGCAATCAGCGGGTCCCTACCAGAACGGTGCACTGGACCGCACCGGTATGAACCCACCACTAGTAAGAGCAATTAAGCAAAGGAACAGTTTGCCTCCTGGGATTGTGGGTGCTTCATTGCTGGAAGTTTTCAAAAGTAGACTGGGTAACAATTTGACTGGGACAGTATAAGCCTCTGTCTCGAGGAGGGAGTTTGACTAGAAGAGCTCTGAGGTCTCTTCCTGCCCTACGATTCTATGATTATCTGATTATGATTATTGCATATACTCCTTCTCTGTCTTGTGAAACCCTTTGCATAAACTTCAGACATACCGTATTTTTCGGAGTATAAGACGCACCGAAGTATAAGACGCATCTTAGTTTTGGGGGAGGAAAACAAGGAAAAATGGCCTTTGCCTCCAAGCAATTTGCCAAACAGCAAACAGCATTCGGGCTACATTCGGTGTATAAGACACACCCAAGTTTTCACCCTCTTTTGGGGGGTAAAAAGGTGTGTCTTATACTCCGAAAAATACGGTATATGTTTTTTTCTTTCAAGAATTCCTGCCATTGTGTTACTCTTCATTGCATGCCACATTCATATACTTCTTTTCTAAATTATCCTGTTACTAATCTTTTGTCCAAGTTTCATTTGAATCCTATGCCTACTGTTTTTATTTATCTCTATTTAAACTCTCTTGACTTGATCTAAATCCCCTTTATAGATGAGTACATGCATGTACTTTGTGCTTACAGATAAGAAAACAAGGAGAACTTGAATATAAATGATTGTGTCATGCATGGTTTATTTATTATGTTTAATCTGCTAATACCTGGGAAACATAATTATAATTATACAGGATATATTTTTTTAAAAAATCAAATTATTACACTAGAGTTTAAAACACTTCATACAAATTCTCCTCTCTATATTATTAATCGAAGTTCAATCATCTGGCCCTGCTTTGCTTTTGGTCACTTCTGTATCTGCCAACAAAACTAGAATAATTGTTTCTTTTTCCATATGTCACGTGCCTAGATTTTAGTTTAGGATACAAAAAACCCTTCAATTTATTTTAAAAAGAGAAATTGTCAGCTTCCTGAATATTAGTCTTCTATTTGGAAGCAAAAAGAGAGAGAGAGGGAGAGAGAGAAAGAGAGAGAGAGAGAGAGAGATTTTCTCTGTTCTGCACGCTGACAGGATTTTTATACTTCTTCAATTGTGATGGGTGTCCATTGTGTATGTCATATACAATTGTACATCGTGCCCATTCAAAACCCAGAAGTGACTATTATGAATCATCCCATGCTATTTCTCATTGTTCCCTACTGAAAGGCTCAGATCAAACCACGGATATGTTCAAAAGCTCATACCTAATGGTGCTTTGAATTACTGCTCCACAAATGATGCAATCATACAATACTCTGTTCTTCAAATCACTACTTTAAAAAAGTGGATCCATTAAATCTGTTTGTAAACCTTCTGCTTGCTGAGGCCGATTATCAACATCAAATATGCAATTGCCACATTGGAAATGGACAATTGCAGCTATTCACAGCAGTCTTAATTTTAGGTCATTAGCAAATGCAGATTGGGATTTTTTTTTAAACAAGGGGGTGGTCTGTGATCTCTCTCCCACATGCACACATTATAAAAAAAACCTTTTCAAACCATTCAGGTATTAATCCACCATTGCCAGTTCTGCATATCCAATTCTTGACAGCTCAAAGATTGGTTATGTTATTTTATATTGAAAAGATGAATTCAAATAATTAATCTAATGGAAGTAGTGAAAAGCTGGTTGCCAATCACTGTTGCTACATTGTTCTGATGTTAAATAAATAATATGGAGTGCCATAACTCCTATGGAGAACATTGGTAGAATGTCTCGCTAAAGCTAATGAGCCTTCTAGAATAACAGAGCAGAATGGAGTTGGAAGGGACCTCGGACGTCTTCTGCTCAAGCAGGAGACCCTATACGGTTTCAGACCAGGGGCGGGTTCCTAATTTTTTTACTACTACTCTGTGGGTGTGGCTTATTTTGTGGGTGTGGCTTACCAGCCATGTGACTGGGTGGGCGTGGCTTCTCAGACTGCTGAAGGGAGGGGAACTGAGATAGGTCCTGCCGCCCATTCCCCCTCCCCTCAGCAGCTCAAGAAGCCTCGAACATGCAAAAATGCCTGGGATCATCACTGCGCGTTCGTGGCTTCTTGGACTGCTGAAGGGAGGGGAATGGAGATAGCTCCTGCCGCCCGTTCTTTCAGCATCTCACGTGCTCCCTCAGCCATCCTCCCCTGCTTGGACTCACTGTGGGGTAGGAAGGCAGCACATGCGCAGTGCCGGAAGCTCAGCTTCTGGGCATTCGCAAAAGTAAATTTTAAAAAAAATTAAAAAAAATTTTTTTTAATGGTGGCACCCAGGCACCAGCAACCGACCGCACCGGTACTGTGATGTCACCAGCAGGCTGCTACTGGTGTTATAGAGTGGACCGCACCAGTAGGAACCCACCACTGTTTCAGACAAATGTCTGTCCAGTCTCTTCTTTAAAATTTCCAGTAATGGAGCACTCACAACTTCTTGAGGCAAGTTGTTTCACTGGTTAATTGTTCTCACTTTCAGGGAATTTCTCTTTAATTCTAGGTTGCTTCTCTCCTTGATTAGTTTCCATCCGTTATTTCTTGTCATGCCTTCAGGTGCTTTGGATAATAGGTTGTTCCCGTCTTCCTTGTGGCAGCCGCTTTCCTTTCATTAGACTAGAATAGCCAATTCTTGGAACTGTTATTCATATGTTTTACCCTCCATCCCCCTAATCATCTTTGTTGCTCTTCTCTGCACTAGAAATATAGATAGACATATAATTAATCCTCATTTAATGCTAAATGGGACCATAGCCTCTATTGTTAGATGACACAACAAGTTGAAAAACCACGTGGCTGCACTACTTAGCCCCAGTAGTTGTTAATCTGAACTTCTTGTCCAATATTCAGATTCCATCACAGTTCTTGTTGGTTAGGCCTTTGCTCTATCTGGATTTCAGGCAAACCTGGGGATGAAAACACAGAGAAAAAGAAGGCTGACTCTTCGACTTACAAAAGTCCATCTAGGTGAGGTAATATACCCTTCTGATTGACTACTGGACATTGAACTACCCAAGTTTATGTTGCTTCTACCCATCAGGTGGACGGGCAACTTCTTTAATGCTTTTAAATGAAATTTCCCAAAGTCTGTATAGCGTCTAATATTTAGATGAGAAATCATGAAAGAAATATGATCATTCACAAAGAACTTCATTTTGCTACATACTGCAAGTGTGTCTGCCACGTTCCTCATGCAGTATGTTAAAACTATGAAACTTAAAATCCTAACTGAAAAGAATTCCTTAAAAGAAAAGAAAAGAGAATTACTTGAAGCAAATTCACCTCATGGGCATACCTAGGTTTGCAATCGAGCTGTTCTGAAGAATACAGCTAATTCTGCCATTCTGCCAGCGTAGCTGTATGTTATTCTGGATTCAGTTTCCAATTCCTACCATTTCTAGAAAATGTTGGAAAAAACTGATCGATTGTCTGATTATGTGACATTGAGTATTTTTTTTTACTCTTAGTGTTTGCATATATAGATTTTCTCCTTGATGATCTATCTCTAATCTAGTCTTTCAGGTTTTTTAGTGGTGCATCCATTGCCTATGTAATTAGGTCATCCACCTTGCTGCTGTTCATTCTCTTCTTTTATTTCTTCCACCTTTCCCAACATTAGGACTTTTTTCAGAGAGCTGGGTATTTGCATAATGTGTCCAAAGTAGGATAATTTGAGCCTAATCATTTGTGCCTCCAGTGAGAATTGTGGGTTGATTTGTTCAATGTGCCATCAATTTGTTTGTTTTTGATGTCCCACTATATTCTCAGGAATCTTCTCCAATCCCAAAGTTCAAAGGTGTCAATATTCTTCCTATCTTGGTCTTTTAGTTCAACTTTTGCTTTCATAGAGTCCTGGGACTACATGAGCTAGTCCTGGTAACTAGTTGCATTTTTGAAAGTTGGCAAAACCAGTAATGGAGCCGAGGTGGCGCAGCGGTTAGAGGCAGTACTGCAGGCCACTTTAGCTGACTGTGATCCGCAGGTCAGCGTTTCAAATCTCACTGGCTCAAGGTTGACTCAGCCTTCCATCCTTCTGAAGTAGGTAAAATGAGGACCCAGATTGTTGGGGGCAATGTAAAAAATATACATTGCTTACTGGTGTAAACCGCTTAGAGAGTGCTTGCACTGTGAGGCGGTATATAAATCTCATAAATCTCATAAATCTCATAAATAAATAAATAAATAAATAAATAAATAAATAAATAAATAAATAAATAAATAAATAAATAAATAAATAAATAAATAAATAAATAAATAAATAAATAAATAAATAAATAAATAAATTGTATCACTGAAATTGTCCAACAATTGGCAGTGAAATCTTTGGATTCTTTTGTATAAAGTAAGACAAAAACAACATTTTTATCCTTAACACCCCAATCACCCTTCCAAATATTCACATTTCTACATGCTTATATTACTGGACACGTTCTTGTAGACTCAATGACTGTTTAAATGTGGTTTAAAAATATTGTCCTAGGTAGAAAAAAATTGCCCTCCACTCTAACAATTTAATAAATAAGGGAAAATGTGGATAACCATAACAACTTGAGAGCTAAAAAGATGCTTAGGTAAAGTTATGGAGTTATTTCTCCTGTGCAACAAAATTTTGCTAAGATATAAATAAGGTTTCTTGAATGAAACAGGCAATGCTAAAGCTGTCTTTAAGTTTAATAACAATACCAAGAACAATCATGCATATATTTAAAAGGTAACCCCTCCAGCACTAAGAACCGAAAACTGGTCGATCACACAATTGTGTGTATTGATGATTTATTGTTAGGGATCTTTCTCTCTTTCTGGCTATGCAAATGTACTGTGAGTATATGTATAAATCTGTGAAAATCCTATGCAAAAACAGTACAAGTTTTCATTTCTAGTGGAGAGTTCAGACATATAGAAATCTGCTCCTTTCTGCTTCTAGCCTTTGATAAATGTCCTAATCTAGATCTGTGGGGTGCCACAAAGATTGGTATTGTAGCAGTTTGGAGGAAGGACAGATTTAATAAATTTTATAAGGCATCATACTTATGAAAAGAGAATTTCAGTGAGTAACAGGTTTGTGGGTAAATCAGGCTGCTTCTTGCAGTTATACAAAATTTTTCAGGCCAGAAAATAAGCTTGAACTCTCACTTTTTTTAAAAAAAAATGTGTATTTTAGGGAAATGTAGGAGTGTCATATATGCAAAAGCTCTAATTTTTTAAAAAAGAATTTCATATTATTCATGAGATTTATATACCGCCTCATAGTGCAAGCACTCTCTAAGCGGTTTACACCATTAAGCAATGTATATATTTACATTGTCCCCAACAATCTGGATCCTCATTTTACCTACCTTGGAAGGATGGAAGGCTGAGTCAACCCTGAGCCAGTGAGATTTGAACAGCTGAACTCAAATGATCACAGTCAGCTAAAGTAGCCTGCAGTACTGCTCTCTAACCGCTGCGCCACCTCGGCTCATATTGTTTTTATTATAAAACAATATCATATAAATATCATATCATATAAATCAAATAATATCATATAAAACAATATCATGTTACTGTTTTTAACTGGCATGGTGTCGTGGAAGTTTGGTGGAGCAGATTTATTATTAAGCACTTGAAATCAGAAATGCACTAGATAAGGAGTGATCCGTAACCAGCATCGCTTCTGTATTTGTAGCACATATTGTGATTGAATTCAAAAGCTCACAGAGGCCTGCAATGTTAGGATGATGACATTTTGAATGTGATGGATTTTAGATCTAACCTTTTTCTACAAGTATCCTCCTCCTCCTCCTCTTCCTTTCCCCTGAGGATATTTACCCTCTACTCCAATAAAGCAGTATCGTCCTCCTCCTTTCTCCTGAGGATTTTATTCTCTCTTCCAATATTATTTTTAAAAAGCTATTAATATAATCACTAATCCAATATAGAGCAGCAAAGGATTTCATTCCTTTCCTAAAGGCAAAAAGAATGGGTGCTAAAGACACTACCAAGTGTTTCTGTCATTTGCAAATAATCCTGAAAAAGATTCTTATGTTGACAAAATATCTTTCATCTACAATTATCCTATATTTGGATCTGCTTGCTATTTAAGTATGTTTATAGCTCTTAAGATGATGTTTTTAATTTCCTACTTTACTATAATGATTCATCTTTTTTTAAAAAAAACAAGTGAACATTTAATACATTATTTAATTTCACAAGAGAAAGGGATTTATTTGTGGAAGAACATTCTCAAATAAAGCTTCAGAAATATTTATTAAACATGTGTAATTAATCTATAGTATTAATAAAAATAAATTTGAATAAGAATTCTATTTCTTCTTTGGAAAACAGGGATGTTGTTGTAGATGTGAATGTAGACCAAAGTCACAAATTTAACAACAGAAAACATGAAACTGGAATTTGGTGATAAGAGAAAAGATTTCATTTGAGATCCACAGCTTTTTGTTGATAAAGTTAGCATATCTAGAGTCCTTGGAAAATAGAATTGCCATAATTTACAATGCAACACTATACACAAATCAGGCAGGTACTGAAAAAGAGATCTCATGTCGTTCAATAAGGCATGCATTCTTTAGTATTTTTACATTTACAGTATATCAGCGGTGGGTTGCTCCCGGTTCAGCTCGGTTCGGTGAACCTGTAGCAGTGGCGGTGGGAGGCTCCGCCTACCCACCCGGGATGCTTCTGTGCATGCACAGAAGCGTCATGAGTGCGTGCAAGCGCATGTGTGCTCACGAGCGAACCGGTAACGACGGGATTTACAACCCACTACTGATTTATATAAACATGTTGTTTAACTTCAGATTCAGTCTTGATGCATTATGAAACTACTGTGTATCAATATTGTCACTGATATTTTAAAGCCTTCAAAGCAATTTTGGAGAAAGAAGAACTGATCAGGTGAGAGGTTAGTCATTTGTTTATGCAATTCAGTTAATTAAAAAAGACTTTCATATCCTGTGTAAATGATTGAGAAATTACATCTTACCCTCAAGAACAGTAATATGAGGACCAGCTGCAGAATGCTATGTTGAGCAGCAAAATTTTAGTTCATGCACAAAAAAGACAACCCACATCTCTTCAGCATCAGAAACGGATGTGCTATGATATTCTGGAGGTTTACAAACCAAACATGTGGGTCAGTGGTGGGTTGCTACCGGTTCGCACTGGTTCGCACAAGCCGGTGTCGGAAATTTGGCCCCATTCGCCGAACCGGTAGTGATGGCTGGCTTGCCACGTCCTCGAACCAGTTCCGCGATCACCACTGCTTGAAAGAGGCTAGCAATGAACCCTCTGCGCATGCGCAAAGGCTTCTCTGCATCCAGATGCACCGGATGTAATGTGTAACCGATGTTACATGCACCAGATGTAATGTGTAACCTGTGTAACCGGATGTAATGCGCACGTGCGCGCGCACGCACTTCCAAACCGGTAGGGAAGGTAAGAAAAAACCCACCACTGATTTGGGTTTTTCAAAACTTCTTTTCAGAGTCAGCTTAGCACAAGGCTCATATATCACTTTCTGTCATTGCCTATTTACCAATCAATGCATAATTCATTTATGGTGGCTGGCATCTGCAAACATCTCTTATGCAATCATGCTTTTTATAGAAGAAAAGAGGCTGAGAAGTATGAGGAGAAAAAAAAACGGCGGGAAAAGGCTAAAAAAAGATCAAGAAATGAGAAGTAACAGACATTCCTTTGGGACAAGAGCAAGGAGAACTTTCCTCTTTTGAGATAAATGGATCCTGCCTCTAAGGCAAAATAAAATATCTTGTACTTCTCCAAATGCTATCATAGCATTGTAAGGGGAGAAGGAGATCCTCAGGCAGAAGGGCTGGATACAGAGAAAAGAAACATTTGTATTTCAGGGATCTAGATCAGGGGCGGGTTCCTAATTTTTTTACTACCACTCTGTGGCCGTGGGTTATTTTGTGGGTGTGGCTTACCAGCCATGTGACCGGGTAGGCATGGCTTGCTGGTCATGTGACCACGTAGGTGTGGCTTCTCAGACTGCTGATGGGAGGGGAACTGAGATAGGTCCTGCTGCCCATTTCCCCTCCCCTCAGCAACTCGAGAAGCCTCAAACGTACAAAATGCCTAGGATCATCACCGCACATCCGTGACTTATTTATTTATTTATTTATTAGTTGCATTTGTATACCGCCCACTCCACAGAGACTGTGGGTGGCTCACAACAATAAAAGGGGAATGGAGATAGCTCCTGCCGCCTGTTCTTTCAACGTCTCATGCGCTCCCTCAGCCATCCTCCCCTGCTTGGACTCACTGTGGGGTAGGAAGGCAGCGCATGCACAGTGCCGGAAGCTCGGCTTCTGGGCATGCGCAAAAGAAATTTTTTTAAAAAATTAATTTTTTTTTAAAAAATGGCGGCGTCCAGGCACTGGCAATTGACCGCACCAGTACTGTGATGTCACCAGCGGGCCACTAGCGGTGCTATAGAGTGGACCGCATCAGTAGGAACCCACCACCGATCTAGATGATTTGAAGAAATATTGCAAGCTGGAGCATACTGTACAAATTAGATCCTGCCAAAAGCCAAAAACCAATGCAAAGCAATCGGAGAATGTGTACATTCTAGCCACGGAAATGAACAAAATTGAAAACCTAGCTATTAGTTACTGTATATACTGTATACTGTATATATCTTTGTGCCCATATGCCTGAATGCATATAAATAGAATGAGACACTTTGTCGTACAGACTTCTTTTTTCTTATATGGAAAGAAATGCATTCTCTTACATTGGCATCTGTGCATAATCACAGTCTTTTGCTATGTGTCCTAGAAACGTGTGAGGCAGGCTATATTTGACTTGACAAGGTGCCTCCTTATGTGTCTTTTCAGGATGCAGTAATGATGGGAGCTGCTCCTGAAGGCCCTTTGGGTCACTTCTTAGCATCCTTGCTTCTAGTCATGAGAGGCTTTTGAGAATGAAAATGACGAGGTGTGTTGCATCACTGCGAAGGAAAGCAACACAGCAATCTCACACTTGAGAAACAGGGGACCATATTCCTTCATGAAGCAGTGTTAGGATGAGATAAAGTTCTATCCGTCCGGAAAATATCTCATAGAGGCGAGATCTGGATCTTTGACTTGGAATTCAATCATTTAGAAATAAAACCGAGATTAAATGTCTAATAGAAAATATTTATTTCAGTACAAAACAATATAAAACCATAAATCTACATCTTTGCTAATTAACACGACCGTTCAGGTCCGGAGCCAAGTCAGAAGAAGGATTAATGGTGGATTAGGAATATAGACATGCGCAGACATCATATCACGTGTTCTGCTTCATTGGAAAGTACCATAATATTTAGGATAGGGGTGCATCACCCTGCATAGACTCACAACTGACAATATTCACTACGTGACAAGCAGCTACCGTCAAAGATATTTTACAGGAAGCACTATTAAAGCAAAGCATTCCTTGAGGAATGCACAATTATTATGCACTCCATTTTTACTACAGGGAAAAAGAAACTACCAACAATTATTATGCACAATTATTATGCACTCCATTTTTACTACAGGGAAAAAGAAACTACCAACAAAAATTCCATATACTTTCAATGTACACTCAGAATCTTTCTTTTTACATACTGATGTCCCTCATAATTTTTAGTGATGGCTTCTACTTCCCTAGATACTTGGTTTACATCCTATGTGAACACTATTTATTCCTATCATTTAACCAGGCTGCAATCTTAGATTCACATCACAAGATTCACGTCTTGTGCATATTCAGTCTATTAATTGTCTCAAAAGAGGAAAGGGAGGGGGAGGGGGAGGGGGAGGGGGGAGGGGGAGGGGGAGGAGGACAATCCAGATTTTTTTTGGGGGGGGGAAGCAGTCACCTCTTTATAAATAGAGAATAAACTCTATCATACGGCAATTCTAAGCCTCGAAGACATTATACAAAATACACGTGAAAGACTACAATGATTTCTGCTTTGAATAAATTTATTTCAAAATCAGGTCATAACGGGAACACTGAAGGAAACAGCAGAGAATTTTTCTCCATAGAACAATTTGTTCTATCACCCACATTTCTAATGTGTGCCACTAATTTAAAGAAGATTAAGGAAATGAAACTTTTGATCCTTTGAAAAAGCTTCATAATCAAATTAAACTAGTTGAAATAAGATGTGGGGAAAGAAAGCCAGCAGTATCAGCGATAACACAATGTGCCAGCCTAACAGGATATTTATTATATTTTGCGTATCATGTTAGGAAAAAGGCAAGGCATCTTTTGGCTATTGATATCATTTATATATTGTGCCAGCTTTCTCCAATCTGGTGCCCTCCAAATAAATTGTACTTCACCCACCCCCGCATAATTCTCAGGTAGCACTAAATAATTATTTATTAAATCTAATGCACCAATTTCCCCAATTATTTGTCTTAATGTTTCATTGGAAACTAATTATTCATTTTTCCCATGCTGAATAAAAGTCATAAGTGTTAGTTTCAACATTTGTTGTATTTAATACAAATATTAATTAACCCTACATGGCATGAGGCCAGGCTACTATAGAAGTGTCCTTATCTCATTGCATCAGCCCATCCTACCTACCTACCATCCTACCAAGCCCCATTGGATTAAAGAATTCTGTCTGGAGGGGTCTAGGAAGAGAGCCTTCTCCGCATTGCCCCCACCCTCTGGAATATTCTCCCTCAGGAGGTGAGGCAGCCTTCTGGCTGTCCAAAGGAATTAAAACACGGCTCTGCAGTCTCATAGGGAGCTCAGAGGAGCATCTAGACATGGGGCGGGTTAGTGCCCAGAGACCCCTCTCTTTGCCTTTTTAACTAATCTTTTACAGGGTTTAATCATCCTTTCCTCGTTTTAAATTTTTATATGCTGTTTTTAGATTTTAATACCCTGTTTTCCTGAAAATAAGCCCTAGCATGTTTTTACATGTGCACCTAATGTAAGCCCTATCCCCCCCCAAAATAACCCCTACTTAAGTGCCTGAGCAGCAGCCCGCCCGTCCTCATTATTCCGTCTGGTTTCTCACAGTGCCACAGCCATGAGGTGAGAAAGGGTGGTGGTGGAGCTGCCCCACATGCCCCACACTGGCTTATCTCAGGGCTCCCACAGCCAGGCCATCCACACCCTGACACCTGCCTCGTGGTGGCAGCACCAGCGGCCATTTGCTGCAGGAGCCCACTTGGCCGCTAGCTCATTTCTGCTTGCTCACGGCCGCAATCAGAGCAGGAGGCCAAGCGGGGTCCTGCTGGATGGGGCTGCTGGTGCCATGGCCGCAATGCGAGGCAGGTGTCAGGGTGTGAGTGGCCTGACTGCAGGGGCCCTGAGGTAATCCAGTGCAGGGCACGTGGGGCAGCTCCAACCTCACCTCATGGTAAGCAAGCAGAAGAAGTGGGCCTCCCATACCTGGAAAAAAGTAAGACACCCCCAAAAATAAGCCCTAGTGCTTATTTTGGGACCCAAAAGAAAAATAAGACCCGGTCTTATTTTCGGGAAAACATGGGTATTTTATTGTACACTGCCCAGAGTCCCTCTCTGAGGGAGATGGTTGGTTCAAAAATGAGAAAAATAATTAAATAAACCAGATAAAAGATGTCCTAAACTAAGTTATGAAAA
This sequence comes from Diadophis punctatus similis, assembly GCA_023053685.1. Lineage (NCBI taxonomy): Eukaryota > Metazoa > Chordata > Lepidosauria > Squamata > Dipsadidae > Diadophis > Diadophis punctatus. The sequence goes on from JALIGW010000013.1 coordinate 2,024,948, forward strand.
TGAGCCATACTAACTGAATCTTGGGAAAATAAAACAAATGCATTACATTACACTTATTTTTAATATTATTAATCAATACTGTATACAAGAACAGAGGTAGTGCTAGAATGGCCAATGGCAAGAGATGAGATTGTTGTAACTGAACTATATGGATTACATAAAAAACGTCTGGCTTGTACTTAGTTATTTCTTCACTCAAAGCTTGATCTCCTCTCTAGATCTAAAGATTGGTGAGAGATGGTGAGAGACACCAGGTACCAATCTCTTCATCCTACTCCCATCTGTTGTAACAACTGAGAAAGGATGGGAGAGAGGGGAGAGGAAGAACACATGGTTGCTTCTTCATCATCTCAGCAGGGATGAAGGACTCAAGAGAAGTTGGAGAGAGGGCGCACCAAGGAGGTGGCAGGGCCTCTGAGGAATTGGAATGGTCTGACTTTTCCTTTCTCTACTATGCTACTACCACTGATTTAGATGACAAAGACATGAATGGACAATTTAGAAAAACAAGTACACCAATGCCTATTGCTACAGGTAAGACCAGGATTGGCATATTTCCTAACCACAGCTTCTTACAAGAAGCCCTTACAAGAAATGAAGTAATCTATTTTAGTATAAAGATCCACCACAGCCACAATAATGATTAACTTTTGACGACAGGCAAGTCAGTAACACAGTCTAGAAGGACAGAATTTCATAGTCCTGTGGGAGAAGTGAAGTGGTATAACAACCCAGCTGTTACAGCCTGGTATGTGACAAGGAGATATATATATTTCTGAATTAGCTCCAATTCTCTCCAGTTCTCTCTGATTTTTCTCCCTTTTTTGTAAATATCATTTTCCTTTCCAGCCTCAATTCAAGTCACTGGCTTCTTCTCGTATCCCTCTTTGCAATGCAACTCATCTTAATCCTATCAGTTCTATTCTATGTACACAATTAATATTGATCAAACAAGGACAGAGATGATAACACCACCTAACTATTCATTCAGATCCAGCAGTAAATATGCAGATAGGAATATATATATATGAGTCCTTTCGAAGCAGGGTATCATTTTCCATTTTCAGTGGATTGTGAAGTAGAATGGAGGTTAGCATCCAACAGAGCTTAGTATCATATGACTTTTTCCCAGGCAAGTCAAAACTACAACAACAACAAAATATTATGCCCTTAAAAGGAACTTAAAAGGGTGCCTCAATTTGGTAAATCTTTCAATGACAGGGTATTCCCCACTTTAAAAAAGTGAATGGAATCAGAAAGCTTTGAAGTAGTTTGTGTATTTTTAAGCACTTCAACTATGTTTTCTTCAGGTCCTTGAGTTGCAAGTCTAATATTGATTTGGAGGTCTTTCATTTTCTCAGTTTTGGATTATTAAATGGGAGCAGCCCCAAGCTTTAACCTTACTCCCCCCCCACTCTTTGCTATTCTATGCTGCTCTTAGCAGCCTACCTGGGATTAACATCACTTTCAAAATTCCAGGTGTTGATTCAAGGCTGGCCAGTCCAGCACACTCTCTTAGGTCAATCAATCTTCATGACTGGACAAGCCAACACTTTCAGCTATTTACTTAACCTCATGACTGAATGGATTGAAGGCCAATACATTAACTAAACATTTATGAAGTGGAGGATACATACAGTGGTGGGTTCATCCCATTTTAACAACCAGTTCGGTGATTGCGTGCTGTGTGTGCACTTTGCGCATGTCAGGGCCAGATGTGCGCTATGTGCACACACGCAGTTTGAAGAAATCTTCCCTTCCGGGTTTCTTCGGAGGTGTAACACAACTGATTTGTGCAGCAATCAGCTCTGCCGTGCGATTCAGCTGAGGAGATAAAGGTAGGAAAATAGCACGGGCGGATGGGCCCATCTGATCGTCGGGACGAACTGGTTCGCTCCCAGCTGATCGTCAAAGCTAACAGTTCACCCGAACCAGTGCGAACCACTGGATACATATCTACCTCCCTACGACAGGTTAGGTCCCACAGAATAGGTTTTCTCCAGGTCCCATCAACCAAGCAGTGCCGACTGGTGGGACCGCGGTGGAAGGCCTACTCTGTGGGAGCTCCGTCTCTCTGGAACCAGCTCCCTCCAGAGATACGGATTATTCTCACCCTACTGGCCTTCTGGAAAGCTGTGAAAACATGGCTGTTCATGCAGGTGGGGGGAAATGAAGATCAACCCCCCCCCCCATATTTGAATGATGGCTTGTTTGTAAATTTTAAATTTTTGTATTTTTAATTATTGGTATTGTTTTTATAAATTGTTGCTGTATTATGTTGTATGCTGCCCTGAGTCCTACGGGAGTTGGGCGGCATATAAAAATGACCAAATAAATAAATAAATAAATAAATAAGTAAATAAATAAATAAATAAATAAATAAATAAATAAATAAATAAATAAATAAATAAATAAATAAATAAATAAATAAATAAATAAAAGTAAAATGCCAGTCTTCCCCCCCCCTATTGTCTGTCGTCAGTGAAACCACTGATAAGGGCATCCTTCCCAGAAGAGTCAGCTTCTCCATCAGATATGACAAAGACACAAAGGGGTCCAGATAAGACAATAAATAGAACAGAAAAAGTAAGAGCTTGGTTTGAAAGTTTTAATTAGATTTAATCTGAAATAATGTTTTTTATGTTTGTTCAGCGCAACATGGTTTCTTTTCTTCACCAGAAGCTGCTGTGCTGTAGAATTTTCCTCATTATTGATGGTTCTACTTTTTTAAAAAAATGCAGGGAAATACTTCAGACATTTTTTGCAGGGAAGACGTGAAAGAAATCCAGTTAAAACTAGGTGAATTTAATGTCCCCTTGCTATTTTCATCCTATTCTGCAAAAGTAATGAAAGCTGTGACAGGTGCTTTTATCTATTAAAATGAAACTGGTCCAGAAAATTACTCTAATATAACAGACAACAAGAACTTTTTCCTCTATTCTTCTGATCTGTACATTTATGAATTTGTTTTTTACTCCTCTGTGAATAAAGGAAATATGAAGAATAGCAAGGAAACTTATTTTTAAATTCAAGTAATAGAGGTTTAATCATACGTTGCTGCAAAGCAGTGGTGGGTTCCTACCGGTGTGGTCCACTCTATAGCACCGGTAGCGGCCCACTGGTGACATCACAGTACCGGTGCAGTCAGTTGCCGGTGCCTGGGCACTGCCATTTTTTTTAAAAAAAAAATTACATTTTTTTAAAAAAATTCTTCTGTGCATGCCAAGAAGCTGAGCTTCTGGCACTGCGCATGCGCTGCCTTCCTACCCCACAATGAGTCCAAGTAGGGGAGGATGGCTGAGGGAGTGCATGAGACGCTGAAAGAATGGGCGGCAGGAGCTATCTCCATTCCCCTCCCTTCAGCAGTCCGAGATGCCACAAATGCGCAGTGATGATCCTAGGCATTTTCGCACGTTTGAGGCTTCTCGAGCTGCTGAGGGGAGGGGGAACGGGTGGCAGGAGCCTAGGATCATCGAATGGGGAGAAGCATTCAGGCCGGACAGAGCCTCCTAGAAGAACCGCTGCCTCGGTCTTGCTGCTCCTGCTGCGGGGGGCTGAGTTGGGGGTGGGCAATGCCCCCCACTTCTCCGGCCGCTGCCAAGCTCCTGAGGCCCACGCCCACCCAGTCACATGGCTGGCAAGCCATACCCACAAAATAAGCCATGCCCACAGAGTGGTAGTAAAAAAATTAGGAACCCACCCCTGCTGCAAAGTATTGGGATATTTAGAATTTGAATTATATTGACATAGTATATCTTGCTGTTTTAGAACGCACAATCAATGTTTGCAGATTTGAAATCTTTAAAGTGATTTTCATTAGTAGTTATAATTGTAGCTGTTTTTGACATCTTGTGAGGTGTATCCACTTTGTGATGATCACAACCTCCTTACAATAATGTTGGGCATCTAGGACTTGTTTTCTGTTCTTTTGATTCTAATTGCAAGGTTTTTCTGCTAACCCATTTATAACTAACCCAAACCCACATTTGTAATTACTATGAAAAGGTGCTTTTTATAGGGTTTTGCAATAAGAGGAGTGGCTATATAAACCACATTTGGAAGCAAAAAAAAATTGCAGGAAAACTGTAATGTGAGCTCAGTCATTTTAGTAATCGTGCAATTTGTATTAGTTCACCTTAAAATGGAGATCTCTTTTCTGAAGTTACAGGCCATCATCTACTGCATATGTCTAGCGCAGGATGGTAAATTGATGTTTTTGATTTTTCTGTTTAGGGCTGAGAGAGAATAAGTGATCCAAAATTGCTCAGATGGCTTCTGTGCCTAAAGAGAACAGTCTGGATCTTCCCATTCCTAGTTCAGTATCATAACCACTGCACTACACTGGATCCTTACTGTGCATACAGTATGTCTATCTTTAAAATTGACAGTGAAACCCAAACTCTGTTGGACTAACCCAGCCAAGTATTGTCACCATTTTAGCCCCTGCACACAGAGACAACCATCAATAAATAATCAAATGTCCATCATTTCTGATATGAAATTTATCTACAGTAGATATCTATCCAGAATAAGTATCTTGCAAAGTTCAAAAAATTTCCCAAAACGTGGCTTTTACGTAGAATACCTTTAGATCACTCGGTATACTTACTACCAAATTTAAATGTGATTTCTAATAATATTTTTATTCTTTTTAAAGTGACAGCTACTATTCCACCAAAATTATTTTGTGAATAGCTCTGTTATTTTCATTTCTGTCAACGCAGATATGTTGTTGCATTTCTCTATTTCTCTATCTATTATCTATCACAGTGATGGCGAACCTTTTTTTGCTCGGGTACCAAAAGGGTGCGCGCGTGCGAGATAGCGTGTGCGCGTGTGCCCACACCCATAATGCAATGCCCTCCCCCTGTGCATGTGTGCTGCCCCCCGCATGCGCACAGTCCCCCCGCGCTTCCCCCCCTGCACATGCACACATACCTCCCTACGACCAGTTAGATCCCACAGAGAGGGCCTCCTCCGGGTCCCATCGGCCAAACAATGTCGGTTGGCGGGGCCGCGGGGGAGGGCCTTCTCTGTGGGAGCCCCGTCCCTCTGGAACCAACTTCCACCAGAGATCCGGACCATCCCCACCCTGCTGGCCTTCCGTAAAGCCATTAAAACATGGCTCTTCCGGCAGGCGGAGTGAATAAAAAGATCAGATTCCCCCATGAATGGTGTCTTTTTTTCTTTTTTAATAATGTCTGAATAATGCTTTTAATTTTTAAATTGTTCTTATTGTTTTTATTATACGTTCTTATCTATGTTGTACGCCACCCTGAGTCCTGCGGGATTGGGCGGCCTATAAGAGCGCTTATTAAATTAAATTAAAGCCTCCGGACTTCCGGTAGGATTGTTGGGCTGTTTTTCGCTCTCCCCAGGGTTCAGGAAAGCCTCCTGAAGCTGGGAAGAGTGAAAAATGGCCAAACGGGCCAACCAGAAGTTCGGAAACGAACTTCCGGTTGGGCCATTGGGCCGTTTTTCACCGTCCCCAGGCTTCAGGAGGCTTTCCTAAACCCTGGGGAGAGCGAAAAACAGCCCAACAATCCTACTGGAAGTCCAGAGGCTTTAGTGAGGCCTGTGTGCATGCGCAGGGGGGGAAGCACGGGGGGACTGTGGTGAAAAAGGGCAGAAAAGAAGGCCGAAAATCAGCTGATCAGCACGCACATGTGCACTGGAGCTGACATAGGGCAACGCCTCACATGCCCTCAGATATGGCTCTGCATGCCACCTGTGGCACGCGTGCCATAGGTTCGCCATCACTGATCTATCATCTTCTCTCTCTCTTTCTCTCTCTCTCTTTCTCTCTCTCCATCCCTCACTCCCTCTCTCCTTCCCTCCCTCTCTCCCTCTCTCTCCCCTGGAAGTAATTTCCATCTCAAAAATGAATTCTCAAAGGGAGAGGTATGGAACTCTCAGCAGAAAAACATCCTGCAGTCAAATTCCAAAGGAATCATCATGTTATGCCATGCTGACACTGAACATATAGAAGTCACAAGCCACAGCTTTCTCAAAATGAATCTTCTAAACCAAATGTATATATTGGTATCTGATATTGTTTGCAGAATCAATTCAAAACTGGCTCATCTGAAGTTCTATATAGAAGAAGATCCTTCTTTACATTTCTTTAGTAAAAATTTCCTGCAGAAATGTGAACCTTAAAGATAATATCTTGCCAATGATAAATGTATTCAGAAAGAGGCAAAGCAATCGTTCAAATGGTATACAGTTTGGAATAAAAAATGTTGAGCTGTATATTCCAGAAGATCACTATGTTCTGATCAATTTGTGCTTTGCTTACAAAGAAAAAGCAACTGATCATGAAGGGACTATTAGCAGAGAACAATCTATATGAAATAGCATGTGCCACAGAACCAATCCTTCAAAGGGGAGTTTCTGTAAAGACTTCATTGGGCTGTGGTATCACAGATTTAGCCACAAACATACTGAATATATTTCAAAGCTGATGAAAGACAATTTAAGAAAAGGTTTGAGAAAAAAAAAGCTGGAGAATTCTGGGAGAACTTAAGTCCATAAGTCTTAAAGTTGCCAAGTTTGAAGACCTCTGCTGTAAGGAGATGAAAGAAGAATATGTTCTAGCACAGTGATTGCGAACCTATGGCACGCGTGCCACAGGTGGCACGCGGAGCCATATCTGCCGGCACGCGAGCTGTTGCCCTAGCTCAGCTCCAGCGTGCATGTGCACTCCAGCCATCTGATTTTCGGCTTGCGCAGAGGCTCTGGGAGGGTGTTTTCGGCTTCCGGAGGGCCTCCGGTGGGCGGGGGAGGGCATTTTCACCCTCCCCAAGCTCCAGTGAAGCCTCTGGAGCCTGGGGAGGATGAAAAATGGGCCTACTAGGCCCACCAGAAGTTGGGAAATGGGCCGTTTCTGGCCTCCAGAGGGCCTCCAGGGTGGTGGGGGAGGCCATTTTCGCCCTCCCCAGGGATTGAATTATGGGTGTGGGCACTCGCGCATGCGCGATAGCACGTGCGCACGTACTTTCGGCACCCGAGGAAAAAAAGGTTCGCCATCACTGTTCTAGCACCATTGCCTTTTACCACATATATCAACTCTCTGATAAAATTTCTCCAAAGAGAAATTTCTCCATGCATCTACTGTATATTAGGTGGTATTTTCTAATTTTACTCTATGTTGATGATGCAGTTCTGCTCTCCTTGTTTTCTGTAGACTTGAAGTGGGCACTAAGAAACCCGGCATTCTATTGTAATGAGGAACAATAAACAATTATGATAAATCCGATGTTTTAGGTATTTTTGCAACAAAAGACAGAAACACAAGTGGACAATTGATTTCCATGAATTAGAGCAGGTCAAATGTCTTAAATACTTGGGCATCGCATTTCAGGCCTCCAGGAAATTAACAGCCCTGGTAAATCATGCCACTTCTACTGCCCAAAAGAGCACCCAAGCAATCATTAAATTTCATAGGCAAGAGGGGGAAATTACATTCCAGTAGTAGTTAATCTGTTTATGGCTAGAAACAGCTGTCCAACTGTATATGGGATATAATTGGTCATACCCAAATCTTGAAAGCTTATGAAGTCATTCAGTCAATTTTTCTTTCTTCAGTACCCCCCAAAAAATGCACACCCAAAGCAGTCTTGAGGTTTGAAGATAATGTGCTAAACCGTGGACTGAATTCTAATCTCAGGATTTAAAATCATGTTTGACCCTACAGCCTTGATACCTCTGCTCTTGTCAGAAGAGCTACCAATCTCATTGGCATTGTATCTGTATGAAGGTATATTTTCTGATTCTACACTAAACTGCAAAGCATACATAATTCTCGATCCTATCACGGAAACTGTTAAATTATGGAATATGCATTTTTATGTTGACAAAAGCCAAGTACTAGCAGGATGTCGGAAATCAATTTAGACATTCCAACGGGAGATGAAAAACATACAACAGCCTTTCAAAAAGGGACTGTGATTTCAAGGCGTGTGATTTCAAGGCACAGTGAATGACCGACTGCTTTTTTAATCCAAGGTAAAAAGGGACAGATAAAAAGAACTAGAGGTAAGACGTTCAGCACATTCCACCAAAGAGTGCCACCCACAAGACTTCTATCTAGATAGAGAACATATCAGAGCACTCCACATGGCAGAATATTGAGAGAACATGCTGAAGCAGAAGTAATAGCTTTAAGGCAAGATAAACAACAATATGTTTCTTCACAAAATAGGGTACTCTCACAGAGCTACCAAAAGGGGGAGGGGGAAACCACTGGATATAAATTTGTTTTTACTGACTGTGATCATACTTGCACTTTTTGAATGGATTGCTTATACAGTAATCCCTCGTTTTTCGCTGGGGTTACGTTCCAAAAAGAACCCGTGATAGGCGAAATCCGTGAAGTAGGAACCTTTATTTTTAACTTTACAGCCCAACAACCTGGTGGCGTTCGCGGCGCGGGGCTTCCCCCGCCCGCTTCCCCCGCCCGCCTGTACGCCGGCATCTGCGTTCTTTTGCCCTCTGCACAAGCAGAACGCTTTGCGCATGCGCAGAGGGCAAAAGAACGCAGATGCCGACATCCAGGAGAGACTGTTTAGCCAATCAGAATGCAGAACACAATGCACGATGCAAATCCGTGAAGCAGCGAGACTGTGAAAGGTGAACCGCAATATTGCGAGGGATTACTGTATATGTATATCATGAATGAATTATTACGGTGAAGTTGGTTGTTTTCCTAGACCTTAGGACAGAATGGATGTGGAGTCCTTGTAAGTTTGCTTTACTATTTTTTGAATTGGTCTTCTGGCCATCTGGTTTTGATATACATTATTGTCCCCTTTCTTTATCTATAAGCCATTCAGAGTCACTCAGAGGTTAGGCAGCCTCGAAGTGGAATAAATAAATCACCCTTTACTAACATTGTAAAGATTAAAAAAATGCCTTTGTTTTGGTTGATTAAACAAAAGCAAAAAATCAATAAAAATATCTTAAGATTTAAGACTCAATCAATCTTTACATTCAAGACACTCTTTCTTTTAAATGATCTCTTGAGCCTTCAATCAAAATAATACTATTTATTATTATTATTATTATTATTATTATTATTATTATTATTATTATTATTATTATTATTATTATTATTATTATTATTATTATTATTATTATTATTATTATTTATTTATTTATTTATTTATGTCAAGTACGTGTTGGTAATATACATAGATATAACATTGTTTATATACATAAGATGGGTACTGATAAGAGGGAACATTAGGACAGGGGCGGTAGGCACGCTGGTGCACTTATGCACGCCCCTTGTGCACTTATACTCCCTTGTTTTGTAGAATAAAGTATTCAGAAAACCGTAAGCAAAACCGTAAGATCCATATTGCATTATTAAGTTAAAAATGCATCAGGGTATTTTTTTTTTTAATGTCGATTGTCACCGTCATCAGCAATTCTGAAAGATCCTGGATAAAAGTACACTATCTTGGATGAAAGTTTCCTTATTATATGCCTCTCCTCTCTCTTCCATACATAAACGTAGACTAAGCTTCAGACTATAAAAATACTTTCAATTAAAGTTTAAACCATTTAAGTAATTTGAAAGCAACCGCTACACCCCACAGAGAGCATAATAACTTTAAACTTACCTTTCTTTTTAAATGATTAGCATTAAACCATAGCCTATCTATTATGCATTATACTGCTTCTCCAGGAACAAAAGGGATTTCATTTTTTAAATTGCCGGTATCTTTGGACCACATTTTAGGATTGCTTTCAGGATAAGTTTCCTCATGTGATTTTTTTGGGGGGCGGGGAGTCTGTCAAAGAATGTATGCAATATTTAATATCATGAAGTTAATTTTTAATGATTTTTATTCAAGCCAACAGCATCTTATGGCACATGCAAAATTTAAAATATTTAAAAGGTGTATGTATGTTTGTATGTTTGTGTGTGTGTGTGTGTGTGTGTGTGTGTGTGTGTGTGTGTGTGTGTGTGTGTGTGTGTGTGTGTGTATTCCTCCCAATGATATAGTTATTTATGGAAATCAATATAAAATCTAATTAATGATAGGTGAGTGCTTTGGTGGCAGGTATGAATTATGCATTGTTTTAGTGAAGTCACAGCAGAATATTTACATAGATCTCTGAGACTAAAAATTGGTTATGAAGCGCTCAGGCTGAACTTGACTCCTGGTTCCCGAATCCATGCAGTTTTCTTGGCAGCTTGAAGGAAATGCTTGTCAGTATCTTCTTTCATGGTGATTTTAGACTTCCCAGAAGAGCCAAGACCCCAACAGCCAACAATCAAATGTTAACCTTGAGATCAGACAAGGCCAGTTAGAATCTGCTATCTCCCAAGGTGTGAGGGGGAAAAAACCCCTAGGATTATTCCTCTGAAACAGCAAGTCTTTGGCAAAATGGTTTTTTTTCTCCTTTCTTAAAAAAAAATAGAAAAGAAAAAGAAAGCAGATTGGTTCTAGATGAAGAAAATAGTGAAAGTTTCCATATTATCCAATCATATATAACAGTGATGGCGAACCTTTTTTGGTTCGCGTGCCAAAAGGGAGGGTGTGTGCGCACTAGCGCGCGCACACGTGCCCACACCCATTCCCTCCCCCCACGCATGCGCACAACCCCCCCATGCTGCCCCCTGCACATGTGCACACACACACCCGCGCAAAGCCCTTACCGAAGCCTGGGACGGTAAAAAACGACAAAATGGGCAAACCGGAAGTTCGGAAAATGCACTTCCGGTTTGTCCGTTGGGGTGTTTTTTGCACTCCGGGGCTTCAGGAAGCTTCCCTGAACCCTCCGGAGTGAGAAAAACAGCACAACGGCAAACTGGAAGTGCGTTTTTCTGAACTTCCGGTTTGCCCGTGGAGCTGACAGGGCAACGCCTCACGTGCCTTCCGATATGGCTCCGCGTGCCACCTGTGGCACGCGTGCCATAGGTTCGCCATCACTGATATATAATATACTGTATACCCTTATACTATATTGATGCTTATATATCCCTTTTCCTTTTGCATTCAATGCATGAAAAATATTCTATTCACCTACTCCAGGTTTTTCTAGCTTAAATTTTTTAATTTCAATTACCATGGTTTCCCTACACAATTAAGAAGTATAATCAAAATGGCAAGAATGATTGACAGTAAGAATGATTGATTAGTCTTTTGAAGGTGTGCTTTGACACATCAGCAATGTAAAACCACTGCTATTATAAAGAGATTATAATAAAGTAGTCCTTTATTTCAAATTTCATGAACTGTTCATTTGAAGCTTAACATAAATCTTAATTATTTCTTTCAATTGAAGGAATTAGGTCCTTTATATGAAACAGCAAGAGCAACCTTTACTTCTGGACTGAAATGTGACTACTTCTATTAGACAATCATTTTATGAATTCATTTTATAAGTAGATTAATATTTACAAACTATCTGTACAATAAGAAAATGATTGTGTTTCTGGAGAATAAGATTCCTCCACAGTTTTAATGTATTTTTTAATGTATTTTCAAATGCTTGACTCAGACAATTCCAGCTAGCATAAAATCAGTTAACTCTATACATGAAAGTACTTCTGCAGTACTTATATACTAGGTAAAAAAAATTGTGTGAATTATGGAATCCAAGACCAGAAAGAACAGCCTTCAGTTATTCAGCTAATAGATACTTGTGAAGATTGAAGATGGTTAAGGTTAAATCTTTCTATTCTAATTCAATCAAACATTATCTTACCAACTTTATACAGTATAGGTACAGTATAAGATTTCAAAAATTTCATTCTAAACATACTTGAAGGCTATTTATTAAACAATAGTTTCCTGGACTTCTCTAGGTACCTGTCTGTCATATCCACCTCCCTGAATCTTAGCACTGGCTCCCCACAGGGCTGTGTGCTCAGTCCCTACCTGTATTCACTGTACACACATGATTGTTTATTTATTTATTTTATTTATTTATTTATTTTGTCAACACGTGTACAAGATAACAGGTATGATATAAACATAAACAAAAGCAAAGTATGTATAGGTAAAAATTAGACAATAAGACAGAAGGACAGGGACGGTAGGCACGATGGTGCGCTTATGCATGCCCCTTACAGACCTCTTAGGAATGGGGTGAGGTTGACTGTAGACATTCTAAGGTTAAAGTTTTTGGGGTTTGGGGAAGAAACTACAGAGTCAGGTAATGCATTCCAGGCACTGATTACTCTGTTGCTGAAGTCGTATTTTCTGCAGTCGAATTTCGAGCGGTTTACATTGAGTTTGAATCTATTGTGTGCTCTTGTATTGTTGCGGTTGAAGCTGAAGTATTCATTGACAGGTAGGACATTGTGGCAGATGATTTTATGAACTACATTTAGATCAGATCGAAGGCGACGTAGCTCTAAGTTGTCTAAGCCTAAAATTTCAAGTCGGGTGGAATAAGGTATTCTGTTGCGAGTAGAAGAGTGGAGGACTCTTCTTGTGAAGTATTTCTGGACTCTCTCAATTGTATTTATGTCCGATATGTAGTGCGGGTTCCAGACAGGTGAGCTGTATTCAAGGATTGGTCTGGCAAATATTTTGTGTATTGTCTGACCCATCCACTGTGATCATTAACTTCGCAGATGACACCACCATACTGGGTCTTATTTCAGGTGGAGATGAAACAGTGTATGGGGGGAGGTTCAAAAACTATCCACATGGTGCTTAAAAAGCAACCTGCACCTGAACATCAGCAAGGCCAAGGAGATGGTATTGGAATTCCGGAGGAAGAGAGAGGAACCTGCCCCACTTTACATCAAGGGGGGCTGTGTAGAGAGAATCTCCTCGTTTAAATTTTGTATTTGTTTATTTGTTTATTTGTCAAGCATATATGATTATAAACAAAGTATAAACAGTAAACATGATTGAATATATATGTAATAGTACAAGCATGAATAAGAGTAAAAGAGGTAAGAATATATGTGTACATTAGGACAGGAACGGTAGGCACGATTGTGCGCTTATGCATGCCCCTTAACGACCTCTTAGGAATGGGGTGAGGTCGATGGTAGATAATCTGAGGTTGAAGTTTTGGGGGTTTGGGGAAGAAACTACTGAGTCAGGTAAAGTGTTCCAGGCATTAACAACTTTGTTGTTGAAGTCGAATTTTTTGCAATCAAGTCTGGAGCGATTTACATTAAGTTTGTATCTACTGTGAGCTCTTGTATTATTGTGGTTGAAGCTGAAGTAGTCATTAACAGGTAGGACATTTCTGAGAGTCCATCTCAGGGAAGACCTCACCTGGAAAAATAACATGATCCAGGTGGCCAGGAAGGCCCAACAAAGACTCCATTTCCTTAGGGTCTTGTGTAAAAACAGGGTGGAACAACAACTGATGACATCCTTTTTACCAGTCCACAATAGAAAGCGTCCTCACATATTGCATCACGGTATGGCATGCTGGTTTTACAGCTGGGGATAGAAAAACATTACAGAGGGTGGTGAGCACAGCACAAAACATCGTGGGCTGTCCCCTGATACCACTAGATGAGATTGCTAGGGCTCGCTGCCTTAGAAGAGTGAGGAAAATCCTCAGGGACTACTCACGCCCTGGTCAGCACTTCTTTACCCTCCTACCATCGGGAAGGAGATATAGAAGCATAGCCAGCCGCACAAACAGGCTGAAGAACAGTTTTTATCCGTGGGCTGTCAGACTCCTGAATGCGAAATAACATAACTATGTAGTAAGATGGACTTGTAGGGCCGGCGCAATGTGTAACATGTTCACACTGGTGCAATAGGACTGGGTGTTTGTTAATGTGTTATTGGGTTAGGGATTTTCTGTCTTCACTGTGAGTTGTATTGTGTTGGGGAGGGTGCACTGAGAGAGCTCAACCAATCTCATTGTACATATGTTGTGCAGTGACAATAAAGATTTGAATTGAATTGAATTGAATTCTGCTGTGTGTTATTTTTGTATCACCCACACCACAACATAGTGAATGAGAAGAAAGAGATACATTGGATAAACTTTCCTATTATTCCATCTATTGACTCAGATAGGCTACCATAGATTTAACAACTTTTTTTTCATTGAAAATAAATGGTGTCATTTCAACTTCCTTTTTGGAGCTATTGTATAATAACAGACATACTGTAAGCAGCCAGGTGTTGGGACAAGTCAATTGTCTATGTTAGATCAATAATCCATATAATTCAATAGTTCATCTAGAGCAGGGGTGTCAAACTGAAGGCCCATGGGCCAGATCCGGCCTGCAGAGTGCTTAGAAATGGCCCACAGAGCCACCCTGGAAACAGCAAAAGACTGGCCTGCAGTGCTTCTGCCAATGAAAACGGAGATCGGGAGGACAGCACGGCCCTCCAGGCTCTGTTTTCAGCTGCGAAAGCCTTCTGCAGCCCTCTGCCAATGAAAACGGAGCTCCTGGAGCTTCGTCTTCACTGGCAGAGGGCTGCAAGAGGCTGTTGTGGCTGAAAATGGAGTTCAGGAGCCCATTTTCGCTGGCAGAGTGCACAGGCCACCATAGACACCCCCAACATGAGTGATGTCAAGCTGGCGGGTTTCTCACTTACCTCGCTGCTGGAGTCATGCTTCGGGGGGGGCGTGCTCGCTATGCACGCGCGCCCCTTCATGCGATTTTGCTTCTGCGCATGCGTGGAAGCAAAATCACACTGAAATCTCGTGAGGGGATGCGCGCGAGACAGATTTCGGCGCGATTTTGCTTCCGCGCATGCGCAGAAGCAAAATCTCACCGAAATCCCCCCTGCGCGCATGTCCCCTTGCAAGATTTCGGTGCAATTTTGCTTCCACGCATGTGCAGAAGCAAAATCGCCCGAAAATCACCGGAAATCACCGAAAAAAATGGCAACGCGCCGGGTGGACCGGCAGAGAGAGCTCCGGAGCGGTTGTGAAATCCACCGCTCCCTACCGGAGCTGTGTACTGGGCAGCTCCGGCAGGAACCCACCTCTGGGACATACCCACCCTGGCCATGCCCACCTTGGCCCCCTGAATTCAAACATAACTCTGATGAATGAAATTGAGTTTGACACCCCTGATCTAGAGCTTTGTAGCCTAGAAATG
Source organism: Diadophis punctatus similis (assembly GCA_023053685.1). Lineage (NCBI taxonomy): Eukaryota > Metazoa > Chordata > Lepidosauria > Squamata > Dipsadidae > Diadophis > Diadophis punctatus. The sequence goes on from JALIGW010000013.1 coordinate 2,040,000, forward strand.
GAATTCTACTATAACTATCAGGACTGAATCTATTCCCTTTGCATCTGTCACAGGCACCTGTTTCATTTTAAACTGAAGGCACATTTCTGTAATTACAGCACAGTCTTGGTAATGTCCTGTGTCATACTGAAGTAAACTGCTGATCCATCTAGCTTAATTCTAATTTTGATTAGCAGTGCTGGTCCAAGATTTCAAGCAATCTTTGGAAATGCCAAGTGACATCTGAGAACCTTTGCATGCAAAGCATGTGCTTTAGTAACAAACCCTAGCCCAACTTGTGAGCTGGTGGCTGCCCGCATAATACAATGGCAACGATTCAAGTGCCTGAAAGTTTCATTTTGGAGCATCTCATCAAACAAAGCAAAATAGATCAAACCAACAAAACTCTTCTGCACTTGTGTCTGTATTTCTTCAAAAGATCTAAAAATTAATTTTGGAATTTAATATATCTGTTGTATCTCTGTGCTTATGAGGAAAAGGAAAAAAAATCCTCTTATCACAGAACCATGTTATCATGTTTCACTTTGGTAAACTTAAGCTAAATTAGTTCTGTCAGTAAGCAGGATATATAAAAAGAACAAAACCCAAAGGCACAAAATACGGAACAGGAAGTGTATGTTTAAAGGAAGGAAGAGTTCATTTGCCATTTAAAAGTGAAAAGACAAGTACACATTTCTAAATTCAGCACACACATTAGACAAATGTAACATTTTGTAGTTATTCTTTTATAAGCAGGTGGATTATCATCCATCCTGACAACTGTCCAGGGGTGAAATTTTTCCCTACCGGTTCTGTGGGCGTGGCTTATTTTATGGGTGTGGCTTGGAGGTCAGGTGGGTGTGGCTTCAGGTGGGCATGGTTATGTGAATGGGTGGGCATGGCCAGATTGTCATGTGACTGGGTGGGTGCAGCCAATTTAGCAGTCCATTTTGCCAGGGAGCAAGGGGTTGGAATAGATGACCTCTGTGGTCCCTTCCAGCCTTCGCTGTGCTGTTTCAAAGCATCCTCCCTCCCTCCCTCCCTCCCTCCCTCCCTCCCTCCCTCCCTCCCTCCCTCCTTCCTTCCTTCCTTCCTTCCTTCCTTCCTTTCTTTCTTTCTTTCTTTCTTTCTTTCTTTCTTTCTTTCTTTCTTTCTTTCTTTCTTTCTTTCTGACAGGGAGAAATATAGGAAAATAGGTGTGATAAACCTTATGACAGTAGAAATCGCCTTCAAAAACCTCATAATTCGACGTGGTATATAATAGAGAAGAGGGAGTCCACATATTTTCCAAAGCACCAGAAGGCAAGGCAAGAAACAATGGATGTTAACTAAACAAAGGAGAGAATCAGTCTAGAATTAATCAGGAATTTCCTAACAGTGAAAACAATTAACCAGTGGAATAGTTTATTTTTCTGAAGTTGTTGGTGCTCCATCACTGGAGGTTTTTAAGAAGAGACTGGACAGCCATTTGTCTAGAATGTATAAGGTCTCCTGTGGCCTAGAGGTAGAGCTCTTGCCTCACAATCAGGAGGTTGTGAGTTCAATCCTAGGTAGAGGCAGATGTAGGGTCTCCTGCTTGGGCAGGGGATTGGACTAGATGACCTCCAAGGTTCCTTCCAATTCTGTTATTCTGTCATCTGTTATGAATACAGCTCATTAGTCTGGAACCCACACTACATATCAGACATCAACACAATTGAGAATGTCCAGAGATATTTCACTAGAAGAGTATTACATTCCTCTGTTCACAACAGAATACTTTATGAAACCAGACTTGAAATTTTGGGACTTGAAAATTTAGAACTACGCGGCCTTCGATCCGACCTAAGTGTAGCTCACAAAATTATCTGCCTCAATGTCCTACCTGTTAATGACTACTTCAGCTTCAACCGCAATAATACACGAGCTCACAATAGATACAAACTTAATGTAAACCGCTCCAGACTTGATTGCAAAAAATTCAACTTCAACAACAGAGTTGTCAATGCCTGGAACACTTTACCTGACTCAGTAGTTTCTTCCCCAAACCCCAAAAACTTCAACCTCAGATTATCTACCATCGACCTCACCCCATTCCTAAGAAGTCAGTAAGGGGCGTGCATAAGCGCACAATCGTGCCTACCGTTCCTGGCCTAATGTACCCATATATTCATACCTCTTTTACTCTTATTCATGCTTGTACTTTTACATATATATTCAATCATGTTTTACTGTTCATACTTTGCTTATAATCATATATGCTTGACAAAATAAACAAATACAAAAATACAAAATACAAATATCAAACTGGCTGTCACTGATTTTTGCAGGCAGTGACTTTAACAGGCAGAAGCAGTTTACTCTCAGAGAGAAATGGAAGGAACAAGGCTTTTCTGAACTGCTCCAATCCGTAGAGGATGGGCTGTGGAATCAGCCTATATCAGGCTGTGGAATGGTAGATTTGTAAGGGCTAGGAAAAAAAAAAGAAGATATCCTTCCTGTGCTTCTGCAATTCAAGCAAAGGAAAGGAAATTTTAATTAAGCACTCGCAAGCATTTGCCAGGCTAATTAGACTCAATAAAATATAGGGCTGCTTTGCACCCCAAGGGGTCGTCTGACAGGAATTAGAAAATCCCTCCAAAGTACTTAGAGGACACTCAGGCTGAGTTAGCAGCACTTAACTAATAGCCTAATTCTTTGAAGTGTTATCACTAACCATCCTTGACTGTGAAGAATAGTAATAAGTTGAACAGCTTGGCATTTAGGCAGACTACAATGCTTCTGTCAACTGCAAATTAGTGAGAAGAAAAAAGGTCTTGACATGTATATAGAAAGTCAACTTTTGCCAGAGGAAATAGCAATTCTATATTCATATTGCTATAAAAATAACGGCTTGCTAAGTGTTGGAGAGAATGATAAATGATTGGGAAACCTTATAGCCTCAAATTCTTGTTTGCCTGGCCTGGAATCTCAGTAATTTCAGAGCCAAAGTAGATAATATGCAAAACAGGGACTGTGCTACTCATCTTGGATGCTCAGGAGAACATACAGGGATGCATAATCACCAAGCACATGATTCTGGGCAACTGACTACATGGAGTTGAAAGTGGGAGGGCAGTTATGCCTTCTCTTCGGCTTTGCACTTGAACTTCCTGTTCCTGTGACAGAACATGCATTCTATTGGCTATTGTCAGACTCCCATGGTGCCATGTACAAATATTAGGAGTTTGTCTGAGCTAAGTTTGGTTGAAGTTTGGTCTGTTGATGCAATGAAGGGGCTTGTTGGGCAATTCCTATTGTGGCTCAGGGCTAATCCTACCTTTGTTCAGACCTTGCTGCAGAGAATTTTTGCCTATGAATAAAGCTAGCTATCTTTTTATATCTTAAGTGCTGACAGCTGCTGTGGGCTATTAAGGAAGGTGGGGGATGCTTTCCAAGACTATGTTTCTCCTATTCTCATCCAGAGAAATATAATATTCTGCCTTTTCAATATTTCTCAAAATATTTCATTCTTCTAGGAGAGGGGTGGGTGCTAACTTTCTACAGATCTAAATAATGACAACAAAGGGAGATCAATGAAGCATTGATGAGCTTTTGGTCTGACTGGCCATGGTCTATATTTCTATCATTCTGACATTTTGCCAGAAGCAAACAACTGTATCACTGATGCCAGCCATAAAAGCCTACACCGGTATGTTAAAAAACATAATTTCCCCCTAATGTATTTCCTTGAAAGTAGCTTCCACTGTACCTTTATAAAACACAAAACAAAAGAAACAAAAATATTGATCCCAGTGGTATAAAGTAACACATGTATCAACAATCAATAGCTGCAAATCAGATATACTTATACTCTTGTTTAGTAATGTTTATGGCCCTATCCATGTTCCACTCTTCTTGAAGTTTGTAAGTAAGTCTTGAAGTCTTAAGTTTTTAAGGTTAAATATCTGATTCAATATTTTCTTTTCATATGTTTCTTACAATACTCTATAGATGCTAAATTGATTTTTGGAGAAACAAGGTTCTTTGTGTTTGTCACTTAAGAATGTGGAGAAATATTAGCTCCACAGAAAGAAGCTAAGTCTAAATTGTTTGGACTAGAAAATTGCAATAAGTTTTAGCTACCAAACCTGAGCTGCAAAAACCCAGACGACTAATACATTAAAAAAAAATACATAGAAAACTCTAACCCTTTGCTGATATCTAGTGGCTATCTGGAATTTTGCAGTTCAGTTCTGGCAGCCTTAACTGAGTGGTGTGGTGGCCTAGAGGTGGAGCTCTCACCTCACAATCAGGAGGTTGTGAGTTCGATCCTAGGTAGAGGCAGATATTTCTCTCTGGGCATAATGAGAATATATCTGCTGTGAACTCTGCATTGGCAACAGGAAAGGCATCCGGCCAGTAAACACTTAGCTCCATTCAGTTGCCCCGACTCCACCCCGATGCAAGGGATTATGGGATCATTAAAAGACAAAAAAAAATTCTGGCAGCCTTAACCTATACATACAACCTTATATAACCTATACAACCTTAACAAATACATAATGATAAGCTTGAAAGTTTAGAAATTAAATCTAACTTTTCTGCCAGTACTTGTAATTTACCCAGGAAAATCTTGAAGAAAACTTCCACTAAAGAAATGTATTTTACATTATATAAATTCACTTGAAATAATGTGGAAAATGTGGAAATTGAAAGACTGCTTGGAATATAAATCAGTCTCAGAGCTAAATCCATTTTAATCTGTCTTGTTCTTCCTTGTTTATATTAAAATAAAGGACAAAATCAAAATTGGTAATTAAGAAAGCTTCCTAGAAATCTCTGTATAAATATAAATAAAGAAGGAAAACATATCTTAAATTCCAAATGAGGGGGTCCTTGGTACTCTCTGATCTTGGTTGTTTTCTTGCAGACCTTTCATTACCCAAACTAGGTAACATCATCCATTCACTCAACATCAATACACTAATGATGTTGCCAGGTTTGGGTGTATTGAAACATCTACAAGGAAACAACCAAGCTCAGAAAGCACAAAGACCCTTCCTTTCAACCCTGAGCTACAAATATTATCCTCTATCACTATATTTCAGTTTGATGGTTTTTGAAAGGATACTTTCAGCTCACTCTATTTTTTTTAAAAAAATAATGTTTATTAAGTTTTCTGGTTAAAAACAACATAGCAACATACAAAAAATACAAAATACAAAACAAAACAAAACAAAAAATAAACAGAAAAATATGTAAACACATAAAATACACACAAACATAGCTAAAGCTAACCACTTTTACAGCTATTTCATTTTCAGTTATAGTTTACATTTCTCTATGTTACTATTTTAATTTAAACAATCGCGATTATTTCAGCTCACTCTAATGCCTGAAGTACTGGTTTTGTTTTAGTAGACTTGCATAAATAGGATTTTCAAAATTCAAACAACTGACCCAATTGAATTAAAAGGTTTGAGAGATATAGGTTGGCTTTTGGGACAATGTAGAAACCACAAGAACTTCAAATAAATACTCCCTGTGGTGGCTCGAATGCCAGTGAAAACAGGCTCCCAAGCTCCATTTTCGGCTGCCAGGGCCTCCTGCAACCCTCTGCCAGCAAAAACGGAGCTCAGGAGGGCCACATGTGGCCCCCCTGAGCTCCATTTTCGCTGGCAGAAGCACCACAGTTCAGTCCTTCACTGCTTCCAGGGTGATCCCACGGGCCAGACCTAAGTACCCCGTGGGCCGGATCCGGCCCACGGGCCTTGAGTTTGACACCCCTGATCTAAATGTTCATTCAATTGGAGTCTTGTTTTTCCTTACCTTCAGATTGGAATGCTATGCCTGTACAGTAATTTAATCAAAACATTAAATTAGCGGGTCATAACAGATTGGTTCAGACAACCTAAGCTGGTTTCATCTTGGTACATTGTACAAATCTAGCCAACATAATTTGGTTATGGTCAGATGATGTCAAAAGCTACCAGATCCATGTAATAAAATCCAGATGCCCTTTGGAAGATATAGATTTAGGTTTTCACGTTTTGTGGCTTATAACTTAATATTTATCATCTCAGGTTAGGGCTTCCAGATCTGGACTGAAAAACTCCAGATGAGCTTCACTTTTTCCATACTATTTTGCTGACATTAAGTCATCATTAGAAGCTTTGCAACTCAGATTTGGAATCTCTGGTAAAACGATAGGGCTGCCCTAATTCAGTCAACCGTGTTTAAATTAATACTCAGTTAATGTCTTTAATGTGCTTGGGAACCCAACTTTTCTATTTTGTAATTTGCAGTTATGCTTTTAGACTCCTGATTCAGTGCTAATAAGCAAGTGTTCTTGGCTTAGTTATAATGGTACTTTTTATTCAGTTTTATCTCATGGTGATATCCCATTGGGAAATTACTAAGAGGGAAGAAAACAACCTTTAACTAAATAAAATCATTTTCTTATTGCTGCTCTATGCTTAATAATAGCCGCACTATAAAAGAAAACTCATCTTATGCTTAAGATCCCCCTTTGGTTAATATGCTTAGGACCCACACATGTAATTTAAGATCCTGATTGTGATGCACTGAAGAAAATCACCCAAAATTCTTTGCATCAGAATCACTTGCATTTTCTGAACACTGACTTGGCCTCTTGGTTAAAAGGCAACAACAGAAGTACAATAACCTTCAGAACAAAAGCAAAGAAAAGTCTACCGCTGTGGGGCTATTATACTCTTGCATGGTTATTTATAGACTAGAAAACTACTCCAAGTAGAACAATCCAGCTACACATTGGACCATTTATCCCAGATAACACACTGACAGTTGGAGGCACAAAAAAAGCAACAGCATTGGAAGATGTTCTGAGCGAAGAACTGAAGAATCTAAGATGATAACCAGAGCAACAGACTGAATCACATTTCCTTGGAGGGGGTCAAGTACAGTTCATCTGATTGACAGCATTATAAATGAAGTTGCAGAAACTTGGCTCAACTGATCCATCCATGCAGCAGTTTCATTTAAGAAGTTTAAAAACTTTTTGGCAAGGCAAACTCCCAAGCTTTAAGTACAGAGAACCCTCCTTATCTTGGAATTAGTTTTAGCCCAAAGATGCTGAAAGAAAATATTTTTCTTTCCTTCCTTAATTTGCTTTGTACTTATAAAATGAGCATATTACTGTTATGAAACACAACATTTGGTTCTGTTGTAAGGAATATCCTTCTGGGTTCAGTTCCAAGTGGGGAAAAAGACACTGAATCCATGGAAGTTGCTTGGAAAGAAGGTTTAATGGTGGACAGGAGCACATGGCATAAGCCCCTGTACAGAAAAGGTAGATCACATGCTTCCAGATGTGGGTGAAGAGAAAAAAGGGAAGATGCTGAGTCCCTTGATTTTATAACCTCTGTTGGGTCCCACCTCTTAGTTTCCTGTTCCTGTGTATATAATGCACTGATTGGTGGTCAGGCTCCCAGGAGGCCATGCAGTGGCAACTCTATAGGCTTTTGTCTGTCCCAGGCTTGGCTGAATGAAAGGGCCTTGGGCAAATCCTAATATGGCTATGACTGAAGGAGATAAATCTTTGTTATGTAGAAGACTGCTCCAGGCTAGGTGGGAGGAATGTGGCAAGGGTGGGGGCAGGGAGCTGCAGGAAGCTGCTTTGTATTTAAAACATGTTTCTTTTTTCCTCATTCAGGGAAACATATTCTTTCCTTTTTTCAATATTTCCTAAGATATTTCATTTTTTCTAGGAGGGGGTGGGTACTAACTTCCTACAGTTCCTTTTCTTTTTTTTTCTTTTTTTTTCTTTTTTAAAAGACATAACAACACCAACAGATACACATATAAAACAAATATAAAATAAAACAGCGGGGGATCAGATTCCCCTTTTACAACAAGTCCGCATCTGTATGTATCAACATTTTAAATTTTCCCTCTTAAATATTTACATATTGCATATTACATTTTACTTCCCTTGTTCTTAACATATTTATATATCTTATTCCTTATTTCTTATACTTTCTATAATGCATTATATTACATATTTATTGTAATAATAAATAGCTAAAGTTGTCAGAGCTCTAGTTTCCTCACTTTTAGCTCACCCCTAATATACGTCCTTACTTCTTCTTTCTATCCTCTAAACATTTGGTGCCTTTTCAAAACATTAACATTGCCTTATTTTTTTCTCCTGACTGCTGTACTTTTTGAAACATTCCCAAGCTACCTAGAATCAAAGGTGAAAGGTCGAATAGAAATGTCTTGCATTTCTTTCTTTAACATAATTGTATTGGGTTTTTCTTTGATATCCTCATAGAGATGTGCCTATGGTATCATGATTTTTTTCTTCTTCACAAATGCATTGCAAGAGAAGTAGTGTTAGAATTGCTGTCTTGTTGGAGGCAATATATTGCAGGGTATGTAAGGCAATGCCTGAGTGGGAATCTAATTCAGAAATCAGACTTCCCCAATTCAAAATCCAATATATTGCCCACAAATTGTTACAAATTGTTTAAGAGCCTCATTACCATGGGGTTCCTGGTGCTTTCTGAGCTTGGTTATTTGCTTGCAGTCATTTTATTACCTAACTAGATAACACCTTCAGTGCAAGAAGGGTAAACAGTAAACAAAAGCCTAATCAAGTAACCATAATCAAGAAAAACTAATCAAGAAAACACCCCTCCCACCAATACTGACAGAGTAAGCCACTGGTATATAAACAGAGAGAAAACTTCACTTGCTTCTAGCACTGATGAAGTTACCAGTTGATATTACATTACTAGTTGGGTAATGCAATATCTGTAAGAAAAATGCCAAGGTCAGAGAGCACAAACAACTCTGCAATTCAACTGTGATCTACAAATATTCTCTTCTATAGGACCCACATTACTACCTATGATTGAACAAGGAGCCTATCAGAACAAGTTGATAATAACACTAATAATACATCGACAGTAATAGGCACCTTCAGTGCTAAACAACTGGAGCACTGCTTGAACACCATCGGCATTGACAAAATCATCATCTGTCAATTGCAAAAGGCAGCTTTACTTGAAGCAGCTTACATCCAGATTAAAAATCATTAAACATGAACATCTGCTTATCCCAGGGCCTTGAGAAGAACTTGATAAGTGAAAAAAAATGTCAAATCCAGTCTAAACATCTGGCTGACGGTTCAACAAACCTTAATAATAATTAACATAAAATCAAGCAAGAAATAATCTTTGCCCACAAGCTGGTGGGGCCACAAATTAGAAAAAAGAAGTAGAAAATGAAGAAGCTAAAGTGCACAAAGTAGTACCAATAGTAATAGGTGCTCCAGACACCATTAGAGATGTTGTTACTCCTATCAGCTATCTTAGTCAGTTGGAGTCAGCAAACCACCAGAAAGCATTTTCGCTCCCACAGTGCCATGCCCTTCCATTGGCCGTCCTGTACAGCAAGTATATAAAAAAACCATTGACTGAAAGACTCTGTTCCAGTGGCACAGGAGAAATGGAGACTGAGGGTCACACATTACTTCGGTGTTCCCTTTACACAGAGATTCAGAAAAAAAACATATTCTGCTAATAATTGCTAGGTATCCTGACCGTTCCAACACTACTTATCTTGAGTGGCTGCTTAAGGATTTTAGATTATTATTAGAGTTGGAAGGGACCTTGTAGGTCATCTAGTCCAATCCCCGTTCAAGCAGGATGAACAGTCCATAACTACAGTGCATGTGGCCAGATTCTGCGCAGCAGCACTGCGGATTCATTGGAAACATGTGTCTAATCCACCATAGTTATGTTATATAACAAATGTGGCAAACCCTTTACTCTGCTTATTACTTTCCCTTTTAGTATTAAACTGACAATGGGCGACACAGTTTATGGATTATAATTTTAGTATAGTTAGATCATGTATAATTGACAGACTGGAGTTTATCATAGATTTTAGTTGTTATTTATTATTTTATGCTAGAATTTTTAATTGTATATTTAATGAGTGTTTTTATTTGTTCTGGTCTTGGTCTATGACTGTAATAAACTGAATGTCAGGGTTCCGAGTAACACCCCCAACAGAATTAAAACTCTGAGGCAGGCATCTTCCTCAAAGTATAAATTTATTAGAGATGTTATATTGACACATCTGGGGAAAACCCGAACCTGAAAGCCCCGTGTTTTCCCCACCTGAAGTAAAGTCAAAGTTCCTTCCCCTTCCATACACATGTGCATCACATGGTCCAATCAGGTCACTGTCCCAACTTCGGTTAACTACCAGTCATGCTATCCCAGGTGCTGGGGAGACATCCTTGACTCCGAAGGGAAAGAATGTTGTTATGATTACACACCCCACACTATCTTCACCTCCCTCCTCTTGATCCTATAGCTTTCCCAGCTACTGCTGTGGCAGCCCTGAAGACTCCCATTAAATATGGCTCCAGGGCTGACACTGAATTGAATAGTAATAGGTGCCTTGAGTACACTCCCGAAACAACTGGAGAACCACTTGAACACCACTGACATTGACAAATTCCCCATCAGTCAATTGCAAAAGACAGCTTTACTTGGAACAGTTTGCATCCTGTGACAATATCTGTAACACAATCAAATGCCCACATTCTATCTATCAGGGGCGGGTTGCTCACTTACCTCTCTACCGGAGCTCTGTGCGTGCATCGCCACGTTTGGTGCGCGGGCGTGCTCACTATGCGTGCGCACCCCCTCGCCCGATCTTGCTTCTGCGCATGCGCAGAAGCAAAATCTCGCCAAAATTTTGTGAGGGGATGCGCACGCGCGATTTTGGTGAGATTTTGCTTCTGTGCATGCGCGGAAGCAAAATCTCGGTGAAATCTCGCGCACACGCGTGTCCCCTCGTGACATTTCAGCGAGATTTTGCTTCTGCGCATGCGCAGAAGCAAAATCGCCAAAAAATACAGCACTGGAGCGAGCACGTGCAAACAGCCCCATCTGCTGGCCGCTACCGGTACTGTAGAGTGGGCCGCACCGGTAACAACCCACCTCTGCTACCTATCCCAGGTCCTTGGAAAAAACTCAATAGGTAGACAAAAATGCCAAATCCAGTCTGAACATGTGAAGTCATGAAGAAGGTCAGAAATAAATGTATTAAGAGACTGAAGAAGATCCAAACTCAGTGGAGGAAATGCTATCAAGGCAATTAACACCTGGGCAATTCCTGTCATTAGATAAACAGCTGGAATAGTGGACTGGACTCCAGCAGAACTAGAACCCTGGATGTGAAGTCCAGAAAAGTGATGACAATGAATTATAATTTTCATCGATGTTGATAGACTCTATTTACCAAGGAAAATAGGTGGGTGTAGAATGTTACAAGTGCACCACACAGTTGAAGAAGAGAAAAGGACATTGAAAGAATATCTGAAGGACCAAGAAGAAGATGCAGTAAAGCTAGTATACCATGCAGTCTTACTGAATGCTGGAGTAACCAAACTGGCCTACAAGAAACACCAAATGAAGAACAGAAAAGAGACATGGGAAGACAAAGTATTACATTAAAAATAAAACCATAGGCAAAGCAGGTAACAACAAGATCTGGCAATAGCTAAGAGCATCAAAGTTGAAGAAAGAGATAGAGGAGTTAATTCTTCCTACAAAAGTCCAAACCTTAAGAAAAATGCATAGAAAGCCAGAATTGAGAAGGTAGCAACAGACAACAAATGCTGTCTCTGCAAAGAAGCTGAAGAAACAATGGACCACCTTATTATTTGTTGTAAGAAGATTGCCCAGACTGACTACTAGCAATTGCATGACATAGTAGGAGCAACAGGGCATTGGAAGATTTGTAACAAATACTATTTTCCAGCAAGGAAGAACTGGTGGGACCACAAAACAGAAATAGACAAACCATAATTTAATACCCTTTATAAACACACAAGGAGGGGAATTATTAACGTCACATATAAATCGAAAGGTATCTCCGTTTAACTAAATTTAAACAAAATTATGTGGGATAGCACCCTTGAAATAACTTTAGATCTGTTGCACAGTGTTACTGGTGGGCCAGTATGGAAAAAGACAAACAATCTCTGAACAACTTCTTTCAGGAAAAATGGATCGAGAAGCAGTAGAATCTATTTTTATTGTTTGCTTATACAGTATGTAAATAATAATAAACCAAGTATGAATAAAAAAACTCATCAATCCAATAAATAAATAAATAAATAAACAAACAAACAAACAAACAAACAAATATTATAAATATTATAAATATTATAAATATTATAAATATTATAAATATTATAAATATTATAAATATTATAAATATTATAAATATTATAAATATTATAAATATTATAAATATTATAAATATTATAAATAAATAAATAATACTTATAAAGTATTAATTGCGGCATAGAATCATGTTTGCCTGGCATTAGATTGCAAAAAAAGTTTATTTGTTTCACACAGATGTATTTATTTATGTATTTATTTATTTGCACACATTCGCTATTAAAGCGGCAGAGTTCCAGAATTATGTTTTGTTTGTTCTGTAAGAGCAAACAGAAATAGAAAACAAAGAGCCGAGAAAGGAAAGAAGTATAAATATTCAGAGTTATTTGATTACAGACAAAGGTGCTTTACCAAATGTAGGTTCCCCTCCCCTTTTTTTCCTTTCTTTTCAAGGAAAAAAAAACCTGAATTAAGTAGATAATAAAAATAATATTTTATAAACCCTTGCATATGTCTGTGTTAAATTCTTCTCTTTGAAGAAGGAAGATGGACTAGGATTTGGGAAAACATATTTTGAAGCATGCAATTTAGCTAATAAGATGCAGATCCAAGGAAATGTGAGGGTACTTCAAAATATGGTCGGGCCAGGTAGATTTTTTTCCCCATCTTTCCATTTCAATATTACCCAGTGGTTGAATTGTACTGTGGGATGTAATCAGCCCTAAGTACCGTTGGATAGGATAATTTTTGCAGACAATAAAATCGCTTCCTTTGTATAAAACAGAAATCTTAGCATCACCTACTGAGGATGTGATTTGGAAGGGAAGACTTACCTAGAGAAAGCAGTTACACTTTTGGCTTGCATATTTTAATATACTTTGTTCCCAGTGCTTTACGAGTAGTTTTCTCTACCACTCTTCAGAGGCAGAGAACAAACAGAGAAGCAGGTGTTAGGGAAAGATTTTCTTCATTGGATGTTGCTGCTCAAATATTATTCCTTTGTTTGCTTCCTTGCAGTTGTGGAATCTGTGGTAAAGTAGGAGAGCAAATTGCTTTTGCTAATGAAAGGCTAATTCTGGAGATGTCCTCAAAGCTATTAAATATATGTACACATCTCTCCCCCACACCCACAAAAAAAATCCCTGGAATTAAATATTAAGGTAAAACACGTTGAAGTAAAAACACCATTCATACAGGGTTGATAGCCAGTGAATCTCGAGATTTTGCAAAATTAAGCATTTATTTATTTATTTATTTGTTATTTATTTGTTTATATTTCTATGCCGCCCAACTCCCGAAGGACTCTGGGCGGCTCACAGCAGGCATAAACAAATCAGTATAAAAATTTCAGAAACACAAGTTTTTTTTAAAAAAAAATACATTTAAAATTTAAAAACATTTCAACCATTCATAACATTTAAGGGGCGACCTCTTTAATTCATTCTATAAGGTCACTATCCCCAGGCCTGTCAGAAAAGCCAGGTCTTTATGGCTTTCCGGAAGGCCAACAAGGTGGGGATGGTATGGATCTCCGGCAGTAGCTGGTTCCAAAGAGCTGGAGCTGCCACAGAGAAGGCTCTCCCCCGTGGACCCGTCAGCCGACATTGTTTAGCTGACGGGACCCGAAGAAGCCCAACCCTGTGGGATCTAACCAGTCGCTGGGAGGTATGTGGTAGTAGACGGTCCTGAAGATAGCCTGGTCCTGAGCCATGTAGGGCTTTAAAGGTAATAATCAACACCTTGAATTGTGACCGGAGACCGATAGGCAACTAGTGCAGCTCGCGGAAAATTGGTGTTAAGTGGGTGTATCTTGGCGCACCCACCACAGCTCACGCAGCTGCATTCTGAACCAGCTGAAGTCTCTGAACACTCTTCAAGGGTAGCCCCATGTAGAGCACATTGCAATAGTCAAGCCATGAGGTGATAAGGGCGTGAGTGACCATGAGCAGACACTCCTGATCCAAGTAGGGTCGCAATTGGTGCACCAGGCAAACCTGTGCAAAGGTCCCCCTAACCACAGCTGTCATTTCCAAATCAGACTTCATTTAAAGATGGACACAGCTTTTCTAGTTGAATACTTTTTATGGTGGATGACACGGTGAGATATTAATTTTAAAAAACGGGAGACTACTGTAAGATTCAGCCCATGGCAGAAAAACAGAAAACAGAATAACAGAGTTGGAAGGGACCTTGGAGGTCTTCTAGTCCAACCCCCTGCTTAGGCAGGAAACCTTATACCACTTCAGACAAATGGTTATCCAACATCTTTTTTAAAACTTCCAGTGTTGGAGCATTCACAACTTCTGGAGGCAAGCTGTTCCTCTGATTTAATTTAATTTAATTTAATTTAATGGATTTCTATGCCGCCCAATTCCCTGAGGACTCTGGGCGGCTCACAACATGTAGATTCCATTACAATATAAAATACAATATAAAATACAATATAAAATACAGTAGTTAAAAAATACAAAATACGAAAGTTAAAAAGAGTATCTCATATGTACAATCAAGGGGGGAGACCCATATGTAATCTACTTGGTCTCACTTTCACCCCGCCTGCTGGAAGAGCCAAGTTTTTATCGCTTTCCGGAAGGCCAGTAGGGTGGGGATGGTCCTGATCTCCGGGGGAAGCTGGTTCCACAGGGAGGGAGCTCCCACAGAGAAGGCCCTCCTCCTCGGCCCCGCCAGCCGGCATTGTTTGGTTGACGGGACCTGGAGGAGACCGACTCTGTGGGCCCTGACCAGTCGTAGGGAGGTATGCGGCAGGATGCGGTCCCGAAGGTAACCTGGCCCTGAGCCATGTAGGGCTTTAAAGGTAATGACCAACACCTTAAATTGGATCCGGAGACTAATGGGCAGCCAATGCAGCTGGCGGAGGATCGGTGTTACGTGGGTGCATCTGGGTACACCCACCACAGCTCGTGCAGCTGCATTTTGCACCAATTGCAGTCGCCGGACACTCTTCAAGGGTAGCCCCATGTAGAGCGCATTACAGTAATCCAGCCGTGAGGTGATGAGGGCATGAGTGACTGTGAGAAGTGCCTCCTTCTCCAAGTAGGGTCGCAATTGGTGCACAAGACGTACTTGTGATTAATTGTTCTAACTGTCAGGAAATTTCTCCTTAGTTCTAAGTTACTTCTCTCCTTGTTTAGTTTCCACCCATTGCCTCTTGTTCTACCCTCAGGTGCTTTGGATAATAGCTTGACTCCTTCTTCTTTGTGCCCCTGAGATATTGGAACACTGCTATCATGTCACCCTCTTCTTTTCTCTTCTTTTCATAAGACTAGACATATCTAGTTCCAGCAACCGTTCTTCATATGGTTTAGCCTCTAGCCTCATCTTTGTTGCTCTTCTCTGCACTCTTTCTAGAGTCTCTACCAGGAGTGAAATTCAAAAAAATTTCCTACCGGTCCTGTGGGTGTGGCTTGGTGGGCATGGCAGGGGAAGGATATTGCAAAATCCCCATTCCCTCCCCACTCCTGGGGGAAGGATATTGTGCCGGGGGTGGATGGCACAGCTGGGGCCAGCAGCGGCCGAGAGATGGCGGCTGGGTGAGGGGACCATGAGCGCCTTGCGGGATGTCTTGCTGCAGGACCCACAGCTGCGCTACAAGCTCATCCAGCGCATTGGCTCTAGGACTTATGGCGACGTTTACAAGGTGCACAATGGCGCACCCGGGGCACACGGCTGCCTTTGGAGAGGGTCCCCCCAGGTGTGGGAGAGGGAAAAGCACCACCTCTGGGGCGGAGAGGAGCTGCAGAGGCGGCCGAACGAGCAGGAAGGAAGGCAGGAGGGTCCCGAGCCGCCCAAGCCCCGCCTTGCAAGCCTTCCTCTGCCACAGAAAAGGTCAGCTCTGTGGGGCAGGCTGGCTTTGCTACAAGTATAGGCAGGGCGGGCAGGATCCCCTCCCTGCTCGCTCCGCTTTCCTGGAGTGACTGGATGACCACAATGCGCTTATTTGTCCGGGTTGCCAGAGAGTTTGGCACACACGGATCTTGCGGTACTGAGGGCTAGGAAAGAGGGAAGAAGAGAAAAGAAAAGGAAGGAAGGAAGGAAGGAAGGAAGGAAGACCAGAGATGAAAGAAAGGAAGGAAGGAAGGAAGGAAGGAAGGAAGGAAGGAAGGAAGGAAGGAAGGAAGGAAGGAAGAGAAAAAAGTGAGAGAGGGAAAGAAAGAAAGTAAGAAAGAAACTGTTGAAAGAAGAGCCTTGCAAATTAAAATTGTTGTCTTTGCAGGGGTTTTGGAAAGGGTGGGTGAGCAGGCCCCATGGGGGAGGAATGAATATGGGGTTGTTTTAAGAAGAAAGAGCTTAAAGGAGGAAATTGGCTTTGGGGACCCTGGCAATGTTTTTGGACCAATCATGGGTTTTTTTGCCCCCTCTTTGCCTCCTGAAACTTTGGAGTCCTGGGAGAAAGCTACTAAACAGGGATTACTTTGCTGGAAGCTTATCTGATTTCTAGTTTTTCGACACTGCAGGCCACAATTTCTCAACCTCAACAACTTGAATATACCTGGATTTCAACTCCCAAAATTCCCTAGCCAGCTTTGCTTTGAATTCTGGGAGTTGAAGTCCAGGCACCTTAAAAGTTGCTGAGATTGAGAAATATTGCTGTACCCTTGTTGGTTATCAAGTCTAAATACAGAAGTAGACTTGTTGTGGAAGATGATATTCCTTGTGCTCTTGCAAAGACTGGCCCGAGAATTTCTGATTTCTGGCATAATTACATACTGTTTTTGTGATTAATCACTATGCTTTAATTATGTTCAATTTGTAACAATGAAAATACATCCTGCATATTAGATTTTTACATTACAATTCATAACAGTAGCAAAATTACAGTTATGAAGTAGCAACAAAAATAATTTTATGGTTGGGGGTCACCACAACATGAGGAACTGTATTAAGGGGTCACAGCATTAGAAAGGTTGAGAACCACTGACCTACTGAGACCTTCCCAAGGACCTGGGATAGATACATGTTTGATGTATTAGAGATATCACTGCAGGATGTATGCTATTCCAAGCAAAGCTGCCTTTTGCAATTGACTACAGGTGAATTTGTCAATGCTGATGGTGTGCAAGTGGTGCTCCAGTTGTTTTGTGAGATTACATCCAAGACACCTATTACTATTGGCACTACCTTTGCTTTCTTTTGTCACAGTCCTTCTATGTCTTTTCGCAAGTCCTTATACTTTGATATCTTCTCTATTATGGTTCATCACACAATCAGCTTGATTTTTATTATTTTGATTTATATGGTTGCCAATCTCATTTAAACTACTCTGGCAATTGTTTATAAAGATGATTTATGTATTCTTTATTGTCTCTAGAAACCTCCAAAGCAGAGGAAAGCTATTGAATCAACAAAGAATTTTGAAGCTACTTAATTTCAGTGCTTCAAAGAAAATATCTCCTTTTCTTACTGAATTTGTTTTGATGGGGTGATTTGATTGAAGTCCTGTATCCCCCCCCCTGTGTGTGTATGATTGTGTGTTTAATAGAGTCCCTTGGAGTGTGTCTTAATAGTGTCCCTTGGAGTTTTACAAAAAGAGGTAATGAGAAGTATTTGTCATCTGGTAATGAGATGTTTTGTGAACTGTAGCACTCACCTTGGCAGCCACAGCAAGTCTTGTTATGAGCCATGAGATGATCTCAAAATTCCAAAGTTGTCACGGCTCAACAAAGCTGCTTACATTTCATTGGAGGCATACAATAAAAAAAAACCTTTAAAGAAATAGGAAAGTTATTTAATTCATTAGTTTCCAGTACTGTTATATAGATTTCTCGTTCCCTCGCTTACTCTCTCTCAAGTGTGTGTGTATGTTTGTTTGTGTGAATTTTTCTCTAAGATCCTTTAATTATCCCAACATATGGTGAGAGACAAATTGCTAAGCATTAAATTGTTCCTTGCTAATAACTTTCTCCTCCCCAACAGACCTGTTCCAAGAAAACAAATACTTAGAGAAAAAAGCTAAATTTGTAGATTTCTTAGGATAATGTTGTGAGTTGGACACCAGTTGGAAAAAAATCCACTGTGGCAAATAAAGTTTGTGTGATGATATGCAATTCTTCTAAGATATGTATACCTTATTTGTGTGTGTGTGTGTGCATATGTGCATGTGCACACACATGCACATACACATCATATATGTAAAAGATAATGAAGGTGGACATTGTTGGACAGTATAGTTTTATGAGGCAAGAGTGAGAAAACCAGCTATGAAAAAAGGAATTAGTGAAATGATGTTGCACAGAGGATTCTCATTCTATTAAATCAGAATGTATTATATGAGGAGAAGGAAAAGTCACTGGAAGGCTGATCACTTATATCTTGGGAAGAAAATATTTTTGTCAGATCTGCCATCTTGGTGCCTTGCTGGCATCTTGCCATCGATCATTAGGGGGGAGGAGGAAGTAGGAAATTGGCATGTAAAGGGTAGATATGACCGGGAGGGAGGGGTAACAGGTTTGACAGAAACCAAAGGTTTGAGAACCAGCTTGTCCAGTCTTCAAGTCTTCAAAATTGCATGGAGCCTGAGAAAGGAATGAGAATTGCACCAAGAGGCACAAAACACATACTCGGCATACTATTAGCCGAAGACAAACCAGTTAATGGGCAAGGGCTGAGGAGATGGGGAAAACTTATAACTTTTGCATGGGAATACTCAGTTCTGGCTTAGCTTTTGCTGCAGCCACTAATCCTTAGTAAAGGAGCCTTTCACTTCAATCAAATCGATTTGAGGGGTTTTTTTTTTCTTAGGGACCTAGCTGGGGCAAGCCTGACAATTTTGCCAATGAAACAAGTGACTGGAGAAGGCTGGTGAGCATCTCTTTACAGATGTGTACAAACAGTCAAGAACCTTATTTATATACTGAACAGAGGAATGGAGTCAGCCAATGACCTAAATCATTCCGTCCCATTCTAGGATTCTCCTATGCTGCACAACATTGTAAATTAATGCTGGATTATTTTGTTTCAATGCAATGAAACATTAGTCTAGGCCTGCAAGACTAATCCTTAGAAAGGCCTTTTCTCCATAGTGGGTGGAGCTAGCCGCCAAGATTGGGTTTGACACTGCCTTCTAGCCAATCAGGATTGGCTAGAAGGCAGTGTCAAACCCAATCTTGGCGGCTAGCTCCACCCTACGAGAATGGACGTCTCAGATAAGTACAACGTCTCATTTTCCCCAATGCTTAATGTAATTCTGAGATTTTCTACAATTCACAAAATTTTGCCCCTTCTATTTCATTATCATTATAATGATAATGAAATATAATGAATATTATCATTATATTCATTATAATTGAAAGTTTTCAATTAAACCAGGTGTTGGATGTGGCTTTGCAAGAAGGATTTGTGTATTTATGGAAATTGATACACTGATAACCATCAATTTACTGGAACTGAAAGTTGACAGGGAAGCATCTTGGATGATCAGGCTGTCACTGTCCACTAGTCTTAATGGCCATTCATTCCTTTCTGAGTCACTGCCAATCTATCTTAAATAGCAACTGCTGGGGAATAGTAGCAGAAGGGGACCATACTATCCATTAGTGCTCGTGAGTTTTCTGAATGCATCTGTCTGCCTGTTGTGGAACAAAGATATTAGACCAGAGAAAACATTAACCCAAAGTCTGTAGAGATTCTCAGTCTTCCAGGTCTGAAAACATTTTGAAGACGTTTCGCTTCTCATTCAAAAGAAAAAACAAGAAAGTCCAGTTGCCTCCTGATAAAGCACCTTTGGGACAACCATAACCTGGATGACTGAGAATCTCTACAGTCTTTTAGCTATACACTTTGGGATGAACATCCTTGGAATGATGCAGGAATAGGAATGGATTTCCAGAGGAAAAATTGCAAACTACAGGAACCAGGAGCACTACTGAGGTAACCCTGAGGACGCAGATAAACCTCCAAGTGCTTCAACGACCCTCTAAAAGGATGCAAATTCCCAGCTGTCTGCAAGGAATATAAATCCTTCCATTCTCCACTATCCTGTCAGAGCTGAAGAAGCTTCTTGGATGAGAAGCAAAACATCTTCAAAAGAAAAAAAAACCAAGAAAGTCCAGTTGCCTCCTGAAAAAGCACCTTTGGGACGTTAACCCAAAGTGTTGCACTAATCAGAATCAGCCCCATATCTTCTGATTTCCTGGCATTTGCTATTCTGGGGATATTATTTGTGGCTCTTTTGAAAATGAGAGGAAGTAGGTCTTCTCCCAGAAAAGACAAGCAGGAAAAAATGAAACTTTGAGTGACAATATTATTATGCAAATGACTTAAGTACTTGTATCAGACATCTGGGATCAAGGATATTTGCTCCCAGGGATATGATCACAGATTTTGTTGTCATGATTGCAATTTATTGCAGATGCCAGTGAGCATAGATTTCTTTGGGACTCAATGGAAAGAAATGATCAAGTGTGCATTGTTATGAAAAATCCATCGTTTATGCATTTGCCTTGCTATCACACAAAGGAACATAAAGGGTTGCATTTTGATGTCCTGGTGCTTGTTTTCTCATTTTAACAAAATCTTGACTTACTGAGTTATGCCTGTCACCATAAGCTCTCAAAATTTTCAGGATTCTACCACTCCAAAAAGATTTTCCTTTCTTGAATTTAAATAATGGAAGAATTTAATCAAATAAAGCCACAGGTAATGTTGGCAGATAGCAAGGGAGTTTCTGCAGGTACATTGAGGTCCAGATGAACCAAGTTTCTTCCCCTGATCCTAAAACATGGTTACTCTTTCTTTTTTATATAATATGTTCTGGGCACAGAGTTTCCTCCTTAGATTCTATCCCAAAATAGCCACATAATTGAGACGATTTTCAAAATTCATGCTAGCAGCATTTTAAACACACACATAGATACAAACATACAATGAGCAAGAGCCATTTTCAAACCAAATTAGCAATATTAATATAACCACTAAGCCACTTGGGGATGAAGAACAGTATACTAACTCTGTCACTAATGATTATGATAATAGCAACAACAGTGATACTGTTTATAGCATAGAGTGCTTGTTTTTGTTCAAAGCAAAACACTACTAGTTTATTGAGTGCTAAATTGGGATGCATTTATTCAGAATATGCAAATTATTTGAAAACTAGTGGTAATAAACTTATATGCGTGCATAAGGGGCGTGCATAAGCGCACCACTGTGCCTACCATCCCTGTCTTACTGTCCTATTGTCCTCATTTATCTGTACTTCTTTGCTTATGTTATGTTTATACAAACACCTACTATCTTGTACATGTTTGACAAACAAATAAATAATAATACTAAATAATATGGCATTAACTTGAAGATTTACAAGACAAAAATGTTCAAGGCTAGAAGTATCTTTTGTACTTTATGTAATCAAGTTGCTGCTTTCTTTTCTTGAATGTCTAGCTGAGGTTACCTGTCTCCTGATTTTATAGAACAAATTTCATTACCATGAAGAAACAATTATGCTATATCTAATCCTTTCAGGCATTTATAAAACTAATGAAGCCCTATTCCTCTGATCATGTCCAATGGAAATTAAAACACTATGATAAGCTGAACATAGTGTCAGTCTTCACTGTGATCATGAATATACATCAAGTGTCTGAAAACTTAAAACGTCTCAAAATTTCACTAAGAAAGCCAAGAGTGTGGCGTATCACCTTAGACCGTAAATCTGCCCTTTTCTTCACTTCCTCAATCTCTATCGTCATGTCATAGGAAAAACTAGCCACTTGTCTGCCATGTATGAATCAATCTCAGACTAAACTTGTTGATAACATGATCATGTGTTCCACACTATCTGTTTCAGAGGAAAGTTTCAACACAATAAAAGATAGAGTCACCCAATAAGAGAGTCACCGAAAGAAAGAAAAAGGGGAGGAGTGCAATAATGTTAAACTTACCATATTCCGTTTATTTTTCTTGCTGTTATTTTATTAATTTATAATATAAAATAAAAAAATACAAAAGCAAATAGTAGGAAAAATAGGGGAGGGAAAAGGGAAAGGAAGAATGTAGAAAAAGAAGACATTGACTTCTGTCTCTCTTTGGTGCAGTAGAATAATATAATAACATCTAACCTAAACTTTTTACTTTTACATAATAGTATAAACTAGCCATTTGTATAACAACAAATCTATCTTATCGGTAAAATCCAAAATCATAGTTTTATTTTTTTTCCATCTCAAGCACAAAGTCCAGAAGCGGTTTCCAAGTAGAAACAAAAGTACTTATATATTTTTATAAGTTAATTTAGCCATCAGCCATCATAATTTAGCCAATTTAGCAGTTAATTTAGCCATCTTTGCTAACTCCATCAAGTTAGTCAGCCATTCGTCCATTGTGAGAATCACATTATTTCATTAACTTAATGAAAGCAAAGATACTGCTCACACAATCATTTGACAGTGGACACCATTAAAACTGTCGTGCTCTGTGCACGTATAAATGGTTGAACACAAGAATAAGATAAAGCTAAGACTAAGACAAACTAAAACGGAGCAAAATAGAAAAAGGCAGAAATGAAACAAAACATGAAAGGTCCAGAAAGAAAAAAGTAGCAGAAAAATAGAAAGAGAGAGGAGAGAGGAGAGAGGAGAGATAGATGATAGATAGATAGATGATAGATAGATAGATAGATAGATAGATAGATAGATAGATAGATAGATAGATAGATAGATAGATGATAGATAGATAGATAGATAGATAGATAGATAGATAGATAGATAGATAGATAGATAGATAGAAAGAAAGAAAGAAAGAAAGAAAGAAAGAAAGAAAGAAAGAAAGAAAGAAAGACATTCTCTACAGCTATTCTTTCTTTTTTCTTTCTCTAAAGTTACATCATGACTCTCTTCTTTATATAATCTATCCTATCTAATCACCCAAACCACAAATAAAACTTTGTGTACTGTATTTTTTTTAGGTTCCTCTGCTCAGAAACATCCATACTAAATTCCACTTATTTAGCAACCCACTAGTACAAAGCAGGTAAAAGAAAAGTATTAATGCCTGGAGCCTTGGGAAAATGAAATCAAAATTCAACCACATGCAACCA
Source organism: Diadophis punctatus similis (assembly GCA_023053685.1). Taxonomy (NCBI): domain Eukaryota; kingdom Metazoa; phylum Chordata; class Lepidosauria; order Squamata; family Dipsadidae; genus Diadophis; species Diadophis punctatus. The sequence goes on from JALIGW010000013.1 coordinate 2,063,184, forward strand.
ATTCATCTCATACTTCAAGCAAAGTGGGATGGAGAAGGAGTTATCATCTTAAATAACTAATCCAGCTCTGATCCCACATAATGCACACCTGCTGCCAATTTCTCCCAGCTGGCCTTCACACAGGTGCCAGTTGCAAACACTGCTGCTCCAGTGAATTGCTCTATTTTGGAGGGTGTTTAGAATGATGCCATCATGATGTTCAATAAAAATAACAGCTTGCATGATGCTAGTAATTAGGGAATGTGTTAGGCCAGTGAAAACTTTGAGTCAGTTTCCCATTTTTTTATTCTCTCTCTGTGTGTGCATATAAACAAAAAAGTAATTCTTACAAAAGCCCCATTCATTACAATTTGCAACCTTCAAGTTTTTAAAAAACAACTGAACACCCACCCACCTGCCAAAAATAGATCTATAGCAGAGGTGGGTTCCTGCCGGTACATTCTTACCTGTTCCGCCGCAGAACCGAAGAAGCCAGTGGCATTCGTGGCGTGGGGCTTCCCTGCCCGTTTTCCCCCGCCCACCTGGATGCCGCCATTTGCGCTCTTTTGCCCTCTGCACAAGCAGAATGCTTTGCACATGCACAGAGGGCAAAATAACACAAATTGCGGCATCTAGGCGGGCGGCGGAAAGCGGGCGGGGGAAGCCCCCGCGCCGCGAACCCCACCGGCTTCTTCGGTTCTGCGGCAACCAACAGGTAAGAGCGTACCAGCAGGAACCCACCTCTAATCTATAGTTAATATAGATCTGTATACAAATTTTCAAAAAAAAAATCCCTACGTGAGCTTTGGCTATTTTCACAATAGTAATTTTTAATTATCATTACAATGATATAAAATCCTTCTACATCACTTATTCTCAATTTTCTTTTGGGGTTGGTTGGCTGAATTATTTTGACTTAATGATGCCTGGATAACTCTAGAAATAACTGTAAATCGCTGGTGTGAAAAATACTTTGTGCGAATGCTTGAATGAAGAATAGCAATATGTTCGCTGTTGTAGGTTTATATCACTGTGGCATCCATTTAGCAAATTGTGTAATTTTGCTCTCACTTGAAAACCAGTGCAAATTTCCTTTGCATCCCTAATGTGAATACTGAAACCGCTTAGTGGTTATTTGTCTTTTGAATTCTGGTAAGTTATAATTGGCCATGAGTGAGGCAGATGATGGTAGCACAGCAGGGGTGAAATCCTCTGAAGTCTGCTACCAGTTTGCTTCGCGCACACGCTGTGCGTGCATGTGCACCACAGGCATTACCGTGCAGCACTGAAAAAGGAGCATTTTGAAGCCATCAGAGTCTGCAAAGGTAAGTAGAACAGCGAGGGGGGATCAGCTGTGCTGCGTGATTTGGATTAGCTAGAAAGCAGGAAATCCTGCTTTCTAGCTAATCTAGATCGTGCAGCACGGCTGATCGTCACACAGCTGATCATCGGATATACTGATTCACTCGAACCGGTAGCATTTTTTACTACCGGTTTGGGCGAACCAGTCTGAACCGGTAGCATTTCACCTCTGTAGCACAGTAATTAACATCCTTTGAGATGCCAAAAAAGCCTTTCTAAATCCTTCTGAGCGATAGGTGACTGTGACATGTAATTTCCAAATATCTCAGTCCTTTTGCCAGGATTTAAGGATTCCTCATCTTTAAAAACTGGCAGAGAATACTTACCAGTGGTCTTTATTTTTAAATATCGTATCTATAGAGATTCTTAGTCATCCGGGTCGTGGTTGTCCCAAAGGTGCTTTTTCAAAAGGCAACAGGATTTTCTTTGTTTTTGCTTGAAGACGTTTTGCTTCTCATCCAAGAAGCTTCCTCAGTTCTGCATATTCTAATGAACTGAAGAAGCTTCTTGGATGAGAAGTGAAACGTCTTCAAGGAAAAACAAAAAAAGTCCAGTTGCCTTTTGAAAAAGCATATTTGGGACTTTCATTTTAAGATTTTTTTCCCCACCATATTCCTATCATTGCAAGTTGACACCCCACATAAAGTTAAATATATAAAGTAGGCAAAAAAAATGCCCTGTGTCATATATTTATTTATTAAACTCTGATTTGTTTCTAGGATAATTTTTACTTATTATATTAATTAAACTTATATACATCACATCTTATTCCATAGCATAAAGTTTATAGAGATGAGATCAAAAGTGCAGTAAGAGTACTTTGACTCTGCATAGAAACACTAGCACTTTTTGCACTTTGTTGGTATATTTTGTAATTTCTTTGTTGTTGTTAGTTGCGAAGTCATGTCCGACCCATCGCAACCCCATGGACAACTTTCCTCCAGGCCTTCCTGTCCTCTACCATCCCCCAGAGACCATTTAAGCTCACACCTACTGCTTCAGTGACTCTATCCAGCCACCTCATTCTCTGCCGTCCCATTCTTCTTTTGCCCTCAATCTTTCCCAACTTTAGGCTCTTCTCCAGTCCTTCCTTCTCATTTGGTGGCCAAAGTATTTGAGTTTCATCTTCAGGATCTGGCCTTCTAAAGAGCACTCAGGGTTGATCTCCTCTAGGACTGACCGGTTTGATCACCTTGCAATCCAAGGCACTCGCATGAGTCTTCTCCAGCACCATAGTTGAAAGGCCTCCATTCTTTGGTGTTCAGCCTTTCTTATGGTCCAACTTTCACAGCCATACATTGCAACTGGGAAAGCCATAGCCTTGACTATACGCACTTTTGTTGGCAGGGTGATGTCTCTGCTTTTTAGTATGCTGTCTAGATTTGCCATAGCTTTCCTCCCCAGGAGCAAGCATCTTTTAATTTCTTGGTTGTAATCCCCATCTGCGTTGATCTTGGAGGCAAATAAAAATCAGGAAAATAAAATTTGTCACTACCTCCATTTCTTCCCCATTTATTTGCCAGGAATTGAGAGGGCCGGGAGCCAACATTAGTTTTCTTAATGTTGAGTTTCAAGCCAACTTTTGCCCTCTCCTCCTTCACCTGCATCAAGAGGCTCTTTAGTTCCTCTTCACTTTCTGCCATTAGAGTGGTATCATCTGCATATCTGAGGTTAATGATATTTCTCCTGGCAATCTTAATTCCAACTTGTGATTCATCTAGCCCCGCTAGATGAAATTTCTATGCACCTTAAAAATAGATATCATTGATCAATTCTGACTGTCTGTTTCTCTCACTGTCTCACCCATGTATTATTTTGGTTGTATTTCCCCCCTTCTCTATATGGATTGGTTGATTCATTGATTATCATGGTGAATCTAGATAGATAGATACAGGCTGATCTGTCCCCATCCAGGATCTTCAGGTCTTCCAATGATATGATCATGGCCAATGTAATATTTTTTTTTGTCTCCTTCCACTTTTCCTAGCAATCTAGACCAGTGTTTCTCAATCTTGACAACTTTAAGATGCATGGACTCCAACTCCCAGAATTCTCCAGCCAGCTATGCTGGAGAAGTACAGACCATACATCTTAAAGTTGTCAAGGTTGAGAAACACTGGTCTAGACATCGCAAGAGAACTGGGTCTTCACATTTCCCACTTCTTCCAAACTTTTACTTCTATAGAGTGCTACAGGAAAAACCATTGTTGTAGGTATAGAACTATCAAACTGTCTGAACACCGTGACTGCTGGTACCTGTACTGTTAAGAGTTGATTCTAAAAATCAGACGTTACCCATAATTTTAATATCTTCACTGTAATCAAAAGACTGTTGCTGTAGCTACTGTCATTATTTTGAACTTCTTTATATTTAATTTAGTCCTATTTTTTTCCACTGTGCTCCGTGACTTTTATTACTAGAGCTTCCAGATAATTAGCATTTTCAGCTGCAAGAATAATATCATCAGGTTGTTGATGGTTTGTCCTCCAATTTCAAAACCACGCTCATTTTCTTCCAACCCAGCTTCGTTCAATTTTATACTTATCATATGTATCACAGCCTTTTCAATAAAGATATTTCATTACAATTGCCCATATACAATCTACACCTGTAAGCAAATTGATCATAAGTTGCATGTAACTTTAGGTCTTTAATCCACGGAGTATTGAGGCCAGACATTTATATTTCCAGTATTGAAGAAGTAGTCTCTAAGCAAAAATAAAAGAGCAGAAAATCCTTTTCTGTTGCCAGCTGTCATTTTTATGTAATAGGCATATAATTCAAAATAAAAATACCTAAAATATTAAACCTTGTCTCAAAGAAAATTAATATTTGCAATTACGACTACTCAGAATAAAGATACCTTAAGGCTATTACATAAAGAAGTGTTGCGATGAAGTATTATTATTACATCTCAAGTGATATAATAATTTACTCAATCTTTTTTCATTCAAATGCGATGGGCATTAATAAATCATGTATGTGTGTGCATGATACATGCATTGAAAGTTTTGACATAGATAGAATATAGTTTCCCATTGTTGAGATAAATGTGATCTCCATTTTTTGTTCATTCAGTCTTTAAAGTTTTATAACTTTAATTTAATTAAAGTTAATATAAAATTGATGTGCTCTTACTCAATATTTACAAAAAAGCAATTCTTGACTTTTGAGTTTAATTTTTAGATTTAATCTAAATTTAAATGTAAGATTTAATCATTTCTAATGATTTTGGTGCCTCTGAAGCTGAAAGTGCTGCTAGTCCAAATTTAATTATCAGTCACCTTTTTAGTTATAAATACTGCCCTGACATTTATCCTTTTTCATAGAAAAACCCTGCACTTGCCTTTGTGTGGCAACAGCATTCCCCCTGGTACATTTGCTGTTGCCACCAGCAAAGACTGCTGGGAGAGAATGGTGGGGACAGATCTTGTGAGGTGAGGGCCATCCCCCAAGCTTGGCCTTCCTCCTCCCTTGTTGGCGAGGCCAAGAGAAAGAAGGGGGCGGCGTGGGGAAGCACTCCTGCCCTGCTGAGCACAACAGCCCAGCAGGGGGGAGATGGCCTGGCAGAAGTGTCCCCATTGGCGAGTTGGACAGCAGAGAGGCATGGTCCAGCTCTCGCAGCGGAACGTGTCACTTTCTGTTTCCTGTGCCTTCCCGATCTCAGAGAAAGATGGGAGGGAGGGAAGGAGAGAGACAGAGAAGGAGTTACCTATTTCCAATAGAAAACACGGAGCCACAAAACCTGGGTAGGCTTGGCTGGGGGTCATGTGACTGGGTGGGAGTGAGTGACATCAAGTTGGCCATGCCCACCCAGATTTTGTGGCTCCCAGTGTTTTGTTTTCTGTGGGAAACGGGCCCAAGTGGCTCTTTGAGTGTTTAAGGTTGTCGACCCCTGGGTTAGGGAGACAGAGCTGGAAATCAGGTAAGACGGCAAAAGGAGCCCCATCTTGCTCCACACAAAATAATAAGACCTCCCCAAAAATAAGGCCAAGCGCTTATTTCAGGGTTCAAAAAAATATAAGACAGGGTCTCATTTTCGAGGAAACACGGTATTAAACACTTTATAATGTTCAGGTTGTTTATAGCGGCCCATGCCTGCAATTCATCTGTATTTCAATGTTTGATCAAATGGTTTGGTGCACCAGAGTTCTTAATATATTCTTAAAATGGCTGGATTATCTTCCAAGACATTACCATGCCCCATCATTTCCACTCTCCAATCCTGCACAAAATGCTTTCAGTCATTTCATGATTGTCTTCAATTTTCTCCTGAGTTCAAAACACAAAGACCATGCCAGAGATTCTATGAACCAAACAGCCCTCATCTTCGGTTGATCCATAGGTAAAATGTAAAAACGTAATCCAGTCCACCTCCTGTTTTGGCAGATGCTACAGGTCCTTCAACACCAGAATTCCTTTCATACAAAACAAACAAGGAAAACTGCTGCAGCCTCCTCATCCATGTTTTCGGCAGAGATATGATATTCATTTGCTTGACGGTTGGCAAAAACAAAACAAAACCTGTGTGGTTGCTATGAATTGAAACTTCCTGGCTGCAGGCAATCTTCAGGTGCATTTAAAATTTCCTGTGAACTGTGAAGATGAAATTTTGCATGACTATGATTTTACAACCTGGCAAGAATAAATGTTATATTTGATCTTAGCCAAAAGAGTGGAATGCAGAAATGTTCGCTTTGAGCTCAGGTGCCAGGATGCGAGGTAAAACAAGAGTTTTTGCCAGTACAAAAAATTCTAAAGAACTAGAAATATAGAGATTGGAACGGTTGGGAGCGTTTTCATAAAGCAGTTGCGATGTTGGGCAGAAAAAACAGAAAAACATCCAGCAAGGAGGAAGAGGAGGAAAAGAGAACAGAAAAAGGAAAAGAAACAAATGTTAAAAAATAGAATAATAAAATAAATCCAGGATGATTTGGTCTCCTGTCTGTATCTTGCTTATTATATACACATGGGATTGATTCATTTTGTAAATGGGTTACATTATTTTATACATAATTAATTTTAATCTAGATAATTCCATTTCTATAGTTTCTAGTACATTTATTGGTCATATATGGGCTGCAGTAATCTATATCAGGGGTCTCTAACCCTGGGTCGTAACTTTGAATTGGGCCTTGGGCTGCAGAAGTGGCAGGTGAGCACCCTCACGCACATCCCCACTTGCGTGACTGGCAAACAAGCATGTGCACATGCTCTCCATTTGTGCAAGTGATCAGCGAATGTGCCCACTGCTCACACAAATGGAGCTGCATGTGCGTGCTTGCCCGCTGCTCATCCAAAACCATCCCCTCTCCCCCCCCCCGGTCTGTCTGCTAATCCAGAAAGGTTGGGGAAACTCTATGGTGCCATGTATTTATTTATTTATTTATTTATTAAAATTTCTATGCCGCCAAACTCCCGAGGGACTCTGGGCGGCTCACAGCATGTATAGAAAACATAACAAGTAAAAAACAATTTTGTTAAAAAGCCATATTAAAATACTATCCAGAATTAAAAATAACTTTCATTCATACCCCGCCTGCCGGAAGAGCCAAGTTTTTATTGCTTTACGGAAGGCCAGCAGGGTGGGGATAGTCCTGATCTCTGGAGGGAGCTGGTTCCAAAGGGAGGGGGCTCCCACAGAGAAGGCTCTCCCCCTCGGCCCCGCCAGCCAGCATTGTTTGGTCGATGGGACCTGGAGGAGACCCGCTCTGTGGGACCTAACCGGTCGTAGGGAGGTATGCGGCAGGATGCGGTCCCGAAGGTAACCTGGCCCTGAGCCATGTAGGGCTTTAAAGGTAACGACCAACACCTTGAATTGGATCCGGAGACTAATGGGCAGCCAATGCAGCTGGCGGAGAATTGGTGTTATGTGGGTGCATCTAGGTACATCCACCACAGCTCGCGCAGCTGCATTTTGCACCTGTAGTGCACTACAAACACATGTAGTGTTTGTCCAGATTTTTTTTTAGCCTAGATATGGTAGTCTTACAATTTATACACATGTATTCATTTCCATATTCCATATTCAAGTATGACACATACATCATATGAGAGAAATTTCCAAGGCTGAGTCAGTGGAAGTTAACAAAGTCATATGGGCAAGGTGTAGAAACTAGACATTGCCTTGATTTTTATTTACAATAATATTTTTCTTTCTTTTTTCTTTTTTCTTTTTTCTTTTTTCTTTTTTCTTTTTTCTTTTTTCTTTTTTCTTTTTTCTTTTTTCTTTTTTCTTTTTTCTTTTTTCTTTTTTCTTTTTTCTTCTTTCTTTCTTTCTTTCTTTCTTTCTTTCTTTCTTTCTTTCTTTCTTTCTTTCTTTCTTTCTTTCTTTTTTCTTTCTTTCTCTCTTCCTTTCCTTTTGTGGGAGGAATTCAGGCCGAACTTCCTTTAGAAGCTGGTGTTTTGCTTTGATGAGACAAGTGGCACTGAAAAACCTTAAGACACATCCATGACCACGAGCACCATGCTGCCTCCTCCGATTTATTTTTTAAAAGTGAACTAGGAAACTGGTAAGCAGCAAGCAAAATATGAAATTTTAGCTCACAGGCCTCCATAGAAAATAACAGTGTGGATGCAGCCCAGAGCATTGTGTGAGAAGGAAAAAAAATAAAAGCTGAAGATGAGAGAAAATACCAATTACTTCTCACAGTTTGTGAACTGGCTAGAAGGCTGAGTGCTGTGCTGTGGGGAGTACAGTTCTTAGGATTTGTGGGGGGAACCAAAGAACTCTTCCTTACGCTAAAGAAAGAGAAAGAAAGAGAAAGTCAAGTTGAAACACGACAACCCAAAAATCAAATCTACAGATTGTTCCTTTAAAACAGCCTCTCTTGCCAGGATGGTTTTCAAAGGACTCTCAATTTTCTCCCATGCATCTGAACTTGGATCTGAATTAAGCATGCTATACTTGTAATGTTCTACTGACTTCATCTATCTAAATTATGCCTGACTATACAGACGAATAGTCAGACTATCAATCTAATATAGTGGTTTGCACATTTAGAAACGTTAAGATGTTTAAACTCCAGCCAGCATGGCAATTCAGGGAGTTAACATTCACAAATCTTAAATTGTGAAGTTTGAAAAACTTTCCTATCAAAAATATCGTAAAAAGCTATTAGTATGAGCAACAATAAAAATGTTCTAAACCATAGTGTGTGTGCGTGTGTGTGTGTGTGTGTGTGTGTGTGTGTGTGTGTGTGTGTGTGTAAGAGAGAGAGAGAGACAGAGACAGAGACAGAGACAGAGACAGACAGACAGACAGACAGACAGACAGACAGAGACACAGACACACAGAAAGATGCTAGCTATTTAAAGATAATTTTATTGAAGTATTCACAAGCATCCTGTGGATTTTTTCATTTCTGTCATGTCTCAAAATTTGAATTTAACAAGGAAATGTGTTGGATTCCAGAAATGTTTAGGGATTTCACAAGCAATAAATGCCCGATTGCTAAAGGTATGTATTTTTCTTTGTTTTTGCTTTCCTGAAATACCTTCAACACAAGTTTGTATTCAAAAACATGACAGGTCATAAACTAGAGCACCATTAAAATAGGAAAGTTTTAAAAAGAACACTTTTGCTTCAGCAAGCTCCAGCAAAAGGATTCTGGGATTTATTGCAGTTCTGAAAAGTTTATGACACAAAGAGCTCTAAATACTGCAATCTTGTTTTCATGAATACTAAATTACAAAAATGTTGTTTGCCAACTCTCATGCCCTGCTGTAATGAAAGTTATCCTGGCATAAATTGCATTTTATCAGTGTTAATCAAGGATCATCATGTTTGATTACAAGTGAGTTTTCCTTCTCTCTCTTTTTCTCTATCCTTGGGTTGTTGTTTTTTCTTGTTTTATTCAGCACAGATGTTTGCTTCAGCTCGACCGCAGACCTTTAGAAATCTCCTCAAGTTTCACAAAAATGTATGAAAAACTATACCTGTACTTTATATCAGCGGTGAAATCTACTTACCTTCCCTACCGGTTCGGAAGCGCATGCTTTGCGTGTGCGCGCTTTGCATTATCACCCTCTGCGTGTGCGCAGAAGGCTTTGCGCACACACAGAGGGTTAAAAAAAAGAAAATGTCGATGTCCGGGCGGGTGGGCAGAGCCTCGTGCTGCCACTGTTACTGGTTCTCTGAACCACCGGCGGCCGCCCTACCGGTACGCCCGAACCGGGCTGAACCACTAGCATTTTACCCAGGGGTGAAATCCTCCCGGTTCGCTCTTACCTGTTGGTCGCCGCACAGCCGAACAACCTGGTGGCGTTCGTGGCACGGGGCTTCCCCCGCCCGCTTCCCCCGCCCGCCTGGATGCTGGCATTTGCGTTATTTTGCCCTCAGCGCAAGCAGAACGCTTTGCGCATGCGCAGAGGGCAAAAGAATGCAAATGCCGGCGTCCAGGTGGGCGGGGGAAGCAGGTGGGGGAAGCCCTCCACCGCGAACGCCACCAGGTTGTTCGGCTGTGTGGCGACCAACAGGTAAGAGCGAACCGGGAGGATTTCACCCCTGATTTTACTTAATATCAACCAAAATGAGAATGGGATTAAGACAAATTTGCACAAGACAACAGCTTGAAAGGTAAATTCTGATGCTTGACTGCTAGACATGTGTTCCCAATGATGTTTGGGAATATCTTCAACTATATCAAGTTGTTAAAGTGGCTTATAGAAATATACATGATGCACAAATGGTGAAAATAAATATGCAGGATGGACTTTTAGAGAAGAAATGACAAAGTGATAACCACTCTTCTAAAAGCAGAACCAATGACATGGCAGGATGAAATACTGAGAAATAGACTGGTTCTTTGTTAAACCCTCTTCTGACAAAGAAAGGATCTGAGATCATTCACAAGTGCTCCAGATAGTTGCTGTCTGCAAAGAAAATGCAAGACAGCATTGAGTGGGTTTAGAAGTCCAGAAGATGAGGGGGTTAATCGTTTTGATGAAAATGCAGTCGGCCATTTTGACTCTTCCAAAATCTTTTCTAACATTACAATGTGGTCTTCCTATCCCCTAACAGTACCTTCAGCAAGTGGTTGACTAAACTCTACAATATAAACCTATGTGTCAAAGCCACTTTGGGTTAATGGATACCAAACTTTTTGGGGGAAAGGGATATACATAGAAGGTTGTACATGACTAAAAGAGGGGTTAGATCAGGGGTGTCAAACTTGCGGCATCATGGTGGCATCACATGATGTATAGGGACTTTTTTACCCTTCGCTAAACTGGGCATGGGTGTGGCCAGCGCGTGATGCATCTGGCCGCGAGTTTAACAGCCTGGGTTAGATGAATGAAACCAAATGTACTAGGAAGTCACCCACTATGGATAACATTTATTCCCAGTGTTGCGATTAACTAGAAACTATACTTAATTCCCCTAGTCACCAAACCAAAAAACTAAGCTCAGTTATCCAAGTGGACTTGGTATAGGTCAGTATGATTGGCAAGACAAATTCTAAGATAATTTTAAAATCATACTAAGGTGAAAGTTAGAAAGCATACAAATTGTGAGTGACACAAATAGGTATCACCTCAGAGGGAAGAACAGCATTCCATGTAACTTGGTGTATAGTCATGCTGGCCACATGACCATGGAAATTGTCTTTGGACAATGCTGAGTCCCTCAGCTAAGAAATGGATATGAGCACAGCCCCCTACAGTTGGTAATGATTGGACAGGGGTAACCTTTACCTTTACTAAGAGTGGATTTTAAAATGGATGAGAAAGGAAGAAAGAAGAAGGAAAGCACATGGGTTAAAGTAAATGAAATGAAGAAATGCATCATTCCATAAATATAAATGAAAGTGGCATTTTTTATTTTTGTCATTATGAGTCTTAATAGGAACAATTTGGCAAAAAAGGGGTCAGTTCATAGCAAATTATGAAGAAAAGGGACTACAGCTAGAGCTACTTCATATCACTGGATTTGCTAAAGTGGCTCCAGCTATAGCTTCTAAACTTTCAATTTATTTATTTGCAGGTATCACCAAATAAAGATTCTGCCATCAAAAGAGCTGCCAAAGCTCTTTTTCTGGCAGCATGGTCATCACTAAAATGGTGGCTCCAACCTACCTGGAGTGCAATATGCTATCCGAGAAGAAGAAACAAGAATGCCAGACTTGCCACAGAATCGATAAGACCCTCTGGCATAGTAAGGCATTCACTTTGGCACTTTTGAAGAAAAGGAAGCCAGAGAAAAAAAACTCAGGATGGCTTTTGAATATTCTGTCTTTCCCTTTCACTGAGCAAAAGACATTCATACGGTTGACACATGCCAGGTTTCTCACTGGTTGCCAATTAAGACAGGACTATGAGAGCAATTAGAAAGCAGGCATCTGGTTTAATTTGCCCTATTGGCAGGCAACAATCTGTGCCTCCATTCCCAGGCAAGGTGTACAAACTCACACATCCTTAAGGGGACTGGTGTTGCTTTAATCTCTGTGCAGATCGCCTAAACATTTTATGACATTTGTATGGAAAATACAATTCACTGGACAATGCACAGTGTACATGTCTGATTCCTTTGTAATTTTTTGTTAATAAGTAATCATCCAAATGTTTTATTTTATTTTTATTTATTTATTTATTTTGTCAACATGTGTACAAGAAAACAGGTATGATATAAACATAAACAAAAGCAAAGTATGTATAGGTAAAAATTAGACAATAGGACAGAAGGACAGGGACGGTAGGCACGATGGTGCACTTATGCACGCCCCTTACAGACCTCTTAGGAATGGGGTGAGGTCTACTGTAGACAGTCTAAGGTTAAAGTTTTTGGGGTTTGGGGAAGAAACCACAGAGTCAGGTAGTGCATTCCAGGCACTGATTACTCTGTTGCTGAAGTCGTATTTTCTGCAGTCGAGTTTCGAGCGGTTTACATTGAGTTTGAATCTATTTTGTGCTCGTGTATTGTTGCGGTTGAAGCTGAAGAATTCATTGACAGATAGGACATTGTGGCAGATGATTTTATGAACTACATTTTGATCAGATCGAAGGCGACGTAGCTCTAAGTTGCCTAAGCCTAAAATTTCAAGTCTGGTGGAATAAGGAATTCTGTTGCGAGTAGAAGAGTGGAGGACTCTTCTTGTGAAGTATTTCTGGACTCTCTCAATTGTATTTATGTCCGATATGTAGTGCGGGTTCCAGACAGGTGAGCTGTATTCAAGGATTGGTCTGGCAAATGTTTTGTATGTTCTGGTTAGCAGAGTAATATTGCCAGAGAAGAAGCTATGCAAGATTAGGTTGACAACTCTTTGTGCCTTTTTGGCAATGTTGTTACAATGGACTCTGGCACTTAGGTCATTAGATATGAGTACTCCAAGGTCTTTAACAGAGTGAGGGTCATCTACAAGGTCGTCTACATGTTGTGAGTTAATATTTAAAAACATCTCCCGATGTCATCCATTTTGGATGTTCTTGTATACAGGTGAATGTACCAACTGGCAGAATTCAGAAAACATTCAGCAATCCACACACAATAATCTGGTTAGTACAGTCTTCTTGAACAGAACTGATTAGCTGCTATGAAGCAATGAAAACCTAAATGAGTGAATTTCTGGCTACTTAGCAAAAATTCTTGGCCACTGCTGGTTGTTGCATACAGTATGACTAATGAGGAAAGAAGGGGGGGAAAGGGCTAGGATAGATATTTAGTTCCTGAAGTGGTCTTCAGAATAAAAATCTTGCTTTCCTTCACTGCTCATCACAATATAGCTTCAAAAATAAATGAGAAAAATACAAATCATTATAGTAATTCAGAATCCTCATACTTGGATAAATTCCATTTGAATTAACAAGATTCACTTCCAGATTTGAGGTACAGATCTTGGCCATTAGCAAGATGAGCCACAGTGGCGCAGTGGTTAGAGTGCAATACTGCAGGCTATGTCTGCTGCCTGCCAGCTGCCTGCAATTTGGCAGTTCAAATCTCACCAGGCTCAAGGTTGACTCAGCCTTCCATCCTTCCAATGTGAGTAAAATGAGGATCTAAATTGTTGGGGGCAATATGCTGACTCTGTGAACCTCTTAGAGAGGGCTGTAAAGCACTGTAAAGCGCTATATAAGTCTAAGTGCTATTGCTATTTTTTTAAAATGAAAGAGTTTGAAAAAAAAAAACTTTTCAGTGGCTCCATGCTTCTTGATCCACACTTTATTGTTTATTACCTCATAACAATAATGCTTATTGTGATTATCTTTTTTTTCACAAAGAAAAAAAACCCCAATTGTATAGTACATAGAAAACATATCTGAAAGTTTGGCATAGTTTTAAAGGTAATGGCTAGAATGATACAGAGACAGAGCTTGTTCACACACACAAAATTTTCCAAACTGCTATCTGGATTTATATAACCTGGTTTAGTCCATTTTTAAAAAAAAAGTTTTTATTTTTATTTTTTAACACTCTCCACATATACATTAATACATATACCATAAACCATATCAAACTTTACATAGTTATACATTATTATCCAATAAACAATTAACAAACATCCTAATCTTGCACCTTATATAATCTTGTTACCTGTCTGTTTTCCCATAATATTTCATGTCACTCCCCTCCCTCTGCCTCCTCTTTTCCTTCTTTCTCCTTATCTCCCCCTTCCTTCTTCCCTCTTCTCCTTCCTCCCCATCCCTCCTTCCAGCCGCCCCCTCTTCTACACTCTTCCTTCTCCCCTCCTCTTCTCTACTTCCTCTTCCTTCCTCTTATTCCTTTCCTGAGTGTTTTCATTTATAATTCATTTTATAGTTAACAGACAGGTAGCTCATCTCCCTAACTTCACTTAATTAACGGCATATCTCTTAAACTTATGTTTTTTCTATATCCATATTTATATACATATTATTTGCTCTAGATATATTTTTATTATTATCTTAATACTGCCTCCTTTATGTGCCTAATTTTGTCACCTGGGTCTAACAACTTTTACTTTTCATTTTCCTCAACTTTATTCGGTGTTATTTATCATCTATATATATTCATTTTCCATCCAATCATAAAATTTCCCCCAAATGTTATAATATTCTGAGTCATCCTTTTCTTTGATTGTCATTGTCAATCTGTTCATCTCTGCACAATCCAATATTTTCTTGATTACCTCTCCTTTCGAAGGGTATTTTGTTGCTTTCCAATTTTGTGTAAATACAATTCTAGCTGCTGTGATTATATGAATAATTAAATATATATTTACTTTATTATATTTCTCTGGTAATATACCCAACAGGAATATCTCTGGTTTCAACTCTATACATTGTTGCAATATCTTTTCTATCCACATTTGAATTAAATTCCAATACGCTTTGGCTTCAGCACATGTCCACCACATATGATAAAAACTACCAGGTATTTGGTGATATTTCCAGCATTTCATAGATTTGTCTTTAAACATTTTAGCTATCCTTTCTGGTAACATTTTAGCTATCCTTTCTGACATGTGCCATCTGTAAAACATTTTATACATATTTTCTTTATATACTGTTGCCATTGTCAATTTGTAATTCCTTTCCCAAAGCTGTTGCCATTTGTCCAATTCTATCGTGTATCCAAAGTTCCTTGCCCATTTTATCATTGTGCCTTTCACTTGCTCTTGCTCTAACTTAATATACAATAAATAATTGTATATATTGTATTTATATACTCTTGCCATTGTCAATTTGTAATTCCTTTCCCAAAGCTGTTGCCATTTGTCCAATTCTATCGTGTATCCAAAGTTCCTTGCCCATTTTATCATTGTGCCTTTCACTTGCTCTTGCTCTAACTTAATATACAATAAATAATTATACAATTTTTTAATTAATCTTTCTTCCATTCCTATGAGTATTTCATCTAATTCTGTTTTTTTCTAAATTAATACCCTCTGTTTTAAAGTCCTTATCATATCTTGATTGTATCTGCATTCTCATGTACCAATCCATCTTTATCTCTTGTTTCTCCAATTCTTGAGCTGATTTCAATTCCTCCTTATCAGTTAAAATATCGTTACATCTCGCAATATTCCCCCAATTAATTCTATTTGGGTGGATTAGTGCTTCCATTGTTGATAACCAATACGGTATTTTCAAATAATGTTTCTCTTTTATCTTTTCCCACACCACGTACAAAGAATTCCTTATACAATGTATCTGAAAATAGCTATGTATTTTATTTCTTCCATACCATAAAATTGTGTGCCATCCTATGTCTAAATCATGTCCCTCCAAAGTCAAAAATCTTGTATTTCTTAGCAAAATCCATTCTCTCATCCATGGCAATGTTGCCGCATAATAATATAATTGCCAATTTGGTAGTCCAAATCCACCTCTAAGTCCTTCATCTTGTAGCATTTTTATATTGATCCTCGCCTTTTTTCCCTGCCAAACAAACTTCAAAATCATTTTATTTATCTCATTAAAAAAAATTTCCTCTATCCTTATTGGTATTGTAGAGAATAAAAACAACAATCGTGGCAATATGTTCATTTTAATTGTGCAATTCTTCCCATCAGCGATAATTGTAGATTTTTCCATTTTTCCAAATCTATTTCAGTCTGTTTCTTTAATCTATAATAATTATCTTCCTTGATTGTTATACGTCTTGCTGATAACTGGATGCCCAAATATTTTACCTTTTTTGTTATCTGTATATTTAACTTCCCAACTAATTCCTTCTTTTGTTTTTCCATCATATTTTTAACTATCAGTTTTGTTTTGTCTTTATTAATTTTTAATCCCATCACTTCTCCATATTTTTCAATTTGTTGTATTCATTTAGGTCTTGTCGCCCCTCCAGGGTGATTCTGACTGGTTCCGGTCCTATTCTGGTTCTCCAAACAGCTGGGATTCGGGATTTCCCCACGGAGCTACCACAGGAAACACCCGTAGCGCTGTGACGTTGGCCACGCTCCCTCTTGGTTTAGTCCATTTTCCATTCCATTCCATCATTACAAATTGTCAATTTCGTTTGCAATCAAGTACTTATTCATCTTTAAAATACAAAGTTACCACGGAGATTTTAGTCAACATTGTGTTTTTCAGAAACTATATGAATTCAGTACATTGCAACATAAACCAACTTACCTAACCAAAAATCTCCATGACAACTTTGTACTTTAAATATGAGTAAGTACTAGTTGTGATATACTGAGTTGGTATAGTTAGTTTCTGTGGAAAAAAATGTTGACTAGAATCTCTTAGAGGGATTATTGTTAGTCCTTGCGTTTAAAAATCTAGGAACCGTGATGGACACATCATTGAACAAACAGTAACACTTTAATTATGAAAAACAGCTTATCCCAAAGAAAGAGGAGATGGATGGAAGTTTTACCAATGTCCGAGCTGACCCATGAAATTTCTGAGAGCACCTTAGAGGAAAGATAAGAAAAATGTTGTCCAGATACAGCAGAAAATAAAAGAGAAATAAATGGATATACACCGTTGAGATGTGTGGCTGAAGATGGCTAAATCAAACTAGCAATTAAAGAATGTTAAATATTATACTAAGACAGTAGCAGAAACTGCTAATAAATTACAGTTATTAGAAGTAAAATTAAATCATTAATAAAATTAATCATTCAGATATCACCCCAAATTTCTGAGTTCATTTTCTTATTACTAAAATGCTAGTTTTGAAATGGGTTAAAAATGTTCTGAGAACTTGTTTTTATAGAGACCTAAGAGAAAGTACTGAATTAGATGCCAAACACCTACATTTTTTAAAGAAAGAGGCAGCATCCCTTTTGTCCATTATTGTAAGCTGCCTATTGGTGCTAATTTTTTATCTTCTTTCGCCAAAATTCCCCTTGTATGCCATCAATATCCACTAACTACAATCCACTTGTTTCAGTGTTTCACATTTACTGTAACTGTGAAGGAATGTAGTAGTGAGGAAACAGCATGAATATAACTTGAAGGTTTTTGTTTTGATATCCTTAAAAAACACAATAGTAGTTTAAAAATCATGCTATTTCTTTGCAGTGAAGAAATTGCTTGCCATCACGTTATCCATAAAAATTGGAATGTATGAAAAGAAAAATCACACCATGCTGAATTTATTGAGTGGGGGGAAAATTATTAACCAAAACACATGACTAGTCATTATTTCTTGATAAAAGTACTATTCAAGCTTTTTTTAGTTTCCATCTATGTATCTCTTTGGAAGAGAAAAAGACTATTGGAAAGTATAAAGGAAAATAAATAGCAATTTTGTTGAAGGGAATAAGACGTCATCCACTGCAAAATCTACTACAAATAAAGTAGAGTGAATATACAAAACAAGAGAAAGAAGGGGACAGGCAGACAAATGGGTTGGGGGGAATCGGAAATAGAAAACTAGCACATCAAATACTAAACTAGGACAGAATGTTCAATAAGTATATATATATTTTAAAAAAACTGATCATAATATTTCTATAGAAAAATAATTGAGGCAATTCCTAGAAATAAGTAGAACATGTGCAAGAGAAGTAGTGGAAAGGGTTGATTGACAAGAATATCTATAATAAATGAAATGTAAAGGTATCGGAAGAATACCTGGCCCAAATGAAGTTGAGAAAACAAGTTTTGAACCAAGGCATTTTTTGGGAAACTGTTTCCTAGTGAGCAATAACACTTATTTAGAGCAAGTTGTTTACTATTTCTGTTTTTCTTATTTTCTGGTTATGAAGTGTTTTAATTTCTTTGTAAGCTATTTTGATTAGCTAATGATCAGACAATCTTAAAATCCATCCACCAAGCAAGATATCTCCTACAGAAGAAGACTGGAACACAGGAGTCATCACAGCAAGTAAAGATTTTGTCAAAATGAGGAAATGTGCATCATGACTCACAATGCAAACTCTACCCTTTAAATATTTGCACTGTGATGGCACAGCACACATATTTTATTATTTTTCTCTCCACCCGTTAAACTCCTACGGATAACATATTGGATCATAAACAGTCCAATAAAATTACAAATTTTGCAGAAGTACAATAAAACTAAATCTTCATTGAACCTGGACAGATGAGTCTCAACTGCATCTCACTTTTTGTGACTATTCGCTTGCAATTTTATGTATCCTTTACCCTATGCTTCATGGGTATTCATGAATTCTTCTTATTTACAGTACAACGTTTCAAATATTAGATGTTGGTGAACTGTGGTGAAAGCTGAGTAATGGTAATAATTAATGAACAGTAGCTCAAAAATACAAACTTTTGGGAACAACATATAAGCAACTCAAATTTGGACGCTTTGAGGAGGAAAGACAGTTTAAAAAGACCAGGATAGAAAGGAAGGGAGAAGAGAAGGAAATAAGAAGAACTAGGATATATACTCTGAAGAGAAAGATCAGTAATACAGAACCAAGGTAATCAATGTGATGACAGTAAAAAAAAAGAGGCTAGTTTAGTTTTAAGAGCAATAGAAAGTTTTCATTTCCATTATCACGTTTTATGTATGCACCCAACAAGAGTGTTTAATTTAGAAACACATATATGCTTGAAGATACTAAGCAGTCCATCAGGATTTTTCTATTTCTTTTTCCTCAGGAACCATTTGTCACCAGATAATATTGTTGCCACAAATGAAGTAGAAAACTCCTTATATTGTGGAGTTCTTAGTGCTCTCTGAGCTTGGTTGTTTTCTTGCAGATGTTTCATTACCCAACTAGGTAACATCTTCAATGCTAAAAGGGAATGGGAATGTTTATCTAACAGTGACTTGCCCTATCAGTGTTGGTGGGAGTATCATTTTCTTCTCGATACAATAGTTCCTTGATTAGGAGTTTATTGTTTGATCGTTTACCTGACTTGGCAGTTCCTTAACTGGAGTGTTGCTTACTGCTTGATTGTTGGTGTAGTATTAATCCCTGCTTATCTGGATGTTGATTGCTAGCTGCAAGAAACTATCATGTGGTGGTGCAGTGGTTAGAATGCAGTACTGCAGGCTACTTCTGCTGACTGCTGGCTACCAGCAGTTCAGCAATTCGATTCTTACCAGCTCAAGGTTGACTCAGCCTTTCATCCTTCGGTAAAATGAGGACCCAGATTGTTGGGAGAAATATGCTGACTCTGTAAACCACTTAGAGAGGGCTGTAGAACACTATGAAGTGGTATATAAGTCTAAGTGCTATTGCTATCTGCAAGAAAACAACCAAGCTCAGACAGCACCAAGGACTACACAATTCAATGCTGAGTCTTTTTTTGAGAGTCCTTATGGAATTGTATTCACCTACTTTCCCTTGCCTTTCTTTCTTAAAATTCTGATTGGACTTCCAGCTCCACCCTGAAACTGTGTATTTTTTTCCTTTGATATGAACATGATAAATTGAAAGTGGAGCAGAAATTTGACTCACCATGAATTAATATTGCTTACAAAAGAACAAACCAAGAAACAAACAAAAACAATCTTAGCCTAGATTTCCTTGCTGATTTTTCAACAATATCATATAGAAGTAACCTGAAGAAATAAAATTACAACCCTGCTTGTGATAAGAAAACAAATTTGCAAAACAAAGCATAACAAAAAAAAACTTTAGGATGTTCATGCATTTTAAAAACAGTGGCACTGCAACTGATAATCTCTTTTCATCTGTATGCCCAAATGCAACCTAAAATCCTAACAAGAAGACAATTGTTGTCATCACTACTGGTATCTAAATACAGTTCTTTTCTTCCAATACCTAAACTTCTACTCTATCTTGACACTTGCAATTCTGGAACACAGTCACAGTCCACTAAGCTGATAAGGGACATTGGATTCAGTTGTATCAATTCTTCTGAAATCTATTTCCCAGTTTACAAAAACTAAACTACCTTTGGTAACTTATTTAAAGAAAGCAATCTGTGTGCTTCACTGCCTTTCCTCCAATACAGTTTTCCATTTATTCTTTCAAGGATTGTTTTTAACTCCAGTACATTTATTACACAGAAGAAAGGCTGAGGTCTTCCCAAAATTACCCCACTTCATCAAGTGATACTTTTTGGATGAGGATACAATATAATAAGGACTTCATAGACAGCATCATACACAACCTGCACACATCTAATGTAAATGAATAGTTACACATAAGCGAGGAAGGCTAAAGATCTCCTTTAATAAACCCTCCTTTTTCCACCTTGACTATTTTAGGAATGGGGCTCAAAAAACCAAAATCAGCTCAGTTTATATACAACCTGTCAAACTTGAATGGTGATCCCAGAACACCTTTTTATATTGCACTACATCAATCCAATCACCTGTACAGTATAATGCAGCAATGCAGGAGCAATGGCATTGTGACATCTTGTTGCCTACTTTCCCAATTTTTCTTTTGTTTCTCTTGCATTCCAGAGGCTAAATAATCCCCACAGGAAGCATGTGGTTTCCAAACGCTCCTTTGGAGGCTTCTTCAGATGTTCAGGCTTGAAAGTCCCTATTTCAGACTTTAAACAAAGTACCAAAAGATTTTGGGCAATTTCACTGAGCTTTCTTTCTTTCTTTCTTCCTTCCTTCCTTCCTTCCTTCCTTCCTTCCTTCCTTCCTTCCTTCCTTCCTTCCTTTCTTTCTTTCTTTCTTTCTTTCTTTCTTTCTTGTTAGAAGGGGGAGGGAATCAATCCCCGTGGAGGTCGATGGATCTTTGCTCCTTTTGAAGTCATTCTTACTTAGAAAATAAAACCGAGATTCAAATCTAATTAACAAATATTTATTTCAGTAGAAAATAATAAAAAGAATCCTTAGTAAGCTACATCTTATCGGCTAATGAATAAATCACTTCTGCTTTTGGCAGAAATGGCGGAAGAGAAGGAAGGAGGAAACCTCTGGAATGCAGGCATGCGTAGTAGAATATATCATACGTCTGCTTGACCATAAATACAAGAAACAGTAGAAAATATAGAGATGCACAAACTGACAATATTCACATCGTGACATTTCTTTCTTTCTTTCTTTCTTTCTTTCTTTCTTTCTTTCTTTCTTTCTTTCTTTCTTTCTTTCTTTCTTTCTTTCTTTCTTTCTTTTTTGGTGGTGTTGACTAAGTTGACCAATTTCTCCCTTGAGCTCACAGGAATGAGAAAATGTGTATGTCCTACCAAATTTTACTTAGGCATTTTAAAACATTACCTCTTTATTTTGGCAACATGACTGCAGAAACGTCTTCAGACAATGCTGGCTCACGTCCTTGAAACAGAAATAAGTAGTGCCCTCTATAGTTGGCAAGACCAGCAGAGTAAAATCCACAGGACTCCTCTTTATTTTGACTGCCATGACTGTCACTTGCTCTTTGAGCAGGAGTTATGAGTCCAGAAGGACCCCCAGTTTGTGTACAGAGTCTGAGTGCCAGCCCGTGTTAAGATGTTAAATTCCAAAACTGAAAGGTTCCAAAACTCAAAGCCATTCGGTCTTGCCAGGGCTCAGCTGAAACTTCTTGTTCCCTATCCAGATCCTCACAGCCTTTAGGCACCGAAAGAGGACATCAGCAGCCTCACTTAGTTTGCTAAGGGGAATTTGTGAATAATTGGGTAACATCAGCCCTCACCCCACATTAATGGATGGTCTCATCCAGTGATTTCATGTCCATGTTAAACAGAAGTGTAGAGAGTGCAAAACCCTGCAGAACTCCACAAAATAGGGGTCACAGTGAGACCCCACACTCCAAATTAATACCAAGTGGAATTCAGTCCCTAGGAAGGAAGATGATTAGCACAACAGGATCCCAACCCACACAGTTGATACGAAAAGATATCATAGTCAATGCCACCGAGAGGTCAAATAGAACCTGGCTAGATATTCTATCTCCACTCCAGGGGTGGGTTCTACCTCGCTGCCGGTTTGCTTCCTCAAGATGGCGATCACATGCACAGTGTCGGCTTCTACACATGCTCAGAAGAAAAATAAAATAAAATTTAAATTTAAATTTTAAAAAAAATCAAAAAAGAAAAAAAGAAAGAAAGCCGAAAACAAGATGGTGACTACATGCACAGTGCCGGAAACCTGGCTTCTGCACATGCTCAGAAGGAAAATAAAATAAAAAATAAAAAAATAAAAAATAAAATAAAAAAAGAAAGGAAGCCAAAAACAAGATGGGGACCACATGCACAGTGCTGGAAACTCAGCTTCTGCACATGCTCAGAAGAAAAAAAATTTAAAAATTCCCCAAAAAAATTCCCAAAAAGATGGCGGCGCCCATGCACCTGCACTGACCGATCCGGTTCGGTGACATCATTGTGATGTCACCAGTTGGCCACTACCGATTTGGGCAAACCGGTCCGAACTGGGAGGAACCCACCCTTGCTCCACTCCTGTCAGAGGTCACGCAAAAGTGCAACGAATGCTCTTTCAATCCCATGCCTGACCTGTCACCCAACTAGGAGGGGTCCACATAATCCACTTAAACCAAGAACTGCAGTTATTACACAAATGTTTCTCAACAACCTCTACCTTTGAATTTCCTTCCATATTTTCCCATTGATATTTCAACATATTCTCAGCATTACTGGATTACTGAACAGATTAAGTCTCTCAGTTGGAGCTTAACTACAGATTTGACATCACCTATACACATTGTTTAAAATTCTTCTTATTCACCTTCCTTTTGACTTTAGTTAAGTCCCTGTACCTTAACCAAGTACTTAGAGCTATATTTATCACTCTCCTTAGTCACTGCTAATAGCTCAACCTTTTGACAACTAAATCTCATAATTGTTTCTAATTTTTCTTTTTTTATTTTAAAAAATGTACTATTGATTTATTGTTTACTATGTACAAGACATAAAAATAATCTCTATCAGTATGCTGTAGGAAAGAGATACTATGCTTCTCTCAATTCCAGAATTTATTTATTCATCCATCCACCCATTCATCCAAATTTGAGGCCACCTTGCCCCTTGATGATGGCTGCTTGGTCTAAGATTAAAATGAAAAAGAACAAATACATAAATATAAGTTAAAAAACATTCTGGACAACCATAAGTTTTTTTTAATATAATTGTCTTTTACTCTGTCTGCAGATTTCCATAACACCTGAGATGTAAAACACTTGTAAGATATTTATTTTGATATCTTTGAAAACAAATTAGCTGGAAATAGGGATGCTGTTAAATTCCTTTTTTTTCTTAGAAATTCCAACTTTTCTTCCAAAAGGTATAAACAATTGTTACCATTTACTGCTTTTCATTCTGAATTTTAGCCTTTTCAGCAAAATTTGTTCAATTTACATTTTAGCTGCATACCTGGGGAATTCGCACAATAAACTACTTTCATTTGAATATATAATCGACGGGTAAATATTCAAAATGGTAAAGTGGATACAGGTTTTTTTTGGGGGAAATGCAATTTATCATATAAACTTCATAATTAGCTTGCCAAGTAGATACTTAATTTTCAGCGTGCTCTTGTAGCAGATTAAAGTGAAGGCCAGAATAATCAGTGGCAGACCTTAGGGGATTCTTTGATCAAAGTAATTGCTACCAATCTAAAATGCAGAGTAGCAAGACAATTCCCTACAAATAATCTGAACCACATTTCACAGATCTTGTTATGCTTCCATTTTGCTGAGGCTGCAGTGGTAGAACATTTTAGCCATTAAGAAGTCCACAAAACACAACTTTTAGAAAGTGAGGAAACAAGGGCACAAACAGCTACGAATCAATTTATTTATCAGTCAAGAAGCAATCTGTAGGAGCGAGCCTGCTGGCATTACGAGAGATTTTATGAAACACCTCTTTCTAATACAATTATAAGAATATTGAACCCACTGAGAGAAATATGATTATGAAGCTTACAGTATATGGAGCTTACAGTATATGTAGGTTTTCTTAATCCATGGCATTGTTCAGAATTTCACAGTAGTCCAAAATTTTCAGCATTAAAATAATGTTTATTGAGGGGAACATGCAAAGAAAACGGTAAACTAGAAAAATGGTTTGCTTATGAAGCAGCTGCACAACTTGAAGAAGAGGAAGACTAATCTGTGTTCACTATTAGAAGAGGGCCAATATATACAAAGGGAAAGACAGGACACAACTTAGTTAGCCTGAAGGGGGATGGTATGAATGGCATGCTGTGATGCCTAAAAATGTCCAATAATTGCATAAACCCAAGACTGTAACATCTGGCCTATAAGAACTAAAGCCAGACAATGACTAAAAAGGTAAAGGTTCCCCTTGCACATATGTGCTAGACGTTCCTGACTCTAGGGGGCGGTGCTCATCTCCGTTTCAAAGCCGAAGAGCCAGCACTGTCCGAAGACATCTCTGTGGTCATGTGGCCGGCATGACTAAATGCCAAAGGTGCACGGAACACTGTTACCTTCCCATCAAAGGTGGTCCCTATTTTTCTACTTGCATTTTTTTACATGCTTTTGAACTGCTAGGTTGGCAGAAGCTGGGACAAGTAATGGGAGCTCACCCTGTTATGCGGCACTAGGGATTCGAACTGCTGAACTGCCTACCTTTTGATCGACAAGCTCAGCATCTTAGCCACTGAGCAACTGCATCCCATAGACAATGACTAGAAAGCAGCAAAAAGACACAGAAAACACTTAGTCCTGAGCCGAGGTGGCACAGCAGTTAGAGTGCAGTACTGCAGGCTACTTTAGCTGATTGTGATCAGCAGTTCAGCTGTTCAAATCTCACCGGTTCAGGGTTGACTCAGCCTTCCATCCTTCCGAGGTAGGTAAAATGAGGATCCAGATTGTTGGAGGCAATATAAATATACATTGCTTAATGATGTAAACCGCTTAGAGAGTGCTTGCACTATGAGGTGGTATATAAATATCACAAATAAACAAATAAACAAATAAACAAATAAACAAATAAACAAATAAACAAATAAATAAATAAATAAATAAATAAATAAATAAATAAATAAATAAATAAATAAATAAATAAATAAATAAATAAATAAATAAATAAATAAATAAATAAATAAATAGTAGTCATCCAGATTCTTATAACTCAGATCTTGTGTCAAGCAAACAGTACAGTGGCACCTCAATTGCTTTGAAACTCATCAGAATTTGGTCCTTGGCGCATTTTGATGTGAAAATTTTGTTCTGGTACTTGTCATTTGTTTGGAACTTAATGCACAACTAGAACTTGTTGTCACTTGCCTTGTGATTTTATTCCTTGTGGGAAAAAATGTTTGGTACTTGACATTTTTTATTTTTGTTGCACCTCCCGGAACCAATTAACAATGATTATCAAGGTACCTCTGTACTTGATAAACCCTATTAATAAAATGATTCCTGCCATTTTTATCTCGGTGGCTCCAAATATTCTTTGATCTTATAAGCTTGTTCTTAATTTTCCATATCTTTGGTCCTTGCAAGTCTTCAGGTTTGCAGAGATAAATGGAGAAAATAATAACAAAACAAAAACCCTTCACTTTTTCTCCCCCAAATTCCACCATCCTGCCCACTTACTGGAGAGACAGTATTTAGAAACCTCAATTAGTCAATAGGCCACCCAAAATTAAGATTAATCCATCATAACAGAAATTAAGCACAGAAATTAAGCATACATATGGGAAGTTGAACAACTAGCCTCGTGGTGCGACCGGAACAATCTGGAACTGAACACACTCAAAACCATGGAAATGGTGGTAGACTTCAGGAGAAACCCTCCCATTCTTCCACTTCTTATAATACTAGACAACACAATATCAACAGTAGAGACCTTCAAATTTCTAAGTTCTATCATATCTCAAGACCTAAAATGGTCACCTAACATCAAAAACGTCATCAAAAAAGCACAACAAAGAATGTTCTTTCTGCGCCAACTCAGGATGCTCAAACTGCCCAAGGAGCTGCTGATACAGTTCTACAGAGGAATTATTGAGTCTGTCATCTGCACCTCTATAACTGTCTGGTTCGGTTCTGCAACCCAACATGACAGACACAGACTTCAGAGGATAATCAGAACTGCAGAAAAAACAATTACTGCTAACCTGCCTTCCATTGAGGACCTGTATACTGCACAAATCAAAAAGAGGGCCGTGAAAATATTTACTGATCCCTCGCATCCTGGACATAAATTGTTTCAACTCCTACTCTCAAAACGACGCTATAGAGCACTGCACACCAAGACAACTAGACACAAGAACAGTTTTTTCCCAAATGCCATCACTCTGCTAAACAAATAATTCACTCACCGCTGTCAAACTATTCACTAAGGCTGCATTACTATTACTATTAGTCTTTTCATCGTTCCGATCATCCATCTCCTCCCACTTATGATTGTAACTTGTTGCTTGTATCCTTACGATTTATATTAATATTGTTTCCTGATTGCTTATTTGTACCCTATGACGATCATTAAGTGTTTTTTACCTCATGATTCTTGACAAATGTATCTTTTCTTTTATGTACACTGAGAGCATATGCACCAAAGACAAATTCCTTGTGTGTCCAATCACACTTGGCCAATAAAGAATTCTATTCTATTCTATTCTATTCTATTCTATTCTATTCTATTCTATTCTATTCAGATACTCCTTCGACCTCTCCATTAAATGTACAGTATTTTTATAATTCATAAAGCAAATTCTCTTTCATTGCATTTGGTAAGAACTATTGGAAAAGTACAGAAGAATTGGTCTGGGCAGAGTGTAGGTGTGCAATAATTTAAGTAAAGGAAATTTAAACATTTGAAAGGTGAAGAATTTTTTAAAACAACAAAAATGGGAAGATTCATGGAATGTTGTGTTAGTAACATGACTTACAAGTAGTTGTTAGATTTTGAGCAGAGTGGTACAGCATGAGTGAGATATATTGTAGTTCTGCTACGTATTGTGTCCAAGGTCTAAAGTGATTGTGTGTGTGTGTGTGTGTGTGTGTGTGTGTGTGTGTGTGTGTGTGTGTCTTTGCTGTTTGATATTTTATCTTTTTGTGACTCATGCTCCAATTCTGGATTAAAATTAGGAGCGTCTAACTTTTACTGGCCCAAAAATTGCTTGAAACCAGAACTTTCTACAAGTGTGTTCTTTTTGTTACAACTTGTTTTTGCTCAAAGATAACTAGATATGTTATCAGTGCACACATAAATGAGCCTCACAGAGAATATAACCACTTGTATCCAAAAAAATCCAAAACAACCCAGTATTTTTGGTTTTCTTAAGAAATGGTTATTTATTGATTGTTTCTGGGCTGAGTTTATCTTTTAATTAATGCAAATTTTATTGATTGTTTGTTTGGAGAACATGGGAATTCATTGCTTCTTCTAATGAACTTGTCCACTTTGATTGGTGTAGTTTTCCTGATATCTTTACTGGATTTCTGTCCTCTGTATTGAACCTTGCAAACACCAAGTCTGATTTTATTCTTAAGATACTTTGATGATGCTGGTGGGTAAATCTCTATACAAACATTGGCAGATTGGAAAATCAAGAAAAGAGAGATAACCAAAACTAATTAACACTTTTCTTAATTTCCCAGATCTACTTCTCAAGATAACAGATGAATAATTACATTAGTGTTCCTGCTGTATATTGTAACATACCACTAGAATATATAATTTTTGACCTCAATATCTGTTAGAATTCACATGTTATGTAGCAGTCAGTGACTAATAGCAGCCCCTAAAATAGCAACTGAGGAGAGGTGGTGATTTTACAAAATTAGAATTCAGTAGTTCAGTTGGAGGACATTGTTGATTGTGCCTTTAGCAGGATGAAAGCTTGCCAGATATTCCTTCATTTACTATATCATTACCTGTTAGAAAAAAACACTAGGGTATCCCACACTGTAATATCCATGGATTTATAGATTTTCTTAGAACTTTCATTTCAGATTTCAAGCATTTTATTAGCTTTCTATGTCTTCAGTACATTTTGGATTATACTTTTTAGATTAGACAATTATGAATGTTGTTATTAAAATGTTAATCTCTGCATGCAAGCCAGTTTAAAAATGAACAAAAGAGAAATAGAAATTAAGATGTTTGATCCTGAAGCTTTAATGTGACCGATGTGAATTTCTATTTTGTACTCCTTATTGTGATCACATGCCTAGAAATCCATGAATGTCTATCAAACCTAGAAAATAGATAGATAGTTGGAGCTGCTGTGGCCTAGAGGTGAAGCTCTTGCCTCACAATCAGGAGGTTGTGAGTTTGATCCTAGGTAGAGGCAGATATAGGTTCTCCTGCTTGGGCAGGGGGTTGGACTAAATGACCTGCAAGGTCCCTTCCAATTCTGTTAATCTGTTAAGATCTGTTTAGATAGATAGATAGATAGATAGATAGATAGATAGATAGATAGATAGATAGATAGATAGATAGATAGATAGATAGATAGTAGATAGACAGACAGACAGACAGACAGACAGACGGCAGACAGATGATACATATTACATTCTATGCCACTTAAGAAGAAGATTGAAAATGTTAGTATGATCCTGAGTCTCATCTATTTGTGTCAACACCATGTAATAGTCATTCCTAAATAGAGTCATCTTTTACTTGATTAAGAAGTTGCCATAAGTAAAAGGGGAATCTCCATTTTCAATGTTACAAATAAAGTATGACTCAATACACAGGGTTTCAAATCCAAGCACTTAAGAAGGTAGATTTCAAAGTCCTTTCTCTAGCTGAATAATTTGTCACTTTCAGATTTTTCCTCACATTTCAATGCTTAATTTCCATCTTCTTTCTGTACCAATTATGAAAGCACTTATACATTTTAGAACTTTCTCATCATGAAAGATGAAGCAAACAAAAATCTATTCATCCCTAAAATCACTTCTGCACTCTAGCAAAGCTTCCATTAGAATGACGGTTCCCTCAATTCTAGAAATTTAACTAGCTTTTGTTCAAGAGGCAATATGTTTGATTGCTCATTAGAGTTTATGGAAATTTCATAACTTCTTCTGCAATTTTATTTGTAGAAGCCAGATTTTTCCTCACTAGTGTCACACTGGAGGAATTAGGAGAAAAAGCTATCCTTGAAATCAGGAAGATTTCTGGTCTAATCACTAGATAAGACCAAAGAGAACATTATAATCTGCACCAGGCCAGAAATAGTAACATCACACCAAGAAACACTTCTAAGTCCCATTTAATTTAAAAGGAGGATAAAGTATGTGTTTAAATGGTTCCCACTGAGATCAATGGCACATGAAAGCACTTAACTTTGTCTAAATTGTGCCCAGTGTATGCAAATTGTTGCAAATTACAATTGAAATGGCATAAGTGACCTTTTCTTTGCAGAGCCAATCTTAAACCCACTAGAGAAAAGTATATACTCAAATGCTGTTCATTTTATTTGTTAAAATCAATGTGCTTTATTTTTTTAGCCACGAGCCCTTTTCTATGAGCAACATAATCTACGGACAATAATGGGTTTGTATCTAGCAGTGCAAACAATGCTTATCTTTATTTTTATAGTCTGGGCTCTGTTTGCTTTCAAAAAAGCAAACGAGCTTGGTAAAGAATGATAAATAATACATCATATAAATAAAGCACTGTTTCTCAATTATTTGCAAGGGGAAATAGATTTATCTAACACAGAAGTTAGATTTATATCGTTTTTCACCACTGGGATCACTACTATGGCTCCTGAAGGATTTTGTGGTCTCATGTGAGTAATAAGATGAGGTACCCTCTTTACCCAGATCCAATTAGGATGGTTAAGGATTAATTATCCTTAGGTCCAAATGCAGTTCCTTCAGAGTCACATGTCAGAGCACATGGCATATACTTCAGCTTTTTAACCAGGGTCATCTCTCTGGAGGAGTGAAAAGAGTCAAGGTGATGGCCATAACCGTAAGATTTAAGTCTGTCCCTTTTTTATATGCATCACAGGGTTATCACAGGCAGAATTTTAATTACCTAATCACTGGCTGCCATCTTGATTTTCTTCCATACTCACCCTGCAGATGCTCCCATTTCCAACAGCCATTTGCTACCTTTGATTTCTGCTATATGAAGTGGCTCTGTCACTCTGCCAGTGAACTAACCCTGAAACCAGCTAGCCATAAGCAATCTCTTAAGTCATCCCAAGACTATACTTGAATTTAAAATCTCCAATCTCTTATATCACAAAGTTTAGTGGCGGTTTCACAGTGTCAGGTTATATATGTCCTGGAAAGGAGCTTAAATTACAAACAGGATCCCCAATGGAAATAAATGATGTACTGTATAAATTGATTGAAAGTAATGCCATTGAATTATGTTCTACTTCACCCATTGGCTGCCATGAGGTAAAATGAACAAATTAGATCCCTCTTTACTCTATACCACATTCCTAATTCAAAGCATAATAAGGCTGTAACTCCTTTTAGAAATTTAAAATGATTTTGGCAACACCTAATAAATGTCAGATTTATCCTTTTCTTCTCCTCATAATTGTAATTAAGTGGATGTTTCTTTCAGTAAAAAATCCTCACACAAAAAAGGTCACCCATTCATATATTTTAATATAAGAAATGTTTCCTAAAATACATTTAATTTTCAACACAATCAAATCTATTTATAGTTTAATAAAACTATTGTTATATGAGCTACTTTGTGAGGCACAAATTACAATTTGAAACTTGTGGGCCTCATGCAGAAGTCCCAGTCAAACCAGAAAATCAGATTAATTAAAATGGTTGTCTCTTCATCCAATTTCCTCAGCTGAACTTCCTCTCCAATATCCATGAGACGCTGTTTTTCATTGCTCTCTGAACATGATATAGAGATATCGCTGAACGGATATTACATCTAAACTCCTATGGGAACAGAAGCAGCTTGAATATTTGAGAGGTGAAGAGGAAGGGAGGGAGGCACAGAAAACAGACGTACATAGAAAAGGGATTAGAACTCTGTTATTTGGCAAATCTACTGTTTGCTAGGATGAGGGCATTTTCCTTAGACCTTTCAAATAATAATAATAGAATGGAATGGAATAGAATTGAATAGAAGAATAGAATATTTGGCCAAATAAGTCAAATAAATATAGACCCAGAAAGAATTTGTTTCTGGTGCAGAAGCTGTCAATGTACATGCAAATATACTTTTCAAAACATATACTTGAAAGGCTTAAAGAAAAGTTTAGATGGGCAAAATTGAAGGGCCAATTGGGATTTTTTTTCTCTTTTGATTTTGAAATGGTATCATCCTTACCATCATTCATTTGTCATAAATTCATTTGCTGCCTATCTTGTCATGGGCCTACTCTAGGCATGATACAATACTAAAAAGGAAGAAAATGAAAGGAGTGTAAACAGAACAGAAGCAAAATGGTAACATCCATAAAATAAACAATGCAAAAAGAACACAACGACATCAGTATGATAACCAAACATATGGACGGGTGGAGAGCAGAGAGCAAAGGGGAGAGAGGTGGAGTCTGCCTTCAATCCATCAGTCACCTCCAATGTGGAACTCCCCATTTGGTCCCAAATTACAAAATGTTAGAGATCACAATGTTAGTTTTCAAGTCCTGCTCATCTCAACATGACAGTTTTTAACATGTATGGACAGAGATGGTTCTGAGGCAGAGGTGGGATTCAGCAGGTTCTGACCAGTTCTGGAGAAGCAGATAAAGCAATAAAAACTTGGCTCTTCCGGCAGGCGGGGTGAAAGTGAGACCAACTAGACCAGATATGGGTCTCCCCCCTTGATTATGAATGTGAGATACTCTTTTTAATTTTTGTAGTTTTTAATTATTGTACTTTTTTTATATTGTGGAATGGATTCTGACATGTTGTGAGCCGCCCAGAGTCTCCTGGGAGTTGGGCAGCATAGAAATCCATTTAAATAAATAAATAAAATAAACTGGGAGCAGAAATTTTGAGTAGTTTGGAGAACCGGTAACTGGCCCTGCCCCCATCTATTCTCTGCCTCTCGAGTCCCAGCTGATCTGGAGGAAACGGGGATTTTGCAGTAACCTTCCCCTGGAGTGGGGAGGGAATGGAGATTTTACAGTATCCTTCCCCTGTCATGCTCACAAAGCCATGCCCACAAAGCCACACCCACAAAGCCATACCATGTCCACAAAGCCATGCCTACAGAACCGGTAGTAAAAAATTTTGAATCCCACCACTGATATAAAACCAGGTTTAAGGGACATGTGCCACTCTTGGGCTAAAAGATGTGCCCTCCACCACTCCACCTGGATCTAAATAATTATGTAGTCTTCATATCGATATAGTTTTTGATTTGCCATTCTTGGACTGTTGATTATACCACTGTCTTAATTCTGACTGTAGGTATATATGTGTTCGTATATCTTCTTTTGTGTAAGAGGGCATAAATAACTCTGGCAAACTTTGCATGCACAAGCTTTCACTCAAGGTAATAAATTCATTTGGGGTACTTTCTATTATGCCTGTATAATCAATTCCTCTAGATGGCCAGGAAGTCATTTCTCTTTTAAAGTTAATTCAATGCAAATCTGGGGAAGATTTAGATGCAGTGAATGCTTTTTATTTTTCTGACTTTATCTCTTTCGCAGCAGGGATTCAATTTTCCTCTCTTACCAGAAAACACAATACTGCCAAGAATAAGGATGTGTTTATTGGAAACTTTTTGAAAGACAACCTGTGCCCAGTAGTAATGAATGAATTTTAGTTTTTAAAAAACAAACAAACAGGAAAAAAAATAAAATAAAAGGCACAGAATGGTAGTTTTCTCTTCCATTCGCACAATCCAAGATTCTGTTTATTGTCAATTTTTATATTGTCGATCAGTATTTTTCAAACTTGGCAACTTTTTTTTAATTCAAAAAGTTTTATTAGTACAAAGTACAAACATTTTTCTCTTTTTCTCCCCCCCTTCCCCCCAACCCCCTCCTCTTCCTCCCATCCTCCCCCCCCCCGACTTCCCAGAAAAAGCACAGGGTATAGTATTCAATAAACATAAAATTAAAATATACTAACAGATTATAAGTTCAAAATTTCTCTAGTTCTTTTAACTCCTCGTTATTTAAAACCTTTTAAACACATTCTCAAAACTTAACATATATCATTATTAAACTATTTCTATCTTCTTAATCTGACAAACTTGGCAACTTTAAGGTGGGTGGACTTCAACAACTTGGTGGCAGGGGAATTCTGGGAGTTGAAGTTCACACATGTTAAAGTTGCCAAGTTTGAAAAACACTCTGTTTATCTTATAAATATTAGTTATTATAGAGGGTATAGCATTTGAAAATAGCAACCAAAAATCCTTCTATCTACTTTGCCAAGGCTGCAGTTTATAAACTAGATAAAATTATGCACAAAGGGGAGGACAATGCACTAAAACTCTCCCTCAGAATTTAGTAATAGTTGAAAAATTGAATAAAAGCTATTAAAAATGTGTGACCTGCTTTTAAGTGAGAACGTCAATCTCTTAGTAAGGGGGAAAAAATCAAGACAGAAAAAAAATTGCTTAATATTTATCTAAGGAGCTTATTCCCTTCCAATATTTAACAAGCACCGCATGGAACTTTCATATAGTTTGTGAAGTTGGCTGATTCAACCTCAACTGAACAAACATTCTGGAGGTAATGTTCCAAGAGTCATTGGATTCTTACCGGCATAAACTCTTATCTCCTTCTGCCCCCCAATGTGTAGTGTCCTGAACTCTAAATTTTTGAAGTGTTTGTAACTGGGCAGGTTTTGAAATCCAGATTTTTCAATGAGTAGTGATGTATCAGTTAAAAAAGCCAGTGAGTTAGTCTCAGCCATAACAGTTGGATTATATAATGGTAAAATGTTGTTTTTGTTGTGTGTCAATCTTTTATATCCACATAAACCAACAATAACAAAGTAACAGAATTGGAAGGGACCTTGGAGGTCTTCTAATCCAACCTCCTTCTCAGACAGGAAACCCTATACCAGGGGTATCAAACTCAAGGCCCGGAGGCTGGATCTGGCTGATGGGTTGCTTAGATCTGGCCTGTGGGGCTGCCCTGGAAACAGCAAAGGACCAGCTCACAGGGCCTTTGCCAGCGAAACGGAGCTAGGGAGGGCTGCCTGCAGCTCTTTCAAGCTCCGTTTTCATTGCAGAAGGTTGCAGGAGGCCATCGCAGCCAAAAATAGAGCTTGCACAGGCTGTGGGCAGCACTCCCAAGCTCCGTTTTCGCTGGCAGAGGGTTGCAGGAGGCTGTCGCAGCCGAAACGGAGCTTGAGAGCCCGTTTTTGCTGGCAGAGCACTCGAACCATGACAGGCACCCCCGACACAAGTGATGTTGAGCTGGCCATGCCCACCCTGGCCATGCCCCCCATCCCCCCCAAGGTCAAACACAACCCTGGTGAAATTGACTTTGACACCCCTGCCCTATACCATCTCAGACAAATGATTGTCCGATCTCTTCTTAAAAACCTCCAGTGTTAGAACACCTACAACTTCTGGAGGCAAATCATTCCACTGATTAATTGTTCACCCCAGGTTTATCTCCTCCTGCCTAAAGTCAGGGCAGCATGTCTACCATTGTCCTATCACCACCATCTTCAGGGGTGCTCATCTTCGGAGAGGGTTCACTCATTTGTGCCTCAGGGAACAGCTATCAGAACATTTGCACATAGATACAAAAGTACAGCAAAAATTAAGAAAGGTGAGGCCAGTGGTTGGGTGGAAATGTTCTAAATCTCTTAAGCATGTTTATATATGAGGTTTAAAAACAACAGAAGGTGAATCCATGGTGAGTAGTTCCACCTTTAATAGTACATATGCATTTATATCATAAATAAGTATAAGGAAATATTTTCCACACACATTTTAGTTATTGTCAGTATCACAAGGTCCATGTTGTTGTTGTTAGTTGCTAAGTCGTGTCTGACTCATCACGACCCCATGGACAACGTTCCTCCAGGACTTCCTGTTCTCTACCATCCCCCCGGAGTCCATTTAAACTCACCACGACTGCTTCAGTGACTCCATCCAGCCACCCCATTCTCTGTCGTCCCCTTCTTCTTTTGCCCTCAATATTTCCCAGCATTAGGCTCTTCTCCAGTGAGTCCTTCCTTCTCATTAGGTAGCCAAAGTATTTGAGTTTCATTTTCAGGATCTGGCCTTCTAAAGAGCAGTCAGGGTTGATCTCCTCTAGGACTGACCTGTTTGATCGCCTTGCAGTCCAAGGGACTTGCAGGAGTCTTCTCCAGCACCATAGTTCAAAGGCCTCAATTCTTTGGCCCTCAGCCTTTCTTATGGTCCAACTTTCACAGCCATACATTGCAACTGGGAAAACCGTAGGACATATGCATTTATATCATAAATAAGTATAAGTAAATATTTTTCACACACATTTTAGTTATTGTCAGTATCACAAGGTTCATGTAGTTGTAAGCTAAGCAATGCCACATAGCTTAGCTATACACCCTACTCTTATGTTCTTCCTAAACCCTAGAACAGGGTTTTAGAATAGGGCTAAAAATATTAGACTTCTTGATGATAGACAAAGCCTATTTAAAGTTTCCAGTAGACATCTTATTCAGCATAACATTGTGTTTCTTAATTTGTTATTTGAAAGCTGCTATCAAATGCAGGCAGCACAAAGCAGCAACCGTGACAGATGAATACGGGGACTGACAACTTTTCAGCTTTGACTGAAATAGCGTCTCTTGTTCCTGTTTTGCATTTTGAATTTTTTTACATGATTATCATTAGGTCACAGCTAAAAAAAATATTCTCATGTGTGATCAGAGGTACAGTATGATTTTTTTTCCTGTTCAATCATGTCCAATGGAGATTTTTTGGGGACAAATCCCTGCAATTTTGTTGAGAATATTTTTCAGAAGTTGCTTGCCATTGACTTCTTCCTAGGGCTGAGAGAGACGGACTGGCCCAAGGACACACAGCTGGCTTTGTGCCTAAGATAGGACTAGAATTCACAGTCTCCAGATTTCTAGCCTGATGCCTTAACCACTACACTAAACTGGCTCTCTCATTATGATTTAAGCAACTGTAAATATTGAGCCAGGAAAGAAATGTGTCTGCCGAGATAAACAGTACCCAAACAACACTTTTAAATATCACTTTCTAGAAAATAATTTGAATATCAAAAGGTAAATGAAGAATAAGTGAGGTACAATGTGCAAAGATTATTTCTGAACAGCATAATGTTACACATTACTGACAGATTTTTATTCATTCAACAATGTGCATGTTTTAATTCTGGTAGATTAAGGTTTATACCGCAACTGATGTACCTGGTTCTGTCATCAGAAATTGTAAGAGCCATTGTAATAAATATCTTCTTGCCTGTTCTCTTGTATTTGTTCCAGACTTTCTTCCTCACAGGCAATTATTTTCACTTGTTAAGAGAGAGAAATTAAAGATAAAGCGACACACTTATAGCCATTTCTACTCTCACAGGTTCTGTGATTATGTTTTATATGTCAGACACAATCAGAATTAATATACAAGTCCTTGAATGAATTGCAGTGAATGCAGGGGAAATCTCAAGGACTTAATGTCACAAGGAAGGACCAATACAAGCACAGCTACTTTTCTACTTAGATCTTCAACAAATATTTAGTGATGCTGCATGGTGTTGGTAAGAGGGCTAGAGGGCTACGGTTTTATTCTTCCACAGACCGAAGGAACACATGGAATTTAATGTCTGCAAAAGTTAATAGCTGCTGAAGCATCATTGATGACACCTATACTGCTAACTGACCTTGGTAATTTAATTGGTGAATTAATTATAAATATTTACTTTCCATAATTTCTAGGGCATAGAGCAGTGATGGCGAACCTTTTTTCCCTCGGGTGCCGAAAGTGTGTGCGCGCGCACTGTTGCATGTGCGTGAGTGCCCACACCCATAATGCAATGCCCCTCCCGCACATCCCGCCCCCTGCACATGCGTGCGTGACCCCCACGCATGCGCACACGACCCCCCTGTTTTGGCTTCCCATCCCAAAACAGCGGTGGGAGGGGGGAAAAACATCCCATCCCCAGAACTGGGAGGGGAGAAAAGTGTCCCATCCCCAAACGGAGCTGGGAGGGGAGGAAAGCTTCCTTTCCCCAAACGGAACTGGAGGGGGGGAAGGCTCTTTTCCCCAAACGGAGCTGGAGGGGGGAAAAGCCTTGCGTGCCCAAACAGCGCTGGGGTGGAATCTCCAGAGATCTGGGAAGGCACGGGCTGCAGAAAGCGAGGAGAAAGCATGCGTGTGTCTGACCCGAAAATCAGATAGCCAGCGGGAGGCACCTGCGCAGTGGAGCTAAGCTGGTAAATGGCTCGCGTGCCTGCAGAGAGGGCTACGCCGTGCCACCTGTGGCACGCGTACCATAGGTTCGCCATCACGGGCATAGAGGGACCATTTGTACATACTGTGCTGTATATAAACATCTCGCCAAAACGCCTACATTGCTAGAGCAGCCTAACCAACCTCCAGCAGAATTTGTTCCACAGGTATGTCAGAGTCAGCTATTGATCTGCAAGTAACTGGCAGTTATCCACTTTCTGTTCCCTGCTTTTTTACTGTTTTAAAGTACACATTTTCTGCCTACCTCGCTCAAAAGGAAACGTGTTCCTAATTATAGAAGGCTTTTGTTTTTGTTTTTGGGTAATGTAGTCAGCTGAGCCAGAATTTAAATTGTATCCCCTTGTATAACATTGGATCATAAAATAAGCAAATGTCATTGTGCTAAGCTATTGATTTTCTATCTTTCTCATAAGTTCTGCTCTTCAGCAATTGTATATTCAGAAAGTGTTTTCCACAGGTAGCTAGTATTCAATAAGTATAAGAACCTCTCTCTCTCTCTCTCTCTCTCTCTCTCCCTCTCTCCCTCCCTCCCTCCCTCCCTCCCTCCCTCTCTCATTACAGCTAGCTAGCTAGATTTTATTGCACTGGCTAATGAAAACATTTAATATTTGAACAGGAATATTTCTTAAAATGGTGATTATAGAATATTTAGCAGAATGCAACTCTAGATATTCTTTTTTTAAAATAAAGTTTATTAAATTTTACACATTAAAAAAACATCTTATATACATTTCTCTCAATCCTGGAATATCGACTTTCATTTACACTGTTTCCATATGTATTTCCGATCTTATTACATTACACATACTCTACATACTTATTTATATTTGTATATTTGCATTTGTTTATATATATCTATACTTTTACATACATATACTAATAACATATTAACTTTTCCTATTCTTTAACCAAAGGTACCATTTATCCCATACCATGTAGAATTCTTTATCACTTCTATCTTGTAATTCTAGAGTTAACTTATTCATTTCCGTACAATCCATTATTTTTTTGATTATCATGTTATCTGAAGGGTTGCTATCTGCTTTCCATTGCTGTGCATACACTATTCTTGCTGCTGTTAGAATGTGGATTATAATATACTGAATTTCTTTTGTGTATGTTCCTTTTATTATTCCTAATAGATACATTTCTGGTTTAAATTCAGTTTGGTGACCTATATTTCTTGTATCCAAATTCTTATTTTCGGGACCGCATCCTATCACATACCTCCCTACGACCAGTTAGGTCCCACAGAGAGGGCCTCCTCAGGGTCCCGTCGGCCAAACAATGTCGGTTGGCAGGGCTGCGGGGGAGGGCCTTCTCTGTGGGAGCCCCGTCCCTCTGGAACCAACTCCCACCAGAGATCTGGACTATCCCCACTCTACTGGTCTTCCGCAAGTCCGTAAAAACATGGCTCATCCGGCAGGCGGGGTGAATAAGAAGATCAGATTCCCCATGAATGGTGTTTTTAATAATGTTTTAATATTGTTTTAATTTTTAAATTGTTATAATTGTTTTTATTGTACATTTCTTATCCATGTTGTACGCCGCCCTGAGTCCTACGGGATTGGGCGGCCTATAAGAGCATAGAAATAAATAAATAAATTTTGTTCCAATATTTTTTGGCTTCTGAGCAGTGCCACTACATGTGGAAATAGGATCCTTTCTCGCTTTTACACTTCCAACACTTCCGACTTAAGTTTGAATTAATTTTTGCTATTTTTGTGGGGGCTAAGTGCCATCGGTAGAACATTTTATATAGGTTTTCTTTGTCAGAAGCTGACATTTTTAATTTGTAGTTTTTGGTCCATAGTTTTTCCCAGTCTTCCAATTATATGTTATACCCAAAAAAATTTTTGCCCAAGTTATCATGTTTCTTTAAATTATCAATTTTTATTATTTTTTTCCTTGCCAGGTTATTAACATTCCCTCTGGTAATAGCCATCTAAATAAGATGTTTATTAAGACGTTTATTAAGTTGCCTTGCTAGAAATTGGTAGTCTCTTCTGTGTTTCCTTACCCATCTTGGAATTTTTTTGAGTACCTGTATCTCTTTTCCTTTGTATATCAAGGTTTCCTCCCTAGTTATTTTATATATTTCATCTCGCAATCTCCTTTTCCTGATGTGCACCTCCCTTGCTAACTTATGGCATCTGGCATAATTTGTATGCACTCTATAAATTTCATCTATTCCATCTAACACTTCCTGTCTATCTTTATGTAATGTTTCTGCTATTAGTTCCGCCATAGTCTCTTTTAAATCTCCTCTTTATTTTCTATCACATTTTGGAATCTTAAAAAGTAGGCTGCTCATTCCATTTTGAGATGAATGATTGATTCCTCCAACTCCCTATTTATTGTCATTAATTTTTTGTCTACCACTTCCAATTTTTTTCTGTCTGCTCAGTTCTATTTTCCACTTTTTATTTTGTGTTCATTTTTCTCTATCATTTGTTGTATTGTACCCACTCTATTTCTGTATGTCTCCTCTCATTTCTTTGTGATTTTTGTCCATCTTCTCCTGCATCTTTATCATCGTTTCTTGTATTGCTAACAGTGTTGTCTGCAACATCTGTACAGTTTCTGCATTACTTGTTTTCTCAGTATTTAGCATACCTTCTATCGATCTCTGCCCTGCAGGGGATGCTGTTGTTAATGTTGGGTTAGATGTAGTTTTCTTTCCAATTTTTGGGATAGTGGTTGTGGTAGACATTTTTACTATATTATAGAAATGTTCCCACTTCACCGAATAGTTATTTATATATTGTTTACTAGTTCTGATTTCAAATTGTAGTCACTTATTAATCAGTCTAATCAATCAAATTTCCCCAAATTCTTTAACCCAATATGTATCATCTTTAATTCATCCATATAATCTATCAAAAATATTAAATACTTATATAATATAATGCACTTATTCAAGGTCAAAGGAGAAAAAAGGGAAAATATTTCTAACAATAGTTCCTTCGCTATATATAAGAATAAATATATGTATGAGAATAAATAATTAATTCAACCAGCTAATAATCGTTAAGTTTCAATAGTAAATGCTTAATAGTTATTTAATTATAATATAAATATCTAATAATAATATACTCTTATAAACCTTATATTTCAATAATATATTTATATATTCTTCTCAATTCTCAGTTCTTTGAAGTCCCCCTTATTTCTTATTTCATCTGCTATTTATTGATCTCCCTTCAGTTTTTTAACTATGTTATAATATATTCTCTAACATTCAATTATTTATTATAATTGAATGTTAGAGAATATATTATTTAGTCTCCAGTCTTTTTTGCCTCCAACCTTTCTGCTTTCTTCCTTCTGGCCTCAGGCTTTTATCCTCTTCTGGCAGAGTTCATTTGAATAACCACTCTGGTTTTGGTCGTCATGTTCTGGTATCTTCACTTAAAGCTCTATTATTGCCACTCACATCTGAAGTCCATCCAGTCCTTTCCCGTTCTTCTTTCCACTAGCCCTCATTTCACTTTCTTTCACATTTCTTCTGTGCTCTGAAGTCCTCACTTACAACTTTCCTCTCAGCTTTCCTCCTCACGTTTAGATTCAGACCCTCGCTTTATTTTCTGTCTGCCATTTCTACTCATTCTGGGGTCCTCGCCTGAAGCTCTTCTCTCCATGATAGTGTCTAGCGCTCGTACACAAGTCTATCCAACTTTTCTGTTCCGTTCCTCTTCGGCATCCACTTTGTTCCCCCCCTAACACAACTTTCTTCCTCATGCTCTGTCACTTTCCCTCATTTCACTTTCTTCACCTTTCCTCCGTGTTCTAAAGTCCTCACTTACAGATCTCCTCTCAACGTTAATATCTGCCACTCACAAAGTCCATCTAATACTTTTCCATACTGCTTTCCACTTCCACTTTTCTTCTCCCGCTTACACAATTTTCTTCTTTTCCTGGAGCTCCTCTCTCAGCATTAACATCCAGCGCACAAATACACATCCACCTGATACTTTTCCATTCTACTTTACACATCAGCATTTCTTCTCCTGTTTACACAGCTTTCCTCCTCCCGCTTTGTCACCAATCCTCGTTTTACTTTGTTTCCACTATTCCTCCATTCACTTTCATCAGTTGCCGCTTCCTTTGCAATTGTGCTCTTACCGCTAAGTCGCCGCTGTCTTGATCTCTCAATCTCCTCGCCACTGAGACTCACTTCTCTACCCGTAATTTTTCCAGATGTTATTTTTCTGCACTCACTTTCTTCTTATGGTATAGGATTTTTTCAGTTTGTCGATATTCCAGTTTCTAGTTTAATATCTTGCTTCCTCTATCTGATCAAGCTGTCACAACTGTAGTCGGACATCACAGGATGACTGCGATCTTTCCAGTCCAGGTTTATAGAGTTACTCTTCATCGCAGCCAGGTGGTTGCCTTCCTCCTCAGTGCCCCTTGAGTTCCTCTATTGATCAATCAATCCCTCCAAGATTGATGTGCCCTGTAAAGGGCCACCAGATCGGAAAAATCAGAGCTTGAAAGCAGACTTTGCTTTCTTCGCTCAGCCTTGTTGTGACGTCACCACCGGAAGTCATAGATATTCTTTTTTTACATAAAAAATGCTTTAAATAATACACAGAACTGCAGAAGACTCTAATGATGCGGATTACTTCAGGATTAAGTACAACCAATAATGAATATTTTGTAGCAGAATTCATTGTATTAGGTGACACTAATTAAGTGAAATTGCAACTTCATAAATGCTTCAACCTATCTTAGGGTAAAAAGAGAGAATGCATTAGTTAATAATGAATAATTTATGAAAGAAAGAACAAAACTCAAAATAAGGATTAGGCCTCTTTCAGGATGTGCATTTTAATTAGTCTATTTCTCCTTATATT
The DNA here is from genome assembly GCA_023053685.1 of Diadophis punctatus similis. NCBI lineage: Eukaryota > Metazoa > Chordata > Lepidosauria > Squamata > Dipsadidae > Diadophis > Diadophis punctatus. The sequence continues at coordinate 2,105,496 of JALIGW010000013.1, forward strand.
TTAGGTTATTTATTATCATTTTATGTGAATCAGTACATATTATTTGGATGTCTGTGTATACTCTCCAAAGTTGAGATTCTTCTCCATGCAATATCCAGAAAGTAAATCAATCTTTTCTTTCTTATGTTCATTTGTCTGTGGATGTCTCACTCTGTGCGAGAATATATATTAAGGATACAATCGGTTGTCTTACAACAATGACCTGAAGTGAGAAAAAGTTCCTAATAGTGCCAATAGGACATTTTTTTTCTGAACAAAGTATCTTAATGATGTTGCTCCCAGAGGAAAACTCTTATTTGTTCTTTTATGAGAATTGCTTTAAAAAAAGGCAGTATAACTTTAGTCTATTCAGTCCTAATTTAATATTACTGTTTCAATTTCCCTTGAAATACATGGCACAAACTGACTTGTTGTCTTAGAGGCCATCTGAGGTTAATGGAATGCAAATAATGGATTGGTCCTCTATTCTTCATTTGAGAATGTCTCTGCTTATTAAAAGTTAGAAGAAAGCATTTTTCCTCTCTTCTCCTCTCCTCTCCTTCCTTCCTTCCTTCCTTCCTTCCTTGCTCCCTCCCTCCCTCCCTCTCTCTCTCTCTCCCACCCTCCCTCCCCCCTCTCTCTTTTCTTTCTTTCAGTTCAAAGGCAGTGGAGGTATGGGTGGATTGATTCTATCACTGTTGACATTTTTGGTTCTTAATGTGACAAAAGGTGAATACAGTGATAAGATTCCCACACTATTAAATGCCCATATCAGTCAAATAATATGCGGGATTCTTCTCTTTTACTTCTAATGCTATATACAATATCAGTAGAGCTCAGAATTGGTTTCTGTGGGAGACATTTCCCCATCCAAGTTTTTTCCAGGTATGCTGGACTGTCTTCTCTCAATTCAGGCAATGTTGCAATATCTCTCCCCGTATTCTTTACAAGATGGTTCTAACATTTTATTTATTTTTTGGCTTGTTTGTTTGTATCTACCTTTATTATTTTGATAAATAACACAAGGCAGCAAACATGTTGCACCAATACCTTTAACACCAACAAACATGTGCAACAAACCATAATACAAACAAAATACAAACCAATAAAGTCTTGGGACATAACACATCAGATTAAATGTGGTTGAAAGAAGAAAATGTAAATAATTGATGTGGCAACACTAGGGGATAGTAAAGAAATGCAAAGAATTAGATGAAATCACAAGATATCAATATCTAAAAAATTAAAATTGAAACATTATGGGATTAACCGTAATGATAGTCCTAGTAGTTATCTGCTCACTGAGGGTCATACAAAAGAGAATTAGATGACATTAAAAAATCTGCACATTGATTAAATTTTTATTTATCAATTGCAAAAGGCCATATATTTTGGGTCCACACAAAGATTGCACCAATACGTTATGACATTGTTGGGTCCTTGTTGCTGTCTGAGCTTTGTTGTTTCTTGCAGACATTTCATTACCCAACTAAGTATCATCATCAGTGTTCATTGGGCAAATAAATGTCTGCAAGAAAACAACCAAGCTCAGAGAGAAACAGGGACCCCACAATTCAACCATGAGCTACAAATATTCTCTTCTGTTGGTACCATTATGACATCCTAGGTGCTTGGGAAGAAGTCAGTGCAAAGGAAGGCCAACACCAGCTTAAGAAATGGCAGTTGTGATTACATATTGTACTTTGTCATTATCGTCATCATCATCATCATCAATCATCATCATCATCATCATCATCATCATCATCATCATCATCATCATCATCATCATCATCATCATCATCATCATCTTTTCCTGAAGAAGGAAAAGGCGACCAGTTATCCTTTCTGACTTCTTATGAATGATTGTGAATGGTAGGGAATAAAAATCAGGATAATCAAATAATGTATATGAAAGAAAAGGAAAATTTCTATAATTACTTACCTAGTAAAATTTATTGAAAGGATGTTATAGAAAATTGGAGCTATTATACCAGTAACAGACAGTATCCTCCGTCCATAATTACCTTTTACTACTCCTTAGAGAACTCATGCTGAGATGACTATACCAAGAAGTGTTCTAGATACTTCCAGTATTATTGAGTTCCATCAATAGCATGGGGACAAAATGAGACAAAATCTATTATTTAGTTTCCCTTTTCTGAGTCTTTGCTCCAGCTGTGACTTGTGCTACTGTTACTTTTAGGACAAAAGAACTCCGACAGGATTATTTTTTTAGAAAGCATTAAAACTGAAAGTACAGATGGTCAGAATTCTGTCTTTCTTTTTCTTAAGTCATACCTAAATTGACAGTCCCTTCAGTTTTACTATACCTGCCATTCAGGTAATCATGGTACATTTATGGATTTAAGATCTCTTTGATAATTTCAAATTTAGTTCATAGCTAACTTGCTTCCTGACATACATACACACATACACACATACACACACACACACACACACACACACACACACACACACACAAAAAGAACTGATAAAGAAATAAAGGGAGACTAGTATAGATCTATTTCAAGCTATTTAGCTCTCATCAGCTAGCCATACCCTTCTAGGATTTGAACTTGAGCTACTTGCCTTGTTAGGCAGTGCTTTTACCCTCTAAGCCACCAGTTATCCTCCCTTATCAGCTGAGCCAGGGGAAAGATTAAATGTTTTTCTATCAAGTCAGAAGTGGGGCTGAAAGGCAAAAGGAGTGGGGCTGAAAGGCAAAAGGAAGCAGTATGCTCCCTCCCATATTTGGGTATACCAGGTGACTCGACAGAAAAAAACATATATAACCCTTCCCTGGTACAGGCTGATATAGGAGGAGATCCTGTGGCTTAGAGGTTAAAGCTACTGCCTTACAGGCAGGCTGCCCAGGTTCAAATTCCAGTAAGGGTATGGCTAGCTGACGAGAGCTAAATAGCTTGAAATAGATCTATACTAGTCTCCCTTTATTTTGCCTCTTTTCCCTTTAACAGGTGTTACAGTAGAAGGAACAGATTCATCTGAACTGAGGAGGAAAATGGGGGGGGGAATCTGCCTCTGCCTACCAGCATCCATTGGTATTCATCTGGCTAGTATCCTGTCAGTGTGTGAGAGAGTTGAGGGTGTTTGGAAACTCAAACAGTGTTTGCTGTGTGAGCAAGAAAGAGACAGAAAGGAGCCTGTCCATGGCTTAGCTCAACTGTTCTGTAGTAAAGCTGCTTGCTTCTGGGAAAGTAAAAGTGAAAGTAAAACCCCTCTCCTGTGTTTGGTTTTGCATTTGGAACAGATTTATTTTCAGGTGAGAAGGGGGAGTAGAACTCCTTAGCATCAGAGCATGTTAACAACAATATAGGAAATACTAATGCTCTGATGGTCATTTTGAAAAATCCTTTCTTAGTGAACACCTAGAAGGCAAGAGGAACATACGTGCCAAATTTCAAGTTTGTAGGCTTTACGGTTCTGGAGATTTCGTGATTACGGCGCGAGTGGTTTTCGCTTTTATATATCTAGATTATTTTTTTTAATTATTTTAAAATACTGATGATGCGGCTTCTTGTCCATGCAGTTGTGATCATAAATGTAATTTTAGGATTACTAGCAATGCAGCTCCCGAGTCAAACTGCAGATACCTAAGCAGTATATTCATGAGGAGTTGCCATCCACAATGCAACTGTGTTATCTCACAATCTCCCTTTGATCCAGGAGATTTCTCCAGATCTGCCCTCCAGCCTTAGTCATGGAGTCTCTCAGCTTCTTTGGAGATATCAGTCTTGCATAATTCCTAACCAGGAACTCTGTTCTGCTGTGTTTTATAAAACAGCTCTATCATATTGAACAACCCCAAAGTTAAAACAACTAAATCATTTTTGTAAAGTGCAACAACACAATGAATGGCTCTAAAGGCCTGTAATTCTCAGTCCCCTCATAAAAACACTATACAACTGGTCAAACATGTTGCTGTATAAAAGCAGCACATTCTACACTGCAGATTTTTTAAAAAGTAGAATACCTTGCCTTTATCTTGTTGCTAGGCAATATATATAGAAAGCAGCTAATTACATCTGCCTATTTAATGAGCCCTTTTAACATATATTTAGGGAAATAAGAATGAATTAACCCTTACTATAATAGCCTATCATCATCAAGCACTTTCCCAAAAGCAATGTTTTAAAGAATGCATTGTACATAGCAGTTCTTGAATAGTGTGTAGCTAGATGTAATAGACATAAGAAGCATCTGAGTGTTTTTAAATTTTGTTTTACACAAATGCTATTAAATTACAACCAATTAAATAGTTGTTATACTGTATGTCCCTAAGTGACTTCCCTAGCCTGCAGTCAATCAGATAATACATAATTATTTTATATATACCATATATATAAAATATATATATATATATATATATATATATATATATATATATATATATAGAGAGAGAGAGAGAGAGAGAGAGAGAGAGAGAGAGAGAGAGAGAGAGAGAGAGAGAGAGAGAGAGAGAGATACATAGATAGATAGATAGATACATAGATAGATACATAGATACATAGAGATAGATAGATAGATAGATAGATAGATAGATAGATAGATAGATAGATAGATAGATGATAGATAGATAGATAGAGACAGAGATAGAGATATAGAGATAGAGATAGAGATAGAGATACACACACACACACACACACATACACACACACACACACACACACACACACACACACACACACACACACAGATACATACACACAGATACATACATACCTTAGTACAGGGGTCTCAAACTCAATTTACCTGGGGGCCGCTGGAGGTAGATTCTGAGTAAGGCTGGGCCGCATCAAGTTTTCCACAAAAAATGCGCTTACAAAATATTATTCAGATTCAAATGTCTTTATTAACAGTTCTTTAACATTTAACTTTTAGAACATGAATGGACATAAACTGTTTGAACATGGCTTTATCTGCCTACTTCTTGCTGCTAGAGATCTGACAGCGCTTACTCTTGCATAGCCGAGCCACATTTGGCGTAAGTGAGGAAGCAGTTGAGACCCTCAGCACAGCTTGAAGATGAGCATCAGTAATTCTAGACCTGTACTTTGACTTATTGAAGTTCAAGGTAGAGAAGAGCTTTTCGCACAAGTATGTGCTCCCAAAAAGACACATGGTCTGCTTGAACATTCGGGAAAGCTCAGGGAAGCTGGGGGGCAATTCTCTTAAAAATTGCCCAAGTTTGGCTGCTTTTCCACTCACATCCCTAAACTTGGCTTTGAGTTCAGAGTTACACTGCAGGTCAATGAGCTCTATTTGAAACACTGGAGGGGCATCTTGCACATCAAAGGAGAAGGGGTCTGCAAAAATTTGAAATGTGGCTCTGTGTCTCTTGAAGTCTGCAAATCTATGATCAAATTCCTCCTGTAGCCTCAAAATGACATCCACATACTCCTCATGACTGAATAGTGTGCCTGAATCAATGAGTGACTTGCATGCTGGGAAATGGCAAAGGTTTGTTTGAGAAAGCTGGTCTTTCCACAATATAAGTTTTGTAGAGAACGCTCTCACGCTGTCATAGGCAGCACTGACAAGTTGCCCCTGGCCTTGTAACCTCTTATTCAGTACATTAAGCTCATGTGTGATATCAACCAAAAAAGCTAAGTCCATGAGCCATTTTGGATCACTTAGCAAAGGAACAGAAGCCCCATCTTTCTCCATAAAAGCTTTCACTTCCACTCTCAACTCAAAAAATCTCTTCAATACGTTTCCCCTGCTGAGCCAACGCACCTCGGTAAAGTAGAGCACATCCCCATATTCTGACTCTATTTCCTCTAAAAAAGCACGAAACATTCTGTGTTTTAAGCCCCTGGATCTGATTTGGTTGATGCATTTCACAACGAAAGACATCACGTTGTCAAACTTCAGGCATTTGCTGCAAAGGGCCTGCTGATGAATAATGCAGTGCAGAGCAATGACCTCCTCTAAACCTTCCTCTTTCTTTTTTTTATTAACAAGTGCCACCAGTCCTTTTTTCCTCCCGATCATTGATGGCGCTCCATCAGTTGTTATTCCGACAAACTTCCTCCAAGGCAAACCAGCATTCTGAAAAGCATCACACAGCTGGTGAAATATCTCTTGGGCGGTGGTCTGGCCATGCATTGGAACTAGTGAGAGCAACTCCTCTGTGACTTCAAAATTGTCATCAACACCCCGGACATAGATTGCAAGCTGGGCAGTGTCGGTGATGTCTGTGGTCTCATCAAGAGCGACTGAGTATACACTGAAACATTTTATTTTCTCACACAGTTGATCATAAATGTCACTTGAAAGGTCAGAAATGCGCTCTGCCACGGTGTTGGAAGAAAGGCTGATGTTGCTAAACTGACCTTTCTTTTCTGGAGAGATAATACTTGCAGCCTGTAACATGCACTTTTTAATAAATTCCCCTTCTTTAAATGACTTTCCTGCTTTAGCAATCATCATACTAACTACGTAGCTGGCTTCGACTGCTGCATCATTCTCTTTGGTTGCTTTCTTAAAGAAATCTTGTTGCCTCAGCAGACATGTCTTAAGTTTAGCAACCTGGTTGGCTCTCTCATCTTCCTGGTACTTTGCATACTCCTCAGCATGTCTAGTTGTGTAATGACGCTTCAAATTGTATTCTTTGGGCACTGCAACTTTCTCTGTGCAAATAAGACAAGTTGGGATGCCCTTGTGCTCAATAAAGAAATATTGCTTTTCCCACTTTTCCTGAAATTGTCTGTGCTCATCATCAACCTTTCTCTTCACTGCAGGCTTTGAGCAAGACATATTTGGGGCTGCGTACCAAAAACTTAGGCCTATGGTGCCTTGAGATACCCACTTCAGCACAAGGTGCTCTGGATGAGCAGAAATAGAGTTTCCTAGTCCCCCTAGCTGCCTAGCATGACCTTCGGCAACATTAAAGAGGACCTGATTTTTACTCACAGGAGTAGCCAAATGCCTTTAGGGTGGGCACGCACCTGTCTGGTTTATAAAAATAGCACTCCTCCACTCTGCTGTGCCCCCCTGTATATTTCTTGCCCTGTATGCTAATACTGAGCATCAAGGAGGAAGAGACGCCGGGGTTTCTCAATGGGCGTCTCCTTCTCCATGTGCCTCAATCCAATCACAGTGAGAGTCACAGCCAGGAAGAAAAAACTCCTTGTCTGTGACACTCTTTGATGTGATTGGATCACAACACAGCCAGGGAGAAGGAGACGCCCATTGAGAAACCCCTGCGTCTCCTCCTCCCATGCAGGGCCTCCAATGGCAGAACGTCCTGTCGCCTGAACGGGAAAGAGAAGAAAAAAAGTGAGGCGTGGAGAGCGTGACTGACAGGCTGGTACTTGCCTCTCCGTGTCCCTCCCATCGAAGAAGATGAAGTCGCCGCTCTGAACGCACTTGGTGCAGGTCAGCGTCCGGCGGTGTTACACAGCGGGCAGCGCTCCACCGCCACTTACTCCCCCTGGTGAGACGCCGAGGTACTGTACTTGGCGGTGGAGCGCTGCCCGCTGTGTAACACCGCCGGAGGCTGACCTGCACCAAGTGCGTTCAGAGCGGCGACTTCATCTTCTTCAAGTACCGGAGGGAAGGTGGTTAAGTGCTTTTCCAGGCGGGGGGCCGCAAAATATTGTCCCGCGGGCCGCAGTTGGCCCGCGGGCCGCGAGTTTGAGACCCCTGCCTTAGTAGTTTTATTGTTAAAGCAATCACAAAGCACTGAAAATAAATGGGCTGTGCATCCTAGTAGGAAATTGTTGAATAATAAGTAGTAATGCATGGAAAACAATGGCATAATGAAGCAGATTATAACATTTAAATGTTTTTTTAACCATTTAACAGCAAAGCTGGGATTTCCAATGACGGCTCTCCAACAATGGATTTAATTTGAATTTTCGTGCAAATCCTTCCCCAGCCTTTTTAGAGTTCCAACTTCTTATATTTCTTTCTTAAATGCATTTAACACATTGATCTACCACCTTTTACAGGTATTTTAATAGGATTAGAAATAAATAAATTCACATCAAAATGTAACCATGTGGTTAGAAGGAAATGATTAAAATAATTAAGGTGTTGCAATTTGTTGAATTTTTTTAAAAAATATGCCTGGTAGAAAATATTTTTTTAAAAAAAAATCAAAGCGCTTTAAAACTTTGTTTTATGAATTGGTAAAAAGAATTATCCATCAACAGCAGTGAAATTTCAAAAAAGCTACTATTTGATCTTTAATGGTCTAAGGCAGGGGTGTCAAACTCACATCGTCACGGCAGCGTCATGTGATGTATCAGGACTTCCCCCCCTTTGCTAAACCGGGAATGGGCATGGCCAGTGCGTGATGCATCCGGGTTGCGGGCAGCGAGTTTGACAGCCCTGGTCTAAGGATATTTATTTATTTAGTTTTATTTAAAACAGTTCTGTAAAACATTTATAAAAATTAGGGCTTTAATAGCAACAAAATATTTCAACATTAGTAAAATGTTATCTAAACATTTCAAAATTATTTTTAAATGTTTAAAAATAATATCTACATCTTTCTGCTATTTCTAGAGGAGATCATTTCTTGGCATTAGAGTGTTGAACAGATGACATGAAAGGAACATACGGTATTATCACCTGAAGTTATCTAAATGATCTGCAGTTTGGACCTGCCATAAGATTGCGGATCTCTTTCTCCCCACCTTACTTTCTCTTCGTTTTGATGTGAACTTGATTAAACATCTGCACTTACATTTAATTATTTTGCCACTTCTGGGAAACAACCTGTGCAAGATTTCCTTCAATTCTAGAATCTGAATATGGTTTCTCAGTAAACAATAGATCCACCTTCAAAGAAAAGATTAAACATTATTCAAAATTGCTTATTATTTTTTCAAACATATCCAGTGCATCAGTTTGTCACAAGGCAAAATCCCTAGGTGTTGGTAATAGGTTTTCCCACTATATATAAATAACTCAATTTAAAAGGTACCACCAGTTTTATTTAATATTACCTTGTAAAATTGCTGGGGAATGACTACCATTACAGTTTCATTTCAGCACAAATTCCCTCCACATTTCCTTTGGGTTAAGGGATGCTGTTGGACGTCATATCACTTGTCAAATTTCTCATGTTAAATATGGAAGTTGGTGTCATATTAAAGTTTGTGTGATGGCCAAATATTTCTTGCCCTATATTGTCAGTAACTGTGTTGCATTTACAGAAGAATTGCTTTCCCATTTGACATTTTTATTTTCAGAAGCCAGAAGAGCATGAAAGTTCATATTACCACACATTTTGCTGAAGCTAAAATCTTGAGTTACAAAATACATTTTGCACTTCCCACGTCTTATTTTGGGTTAGACATTAGATATCTTAATAAAAAAAATCCCAGGAATACAGTGAATAACATAACTATCCAGATACACAGTAGGTGCCTTGAATTGTTAGGTATAGATTCAAGGGGTAATAAAATATATTGAAGTGTTTGGAAAAATTGGGTCTTCTTGAGAAAAATCAAAAGGAACCTGCATGCTATTATAGCTTCTATGAATGAGAAGAAGATGTTTATGTCCTTTGAATTCTTCCAAAAAACCCTTCCTTCCTTCCTTCCTTCCTTCCTTCCTTCCCTCCCTCCCTCCCTCCCTCTTTCTTTTCTTTCTTTCTTTCTTTCTTTCTTTCTTTCTTTCTTTCTTTCTTTCTTTCTTTCTTTCTTTCTTTCTTTCTCAACTGTCATAAAAAAGAGAAAGTTTATTTATTCTCCAAAACACTTGAGGGCAGGACAAAAAGTAATGGGTTAAAATATGTATTTATTTATTTAGTTTGTTTGTTTATAAAATTTATTGGCCACCCCTTTTACCTCAGGGAACTTAAGGAAAGATCCAACCAAGAACTAAGGAGAAATTTCCTGAGAGTAAGAACAATTAATCAGTGGAATGGCTTGCCTCAAAAATGAGGGTGCTTCATCACTGGAGGTTTTCAAGAAGAGACTGGTGGTTGGACTAGAATCTCCTGCCATGGGCAAGGGGTTGTACTAGAAGACCTCAAAGATCACTTCCAACCCTATTAGTTCTTTATTTATTTTTTATTTATTCTTTATTTTATTTGTCAAAATGTGTAAAAGTTAACAGGTATGGTATAAACATAAACAAAAGCAAAGTAGGTATAGGTAAATTTGGACAATAGGACAGTAGGACAGGGACGGTAGGCACAGTGGTGCGCTTATGCACGCCCCTTACAGACCTCTTAGGAATGGGGTGAGGTTGACTGTAGACAGTCTAAGGTTACAGTTTTTGGGGTTTGGGGAAGAAACCACAGAGTCAGGTAGTGCATTCCAGGCATTGATCACTCTGTTGCTAAAGTTGTATTTTCTGCAGTCGAGTTTCGAGCAGTTTACATTGAGTTTGAATCTATTACGTGCTCGTGTATTGTTGCGGTTGAAGCTGAAGTATTCATTGACAGGTAGGACATTGTGGCAGATGATTTTATGAACTACATTTAGATCAGATCGAAGGCGACGTAGCTCTAAGTTGTCTAAGCCTAAAATTTCAAGTCTGGTGGAATAAGGTATTCTGTTGCGAGCAGAGGAGTGGAGGACTCTTCTTGTGAAGTATTTCTGGATTCTCTCAATTGTATTAATGTCTGATATGCAGTGTGGGTTCCAGATAGGTGAGCTGTATTCGAGGATTCTATGTTCTAAGCTTACTATAACTGTAGGACTGAGAACTTGTGTTTTAGGGATGCTCAGTTCTTGAAAACTTCCTTGTACTTTATGAAATATAGGCTAACAATATTATGACAGCAATTATGCAGTAAAAAATGAGAAGATATATGAAAATTACACTAGATGAAGAAGCAAAAACTAATGTGGCAGATGGCAAAAATGAAAGGGGGAAAATCTTACCTGGCAAAAGAGACACACAAATATATTTCTCATTCATTTTTAATCATACACAGAGAACTTGAAAATACCAGAACCACATGAGCGATGACCAACAATTTTAATTAGACAGCTGTGAATTTTGATGTCATTATGGTACTAACTTTGGCTTTGTCCATGCTGTCAAATTGCCTTTTGGAAAGCATGAGTCACCAAGCTACTAATGGCATAAATGAACAACATCATGTCCTATGAATATCATTATATCTTGTTCACTTTTCTTTCTTTTTCTCGTTCCTCATTTGAATCATGTTCATTCTCAGAGACTATCTGGACAAAACTCCCTAAAGTTTCCTTTAGGAAGTGATTTTTTTAGAAGTGTTTTGCCATTGCCTCATTCCTAGGGCTGGGAGAAAGTGTCTGGCCTAAGGTCATCAGCTGGCTTCATGCCTAAGATGGGTTTAGAACTCACTGTCCCCTGCTTCTACTCTGGTGCCAAAATCACTATACCATACCAAACTGGTCTCATTCACTTCTAGGCCAGTACAAATGGGACTTCCATGCATGATTTCCCATTCTGTTTGAAAGTTAAATTTCTATTTGGTTTGCCTGGTGTGATCTGCTTTGTCCTAGGTAAATCTCTTTATTTTGATTGGCTGATTTGTAAAGGGAGAAATACCCTTTCAGCAGATTTTCACAGCTTTTTTTCCAACAACATCTGCTGCCACTTCTGCTATAAGATATTTTTAATAGTACACTGGCAGTGACACTACATCATCTTATTTTCTTTAATGACTCTATATTCTAAACATGAGAAGGTGTAACAGTATGCTTCCATATGGCTTAGGATGATAAGTTTAAAGGTTGAATTAATGTTATATCAGCTTATATCAGAAGAAAAAGTAACAGATCTAGAGAAAAATCTAAACACCCTGAAACTCAACCAACAAAACAAGAAACCCCAAACCTCACAAAAAGAACATACACAAATCGAACACAAAAATGACCAAGCAACTTCTACAAGAGCTAACCCCTTGGAGGAAGAAAACAGATGGAAACATGTCACTCATAGAAAAAAAACACTAAATTAGTAGACTAGCGAAATGCTGTGGACCCAGTATACTTAGACTTCAGCAAGGCATTTGACAAAGTAGACCACAACCTATTTCTTGGTAAGCTAGGAAAAAGTGGAAAAGATAGCATCACCACCAGATGAATTTGTAACTGTCTGACAAACCATACTAATGATTAGTCCTTAATGGTATGACATCTGCATGGACGGAAGTAAGCAGTGCAGTACCACAAGGTTCTGTCTTAGGCCCAGTACTCTTAAATATCTTCATACATGACTTAGAAGAGGGAATAGAAGGGGAACTTATCAAATTTGCAGATAATACTAAGGTGGCAGGAATAGCCAACATTCTAGATCAAGGGTGTAAAACTCGCATCGTCACAGCGGCGTCATGTGACATTTCGGGACTTTTTTCCCTTTGGCGAAACTGGGCGGAGGCGTGGCCAGCATGTTATGCATCCAGCCTGTGGACCACAAGTTTGACAGCCCAGCTCTAGATGATAGATTCAAGATCCACATGGATCTTGACAGACTTGAACACTGGACCCTATCTAACAAAATGAAATTCAATGTAGACAAAAGTAAAGTCTACAGATACAGATTAGGTGAAACCTGGCTTAATAGCAGTAACTGTGAGAGGGATCGTGGAGCCCCAGTGGACAATCAATTAAATATGAGTGAGCAATGTGTGGCAGTAGCCAAAAAAGCCAATGTAATCCTAAATTGCATTAACAGAAGGACTGAATCAAAATCATGTAGGTACTAGTACTGCTCTATAAAGCTTTAGTAAGACCACATCTAGAATGCTGCATCCAGTTTTGGTCACCACTATTTAAAAAAAAGATGTTGAGACTCTGGAGGAAGTGCAAAGAAGAGCAACAAAGATTATTAGGGGCCTGGAGGCTAAAACATATTGCAAGAACTGGGCATGGCTAATCTGAAGAGTAAGATCAGTTTAACAGTGTTAGGAACATGATAGCAGTGTTCCAATATTTGAGGGGCTGTCACAGAGAGGAGGGGTACAACCTATTTTCCAAAGCACCCAAAGACCAGACAAGAAACAATGGATAGAAATTGATCAAGGAGAAATTCAACCTAGAAATAAGGATAATTTTTCTGACAATCAACAATCAATAGCTTGCTTTCAGAAGTTGTGGATGCTTCATCACTGGAGGCTTCAGGAAGAGACTGGAAAGCCACTTCTCAGAAATGGTATAGGGTTTCCTGCTTGAGCAAGGGGTTCGACTAGATGATCTACAAGGTCCCTTTCAACTCTGCTATTCTGTATTCCTCCCTCCCTCCCTCTCTCCCTCCCCCCCCTTTATGAAATATTTTCCCTACTTCCTGGAAAACAGTTGTTTCTCTGTAGTCCATCACCCCAGCTTCCCCTCCATGGGCACTACCTCTCACAGTACTACATGCTACCTTTATGTTCAAAGATAACATGCTTCTTTATACCATTGGCCAGGAAACGTGAATGGGAAAAAATTCTATTACATTTTATTTCTTCCGTGATATCTGGATAGTAATGATGGAAACAGATTGTCCAAGACGGTGTTTGGTTTAATACAGTTGAGCTCCAATCTTTTTGTTCCCAGAATCTCATATTTTGCAACATTTTTATCTTATTTTACTATTTTGTGACAATATTATTGTTACCCCATGTGGCTGAGTCAAAGGGATAATGATATCAAGTTATATAATAAGTTTTCAAGGCCACTTGATAAGGTCAGAGCTGATCTGAGGATTCAGCTCCTATATTAAATTGACATTTGACTTTTAAATATTACTGTGATCTGGCATAACAACATTTCCTTTCCCACATAAATTTATCTTGTTCTTAACATTAATCACACAACTAATCTTCTTAGAAGAATTTGTCCTATACTGATGCTTCTTTGTATATTTTAAGAATTCTTTTGTGTGATTCATGATCAGAACTACTTTTCTTATCAAGTTTGATGTGACTGGAAAACAGATGCATGTATAAGAATAATTATTGTGGGAATAATGAATAATTGGTTTTGATGGTGACTGCCCATAAATTGATCTGACAGCATTGCCACATTTTAGATGAAAAAGAAACTGTATAGAGTAATTTGCTTAGATCATTCTGTAGAGATATGTGGCCTTTGAAAATGTACTAGAATTTTTTAAAATGTATTTTAAAATTTATTTATTTTAAATTATAAATAATAATAATAAATATTAATTTATTTAAGTCATTTAGCCCTGATTTGCTTACAGGAACTCCATCCTCTCTGTGCTTTAGGAAAGTGCTAAAAAAACCTTTAGAAATTGTTTTATACTACAGTTCTACATTAAATTTTTCTTTTGTTTTGCAACTTAGTGATTTCAGATTTAAGTTGTGATGGGACTGTCTTCAATGCATCTGATGTCTTAAAATGAATACGTGTATGTATATAAAGATAGTTGACTGCAATAATAGAAAGTCCTAAGGTTAGTCAGATGTAAGGTCCTTCAGACTCCATAATTCCGTGGGAGGCATGGTGATCTGAAGATGTCTCCACAAACGAATCATAGAAAAGATCAAAGAACTGGTCTGCTCACTAGTTCTTTGATCTTTGCTATGATTTTGTTTACCCTTATACCCCTCTGGATAAGGATGGAAAATGGTCCACATTTGCTTTGAGTCGGGGTGTGTGTTCCACTTACCTTCCCTACCGGTTCGCATCGCGATGGAAGCGCACGTCACGTCGCGCAAAACTCTGTGAGAGTTTGCGCATGCACAGAGGGTTTGTTTGCAAGCTGCGGTGACCGGAGGACCACTTCGGGAGCATGGACCGCTGGTCATCGCTGCCGATTCGGCGAGCGGTGGTAAATTTCCGCTACAGGTTCTAAAGATCCGAACCGGCAGCAACCCAACACTGCTTTGAGTGGAGTGTCCTTCTGAGGAGACCATAGGATAGCAGGCTTCTGTGGAATGAGTGCAAGGATATAGCAATAGCAATAGCACTTAGACTTATATACAGTGCTTTACAGCCCTCTCTAAGTGGTTTACAGAGTCAGCATATTGCCCCCAACAATCTGGGTCCTCATTTTACCCACCTCAGAAGGATGGAAGGCTGAGTCAACCTTGAGCCTGGTGAGATTTGAACTGCCAAATTGCAGAGGCAGCCGGCAATCAGCAGAAGTAGCCTGCAATACTGCACTCTAACCACTGCACCACCGTGGCTCAATATGAAGAGTTTAGCATCTAAAGTTACAAAGTTCACTTTATATTTCTACTTAAATATAAAGTTGGTTTACCTGAGCAAGTTTAAAATAATACTGTTGTTGGTAAAGTTCTGGTGATATTTTATGGAGATTTTTAAAAAAATAAATTTTATTGAACAGGTTTTTTTAAAAAAACAAAAATAGAAATTTATACAATTTCCTTCTTTTCAACATTTTCACGTCAGTAAACATTTCTACTTATTCAATTTTTCCCTCTTCTACTTCACTTTTCCTTTATACATATAATTCATAAATCGATTTATATACATACTAATAGCAATGTACTCCATTTCTACTATACCTTCTACATCCATTCTATTTATATTTGTTTATTACTACTTTTTAACTCCTATATCCTCTTCCCTTTACTTTTGCCTTATGCTTTAAGCCTCTTCTCTAGCCACTCGTACCATTTGTTTTGATCACACCAGCATTGAAAAATTGATTTTTTAATGGATTTGCTTAGAAATAAGGGATAGATATGGAATGCAGAAATATTTGTTTGTAATCTTATAAGGAGTGAAGAGTTACTAAATTTGTCTATACTTCTTGTAATAAAAATTGGAAGTCCTTTTTTAGATATATATATTATTTTTCTTCATTTTATTTTCTTCTTTTTCTTTTTCCATGCACTTTTTATTCTTTCTTACCAATCTTCTTTTCTTTCTTTAAGTTTAGTTTGTAGAAGCTACAGAGTAATCTCTTCTACTAAATTGTGTCTGCAACCAAAGCAAAATTGAGTGTGTGCTTGGCAGAAACTTTCAGTACTCTGTAAGCATTTTCTAACAGACATATCAGAAATGTGTAGCTTTAACTCAGGCTAAAGTCAGAAGTAAAGAGACCTTTAACATCAAATATAACATCAATATACAGCAAAGAGTTATAAATAAGCACACCAATAGAGACAGAAGAAAGATAAAAGAATGCCAAAGCCCACTGCAACAACATCGCCAAAAAGGCTTCAAGAGTTGTTAACCTAATCTTACATAGCTTCTTCTCCGGTAATATCACACTACTAACCAGAGCATACAAAACATTTGCCAGACCAATCCTCGAATACAGCTCATCTGTCTGGAACCCACACCGCATATCACCGGACATAAATACATTAGAAAGTGTCCAGAGATACTTTACAAGAAGAGTCCTTCACTCATCTACTCGCAACAGAATACCTTACACAACCAGACTTGAAATCCTAGGCTTAGAAAGCTTAGAACTACGTCGCCTTCGGTACGACCTAAGCATAACTCATAAAAGTATCTGCTATAACGTCCTTCCTGTCAACGACTACTTCAGCTTAAACCACAACAATACACGAGCACATAACAGATACAAATTCAAAGTGAACCGCTCCAAACTTGACTGTAGAAAATATGACTTTAGCAACAGAGTGGTAAATGCCTGGAACTCACTACCTGACTCTGTGGTTTCATCACCAAACCCCCAAAACTTTACCCTAAGACTGTCCACTGTTGACCTCACCCGATTCCTAAGAGGTCAGTAAGGGGCGTGCATAAGTGCACCGGTGTGCCTACCGTCCCTGTCCTAATGTTCCCTCTTATCAGTACCAATCTTATGCATATAAATAATGTTACATCTATGTATATTACCAACACGTACTTGACAAAATTAAATAAATGAATGAATGAATGAATGAATGAATGAATGAATGAATGAATGAATGAATGAATGAATGAATAAATAAATAAATAAATAAATAAATAAATAAATAAATAAATAAATAAATAAATAAATAAATAAATAAATAAATAGGGTAGTGGTCTAGCTAGCTCTTACTTTAAACAAGTTCCACTCCTTCTCTAGAATGGAATGAAATCTGTGCCTTTGGTTTATTGCCTGCTGCATTTCCATAGTCGTTCCTGCTCCCTTGTTCTTTTTGCTCCTAACAAATCAAGGATGTCTGTAGCACATGACCTCAAAACTCATGATGCCAGCCACAATAGTGCAGTTTAAGCTCGGCCTGTTTTTATGTATGACATATTATTGCAAATAAACATCTAAATCCCACTGGATGTGTTATTAGAAGGTATTTCAAGTAGAGGAGTGCCAAGCATCATTTCTCTGCTTTTTATGTTCCTTGCTTTTTATTAAGATTAGATAGTAAACGGAGTGCATGAAGTCTGTGCAATTGCACAACTTTGCTTGGGTAAACGCTGGAGCTGTGCCAGTTCCACAATATAGGTTCAATGACCCATATATTGTCTTCATTTCTTTCTGCTTGGTTTTTAAAACTAAAGATTTAAAAAAACAAAAACATGCGTTTTAGAAATTGAGTGGTGCAGTGGACCAGAGGTGGAGCTCTCAACTCACAATCAGGAGGCTGTGAGTTCGATCCTAGGTAGAGGCAGATATTTCTCTCTTTGGGCACAATGAGAATATATCTGCTGGAAAAAAAACTCCGCATTGGTGACAGGAAGGGCATCCAGCCAGTAAACACTCAGCTCCATCCAGTTGCCCAGACTCCACCCTGCAAGGGATTATGGGGTCATTAAAAGAGGATACTGATGATGCATTTTAGAAATTCCTACATTATTTAATAAGTTGGGAGAAATAGGAAGGAAGATGCCGAGAGAAAAAAACATAAAGCTAGAAGTAGGATATTGGCTAAGACTTCTTGAAAGGGAAATTAAAGATACCAAGAATGCAATCTAGACATGTCATTGTGGCTATTGAGTAAGCTGGGAGAAATCTAAAGACAGTTACCGGAAATGGATGGGAGGATCACATGCAAAGCTTCAATTTACAAATGAAGGAATGAAGTCAGGATTGCCACAGTGGCGCAGTGGTTAGAATGCAGTACTGCAGGCTAGTTCTGCTCACTGCCGGCTGCCTGCAATTTGTCAGTTCGAATCTCACCAGGCTCAAGGTTGACTCAGCTTTCCATCCTTCCGAGGTAGGTAAAATGAGGACCCAGATTGTTGGGGGAAATATGCTGACTCTGTAAACTGCTTAGAAAGGGCTGTAAAGCACTGTGAAGTGGTATATAAGTCTTATTGCTATTGCAAAGGAAGAAAATAAGTCAAAGCTAAGAATAGAGAGAAAATCCAGAAATAAAACTATCTTCAAATATGTAATCCCCAAGAAAACATAAGATACAGTGGGCTTACTACTTACTCCAAATGAAGAAATGATAACAGGAGACCACAAGAAGACATATTTTTGCCTATATCTTTGCATCTAAAGGAAATAGGAGATGAAAGAGCTCGGATCAGTAAGATTGTAGCAAAAACATTTTTGTTACATTGAATGCTTTCAAGCCTTTGACAACATCCTACAACAACTGAAAAAAGTAGCTGAATAGGTATCAGTACCTCTACAAATTATATTTAGGGAGTCTTGGAGAATTGGGAAGATGGTCAATTGGTCAATTTAGAAATTGACCTAATATTAATATCCTACCAGTTTCAGTGTTCAAAACCAACTAACTAACCAACCAACCAGTCTGCATTTTTTTCTAATATTATTCCTAAATGTACATTTGTTGCATGAATAAGGAATTAACAAATTATCTTCTTTCCCAACATTTTCCATATATGCCATGCAGTTCTGAATGCCAGAAATACTATATATTTATATTCAGAAGTTAACACGAGTCCCTGCCATATTATCAATGTGAACACATAACTATATTTTTAATTGTGCTCAAAATTGGTATTTTAATTGATCCCTTGCACTCAAAAAAGGAAGTAAAATTTACAATGCAAGATCATATGAGAATATGAAAGGATACATTTAGAAAATAACAGTAGTTTACATCAGTGGTGGGATTCAATTTTTTTTTACTACACGTTCTGTGGGCGTGGCTTGATGGGCGTTGTATGGCTTGATGGGCATGGCATGGGTTGGTAGGCGTAGCTTGGTGGGTGTGGCAGGGGAAGGATACTGTAAAATCTCCATTCCCACCCCACTCTAGGGGAAGGTTACTGCAAAATCCTCATTTCCTCCTGATCAGCTGGGTCTCAGGAGGCAGAGAATAGATGGGGGCAGGGCCAGACAGAGGTGGTATTTCTCCGCACTACTCAAAATTTCCGCTACTTGTTCTCCAGAACTGGTCAGAACCTGCTGAAACCCACCTCTGGTTTACATAAAGAAAATGTAGAGGGTTTCTCCTTGCCATAAAAATAAGATCAGATACAAGATAATTTTTTTAGCAAATGTTAGGTGGCAGCAAAGAGCTCCTAAAAACTCTCTTTGCTGTTGGTTAGTGGTTATCCAGATTTCTTTTATCAGTCATAATAAAAGGATTTGTATCCATCTGTTTAAATGTAAGTTAGCATTGTTAACATAGGAATACCTGTAATTTAATATATCAGTCTCAAAGGTAGTATTATTTTAGGTATGTTTCTTTCCCCAAAAGCTCAATGAAATGTTTAACCATCTGTTTACTTCAATATTAATTTGTGATTAAAACAATGCTACTTCTAAAATATCAGGTGTGGCAAGTTTCTTTGAAATAATGATTCCCAATCCAAAGGAATTGAAGAGACAATTGAAATTCCATTTATTACGTATCTCCATAGAAACATTCAAATATATTGGGAACAGATAAAATTTATTCCAATTAATGGAATAACCTGATATAATTCCAAACCACTGGATAATATCAGCAAGTTGTTGAATATGGAGTACATGACTATCAATAAAGCATAATATGACATGTCATCAGCATGAAGACATTTAGATTCAACTACTGTCACAGCTCTACCCAAAATATTCTCTGCTTATTGTTTAATGCAGGATTTTTTTTCTTTTTGATTTGCCTAAATAATAGCAGTGCTCTGCAAATCTTTTTTTTTATTGAAAAGTTTTAGAAGTACATACATACATACATTTTTTCTCTTTTCTCCCCCACCCCCTTCCACCCTCCACCCTTCCCCCCCCCACTCACCCTCCACCCCCCATCCCCCCGGACTTCCCAGAAAAAGCACAAGGTATAATTTCAAAAAGAAAAGTATAAAGCTACAAAATACTAAAAAAAGTTATTAATTCAAAAATATCTTTTCCATTCTTAACTCTTTGTTACTCCAAAGACTTGAAAGTATAGTCTAAAATTTCTCAAACATCTAACATTAATAAACTGTTTGGGTTATCTTAATCTGATACTTTTTCTGAATATATTCAGTCTACCTACTCCATTCCAATATATATCTTTCATTTGAGTGGTCCTTAAGATATGATGAAATCTTGGCCATTTCAGTCAAATGTGTCACTTTCAATGTCCATTCTTCAATTGTAGGTATGTCTTCCTTTTTCCAGTATTGTGCCACCAGTAACCTGGCAGCAGTTATAAAATTCAAAACCAACTTAGTCTCTATAACAGAACAATCCGTAATTATTCCCAGCAAAAAAAACTGTGGTGTGAACTTGATCTTTTTCTTTAAAATATTTTGTATAATCCACCAAATTTTTATCCAAAAAGCCTTAATTTTTTTACAGGTCCACATATATGAAAATATGTAGCATCCTCACATTCACATCTCCAACATTTAGGATGTAAATTTGGGTACATACAAGCTAGTTTTTTTGGATCTAAATGCCATCTATAAAACATTTTATAAAAATTTTCTCTTAAATTTTGAGCCTGTGTGAATTTAACATTTCTAACCCATATCTTTTCCCATGTTTCCATCATTATAGGTTCTCCGATATTTTGAGCCCATTTTATCATACAATCCTTAATTAGTTCTGTTTCTGAATCTAATTCCAATAAAATATTATACAGTCTTTTTATATGCATTGGGCCCTTATTTTTTATTTATACAATCAGATCATCCTCATTCTTCAAAATACCAGTTTTTTGATCATCTCTCCATCTAGCCTGTAACTGTCTATATTGAAAACATGTTCTGATTATTCCTTCCTCTCTTAAATTTCTCAAACGGTTTTAATTGAAATGAAATTCCATCTTCAGAAAGAAGTTCTTTATAAGTAATCTTATCTAATTTTTGTTCCAAATTTATGTTTTCTATCGCATGTCTGGGTACTGTCCATAAGGGTAGCTTATCATTTAATTTACATTGGTACTTTTTCCAGACACGCCATAAAGCATTTCTTAATATATGGCTATTAAAGGCTTTATCTACTTTTTTATCATATACTAAGTAGGCATGCCACCATAAAACAAGCCATATCCCTCAATATTTAATACCCTCTCTTCCGTTAAATTAATCCAATCCGTAATTGCTGAGAGAACTGCTGCTTCATAATACAGTTTTAAATTAGGCATTTTTAAACCACCTCTTTCGCGTGTATCCTGCATAATCTTCTGGTTTACCCTTGGCTTCTTCCCTGCCCAAATAAATTTATTTATACCCTTTTGCTCTGCAAATCTTTAATATCTTTGTTTTAGCATAGCAGTTGAATATCTAAACAGAAATACCACCCCAAATCATTGGACTGTAAATAAGCACTGGGCATTTTGATAAAAACCAGACTTTCTAATTTAATTTAATAACTAGGTGGTTACACTATGATAGGGTCCAAAATTATTTCTACTACTAATTCCATGACAACATTCAACCCACTAAATAGGGAAAGGTTATGTTT
The DNA here is from genome assembly GCA_023053685.1 of Diadophis punctatus similis. Classification (NCBI taxonomy): domain Eukaryota; kingdom Metazoa; phylum Chordata; class Lepidosauria; order Squamata; family Dipsadidae; genus Diadophis; species Diadophis punctatus. The sequence goes on from JALIGW010000013.1 coordinate 2,127,192, forward strand.
ATTTTGCTGGATTTGGACTTTTTTGTTTTGCTTTAAATTACTCTAGGCACTTTTCTTTTTTACTTATTTCAACGATCCTGTTAGTCTGTTAATGATCGTAAAGGCAGTTAATGAAAAGTATTTCCAGAGTGATTTGAAATTACATCAGTCCCTGGAATATGAATATAAATAAAGTCTTGAGTGCAGGTTAACAACACTGAAGTGAAAGCCAAGGCAGGGAAATTATGTTGCTTATGGCTTCTGAGTTTCCATAACAGGTGGAACATAGCTACCTAATGGCCATTTTCAGTCATTTCAGACTCCTACAAACTAACTGATCTTATAAACATGTAAACTATGCTGGAAGTAAGGTTACATCAGAGACCTAACTTCAATAATTAGGTTATGGCAGGGGAGAAATATTATTTAGCCTCTGCAGTACTTTGTTGTGGCTGAGCTTACCAAATGTGCTCTTCTAGGGTGAAATGTACTAATGAAATGCAATTATTCTTCTTTATTCACTTGTCTCAAAAATGTAATAAGGCAATTCTACAAACACAAAAATAGGAGAAAAGTATAGTTCCTAGGTCTTTCAAAAATGTACAGACTAATGCACAAATAATCTAAATATTAGTGAAATTTGTAAAGGGTGAAAAATATAAAATAAAAATTGACAAGTCAGTAATCTATTACTTATAAGTAGAGATTAAATCAATGATGAGAATGTTTAAAAGCCTGGAAAATGTGTATAAGCATTAGGAAGCTTTTATGTCTGTAAGTAAAGTGGCTAAATTATTGACTCAAAGCCCTATTCGCTGCAAATGCAGCTTGCTACTTGGTTTGCAAAGTGTTTGCAAATCACCCAAAAGACTTGTAATTGTATTAAAATCTGTTTGTCTGTCTCTTTATTGTCTTCTGTTTATCTGTCTATCTGTCTATCTGTCTATCTGTCTATCTGTCTATCTATCTATCTATCTATCTATCTATCTATCTATCTATCTATCTATCTATCTATCTATCTATCTATCACAGGGGTGTCAAACTCACGGCCCACAGGCCAGATGCGCCATTACTGGCCACGCCCACCCCCATTTTAGCAAAGGGGGGGAGTCATGATACGTCCCGTGATGACAACGTGATGCTGCGGGTTTGACACCCCTGGATCTATCATCTATCCATTTCTATTTTCATGCAACATTCTTCTCCTGCATTCCAAAAAATGAAAAACAAAACAAAACAAAACAGGATGAATACAGTGTTAGGTGAAAGAAGGGGGTACCTACAATAGGAAAGAAAGGAAAAAGGAAAAAGAAACAAATTAATGGATGATGAAACAAAATCAGAATCAGAATAGAGAATGGAAGGGACCTTGGAGGTCTTCTAGTCCAGCCCCCTGCTCAAGCAGGCGATATTATACCATTTCAGACAGGTGGCTGTTCAGTCTCTTCTCAAAAAGAGATGACGCAAGAGAAGAGATAATTGAAACCAAGATAAAACACGGTCATGTTTGCACTTTTTAACTTGCTACTTAACAGGTATGTATCAATTTATTAATAGAGTTCTAAGAAATATAACAGTAAACAGCTTACAGATAACTAGTTATTAGTACATAGGCTAGATCTCTTGAATGAGGCAATATTGAAAATTGTGAGAAATACTATATGCTATTATTATATAGAATAGTATATACTACCGTGTTTCCCCGAAAATAAGACCTGTCTTATATTTTTTGAACCCTGAAATAAGTGCTTGGCCTTATTGCCATGAACTCAAAAGCCCAATTGGGCTTATTATCAGGGGATGTCTTATTTTGGGGGGGAAACAGGGTATAGTAGTGTACTATTATATAAATATTAAAAGTCTCATAATACCAGTCACAGAACCTTAGTTAAGTTTTCCTATCAGCCAGCAAAGTGGTGGTGGGGAAATCTGTATTCTAATCTCCTTTTCTTAGGTCAACTCAAAGTCACAATAAAGTGTGCCAGTTTTCAAAGTCCAAACTCCTTTTTTTTTTCTTCCCCTCTATAGTACTCTAATATTTTTATTACATTTTTGTGGACCATACAATCACTGTATAGCATTCTAGTCTCATTGCAGTTCTAAGTGCTATCTGTCCTGGTACCAGTCCCAAAAGCTAAAAAACAATTGACTGTCCTTATTGCTAATCTGGCTTTCATGGTCTTGGAACGGCTGCTGGCGTCACTTGACATTGGCATCAAGGCCATCTCTTCTAGTGCTGGCTTTTGCTATTTCTGGCTGGATCTTTTGGTGTTGGCTCTGTGCTGGTAGTCACTGGTGTTAGCTTTTCTAGCTTTGCTTCTCTGAGTTAGTTGATGCACTTGTGATTGGACTTGACCCTTTGTCTGGTTTACTCTAGTTTGGACTTATCTGTTGGTGTTATATCAGCTAGTACTGGTTGCTAGTTCCTAGTTCCTTTAAGTTGCTCTCCATTTCTGCTGCCCAACTTCTTTAGCTTTCTTGGCTCTGCTGCTTCTTTATCTCACCCTTCTCTCTTTCTCTCTGCTTTCTCCCTCTCCTCTCTCCCTCTCTTGGACACTGATATGGCTGACTTCAACTGGTATGAATTGCCATGGATGCTTGGCTTATGACAATTGCACTACAATTAGTTTAGCCTCCCAAATACCACCTGAGACTCCTCTATAATGGCTACTTAGGCAGAGGAGACTACCGTATTTTTGGAGTATAAGACGCACCTTTTTCCTCCCTAAAAGAGGCTGAAAATTTGGGTGCGTCTTATACTTTGAATGTAGCTTTTTCGAAGCTTTTTCCCCAGCCCTAACAAGGTGCTAACGATCTTCCCGGCTTCCTATTCCCTCCAAAGAAGGTTTTTTTCCAGCCCTAAGTCTTTGCAGGCTTGTTTTTTTTCCAGCCCTAAGTCTTTGCAGGCTTGTTTTCATTCCTACTCCCTCTGAAAAAGGCTTTTTCAGCCCTAACCAGAGGATAAAATAATGTGCTGAAGCTGAACAGACTAAGGATGCTAGCCAGATGAATATCTGGTAGGTAGATTTTTTCCCCTATTTTCCTCCCCCAAAACTAAGGTGCGTCTTATACTCCAGTGCGTCTTATACTCAGAAAAATACGATAATTTATTTCTCCTCCCTTGCCTCTCCGATTGGCATGCTTCCCGCCCTCCCCGTTATTCTCAATAGAAGAGTTTCTATTGCCCTGGAATTTCTAGGGAACCCACCAAACTTAGATTCATCCTGACTCTACTTGCTGGGACTATTTGCCTCTTTGCATGACTGGATGAGTTTAGTAAATCTCTGAGGCATATGCATGAGGCATATCTCTTGAAAAGAAGGCATCCATTATTTTTTGGTGACGTTCTACTTAAACCATAGTGGGATGGGAAAGAGAACATGAGAGGAAACAGCTGTAACATTCTTGAACATAACAACTGTCCTTTCACAACAGCCAATACAAAAACTGGGTTACATCCAAAAGCTGAAATGATGTTGGAGTATATTAATATTTCTCAATAACTGATTGTATAATAATAATTACTTTATTTTACAGTCACAGACCAAAATACAAATGCAACAAAAATACAATCACAAACAATTAACACCAGAAGCCTTGGCTAAAGGGAATTACAACGTTCTCCTCTAATAGTTACAGCTCTTAAGAAAAATTTTGAAACCTGAGAAGTAATATAGGAGGAGTCATCCCCTAGAAAATATAAGGCCAAATTACTAGCATTAGAACCAGAGGGATCAATTCCAAGAAGAGACAATAATTTAATTCTGGCTGTGTTATACATAGGGCAGTATGATAAGACATGCTCCACAGTTTCAACCTCAGCCCTATCACAGGGGCATAGTCGCTTACTAATCAGGAGCCTCTTGAATCACCCGTTGAGTAGTGCTGAGGGCAAAACGTTAAAACGAGCTAGGGAAAAGACTCTTCTATACCTGGGGATGGTTAGCATATAGAAATATGAAGCCATCCTCAATCCGTAATTATTAGAATGGCTGAAGATCAAAGGGGAGCAGGTTTTGTTGGCTCTAGATCTTAAATATTGCAAATCTATGTCCACAAGCCGTTGGACTACCCTAAACTGGGCGTCCTTAAGACCATAATCTCCCAGTGCATCCCCCGTAAAACCTAGCAAGTCAATAACTGATTGTAAAGTAATATACGATCGAATTAATTTTCATGGCATTCTTAACAGGAGCTGAAGATCATATATTGACACCTTTAATAGAGCCAAAAATAATCGTTATTATAAGATTTCACCAATCATTCAACACCTTCCCCCAAAAGTCTTATTATTAAATAGTCCACCATTTAATAATGATGCTGCAGAGTAATCTGGTTTTGAGGGGGGGGTTGTTATATCTGAAATCTCAGAACACTTCTAATTCCAATGATCCTTCAGTGAAAATATGAAAAAATAAGAAATGTCATAATGGAACAAATAAAAATAATTTCTAGTCCATGAATCTGAACTATACAGCAGTCTACTGCCTTTCTTCCCTGATAGAAGGATTCTTGGCAACTTCTGAAGGTTATGATCTGGACAGTGCCCTTTCCTTATGAACTAAATGCGAACTTGTTATCTTATAAAATGCTTAGGAATTGTCTCCCCAGTATATGCCGATGAAGTTAAATCCATATGGAAAAACGTTGCCTAACTAGAACTGTTCTGGATAAATGTGCTCTGACTTGTTTTGTAGCAAAGTTGAATAACAGAGGTCCCTTGCAGCCTTCAAAATATTTTTTATAGAACATGATGCTTCTTCTATCTGCATCTTGTATCCTAGGGGTTGTTGTTCTGCTGCTTCTATTTTTATGATATTGCCATAACGTTATGTCTCTGATGGAAACTTAACACACAACCACAGACCCACCGTCATAGTGACCGCAACAGTTTTCCAAAATGTTTGGAACACCCCTATTTTTAGAAATGGACCATTCCGGTTGTGAATAGCTTTTGTTTTCCCGCCAATAAGAGTGTACACAGCATCGCACTTGTGTGAGTTACTTGGTGTTTTCTGTAGCGGCGTTTGAATTTGAGTTATGGTCATTTTGACCGCAGATCTTTGTTAATGTATATATTTTTTAATAATGTCGGGGCCACATTTTCCGCCAAAGAGAGTGCGATTTGGTGATCCAAACTTCGAAGAAACTGTTCTAACATGGTATGAAGAAGCAGAGAGTGGTCTGAGTGAAGTGGAATCGGATTGTGACGAAAATTTTGTAATGGACGATGAGGAACCCGCCTCTGCTGCCGATTCTGACATCAGCAATGATGAAGCCCCTGATGAAATTGATGACCAGATACCATATAATTTATATGGCAAGAACAATTCAAATGGTCTTCTGCAACTTTTGGAAGCAATAGATCCAGAACCACTAGTCACAATATCGTAGTGCAATTACCCGGACTACGGCCAGCAGCTAGAGCGGTCATTATGACCTCATGTCTGTAATAGCATAGCCGAAATAGTATGTCTGTGGTTAAGGTTAAAATAGACAATTATAGAATGAAATGTGGGGAGGGGATGGAGAAGCATCTTCTGTGATAACCAGAAGTCTGATCTGTTTGAGCTACAGGGACATTGCACTAAGGAGGTTCATAGTTTCAGATGCTATGCTTTCCTTCCCTCCCTTCTTTTGGGTATCTTGCAGATGGCTCATTTGATAGAATATGAATGCTAATGATAATGCTATCCAGCAAACATGTTGTTGAAGAAATGTGATGCTGCTGGTAATAGAAAGTTTCCTTCCCCTTCTCTGTTTACTGTTCCTGGCTGTTCATTTGAAGGCTTTTGATGTTCTAATGGTTAATTGCACCTTTCTTGGGGGTGTCCTTCCATGGTTTCTATCCTTATGCATGAAGAAAGAATTCTTTTGTGACCCAATAATTATCTTCTCTCCAGGTCTCTCTCAGTAGCTACTCTACTTTTCTATTGATGGAGCTTGCAAGTAAATGTTCACTCCTGGGGTGTCTCACAATTGATTCTTTCAGAGCTGAGATTGATCTTTCCCCCAGTTGGGATAGTGATGTATATGAAGGGCTGAAATTCCTCGAACGACACATTTTTGTCCCCAAAAGTTGGCAAAATGCAGTCCTAAACTCCAATTACAATTCTGTCTAAACCTCCTATGGTGAATATTGCCCTCTGAAGATTTTGTAACTTTTTAGCATTATTTGGGCAGCAGTAAAAGCTTGTCAAGTAAAAGTAAAATCCAAAATGTAGTAGAAACCCATAGAAGTGGGAGCTTTTGTGTTGTACAGTTCTTTACCTCACCAACCTATTTATTTATTTATTTTGCATTGAACGACCAGCAAGAAAATAATTTCCTGGTTGGAAAAGACAAATACAAACCCCGTATTTCCCCCACCCTCATAATGCAAGTGATTGATCTTCATGGACTGAGCCTGATTCAAATTGATTTGGAAAATCAATCCAGATAGTTTCATGTGTCCAAATAGACTTGGATTGGATCTCTGAATAGGACATAATGAGATTTTGATTGATTCAGATTGTTACAATACATGATTTAACAGGCCAAATTGGTCCAAATTGGTCCAATTTTCTGAATTAGTTCAAATAAATTTGGACTATCAGATCTTTGCATGGCTATAGTAAATGTGGGAAGGAAATACCATATTAGTTTGTTGGTGTGATTCCTTCTTACACATTTTCCTGAAGGGAGAGGAGAATACTTGAGAGACTAAAAAAGATTTAAGTCTGTTCTTAAGGAGATTCATTTATAAATGATATCTCAACAATTAATTCAACTAAGAGGACAATTCTCATGTTTATTTAATGAGAGGGTGCATATATTTGCAGAGTGGGGAGTTCTTGAAATAGAAAAATGGAGAGAAATTCATCTGATGTGAAATAATCAAGGCAGTGAAATAATTAAGGTCGTATGTGGCCTCCTGATATTTGATATAGCTTTGCATAAGAACTTATAAACTTTTAGATCTTTGTCCATCTTCCAGATGTCTGTATGTTGTAGGTTTCTACAAGTCCTATTAGTCATAAAGTCTACTCAGTGCAGAAACATGGGTATTGGCATTTTAGATTTTGCACTGCTAGATCTCTGGTTACTAAAGTCTCATAGGAACAGGAACTTATGGAATTTTGAGTAGTAGTGTCTAGAAATGTGTATGAAATAAAAGTCTGCTTTGTTTCAAACTGGGAACCAAAAAAAGCCTTCTCAGAATATTTTTTTGGGGAAGTTTCCAATGTAAGAAAATGCAACGCAGTTGAATGTTTAATCAATTAATGATGAGAAAAAGAAACAGCAAAGGAAAGGAGGATGAAAAGCAAAGACGAAGGAAAGAGAAAAGCAGTAGACATCTTCTAAAGAAAACACTGATAGTAACTCCCATTTTGTATGTCTTCTTTGCCTCCCTAGTGCCCTGGTTCACTGCACACCTATCAACAGAAAACAGTAAAACCAGACAAAGTGTAGGTGTAGAGTTAATAGCAGGAGGTCTGGGTCTGAAGGTGTAGAGTTAATAGCAGGAGGTCTGGGTTGATGGCTGCTGAGATGGAAAAGCTTTGGAATGTGTATTCTCCAGCTGAGCTTGGCTTTAAGAAAGTTAAATGACATTGAGACTGCTCTGGAAGTTGTTTTTGAATTAGAAATAGAGAAAGGAGGTGTCCCCAACCCATAATAAGAATTTTGTCTAGAGTGGATGGATAAACAGTCCTGGGAACAGTGAAAGAGCTTTGAGATATTTCCTTCTACACCTGGAAACCTGCCAACCACATTGTCAGTGCCTCAGGTGTTAATGTACTGAAAGTACTTTGGTAAACATCAGATCTGTCTCAATAAAATTGAATCCATTAATACTTTAGTGGTGGATGAATAGATGGACTGGTATGTATTATCATGACCTGGTTTGGCCAGGGTTGTGATGTCACTATCTGTAAAATCTGTAATATTCATGAGAAAACATTAGTGTGCTCTACAAGTATTTTTTTTATATAATTCGGAGGTTGTAACTTTTTTAGACTTACACTTCAGCATGTGAATGGAATAAGGAAATAGCAATAGCAATAGCACTTAGACTTATATACCGCTTCATAGTGCTTTACATCCCTCTCTAAGCGGTTTACAGAGTTCAGCATATTGCCCCCAACAATCTGGGTCCTCATTTTACCCACCTCAGAAGGATGGAAGGCTGAGTCAACCTTGAGCCTGGTGAGATTTGAACAGTTGAACTGCTGAACTAGCAATCAGCTGAAGGTTGCAGTGCTGCTTTTAACCACTGGGCCACCTCGGCTCCTCAAATGATAAATGATTTACTTTATATATTATCTTAAATGATTTTATATATCTATTTTCATTAAATAGGAGTTGCAACTTTCAACATGAAAAAAACCATTTCAAGAATTTGTCTATGCAATAATTAAATCTTTAAATTCTGGAGAAGGTCCTTATCTGTGATTCCTTTTTGAGCCATGACCTCTGGGGAGGTATGGAGAATAATTTCATATTTGACAGAAATATGCAAGAATCCTTAACTAGGCAAAAGGTGCTGACACATTTTTAAGTATTAGGAATAAAAGATGCTATTTGGAAACAGCTCAAGCATACGTCTCCTTCGTTTACTGGGGTATTGGAGGTGGGGGAATAAAGCAAAACCAGATTCTGTTCAGATGTCAGGATTCTGTTTTTAGAGCCAATCTCAATAAAGATAGATTTATGACATTGATTCCCTGCATAATCTATCTAATGAGGTTCTTCCCAAGATCTATTTTACCTCTAGGTCAAATCTGTGGACCTCCTGGCTCCTCCATGCAAGGGGGGGCGGTTTAGTTTAGTTTAGTTTAATTAAATTTATATACCGCCCTTCTCCAGGGGACTCAGGGCGGTGAACAGCCAAGTAAAAACACAATATAAACATTAAAATATATATACATTTAAAAGAAAATGTTCGATGTGGCCCTGATTTAATACAATTAAAATTTGGTAAAATCTTAAAATTTTAAAAACCCCAAAAGCTTTTTCACGCCAGCCCGGCTTGATAAAAATAATACGTCTTGAGGGCACGGCGGAAGGTGGACAGGTCGTGAATGGTTCTTAAGTATGGAGGGAGCTGATTCCAGAGGGTGGGTGCTCCCACAGAGAAGGCCCTCCCCCTGGGCGTCACCAGCCTACACTGCTTGGCTGATGGCACCCCGAGGAGGCCCTCTCTGTGGGAGCGCACTGGTCGATGGGAGGCAGTTTGTAGCAGCAGACGGTCTCGGAGATACCTAGGTCTAATTCCATGGAGTGCTTTAAAGGTAGTAACAAGCACCTTGAAGCGCACCCGGTAGACCACCGGAAGCCAGTGCAGCTCGCGCAGGGGGTAAATTATTTGTTTGATTAGACTATTATTGCCTCATTGAACAAAGAAATTCTACTATCCTTTCTTTTTAACTCTCCTTAGTGTTGATCCTCTCCTCCCATGAAGTCACTGGGAGAAGGAATAAGGTATAATTTCAGCTTTACATTGGCCCTCCAAGACAAACTGGTGATGCCAGGACCTGGAGATTCTAAATGGGATAAAGCAGACTTAAATTAAACCCTAACAAAAAGATGGTGTGATGATGATTTGATTTGATTTCATTTTTATCCTGTCTTTTTTTTACAATATCTGATCAACTCAGAGTGGCAAACATATTTAATACTCCTTCCTCTGTTTCCCCTACAACAGCAACCCTGAGCTGTGAGTTGGGTTAGGCTGAGACAAAGTGAATGGCCCAAAGTCACCTTGGCAGCTTTCATGGCTAAGGGAAGCCTAAAACTTTCATTCTTCTGGTTTCTACGCCAGCACTTTAACCACTACGCCAAATGCAATTACGAATTACTATTGCCCTAGTGATGTCTCTTGATGAAGTGGCGTTGCCATTAAAGGTGCTCACTCCTATGTTGAATTTGACATCCTGGTGCTCTTGAAGGAGGTGGACTGTCTGGGTGGTTTTCAAAAAGACTCCAGTCTATCAGAAAAAGCTGATGCCATCAGGGATCTCCTTCCAGTTCAATGGCTAATATGATATTGTTTCCTCAATCAAAACTGAAATTCGGACAGTTGTAAGTCTAGCCTCTTTCCATTTTTATTTTTAATTGCTGACTCCTGATTTTTTTTAAACAAAAAACCTCTGATAGATTTAAGGAGGACATATGCACACTCATCAGTCTTTTTTTAAGCAAAGTCTTTTGTAAGATGAAGAAATTAGAGCTCTCTCAGGATTTCAATCTTCTTGTGATCCTTTGTTCAGGTCAGAAGGAAAGTAATACACTAATTTAGCCATCTGGCAAAACTTGTTCTCTTTCTTTATCCCTTCCCTTCCCTCTCACCCTTCTCTTTCCCTCATTTTTCTTAGATGAGTATGCCTGAACTACCAGTACCTGTGCCTAAAGTTAAAAAAATATATCTATAAGAGCAGGTTACGCTTCTGTATTTAATCTTGCCACCAGAAGTTGTAAATGCTCCAACACTGGAAGTTTTTAAGAAAGATTAGAAATATTTATGCAAAATTATGTGAACTGATCTTGAGCTGTAACCAAAATGGGACCAAGGATTCCCACCATTGTATGTTTGTATGTCATGTAGTGTGTGTGTGTGTGTGTGTGTGTGTGTGTGTGTGTGTGTGTGTGTGTGTGTGTGTGTGTGTGTAAGATTAGAAAACCATTTGTCTCAAGTGGTGTAGGGTTTCCTACCTAAGCAGGGGGTTGGACTAGAAGACCTCCAAAGTCCCTTCCAACTCTGTTGTTCTGTTCTGTTCTGTTCTGTTCTGTTCTACTCTTTTTCTTTCTGTCTTTCTGTTTTTCTTTCTGTCTTTCTGTTTTTCTTTCTTTCTTTCTTTCTTTCTTTCTTTCTTTCTTTCCTTCCTTCCTTCCTTTTTCTTTCTTTCTTTTTCTTTCTTTCTTTCTTTCTTTCTTTCTTTCTTTCTTTCTTTCTTTCTTTCTTTCTTTCTTTCTTTCTTTCTTTCTTTCTTTCTTTCTTTCTTTCTTCTTTCTTTCTCCCTGTAATTCAGAATATATTTCCCTGTACTCAATGTAGTGCTCTTTCTCAACACACTCTTTTCTTTTTTACTTGGATCCCCCATTTTCCTAGTTGCCTCCCAGAAATAATCTTATCTTTTTATTCTTTTTTCCAGAAGTAAGTTGCACCGTGCCACGTGCTGAAATACTTCTTCTTAGCACATGTGCATGTTTGCCTGAATACTTCATTTCTAAGTCTCTTGTTTCCTTTGTTGTAGCAAGCAACTCCTTAAAATTAGTATCTGTAAGTGTGATATTTAAGATAAAGTACACTGCGTAGATCATCCATAGATCTCAGGCGCAACAGATAGACCAGTCCATGAAATCAACTCCACAGAAAGACTAAAACTACTTTTTTTGAAATTGCCTATAATGACAGGATCTAATTGTTCTCTACCTCTGGCTGCTTTGTTAAAACTCAGTGAATGAGAGAAATGTCTGCTTGAGAAATTTCTGAGTGTTATCTGGCCATCTTGGACTTAAAACTGCTTTAACTTAACTGCTTTTGCCTAGGCAACAGTTTTTCCACGTCTTTATCAAAATCATCTTCCTATTCTTTACTTTTTGGCATACAGTCACTTCAATCACACTCAGCAGTTGATCTTCAGCAATTACCTATTTATTGTCCAACACAAAGATCTTATGATTTACACATATTAATGGGTTGAAACTTAGTACAGTGACCAATGCATTAAGTAGTCTGCAGGGAGCATAGAACAGACAGGTGGAGAGAAGGATCATCGAAACAGGGGCTAGAGTGAGTAATAGCAATAGCACTTAGACTTATATTCTGCTTCACAGTGCTTTTACAGCCCTCTCTAAGTGGTTTACAGAGTAAACTTGTTGCCCCCAACATTCTAGGTCCTCATTTTACCGACCTCGGAAGGATGGAAGGCTGAGTCAACCTTGAGCCGGTGAGACTCGAACTGCTGAACTGCAGTACTGCATTCTAACCACTGCATCACCACGGCTCCTGTGAGAATAGACAGATCCTTATACTCAGTAGGGAATTAACTATATTGAATTCAGTGAAAGAAAGACAGAGAATGAGCTCAAAGAAAGACAAGGAAAGCAGGGGACTTTGACAGGCAGTTCTCTTTAACAGAATAAACAGAGTTTACCTAGAGACAGAGAAGCAGATAAATAAAACACACAGAGAGAGAGAGACACACACAGAGAGACAAACAGAGTTTGCAAAACACTTACCAAGGCAAGAGGGTGATAAGTCCAAGAGTAAAGTTGGATGAGGCTTTTTAGTTAAAGAAAAGATTTAACATTGTTGGCTACAGCACAAAAAGCAGATTTTTTAAAGAAAGAAAGCAACTGCAATAACAAAATGCCAATGCTTCAACTTTAATCTGCTACGTGACCTTGATGAGCCACACTGAGATGAACAAGTGTTAACACTGAAAAGCTAAAGGAAAAGGAGGAAGAATAAAACAGGAAGATTGTATAGGCATTTTAAGAGGGATTAGAATACCTTTTGATGACAGAGTCACAGGGACAGAGAAATGATACATGCTTATGAAACTATTAGCCACGGTGGCACAGTGGTTAAAGTGCAGTACTGCAGGCTACTTCTGTTGACTGCCGGCTGCCTGCAATTTGGCAGTTCAAATCTTACCAGGCTCAAGGTTCACTCAGCCTTCCATCCTTCTGAGGTCGGTGAAATGAGGACCCAGATTGTTGGGGGCAATATGCTGAACTCTGTAAACCGCTTAGAGAGGGCTGTAAAGCACTGTGAAGTGGTATATAAGTCTAAGTGCTATCGCTGTTGCTATTATTTTAAAGATGAGACCACACACACACATATACACACACACTCACTTCAGGTTTGAAGAAGATAGGCATTGAAGATAGACGATGAAGTTTATCTATGGACACAGAGGTGGCTCTGCTGTCCCACACTGGAAACACAGAATCTAATGCAATGGGGGCACTGAAAGTCTACTGTTGTAGTAATTGCGGATGTTATTCTGTGATGCTGCTCACAGTTTTCTCTCAGTTTTTTGGGGGGGCATCTGTCTTCAAATCTGGTTGAGGCTTCCTAGCACAGGTCTCACTGGTGGGTTCTGTAGCAGCCACAGCTTCTAGCTCCTTTTGCTGAATGTCACACAAAACTAGGTTTCTTTCACATCATCTTGTGAAAGGCCGCAAGGCCTCTTTTCAGACTCCAATACACTATCCTGCAACTGGCAAGGCATATGGTAGTCATCCATTCTGATGATGTGTCCAATCTACTTCATCTGGGCTCTGATAATCATGGATTCAATGCTGGTGAACTCCATATAATCTAAGCCCTCTAGGTTGGAGACATGGTCTAGCCAACAAATCCCAAAGGCGGAGTGGAGAGTGTGCATGTGAAATTTCTCCATTTGTTTGATGTGCCTTTTACAAAGTCCAGGGCTCACCTCCAGATAGGAGAAAAGGGTTAACCAAAGCCCTATAGACTTTTAGTTTCATAAAAATATGGATGTTGCACTGGTTGAGCACTTTTATATGCAGCCATTCTGGTGCCTGGCTAGCCTTGTTAATAATTGAGTCAATTTCTTTGTCTAAAGATCTATTGCTTGAAATGATGCTTCCCAAATATTTGAAGCTGTTTACTTTTATCAGCTGGATGTTGTCAACAGTGATTTTCATTTCTATGGACTTGGTGTTTGTCATGGGCTGGATAAGTACTCAGTCTTGTTCAGGCTGATAGTCAGGCCAAAGCGCATAGAAGATTCTGAGAATTTGTTCACTATCAACTGTAGATAGCTGTTTCTACATGTCAGGAGTGCCCAGTCATCAGCAAAGATTGCTTCTTCAGTGACTGTATGGAGGCACTTCATCCTTCAAGTGGCAAAGGTCAAGGAGAGAGCTGTCCAATTCAACAAATTGAATAGGACAGGAGCTAGCACACTCCTTTTTTGCTTCATTGGAAATGGTAAATGCAGCTGATGAATCACCATTGCAAAAAACCTATCCTATCATTCCATGATCATTCAGTAGCTGAATCAATTTTGTGAATTTCCTCAGACATCCATAATATTTCAGGATGATCCTGAGAGCCTCCCTGTTTGCAGTAGTCAAATGCGATATCAATGGCATTACAGTAAACAGGTTTAATCTGCTCAATGCACTTCTTCTGCATCTGCCTATAACAAATATCATGTTTGCTGTACTGACTGATAACCACACTACGCCTCTGGGAAGTTCCTTTCCAAGACAGCAACACGTCTGTTCAGAAGAATGAGGGTAAAGATCTTGCAGGCAGTGGATTATAGTAAGATACCCATGTAGTTTCCAGAGTCTGATTTGCTTCACTGATTTTCATAACAGCCACATTGAGGGCACCGTGGAAGTCATTGTACATTTCCTCTGAGGACCAAATGTCTTGCAAGTTGTCTTGGAATGTCTGTAAGGAATGTGGTGTCTCATCAAGAATGCCGTTTCTGCCCTATTGCTTTATTTGAGTTCATCTCTAAGATGGTTTCCTTGATCTGATCAGTAGAGGGAAACAGGTCTAGGGCATCCAAGATTGGCAGTTGAGGAATCTGCTGTAAGGTATGAACAGCCAGTTGAGTAGATTGAAAAAGTGTTCAACCCAGTGGGTTTTTTTTTAGTCCTTCCTGGTCTTTGATCAGGCTTGACCCATCAGATGACAGATGACAGTAAAGGGAAGCATCCTGATTTAGAAGGGCCAAAAACTGACTTTATGGCACTAAAGAACTTTCGTGGTAGCATGCATGTTTTTCTACCTACTCAGTTTTCTACCTACTCAGCCTTCCTCTGCCACTGGTCCTGCATTTCCACAGTTCTATCTGTACTTTGGATTGCAGGTGCTTAAATATGTCTTTCTTTGAGACAGATGGTGGTTCTGCATATTGCTTTTGGCCTCAATTTATTACGAATTTAATTACATTTTAAGAGTGAGTTTGCATTATTTCACTGGAAATGCAGATAATAGTGGGGAATCATGATTCCAATGATTATATATCTCTTTCATGGTCCTGGTGAACAGAGAAGCAATCCTTAAATCCTTAGTAGTAATAGCAGCAACAACAGTAAGAGTAACAGCATTATCAGCTGCTACTAGTATTATTACCTGACTTCACATTTCATAGATCAAAGTCTTGCACAAGAAATACTGTATATCAAGCTTTCTTGTCGTATCACCACACATGCCTGCTTAAGCTGAATTAGGCTGCACTTAAATGTGCAAATTCTTTTCAAATTCATATTTATTGCTAACATAATTATGTTAGATGTATCTGTTCTTGGGATGAGTAACGGTTTTGTATTTTTTAAAGTGCACTTCAGCACTTAGATGAGCTTGCAGATTGGCTGCCTCCAGCTACTTCACTTTGAGAACAAAATTAATTGTATGTATGTTGGCAGATGCTGCAAATAAGTATGGTAGATAGCAGTCATAAATCTAAACTACCCTACCTAACAGCATCGTATTTAATATGCACATGTCTTCCATTACCCCTTCCTAAGCAACTCTATTCATGATGTTAGATGTGAGCATGGTTTACAATGAACACATTTTATCCAGTACATAAAACTTCTCTCTTTCTCCCTGGGACTCCTGGCTGCAGGTGGGAAAACATTATCTATATTTGCTATGTGGGCATTTTTCCACCCAAAAAATGTTTATAAATGTATTAAACATTAAGCATGAAAAATTGGTATTGTCATATGAACAAGTTTGTCTCCTTAGAATATCTTCTCAATCTCTGTAAAACTTCTGTAAAAGAAATTAGGCTGGTGATGCCCTAGAATAGGGCTAAACTATTTTATAACCTTCAGATATATTAGGCTGTTTTTTCAAAATATTTCTAGCCCGT
Organism: Diadophis punctatus similis; assembly: GCA_023053685.1. NCBI lineage: Eukaryota > Metazoa > Chordata > Lepidosauria > Squamata > Dipsadidae > Diadophis > Diadophis punctatus. The sequence continues at coordinate 2,143,022 of JALIGW010000013.1, forward strand.
ATGACTGATGCCATGAGTTATATTTGCAGGCCCACTGCTTCTGGACCTTCTGGCTTCTCTTCCCTTTCAATAGAAAGTAATGAAATCCTGTTTTAAAGGACTTGGGAAAGGAAGGGGAAAGAAGGGATAGAATATTGCATACTAATTTTTGCATATTTTTATATACTGCTATGTTATTCTGTTGATCACATGTAAAATACAATTTGCTATAAACCTTCTCCTAATGCACACCATCAATCGAATGTTTTCTATATATATACAGTGATCAAGCTGACTGTGGTTGTTGATTTGGGCAAATTTGGAAGAGGCAATGAACATTGATTTCCACCACCTGGCTCAACAGTAGTAACTGTGAGAGTTCTAGGTGTCCTAGTGGACCACCACCGAAGATGCATCGATAGATGATAGTATCAAGATCATATGAGTGTGAGTATAATTTTATGCTGCAATAGTGTAGCCACTCTTGTGTGGAATACTGTGTTCAGTTCAAGTCACCACAATACAAAAAAAGATGCTGAGACCCTAGAAAAGGTGAAGAGAAGAGCAAGAATGATGATAAGGGGTCTGGAGGCTAAGCTGTATGATGAACAATTAAGGGAACTAGATATGTCTAGTCTAACAAAAAGTATATGAAGGTCTATCACAGAGGATTGACCTATTCTCCAAAGCATCTGAGCACAGGATAACAAGTAAGGGGTGGAAGTCATTAAAGAGAGATCCAACATGGAATTAAAGAGAAATGTACTGACAATGAGAACAATTAATCAGTGGAGTGGCTTGCCTCCTGAAGTTGTAAGTGCTCCATCGCTGGAAGTTTACTAGAAGAGTTTGGACAACAATTTGTCTGGAATGGTATAAAGGTCTCCTGTTTGATCAGGGAGTTGGACTGGAAGGCCTCCAAGGTCTCTTCTGACTCTATAGTTTTTTGATTAACTAAAACAAAACAAAACAGTCAACCCCCAAGCTTAGAAACGAGCAATAAGCAATAGCATTCATGGAGGGGACATTAGATGGATGCAAACAGCATTATAACATCATAATACAAGCTCGTTTATTTTCTATGTGCATTGCAGTGATGGGTTCCTACCAGTGCGGTCCACTCTATAGCACCGGTAGTGGCCTGCTGGTGATGTCACAGTACCGGTACGGTCGGTTGCCGGTGCCTGGGCGCTGCCATTTTTCAAAAAAAAAAATTGATTTTTTTTTTTAAATTTTCTTCTGTGCATGCCCAGAAGCCGAGCTTCCGGTACTGCGCATGCACTGCCTTCCTACCCCACAATGAGTCCAAGCAGGGGAGGATGGCTGAGGGAACGCGTGAGATGCTGAAAGAACAGGCGGCAGGAGCTATCTCCATTCCCCTCCCTTCAGCGGTCCGAGAAGCCACGAACGCGCGGTGATGATCCTAGGCATTTTCGCACGTTTGAGGCTTCTCGAGCTGCTGAGGGGAGGGGGAATGGGTGGCAGGACCTATCTCAGTTCCCCTCCCTTCAGCAGTCCGAGAAGCCACGAACGCTGGTGATGATCCTAGGCATTTTTGCATCTAGCCCGGACACATGGCTGGCAAGCCACACCCACAAAATAAGCCACGCCCACAGAGTGGTAGTAAAAAAAATTAGGAACCCGCCCCTGGTGCACTGTGATATTTCATTCATTCCCACTGTGATCTGATCCTGCAGAGGGCCATTGTCTATAGGTCTTACCGTTGAAGCAAAGAGTTTGTCAATTTCATTCTTCAAAGTCTCATTTCATGCCAGGATGTGTGGAAAGAGTAGTTTGCTCTCTCTTGACTTGATGTGTCAGGATGTGTGGCTTGAAATCTAAACATCTCAGCATCGCAGGAGGAAATGTTATCCTTGAAAAATTATCATGAGGATGTAAGGCTTGTGGATAAGGCGTTTTTTTCAATGCAGCAAGATAGTGGTGGCGATAATGACAATTCTATGACAATTCTATTATTCTATGAGAGCTCAAGGCACTGTACATCTGCTTATTCCCTACAATAATTAATTCAGACAGATTTTGGCTGAAAGCTAGCAATGGTCCAAGTCATCTATGCAGTCCAATGGAGACAAGTATTTGGATCTGTTCCAATACCCTAAATTTTGCACTACTCTAGCTTTTCTTCCTTGTCCTTTGTTGGGTATATTTGATAACTGAATTGATTAAAGAAAGATCAGGGAGGAGGATCATGAATGCTTGGACATCCTAAGTTTGGAAAACCAGTTTGCAAGAATTTCTTGGGAAAAAAATGAACCACCCCAAGACCACTTTATACAAATATATCAGTCAAGTATTATCATGTGTTGCTTACAAAGCAGAGAGAAGAAAAAAACCCTTCCTGATGCATTTTCTACCCTATTCTAAGTTGATTCTCCTAACCAAAACAACGCTCCTCACTACAACCCTAATTCATTTAGTTTTGGAATAATATATTTTCAAGGTCAGAAATGCCATGGTACACACACCAATTTAAATTTTCTCAATAATAATCAAGAATAATCAGTTCAGAAAGTGGCACTCATAGCATCCTGATTATACTTTGTGATCTATTTTTACTTACATTTTTACAATGTACTTTTAAATGACTTTTTTGGTTGCGATAATAAAATAAACCTCATTTTTCCATTGAGTATGCTCTTATGACATCAGTATAAAATGTTCATTTCTAATTATGTGGTTTGTAAAACGTGTTGTGCCAGATGAGAATAACAAAAACAGATGTGTCCTAAAAAGAAAATCTGAATAATATATTCACCCAGGAGGAATTTGATTAGTACAAAGATATAATCATTAATTATTTCTCCCTTTTTATGAAATATGGTTATATTTGTCTTTGGAAACTGACCTGAAAATTCACAACTTCACAATAAAAAAAGTATTTAGTAATTGGTATTATAATTTGAGTCAGAATGGACATTTGGCTTTGTAAACGGGATTAATATAGCTTCCTTTTGATATGGTAAACTAGAAGTGACTGAAGGAAAACCACCTTGTGTTTCCTCAAATGAAAAATGAAGAATGTAATCTGGATATAAGTATATAAATACTATTAGGATCAGTAGTACTTTTGTCTGTCTTGAGAAAAGGAGTGAGAGAATAGAACCATTTGTAGGAGTACTGTGAGTTTCAGATAACAATTGTATAATGTTGGAATCCAATTCTGCAGGTTTGTCCCAGTTATCTGGGAGGAATTTCAGCCTGTTGGCCCTGAGGAAATGGACGAGGTCCTATATATATATATATATTCCGGAGTCCAGATATTGATGATCTCATCATTGAGTGAGTAAATGACCCATCAGTGCTTAAGAGGACAATGGTTGATCTCCGCTTCAAGAAATATCTGCTTCAAGTTTTTTTTAAAATCCAATGGTACCAGGCTATTTCCATCTACTCTCCGATTTTTCCTATCTGGGAAAAGTAGTTGAGAACATGACTTCACTGTAGCTTCAGAGGTCTTTGCAGAACATGAACCCATTCAAGTCAGTATTTAGGTCTGAGTGCACTAGTCAGATGACATAGTTAACGACCATGGTGGGACCAAGATGTGTGACTATCTTGCCTCTCCTTAGTCTTCTGCAGCCTTCAATAGAATAGAATAACAGAAATGGAAGGAACTACTAATCCAACCCCCTGCTCAAGCAGAAGACCATATACCCGTGATGGCGAACCTATGGCACACGTGCCACAGATAGCATGTGGAGCCATATCTGAGGGCATGCGAGGTGTTGCCCTATGTCAGCTCCCCAGGCTTCAGGAAAGCCTCTGGAGCCTGTGGATGGCAAAAAACAGGCCCAACGGGCCTACCCGAAGTTTGTTTCTGAACTTTCAGTAGGCCCGTTGGGCCCATTTTTCGCCATCCACAGGCTCCAGAGGCTTTCCTGAAGACTGGGGAGGGTGAAAAATGGCGCAATGGGCCTACTGGAAGTCCGGAGGCTTCAGTGAGGCCTGCGCGCATGCGCGTGGGGGGGGCAACGCAGGGGAGTTGTGCACGCATGCATGGGGGAGGGCATTGCATTATGGGTGTGGGCACGCATGCATGTGCTATCACACATGCACGTGTCCTTTTGGCACCCGAGCAAAAAAAGGTTTGCCATCACTGCCCTATACCATTCCAGACAAATAGTTGTCCAATCTCTTCTTGAAAACCTCCAGCAATGGAGCACCTAAAACTTCTGGAGGCAAGCCTTTCCACTGATTAATTATTCTTACCGACAGGAAATTTCTCTTTAATTCTAGGTTGGCTTTCTCTTTGTTAAACTTCCATCTATTACTTTTTGTCTTGCCCTCAAGTGCTTTGAAGGATAGATTGTCACCCTCTTTTCTGTGACAGCCCCTCAAATATTGGAAGACTACTCTCATGTCAATCCTAGTTTCTCATCATTAAACTAATTCCTGCAACCATTCATCACACAGTCTTGTCTCCAGTCTTCTAATCATGCTCTTCTTTGCAATTTTTCTAGAGTCTCAATGTCTTTTTTGAGTCATAGTGACAAAACTGAATGCAGTATTCCAAGCGTGGTCTTACCAGTTCAGTATAAAGTGATACAGTATTAACACTTCTAGATCATCTCAAAGGTTGAGAGTGGAAGGTACGATATTTTGCTTTTCCTCCTTTCCCTAGGAACAGTCCCAGTTGGTATTGGTAGGTGTGTGTTTTTGGGTGGTGATGGTAGACAGTTCTAGCCATAACAATTCTTCTGTGCAAGGCTTTATTTTGCTTTTGGTCATCTTTAGCATCTATATCATATCATATCATATCATATCATATCATATCATATCATATCATATCATATCATATCACGCACGCACACACACACACACACACACACACACACACACACACACACACACACACACACACACACACACACACACACACACACACACACACACACACACACATATATATATATATATATATATATATATATATATATATATATATATATATATATATATATATATATATATATATATATATATATAATATCAAATGACCTAAGTGCCAAAGCTCACTGCAACAACATCGCCAAAAAGGCTTCAAGAACTGTTAACCTAATCTTACGTAGCTTCTTCTCCGGTAATATCACACTACTAACCAGAGCATACAAAACATTCGCCAGACCAATCCTTGAATACAGCTCATCTGTCTGGAATCCACACTGCATATCGGACATAAATACATTAGAAAGTGTCCAGAGATACTTTACAAGAAGAGTCCTCCACTCCTCTACTCGCAACAGAATACCCTACGCAACCAGACTTGAAATCCTGGGCTTAGAAATCTTAGAACTAGGTTGCCTTCGGCACGACCTAAGCATAGCTCATAAAATTATCTGCTACAACGTCCTTCCTGTCAACGACTACTTCAGCTTCAACCACAACAATACACGAGCACACAACAGATACAAACTCAAAGTGAACCGCTCCAAACTTGACTGTAGAAAATACGACTTTAGCAACAGAGTGGTAAACGCCTGGAACTCACTACCTGACATTGTGGTTTCTTCACCAAACCCCCAAAACTTTACCCTTAGACTGTCCACTGTTGACCTCACCCTATTCCTAAGAGGTCAGTAAGGGGCGTGCATAAGTGCACCGGCGTGCCTACCGTCCCTGTGCTAATGTTCCCTCTTATCAGTACTCATTTTATGTATATAAACAATGTTATATCTATGTATATTACCAACACGTACTTGACAAAAATAAATAAATATGAAGCCACAGGGTCAGTTTATTCCATGGCACAGATTATACATCTCTGTTTTAGACTAACCATGTGATGCCATCAAATTTATTTCTCAGTATTTGGAGGCAGTGAGAGTCTGGATGGAGAAGAATATGCTCTGACTCAATCCTGGCTATGATTATGGGCTATGGGTTTTGAGAGTCCCATATCTGGGACTTTCGTCATCTTTGATTCTGAAATTGGTGGCACTTCCCCACCAGAACTGGTGCCCAATTGAGGGCTCTCTTGGCTCCTGCTCAAAGAACAGGTTAAAAACATGGCTAGGAGAGGCTTTGGACAAATTTATGTTGTGTGTCGATTGTGCCTGTTCCTATTTTAGACGCACTAGTCATAGTCATTTATGCTTTGGACACTTCTTGTTTTTATTGCCCCAAGGTGTTCTACATGGTGCTACCCTTGAATGCTATTATAGCTGACCCAAAATTCATCTGTATGGATAATTATGCATAGTTATGTGGATATTTCACCTCTACTCCGCAGTAAACATGTTTGGGATGAAATTAAATCTGATAAAATAGGTGCTCAGAATATTAATTGATATGTTACGTTTTTACTAAATAAAAATTCTACTCATGCTGTCCCTCCTACTGACATTTATTGTGGTTGCGGTAATTGCTCTGAGTTTCTGTGTTTCCTATTAGCCTTAATCTGTTCAATCACACACAAAATACAGTATTCATCTCAGAGGAGTAAAGAAAAAGCCAACTGCACAGAGCTGTTGAATACATACAAATATTAATCTCTGATGTAAAAGGGTTGCCTTCCAGGAGTCCTATAAAGGATAATAGTCTAACTAGAAGGTGCTGAATAGGTCAGCTGAAAAGAGAAGGTTTACAATACACTTTTGTTTTAAACTTTCAGTTTTAACTTACGGGGGGCGGGAGAGAAACTCTCTTAAGTGAAAGACTAGTTCATTTTAATCCATGACCTTTAACTTTTGGCTTTCTGTCACAAACAATGAATTCTTGAAGGCCTCATATAGTACTTCTACAATAATTCAGTATGACTGATGTTATATAAAAGTATATTTTATTGTTCCATACCTTGGGATGTGACCATGACCTTTCTCAATTATTTTATGACATGCAGCATTCTCAGTTTTCATAGCTTCATGGATCTATGGAAAACCTTAATAAAGATGGCTTTGTAGAATGTTCAGACACTTTTTCACTGAATGGTTTGTGCAACAATAAGCAAGTACATGATAAGTGAACATATATTTTAATGTAGCACCATTACAATATTTGATTCACCAAGAATGAGACTAAGAGTACGTTATCCAGTAAAAGCAGGAAACCTGAATAACATTTTAGAGTATGTCAAAAAAGTATTGACATTCTGCTGCCCAGAATTATGATGGAGTTGACTAGCTTATAAATTTAATAACAACAATGCATTGTAAGAGCCGTGGTGGCACAGTGGTTAGAATGCAGCATTACAGGCTAATTCTGCGGACTACTGATTGCCAGCAGTTTGGCAGTTCGATTCTCACCAGCTCAAGGTTGATTCAGCCTTCCATCCTTCCAAGGTCAGTAAAATGAGGACCCATATTTTGGGGGGCAATATGCTGACTCTCTAAACTGTTTAGAGTGGGCTGTAAATCACTGTGAAGCGGTACATAAGTCTAAGTGCTATTGCTATTCCTATCTGCAAGAAAGATCATTTACCTAAAAGCAAGAATTGGTCTACAAAATAATAGAAAACGAATAAGTGTTCTGCAACCTTAGAATTCAAATAGATAAGCACCTGCCACCTAATATGATACTTGCACTGATTCATGCATTGTTTCATTATCATATCATATTACGACTTGAGTGCATTAATAAGCCACCAGAGATCAAAAGAGAATATCATAGTAGTCTTTTTCAAAAGATAAAAGAAATCATATGGTATTTTTATGAAAAACAACTTATCAAATATAGACATAATAACTATATCTTCATGTGGGAAAGATGTTCTTTGTTATATAGACACCAAGAGATGCTTCCAGTTCCTCACTCTTTGATAAGTCAAAATCCATTAGAGATGAACAAGTATAATAAATTTGAATAAATAAATGAATAAGAAAATCAAGGCTCTTTTTAAAATGAGGCAGATGTTGCTAGAAAACAAGTGGGGTATATTACTTCTCTTAACAATCTCAGATAAAAGGCTGAAATCCCCAGGAAACTGAAGAAAGGTCCACTAAAATTAGAGTTGAGAAAAATAGGTTTAAAGACTCCCTACGAATGGAGGGATGAGGCACTTATTTAGGATTTTGTAATAGATGGCTTGTTTCTTTGTGTCATGATAATTATTTTTATTTATCTGTATATATCAGTGATGGCGAACCTATGGCACACGTGCCACAGGTGGCACACGGAGCCATATCTGAGGGCATGCAAGACGTTGCCCTATGTCAGTTCCAGCACATGGGTGCACTGGCCAGCTGTTTTTCTACCTCCTTTTCATCCGTTTTCGCTCTCCCCAGGCTTCAGAAAAGCCTCCTGAACCCTGGTGACAGCAAAAAACGGCCCAACAGGCCAACCGGAAGTTTGGAAATGAACTTCTGGTTGGGCCCTTGGGCCGTTTTGCGCCATCCCCGGGGTTCAAGAAAGCCTCCTAAAGCTTGAGGATGATGAAAAACGGCCCAATGGGCCTACCAGAAGTCCGGAGGGTTCAGTGAGGCCTGTGTGCATGTGCAGGGGTTGTGTGCATGCGTGGTGGGGAGGGCATTGCATTATGGTGTGGGCACTTGCATGCACACTATCATGCGCGCATGCACCCTTTTGTCACCCGAGCCAAAAAAGGTTCGCCATCACTGGTATATATTATAAAAATGGGGGCTTAAACATCATTGTTCAAGCATTCATTCAGACAGTGAGTATGAAGTATAATATGTCTCTAAAAATATTTCGCATTTAACAATTGTCTAGGAGTAAACACACAATGCAAGATTCCACAGGGTTTTTGAGAAATGTAGTTTGAGATTTCCACGTTCCCATTCCCATTATGGTCCCATTCCAGGCATCATAAAACCTGGAAGATTTATTGTGGCTCAAATTCCATTGGTTAGAGGTTACTTCAGTAGCTCTGTGTCACATTGGAATAATCAGATTAAATTTATTCTGAGATAAACGCACAGAAGTTGGATTTGAAGCCTCATTAGTTATGCTAAATCTGTCTTGTTTATTGGTCATTGTTCTTTCTCCAGGGGTAATTAGTTATTAGAATGTTCCATTTGCACATGATGGTGCTGTGTTTCAGCAAAGGGGACTAAACTGTACAGATTCAGCTTAATTAACTGGATCGGCCATTCATGCGGATTTAGAAAAAATATATTAATATATTATTTTTATGTTCAGCAGATGTTTCATCCAAAACTAGATCTAGCTGCTGAAAATATCAAATCTTGAGATGCTAAAGCCTAGTAATAGAAAAGGCCTGGCATGGAGCCATCATGTACCAAGTATGCTCACTTTTGTTCAAAGAAGCCAATGCAAAAGAGGAATACATCAGAATATGATTTTTCTATTCACTGGTGATGAGTCCTGGTTATTGTTTTCCATAACTGCCATGTAAGTAATCAGCTTATAGTTCTTCACCTGCATCAGGACAATCCTTGTGTTCATAATTTGCTTTTGTGGGCCTTTGTAATGGCATATTCTAAATTCCCAAATATTCGTAAAATACAATCAAATATATATCGGTAGTTATTGTTAGAATATCTCTAATTATATTTTAACTTTCAATTTTAATAGTATTTCTTTAGAGAGAGAAAGTTTAACAAATGAAACCAAAACCATGTATTTGTATATTTCAGTAATGACAACTGCTTGGAGATGTAACTTTTCTGGAACATGTGCTATATCTCAGCCATACAACTTACTCCTTAACTGCAGTGTTACTGCCAAAGTAGTAGTGAGGCACTACCATCACTGAAGATGTAATATTGAAAACTTCTTAAAGCAGAACTGAGAAATGAGGATAGAAATAATTAAAGCATTTCTACTTTATTTTCCTTTTTGATGCAACTTATTGCATTGGAAACTTTTAAGAAAGTCAATTAGTTTTACACTGTAATACTAACTAAGCAATAGCAATAGTACTTCATAGTGCTTTACAGCCCTCTCTAAGTGGTTTACAGAGTCAGTGTATTGCCCCCAACAATCTGGATTCTCATTTTACCAACCTCAGAAGTATGGAAGGCTAAGTCAACCTTGAGCCAGTGAGAATCAAACTGCTGAACTGCTGGCAGCCCGCAGTCAACAAAAGTAGCCTGCAGTAGTGCATTCTAACCACTGCGCCACCACAGACATTTATTTGGAAGTAGCCCTATTCATTATTGCTTATCCCTTCAGAAGTTCCATAACACAGGGTGAGGCCAGATACAAAAAACAGGGGTATCCAATATTTAAAATCATTTTCTCCATATCTGTTCCTACAGTCAACCTTTCTTCATTATTTTAATTGAAACGAGGCTAGGAGGCAAAACGAAAGTCACCTTCAATTCAATCTCAGTTTCTGGTGATGTATTAAATTGGCTATAGAATTTCCTTGATATTGCTTTCTTCTGGGATATTTTCAATTTCCCAAACTGGCATTCTCCTGAGTTTTACCACCCAAGTACTAACCAGGCCTAATTAGGTTAAACAGCCTAGTTCTGTTTAACCTAATCCTGTAGTCAACATTAACCAATTAATAAATGAACAGCCAGAATCATTTAAGGTCATGTAAACAGTGGAATTCCTCAATCAACTTGTCCAGTTTACTAATGGACAAAGAAAATTGAACTTGAAAAAGAATGAAGTTTTCTCAATGAACTTGATCTCAAATGTTGAGAATGATTTAAAAAAAATTAAGCCAAATAGAAGAACATTTCAGGAACATCAAAACTAATCTATTATAACATGAGTGATACTTCACATTGGTAATTGTATATTGTCCTGTGAAATTCACCTCAGATGAAATGTTAAGCAAAATTGATGTTGTCACCTTAGTCAAAGCATTGATTTTTTTATTCGTGGGTAAAGTTAAATAAACCAACAACAAATCCTTGCAAATATACACACATACAACTGATCATATTTGCTGGCAATTTGCCAAATTTTAACAAACACTTTCCTTTCAATCTCTGGAAGGAAACCATAATCCAAAGTGCCAAGACTCTGGTAAATACCGCAAAAACAAATTGTATCTCCCATCACATTAATAAAATTGGTCGATTGTGCTTGGTTGATTGGATGAGATCATTGTGTCATTGTTATGCCATCCACCATTTTGTATCTGCCAAAAATAATTTTAAAAAATGCATCTAAAGAAAGGTTGTAAGAAACTCCTATAGCCAGCCCACTCTTTTATCATATGTTGCCCTAATATTAAATGTTTACCTTTTTTTCTGGTTGCAGGGATTATGACATATAAGATACATGGAATGTCCTATGGCAGTGATGGCGAACCTATGGCACGGGTGCCACAGGTGGCACGCGGAGCCATATCTGCCTGCACGTGAGCCGTTGCCCTAGCTCAGCTCCAGCGCGCATGTGCATGCACACCAGCTGATTTTTGGCTCGCGTGGAGGCTCTGGGAGGGTGATTTTGGCCTCCGGAGGGCCTCCGGGGTGGCAGGGGGAGCGTTTTCACCCTCCCCAAGCTCTAAGAAAGCCTCTGGAGCCTGGGGAGGGCAAAAAATGGGCCTACTGGGCCCACTGGGAGTCGGGAAATGGGGGAGTGGGGGGGTCACGCATGCATGCACAGGCGGGTGAGGCAGGTGGGGGGCTTTGAATTATGGGTGTGGGCACGCACGCGTATGCAATAGCGCGTGCACGCACTATTTCGGCACCCGAGGGAAAAAAGGTTCGCCATCACTGTCCTATGGAAATTAAAACACAGGATACAGACTTTATTTATTTATTTAGCATATGGCAATGTTATATTAGCCAGGCGGATACGATACTAATACAGAGTAGTAGTTTGACTACTAAGACTAAGGATAAACACATTCTCTTCAATAATAATATTCCAAAAATTGTGTTACTTGTTTTTAGATTCTTTTCTTTATTTATTCATCTGTTTTGATTTTACTATTAAGAAAAATTCCCTTACAATGTCAAAATGTTAATATTAATTTCAATTATGAGGCACAAACACACGTATTATAATGCTACATTTTGTTAAAAATTTGACTAATAGCAAAGAACATGAATCAGAGATGTTATCCTCAGGAAATAATACCAGATGTTGAACGTAGTAGATATAGCTCCCTCATATCTAAAAATAAATAAAACACATGGGAAATTATGTGTGTCAGATGTTAGTGGTATACTGCATATTTCAATAATGAATCATTACAGCATGTCATCCTATATTAAATTACCATAAGCAAGAACAAGATGGGATCAGTTTAATTTAGAAATGATTGGATGCTTCTTGCATAAATGTAGAATATTACTCCACCATGTGAGATGCAATGTCAGTACGCATGACTTTTGCCCTGAAAGATTATGACTGCCTTAAATCAGATTTAGTTAATATCTCAACCTACGATGCCAAGTGGAAAAGTATTCAGACAGTGGGGCAAATGCGTTTGAAGCCGGAAGCCAGTATTTCCAATGTTATGGGAGGCTGAAAGAAATGGAGGCATGCTAGATGTGATATCTCTGATCCCAATCAACCAACAAAAATAGATCCCTGTCATGATGCTTACTCAGAGGGGAAATACAGAGATGTGCATGCCCATAGGCTGTGCTACACTTTTTGAGAAAGACGAAAAAGCTGTGTCATACCAGTGAACTTCCAGGTGTACAAGGTGTTGCATGCGTTGAGGTCACGGAAGACCTAGCCCTGCTCCCAGTTCAGATGTTCAGTACAGAACCTGAAAAGGAACATAAATATTGGAGGGGGGGGGAAATCCACGTAAAAGCAAAATGCTGCATAAAATAGTTGCTTGCATTTTCTTCCTATGTAAAAATAACCTATATAATTCAGCCCACTTTGTTCTCATTAAAGTCAAATGACTTCCTGTTTAATCAGCACACCATATGGCAACTCTTCCTTTATTTTTCTGAAGATAATTTAAGATGACATGTAAATATATAGCTATGAATTGAAATGTCAGGGTAATTTTTTCCCCTACTCTCTCTCTCCCCCTCTGTCTCTTCCCCTCTCCCTCTCCCTTCCTCTGTCGGTATCTTTGAAATATTTTAGCTTCCATTTTCTTGTCTGCATCATTATCCTTTGGATTTCTTGCTCTTTCTGGAATATAACAGCACAATATTTTTAAATATCATATATATATTTCATAATATATAATTGTATAATTCTTACTCACTATATTAAATGTAAACAAATTTCATGGACAAGATTTAAAATGAATGTCTTTTGGTGTGTTTTTTTAATAAACACACAAATATATAAAAATTATAATTATTTGAACATGTGTGTGCTATTTAAAGAGTGAACCGGGGGGGGGGGGAGAAAAATTGTTTTTATATGTTATACTAGATTGGAATAATGATAAAAATAATTCTACCACAATTTAGTAGTTCAGTTTACTTGTTTTGCTACTTTCCTCAAAATGTTTCTCCTTAAACTTCGTATCTTACAAGAAAATGCCCTAAATGTTTATATAATATATACTAGAAAGGAGGGTGAAGAAAAATCCAAGCTAATTAAAATAAGAGGGGGGGGGGAAGAAATTGGGAAGAAAAAAAGCAAAAGGATATTTTATTAAAAGAAAAAGAAAAATAAGAAATGGAGAAAAATAAAAATTGGGTAATCATATTCAGGATTATGCTATATACTAGAATCCCTCTTAACATTACAAGTTATTAGAATATCTGCCTGTCTACATATCATCTGCCTGCTTGCCTGCCTGCTTGCCTGCCTACCTGCCTACCTACCTTTCTATCTATCTATCTATCTATCTATCTATCTATCTATCTATCTATCTATCTATCTATCTATCTATCTATCTATCTATCATGGTCTACTATGTGTATTTTAATACAGCTTTGTTGTTAAGAATGACTGTTAATTTGTTTGTAAAAGCAACACTCATGGAAATGAAGTTCTGATTTGTGCATTAATCTGAGATATGTACAGTAAATTAGATTTGTTTATTCTGAAATTCAAAATGAATAACTTTCTCAAATATTACTCCATCTAGAGATCCCATATTTAAACAGAAACTGTTTCTGTAAAGAATAATGGAATTACTCTATTCTTTATCCAGGAGATATTCTAAAAAGTAGATGCTAAAATTATCATTGTTCCAATCTATGAAAGCAGAGCCAAAAAAAAAAGAAAGCCAAAAAAAAAGCCCACCCAATAAGGGAACTTTTTCTTATTATCTGTACTTTTAATGTGTCTTTTGATGAATAGGATAAAAGTGCAACTATTTCATTATTCTGAAGCTGCAGCTCCAATATTCAATCTGTTCTTTTGAGTTAGAAAGATAGTAAAGAACTATTCTATACCCCCACACTCAAGGCCTTGAAGTGGCTGAAAGAAAAAGTAATAATGTAAACAAGATTTTTCAATGAAATAGAAATATTGACCTCCATGAATGCCCAAATAAGAAACTTTTAAAGTTTTGAGTTTTCATCAAGATGCTATGCAACTACAATAAAAGTTAATACTTTATAAAGCACAAATGTGCTATTTATAAGCAGATATTTTTCAACAGTTCTTTTTTGTGCAAGTTAAGTATAAGTCAGCCTTGTAATCTTCCTTTTAATGATACTATAAAAGACTTCTGAATCGAATGCTTTAGCAACTATCCTAAATTACTGTGAAGGAGGAAGAAATCTTACATATTTTAAACTGAAATGAAAGATACTTTGTACTATTAACTATAATGTATTATTGAGAGGAGTTGCATCCTGTACAACACAATACCAGGAATACCATTGCTGGAAGAGCCCAATACATTTTTCAAAGTACAAAAATTGCTACTAACTTTCATAAGGAAAAACTCATGGAAGATTGACAATGAATGCATTTTGCCATATTGTTGCATAAAACATAGTCAAAAAGACCTTAAGTATATTGACCTTGGCTCTCTCTCTCTCTCTCTCTCTCTCTCTCTCTCTCTCTCTCTCTCTCTCTCTCTCTCTCTCTCTCTCTCTTTCTCTCTCTCTCTCCTCCTTTCTCTCTTCTGGTCATATAGTATTCAGGTACTATATGATCTGTAAAGTAAAGGCCTGTTTTTTGTGAAACTGGTCTGAACTGATCTTCCCCATCTGATAGCCTTATTGCATCCTGTACAATCTTTTCTTGAAGACATCCAGTGCTCCCACAACTCCAGGAGGCAAGCTATTCCATTGATTAATTTTTCTCACTGTCAGGAAATTTCTCTTTAGTTCAAGGTGTCTCTATAACCAGCCTCCATCCACCTCAGGTGCTTTGGAGAATAATTTGACTCCTTCTTCTCTGTGACCGCCCCTCAAATACTGGAATACAGCTATCATGTCACCCAGCGGTGGGTTGCTCCCAGTTCGGCCCAGTTCTTCAAACTGGTGGTGGTGGCGGGATGCTCCACCCACCCACCCAGGATGCTCCACCCACCCACCCAGGATGCTCCACCCACCTGCTTGGGACGCTTCTGCGCATGCGCAGAAGCATCACACATCTCACATGTGTGCTTGTGCAAACTGGTAGCGATGGGATTTAGAACCCACTACTGATGTCACCCCTAATCCTTCTCTTTGATAGGCTAGACATATTTGATTCCCTTAACTCTTCTTTGCATGATTTATCCTCCAGACCCCTAATTTTCTTTGTTGCTCTACTCTGCAGCCTTTCTAGAGTCTCAATATCTTTTTTGTATTGTGGTGTCCAGGACACACAATATGGACACAGTATTCCAAGTGTGTTCTTAGCAGTGCAGCATAAAGTGCTACTAACACTTCACATGGTCTTGATATTATACCTCTGCTGATGCAGCCTAGGACTGCATAGGGGTTTTGTTTTGTTTTTTGGCAGCTACAGCACAGTGCTGGCTCATACTTAAGTGATGGTCCATTAGGACACCAAGATGCTTTTCAAAGTTACTACTACTGAACCAGATACCACCTATTCTAACCATGTGCATTTGATTTTTCCTGCCTAAGTATAGGACCTTACTTTCCTCATCACTCAACTGCATCTTGATGGATAGGGATCTATCCAAAATGTTGACAATTTTTGCCCAGTTTAGTATCATCTGGAAATTTAATGAGTTGCCCTTGTATCCCTTCATCTAGATCACGGGTGTCAAACTCGCTGCATCACGTTGCTGTCACGTGACTTTTTGCTATGCTTTTCCCATTCACGGAGCTGGGGTGGGCATGGCCTGTGCGTGATGCATCTGGCCCGCGGGCTGCCAATTTGACACTCCCGATCTAGATCATTTATGAGCCCAAGACAGAACCTTGAGACACCTTACTGCATGCTTTCTTCCAAGTATTTGCAATTTCATTAAGGACTATATATGTTGCGTGTGGTTGGTCAGCCAACTGCGAGTTCCTGGTGGTGGTACTGTCTATCCCACACTGTTCTATCTTATCAAGAAGTAGGCTATAGTCTGTCAAATGCCTTACTGAAATACAAATAAACTATATTCACATTATTTCACTGTTCTATTAATTTAGTCACTTTATCAAAGAAGGCAATAAGATTTGTCTGGCGTGATCTGTTTTTAACAAACCTATGCTGACTTCTAGTAATTGCCTCATTCATTTCTAGGTGCTGACAAACCTTTTGCTTGATTATCTTTTCCAGACTTTTCCCAGGTATTGATGTCAAGTTGATTGGTCTGTAGTTTCCTGTATCCACTTTTTTTTCCTCCTTGAAAATTGGAATCACATCAGCTCTTTTCTAGTCTTTTGGCACTTTCCCCATGCTCCAGGAACTCTGAAATATTTTGTTCAGTGGTTTCAAGTTCACATCTACTGGGTCCTTCAGAACCCGGGGATATAACCCATCTGGTCTTTTCTTGTCTAAGGTATCTTCTTTGTCTTCTTTTTATCTCTGTTTTAGTAAACTTTGGAAGACTCATCAGCCTTTGGGAGTTGTTGCAAGTCAGGAAATCTTTTTAAGTTGAGTGGATTTGGGGAGACAGGAACTATATTTAAACCAGTGATGGATTGTCTTTATTGAAACAAATTGGCAACCAGGAGTTAAAGTTTAAACGAAGTCCTAAAGGTCAAATAGTGGGAAGGGAGATAGAATAGAAGAAGTGGAAGGAGAAAAAAAAAGCTAGATGTAGAGAAGGGGGAGTGAGATGAACTGAAAGGTATCAAATGAACAAACAGGGAGTCAAGAAGAAAAACAAAAAAATGGGTTGTGAGGAAAATGGAAGGAGAAGCAAAGGAAGGTTGGAATAAGCAGAACATGAAGACCCCTCTTCCTTCACAGTCAGAACAGAAAGACAACTTGTCGACAAGCCACAATAAAAGAAGAAGAAGATAGGGGCTGAAGCATAGAATTGAATGCTATGTGGGAGGAGGAGGAAGATGCATAGCTTCTTCTCTTGCGTAGCTTCTTCTCTGGCAACATTACATTGCTAACCAGAGCATACAAAACATTTGTTAGACCAATTCTGGAATACAGCTCACCTGTCTGGAACCCGCACTGCATATCAGACATAAATACAATCGAGAGAGTCCAGAAATATTTCACAAGAAGAGCCCTCCACTCCTCCGCTCGCAACAAAATACCTTATTCCACCAGACTTGAAATACTGGGATTAGACAATTTACAACTATGTCGCCTCCGATCTGATCTAAATGTAGTTCATAAAATCATATACCTAAATGTCCTTCCTGTTAATGACTACTTCAGCTTCAACCGCAGCAATACACGAGCACGTAATAGAATCAAACTAAATGTAAACCGCTCCAAACTCGACTGCAGAAAATACGACTTCAGCAACAGAGTGATCAATGGCTGGAATGCACTACCTGACTCTGTGGTTTCTTCCCCAAAGCCCAAAACTTTAACCTTAGACTGTCTACAGTCGACCTCACCCCATTCCTAAGAAGTCTATAAGGGGCGTGCATAAATGCACCATTGTGCCTACCATCCCTGTCCTACTGTCCTACTGTCCTATTGTCCTCTTTTATCGTTACTTTTTACTTACGTTTATACAAACTACTACTATCCTATACATGTTTGACAAATAATAAATAAATAAATAAATAAATAAATAAATAAATAAATAAATAAATAAATAAATAAATAAATAAATAAATAAATAAATAAATAAATAAATAAATAAATAAATAAATCAGCTGGACAGGGTTCAACCTCAAGAGAAGTTAGAACCAGCCTGAAGGATTCTGAGCCTGGTGGAAGTCAACATTGACAAAGCATCTGGTTTGTCATTTACTTATTTTTGAGATTTTTTTTTTAGTTTTCTAGGTTATTTCCTATAACCTTTGGCTTTCCTGAAGCTTCTTATCCAAATATCTACCTGATCTGACCTGCCTTAGTTGTTTTTAGTATCAGCCATAGCGCACTACATGCTTTCAACTGATATAACTATTAAAAAAATTAACTAAACACCAAAGCATGGCTAATTGTGTGAGTCATAAATATTCTCTACTACATTTTTGTATAGGTTATTTTTTTATCTCATAAACCTCGAAAAACAAGGCACTGTTAGTTTGTTCTTTCAACTATTTTTTTCTAAATCTGATAATAAAAGTTAAAACAGTCCAATTACTGATTTATCTTTTAATTGAAATTGCTGTGTTTCAGTTATTTAAAAGATGCAATTGTGAGCACTTCTTTAATATAAAATTAAGTTACATAATCCACTCTGCATCTTATATAGTGGAAGAATTTAATTTCTTGTTTATTTAGCAATCTATTTTGAGTATTATTATTTTTTTGCACATTGGTTTCAATCTACAGTAGCACAAAGCACAATACCTGTTCTAACCAATCCTAGGTGAGCCATAGTTTGAATAACTGCAGCTTTCTAACTAGTTTTCTTTGACTTGCAAATCACCTTTGATTTGGTTTGAATTTCACAGATCTCCCTCTAAACTATTAGAACAATTATGTGCATCCTATTTTTATTTGTTTGTATCCTGCCTTTATTTATTTTTTTACAAATAACTCAAGGTGGTGAATATATCCAATTAACCTTCTTTCTATTTTCCCCACAATAACAACTCTGTGAAGTGGGTTGGCCTAAGAGAGAGAATGACTGGCCCAAAGTCACCCAGCTGGCTTTCATGGCTAAGGCAGGACTAGAACTCACAATATTCCTACCTAAAAGATTTTTTATTTCATTTTATTTATTTATTTTTATCAAGTACGTGTTGGTAATATACATAGATATAACATTGTTTATATACATAAGATGAGTACTGATAAAAGGGAACATTAGGACAGGGACGGTAGGCACGCTGGTGCACTTATGCACGCCCCTTACTGACCTCTTAGGAATCGGGTGAGGTCAACAGTGGACAGTCTAAGGGTAAAGTTTTGGGGGTTTGGTGACGAAACCACAATGTCAGGTAGTGAGTTCCAGGCATTTACCACTCTGTTGCTAAAGTCGTATTTTCTACAGTCAAGTTTGGAGCGGTTCACTTTGAGTTTGTAGTGTAGTTTGCACTTTGAGATGGTGGATTCTTTCCGATTTGTCTTGATCTCTTTATCCACATAAATTATATTCCATTTATTTCTCACTTTAGCCTTATGTTGCTCCTACTTTCCTCTAACAGATCAGAAGGAAAGGCCACAATTTTATACCAACAGATCCTTTACTGATTTGCCATTTCTACTGTATTTTCCTTGATGTATAATTGAATAAGTTTATTAATAAATACTTTTTTTTGGCTTACTCGGGAGTCCAATCTTAAACATATTGTTCACAAAGCGGTTCTATTAAAAAGCTCTGAAGCAGGTGCATTTCATACTGGGGCTGAGGGTATCATAATTGTTTTCAGAATTAATGGACAGAATAGTTCCAGAAGTATTGTACATTTATAACTGAATCACACTTCCTTAAGTTTTTTTTTAATTTTAGCATTCTAGGCATTCACTGTAATTTATTAATATATGGCAAATTTAAAGAAAAGCTAAAATTCAACCAAATTATAAAAGCTAGAAATCTGAAGAGAGTTCTCTACAGGTCAGGTTAAAAAAAAATCTACTATTTAGCTGAGTTCAAGGACCTCATTTATCAGGATTGCTTTAATTGCTTTAAGTTTTAGCAAGTTTCACTGCTAAGAGAAAGGTCATATAGGAATAAAGCTATGAAGGGGGGAGTGAGAAAGGCTGAACTCTGTAAACCGCTTAGAGAGGGCTGCAAAGCACTATGAAGCGGTATATAAGTCTAAGTGCTATTGCTATTATCTGAAAAGGAAGGGTAAAGTCCCAAAAATGAAAGACTACTTTTTTTTCTATTTGACAATTATTTCTTTAAACTGTGCATTTTTAAAATGATGTCTATTGAAGGTATCTTCAATATCACTTACAGTCCTTCAGAGTCATTCACCATATTAGATTAGATTAAATTAAATAACGTATGTTAGGTGATGTGAGGTGTTGCAGAATAAATCACCATTTGCCGGAAAAAGGTAGTGCTCAAAATGCATAGATATCCCCTCTTCATACTGTATATAGATAGATGGGAATCATCAAACTTTATCCTTTAGGAAAAGGCAAATGTTCTCAAAATGAATATTATTCCCAGATAATTTATATTATGGGAGGAAATCCAGTTTCTATAACTAGAAAATATTTTCAGAAAATTTGTTTTTTTAGAAAAATTTCTATGGGCTTCTTTGATTCCAAAGGTATTATTACAGAAAATGCAGTTATGAGGGGAGATTCATTTTTCGTCATCTGGAGCTATATCATCAGGATTATCCTATTTTCAAGTGTTAAATACTAGAAGCCAACAATTGGTGGTGTTAGTAGCTGATGGAAGTAGTAGGTTCTCATTACAGCTGGTGACTTTGTGAGCTCAGACTGTGATCATTCTGTTATCAGTGGGTATTTGGATATCTATATCTATATCTATATCATCTATATCTATCTATCTATCTATCTATCTATCTATCTATCTATCTATCTATCTATCTATCTATCTATCTATCTATCTATCTATCTATCTATCTATCTATCTATCTAGATATAGATATAGATAAAGATATATAGATATATATAGAGATAGAGATAGATAGATAGATAGATAGATAGATAGATAGATAGATAGATAGATAGATAGATAGATAGATAGATAGATAGATAGATAGATATGCCTAGATATTTAAACACTGCAGAAGAGTCCAATTTTTATTTTATGTGTCTTTGTTATAAAACACTCAGTCACATTAAGCAGCCAGTGTAGAAATATGAAAAATAAATACCGTATTTTTCGGAGTATAAGACACACCTTTTTACCCTCAAAAAGAGGGTGAAAACCTTGGTGCGTCTTATACACCAAATGCAGCCCCACCCAGCCACCCCCACCCTTTGGCCTCTGCCTGCCAGCAATTTACCTCTTTGCAGCAAACAGGGCAAAGCACAAGAAGAGCACAAGAAGAGATAAACTGCCTCCCGATCTACAGCTGACAGGCTTGCAAGCCACTGGTAAAATGAAACTAACTATGGTGGCTGTAATGAGACAAAATGCTGGATGAAACACTGCTGGGAATATTAGATTGCTGAAATCAAATGGAGGTAAGCTATAGCTGCTATGGCTCAGAGCTAGAGCTCTTGCCTCACAATCAGGAGGTTGTGAGTTCTATCCTAGGTAGAGGCAGATTCTGTTAATATGTTATTTTGTTAAATGTTTATAGAGTGTTCAAATTATTAGACTTATTTTTTAAAGACTGCTTTATTATTGTTCTAGACAACTTAACAAAATGAAGAAGCTTTTTAAAATAAATGCTTGCTCTGAAGAGGCCCAGTGCTATTGTATCTTCTTTGAAATAGCAGAGAATACTTCCAGAAAGCCACATCAATTTTAAAGATCTGTAAAAGTATAATCTGAAATGTCCTGTTTTAGTATTAAGTATTAGTATTAAGTATTAGTATTAAAAGAAGGCAGCTGAGAAACCCTGACTAGTCATGTTTGGAGTAGATCTATTTAAATAATTGGGAGGAGTTAGTGTGATTACATTTAAGAAAACTTTCTGGGATTAATATACTGCCATAAATGTACATTTCTCCAATTCTTTGCCATTTCTATGGGTCAGGCACACATGCACAGAAATACACAGCAAACAGTGTATATCATCTGTACTGTTTGCTGTTTGGCAGATTGCTGGGAGGCAGAGGCCTTTTTTCCTTGTTTTCTCCCCCAAAACTAAGGTGCGTCTTATACTCCGAAAAATACGGTAAGTAAATAAATTGTGTGAGGGAGATAATAGCTATATCTTCAGTACAGAGGATTGTGGACATTACACTGTCAGGCATGAAAGATGAGGCCACATGTGAAGTTCCAATTAAACTGATTACTAATCATGCCTATGCTTAGGATTCTACTCAACTAAGAGTTAGCACTATCTTGGAGTTAGATCAGGGTCAATGGAATTCAAGGGTGATTGGATTTAGTCCATTTATGGCTACATAGAGACGATAGGCTGATTCCTCTTTTGACTCCATCCCCAGGTTCTGCCACTCCTTTTCCTACACTGACTTGGTGATGAGAGTGTTGGGTGAAATTAACATTTAGAAAAGTCCTGAACAATCTTATTAACATAAAAAGTTGGAAGGGAGCAGAATACATCCTTGATTGGTATTCTTTTATATGGGAAATGGTGTCGTTAAAAATATCACTGATGCTACTTTTAACCTGTATCAAAATATCCTCATCTGACATTATAATTATGGTTACCAGATACCTGGTAAAAGGAGGACATCTATCCAAAAGGCATAGCCTTAACATAAAATATTGTTCCTGTATTGCAGTATCTCTTCCTGAGCAGCTTTTTTTTGCTGTGCAGAGCTTCCATAATAAGTGTTAACTGCAAGTTAACAAACTTCCCTTTGTGACTTTAATGAGTTGATTGATACTCTCCCAAGATTCTGCTGCCTGAAATTGACAAGACTTTAATTGGTTAAGTGAAGGCTTTTGCCTCTAGCACATTCTTGCAATTGAAAAACCAGTCTTTCTGATGCTGGCAAAAGTAATTTCATATAGACGTATGCCTGTAATTTTTCACTGTAATTTTGTTGTAGATGCCAAGAAAGTGAGATAGTTAGGATATCTTTTCCCCATCATTTGTCCCCTTTTCCAATTGTCTGTGTCATCTTTTACTTATTCTGAAATCTGGTAGCTCTAATTATAATCATGAACAGTAAGTTTGTCTTATGTCTGTTCCCAGCATTTGCATTAAAAACCTAAATGGAAGTTAATCATCCCTCTGCAAGGCTAGAGTATTATTTGGCTAAGTGTTGCAGAATGATGCCTTCATCAATGACTAAGAACCCTGGTCTACAGCTTTCTTGTTCTATAGCTAAAATATTTTCCTTGAATCAGCCAATCCATTAGACAGATGTAGACAGAATAGCTGATTCAAGAAAAATAATATATTTGACTTGTATTGCTGAACAGCAATAAATCCCTGGATTAGCTTGCTCCCCTTTTGAAAACTTGGAACAGTTATTGAGCAATTCTACTCTGTGGCCTCTGACCAACATGCTCAGATGAGTAACTAACATGACCAACACTGGTCAATATGGGTAAATAAAAAACAGGGGCACCATTCATATCAGTTTTGAAGAACTAATCTGGAATGGGGCCACCACCAGCTGCTCTGCCATTTCTTTGAGAAATTAGAAATGGAATCGGCCCAATCACCTGCAACAGTGAGAAGACTGAACAGTTAGTTGATTTGCTAAATATCTGACACAAGTAGCTAACCCAATTCTCAGAGATATGTACTTTCCCAAGGCTTTTGTTAGAAAGCAGGTGTTTGAGCTGTATGCACCTGTCCGGCTCTTTGCTTTGGCAAAGAATCTCATATTCTGTTTTTAAGGAATGTGGGGTGGGAATATAGTAATTTTCATGTTTGGCAGTTCTAAAAACATCTACTAAATCGCTTTGCTTGGGTATATTCTTTGTCAAACTAGGATTTTGAAGGCTTGTTTCTAAGGTTCCTTTTCACAGGAAGTTACCTCTCAATTGCTCTTGTGAAAAAAATTAGTAATTGATAGTAAGCACTGAGAACTGTGTGGACATCTTTTGCTAGCACAAGATGCTAAAGCCACTGATTTTTGTTGAGGTTCAGAAGATCGATGTGCATGACCCACATCAAACTAGGATTTGCAAGCATTGAGAAGGGGTAAAATCAGCCAACATCACTGACTCTTACTACAGTGGTGGGTTCCTACTGGTGCGATCCAGTGCGTAGCTGTGGTAGGGAGCGGCCAATTGAACAATTTGCACGCGACCACTCCGGTGCCATCTTCGCCGGTCCATCTCACATGTCGCCATCTTTTTAAAAGATTTTTTTGGCTTTTTTGCTTCCGTGCATGTGCCGAAGCAAAATCTTGCTGAAATCTCGCGAGGGGATGCGCGCACGTGCGAGATTTCGGTGAGATTTTGCTTCCGCACATGCACAGAAGCAAAATCGCACGAGGGGGCACACACGCTTAGCAAGCACGTGCATGCACAAAATGTGGAGATGCGTGTGCAGCGCACCAGTACTGGTAAGTAAGCAACCCGCCCCTGTCTTACTACCATATTTCCTGAAAGAAGGTAATATCAGGCCATTCTAATAGGAGTTATGAAAGTGAGGTCATTCTGTTTGCAGAGCTAATTAGCTGTATTCCAAGAGATCAGCTATAGAGTGGCACCTGAAAAGGAATATTATGTGGTTGAAAGAGGATAGAGCTCGTGGTTGAATCTGGAAATTGGTGGGTCATTCAGGCATGATGAAATTATATTTGAAATTGGTCTCTGCTGCTGAGGGATTTATATGGTAAAACTTGAACTTGGCTCAATCAATCTTTATCCAGACATAAACCAGCAGATGTGTATCTGGCTTCTTAAGTTATAATAGACTCATGCTTGGCTGAATTGGTGTAGAGCATTGGTCCAGAGCAGCTTTACGAGCAGGGTCAGCTTATGACATGCTTTGGCATTTCTGCAGGGACTCTTTGTTGGACTGTGATTTGTGTAGTGCGGCATAGTGAGAAAAGCTGGATGTAAGATCAAGTGAAGTAAAATGAGAAATGGATGGAGTGGCTTCTGTTAATTGACAAGGGGCTGTAAAAATTCTGTGGTGATAATGTGAGGTTCTCTTTCATAGAGGCACAAGGACTGGTGTTGACATGTAAGGTGTTTTTTTTAAGCAATGCAGTGTTAGAATTGTCACAGTGTGAACATTGCCAGTTGTATGTCTGTGCAGGGTGATGCACCCCTATCCTAATATTATGGTATATTCCAATACAAGCAGAACACGTGATATGAGGTTTTGCGCATGTCCACATTCCTGAACCACCATTAATCACTTCTGCCTTAGCTCTTGACCTGAATGGTCGTGTTTCTTAGCAAAGATGTAATTATTCAGGATTTATTGTTTTATACTGAAATAAATGTTTCCTATTAGACTTTTAATCTCAGCTTTATTTCTAACTGTCTGAATTCCAAGTAAAGATCCAAATGTCGCCTCTACGGGAATCTTCTTCCCTTGACAAGAATGTGGTTTTCCATCCTATAGTCTGTGAAGAAAAATTACTCCTTCCAATTTTAATTGGGGTGTAAAACATTTCTTTACCAAGGTTTCTTCAGAGAAGACCTCTGGAGTTAAGAGAGTTATATTGTCCTTGGGCTAGTTATTGTTAACTCTGCTCAAGGTTAGCCTATCTTCTGAGCCAATGTCTCAGTAGAGCTCGGAGTTTTAGTGAAATGACTTGACAGAGTACCTCTCTTTGATATTAAGCAACAGAGACGTGTTCAAATCACAAGGAGCATATTTTTAAATTGAAAAGGATTCCAGAGATTTTCTCATTTTGAGTAGAATGAGTAAGATAGATGGAAGTTTTGAATTTAATTAAGATTCTGCAGATAATGGGCTAGATAGCCAGCCTATGGCTTCTGCGTCTACATGAGAGATTATGCCACATAACTGAGAGGGACTAGCTGACTTGCAATAAGTCCATCTGTGTTGGTTGATAATGTTGTCTCTAATAATGAGCATTATTTGAGTTGGTTGTAGAAGATAATTGGAGCATCAGAGAGATGAGATGTTGAGAGAGTTTTCAGGTTGCCATCTGGGGTCACTTTAATTTCTCCAGGGAACAACAAACTTGTTCTCTCTTCATCGATGGAATATAGCCTTTCAGCTGTCTGGCAGTCAGCAGAATGATTTACAAGGTTGTACCGAGCATCAAGTTTTTTGTTGATGGCTGTAAGATTCAGATAGATCAAAGACACAATGTCAGCTATAAAAAAAACCCCTGTTTTCCCTGCAGATCAGGTTGAGAGACAGCAGCTGTTAAATTCTCCATCCTCTGTGCCTGAAGTGTTCAGTAGGTTATCTGACCTCCTTGAAGAAGGAGATGGCTCATTTTATTATTGCTCTATAGATCTTTAAGCTCATTTCCTATGAAATTCATAGGGTCAGATTGGTCACTTAAAGTGAATAAATTATCCCCCTTTGCTGAGATTCAATCAACAGTTGGTATTAATTTGTTGATCCTCTCTTCTTTGAGGCTTTTTTGGGACCCGGGTAGTTGGAGTTTATTCAAGCGCTTTTCTTTTGCTTATCAAGATTTAATGATTAGCTTCCTAGGTTAACCTTCTAAAATTGAATTCTTTAAAAAAAAGAGAGAGAGAGAGAGATAAAGCAAAACTCTCTTCTTTTTTCTTTATATCCTTAATGGAATGAAGCTGATTGCTGAGAATCTATATATATAAAAGCGAAAATCACTCACGCATTAATCATGAAATCTCCAGAACCGTAAAGCCTACAAACTTGAAATTTGCCACGTATGTTCCTCTTGGCTTCTAGGTGCTCACTAAGAAAGGATTTTTCAAAATGACCATTGCAGCATGAGTATTTTTTATTTTATTTTTAACAAGCTCTGATGCTAAGGAGTTCTACTCCCCCCTTCCCACCTGAAAAGAAATCTGATCCCAATGCAAAACACAAGCCCAGGAGTTTCACTTTTGCTTTCACAGCAGCAAGCAGTTTTACTACAAACAGTTGAGCTAAGCCACACACAGACTCCTTCCTGTCTCCTTCTTCCTCACACAGCAAATACTGTTTGACTTTCCAAACACCCCTCAACTCTCTCACATACTGACAGGACGCTAGCCAGATGAATACCGATGGATGCTGGTAGGCAGAGACATTTTTTTCCTCCTTATTTTCCTCCTCAGTTCAGATGAGGGAGATCCGTTGTGGAATCTACACAGGCGTTAATCCACAACTGGTTAGCCAACTGCAGAAGTTGCTGCATGAACACGAGATGTATATTCTGGAACTTAAGGCTGCTGTTGATTCTGTCCCCAAGTGCCACAAGGACTTCCAAGTGGTGATTAATGCCAATAGGAAGCCTTCTGGAGAGCATCGAGGCCGTTTCAATGCCCCTACAACTACAGAAGTGGCTGTTCTCATTGTTGGCCAGGATTTTGAGAAGAGAGATATTATTCTCCACAGCAGAGACAACAGGTTGTTATGAATCAGTGTGACCCAAAGACCAAGGTTCCTCTCAAGAAGACTGTGTCTGCTGCTGCCTTTTACAGCTACAGGATAATGGAGCGTGATGGCGAAGAATGCTACCTACTGCTGTTACACAACCTTCTCAATCAATTTTTGGTTGATATGTATGCGAAAATTGAGAGTGAAAGACTCAGTTGGATTCGTAGAAACAAAACAAAAAACTCCTGAGAAGTGAGGAGTATGCGTACCTGAAGGATATCATGACAAGAACTGACAGCCACTTATCACAGCTTGGCAAGATGGTTGTGTTGCCGTCTTCTTTGACTGGAGGACCCTGGTACATGCATGAGCGAATTCAATATGCAATGACAGATATGCGCCATTTTGAATGACCGGATCTGTTCATTACATTTATCTGCAATCCGAAATGACCAGAAATCATACAGATCTTGAAACATGGACAAAAATCTCACGATAGACATGACATAGTAGCAAGGGTTTTTCACATGAAAGTAAAACATATCATGAAGCTCCTCACTAAAGGTTGCATCTTTGGAAATACCAGGTGTCACATGTGCTCTGTGGAATGGCAGAAACGTGGACTCCCCCACGTTCATATTCTTCTGTGGCTAGGAGTGAAGATAAGACCAGAGTCCATTGACAAAGTTATAAGTGCTGAGGTACCTGATCCCGACCTAGACCTAGACCTCCATGACATTATCAAGACAACAATGATCCATGGCCCATGTGGACCCCTCAACAGGAACTCACCCTGCATGGTGGATGGCACCTGCAGCAAGAAGCTCTTTCTGTAGGAAACTCAAACCAGAGAGGACAGCTATCCTCAGTATCGCAGGCGGTCCCTGGCAGACGGTGGCTTCACTGCCAACATCACTGGACTCGATCTTGACAATAGCTGGGTGGTGCCATACAACCCCGTCCTGACTGCACCTTCTCGGCTCATATAAATGTTGAGTACTGCAATTCAGTTAAATCCATAAAATACATCTGCAAGTATATTAACAAAGGGTCTGACCAGGCAGCGTTCACCATTGAAGATGTGGACGAAGTGAGGAGGTATGAGGCAAGACGATACACCAGCAGCTCTGAGGCAGCCTGGCGCATTCTCTGTTTCCCTATTCATGAGAGGTTTTCTCCTGTTATGCACCTTGCCGTACATCTCGAAAATGGCCAGAGAGTTTATTTTACTGAGGACAATGTTGTTGAGAGGATGAATAACCCTCCAAAAACACTTCTGGCCTTTTTTGAGCTCTGCAAAGTCGATGCTTTCACAAGGACCCTTTTATATTGTGAAGTATAATATCGTTAAGCTGACACAAGCAGTTGCTTTGAATTTTCCAAAATTAAATCAAGAACAGAGGAAAGCCTATGATGAAATCATGCACAGTATTGCTTCTGATTCTAGGCAGTTGTTCTTTCTTGACACTCCTGATGGCACTGGCAAAACATTCTTGATCAATCTCTTGCTGGCCAAAATTATAAGCAGAAGGAATATCGCACTAGCTGTTGCTTCTTCAGGAATTGCAGCTACCTTGATCAACGGAGGCAAGACGGCTCACTATGCCTTCAAGTTACCTCTCAACCTGAATCATTCTGAGTCTGCACTTTGTAACATCTCTAAGCAGAGTGACATGGCCCAGGTGCTTTGAGAAGCCAAACTTATTGTGTGGGGTGAGTGCACCATGACTCACAAAGGATGTCTTGAGGACGTTCCAGGACATTAGGAGCAGCAACCGTCTTATGGGTGGAGTTACGATGCTTTTGGCTAGTGACTTAAGACAGACTTTGCCTGTTGTGCCATGAGGGACACATGCAGATGAAGTCAAGGCCTGTCTCAAGTCATCCATCTTATGGCCTAAAGTCAAAGTCCTGACCTTGACAGTTAACATGTGTGTCCACCTTCAATGTGATTTGAGGGCAGAACAGTTTTCTAAATTATTACTTGACATTGGTGATGGCAACCTTTTGGAAGAGGAGGGAAGAATAACTATTATGAGTAATCTTTGCGATGTTGTGACAGATCTGATCAGCTTGACTGACAGAATATACCCCAACATTCATCAGGCTGGAGTGGATTGCGGTTCATGGCTGAGGGAAAGAGCTATTCTCACTCCAACAAATGACTCAGCCAACAGCATCAACAACTTTCTGCTGGAAAAGTTGTCCACTGAGCATATGAAGTATGAATCTGTTGACTCAGTAATGGAGATCGGGGATGATGTACATTACCCTGTGGAGTTCTTGCACACTCTCAACCCACCAGGATTACCACCTCACGTCCTCTACCTCAAGGTTGGCGCTCCAATCATGCTGTTACGCAATCTAAGCCCTCCTAAACTGTGCAATGGCACCAGGCTTCAGGTGAAGACTCTGTACAAACACGTAATCAAAACCGCAATTTTCACAGGCGTCAATCAGGGAGAAACCGTTTTCATACCCCAAATTCCTCTGATCCCATCACACTACCACTTTGAGCTCAAACGTCTACAATTTCCCGTTAAAGTTTGCTATGCCATCACCATCAATAAGGCACAGGGACAGACTTTGAAAGTGGCTGGTGTGCATCTCACGAGTGACTGTTTCTCCCATGGCCAGTTCTATGTGGCATGCGCCAGAGTCAGTTCACCTGACAGCCTGGTCATCCTCCAGCCAGACAGCAAAACCAGGAATGTTGTTTACAGGGAGGTCCTCAGCAATTCATCTGAGGGACGAATTGAAAGTCTATGCTATGCAACTTATTAGCCTGGCTACATAGAAAAACAGCCACGGTTGCTGCTGGGATTAAAGGCCTTAAGCCCATCTATTTCATTGTTGTTACACTTACAATAATGTCTTCATCTGTAACAGGAACTTAGTTTAAGGTCTCTAATGAAATAATACAGTCACTTTTTAAACTACGCATTAATTTTCAAGTTGTAAGTGTCCATTTATCAAGCCCGATCATATAGTTCCATAGTGGAGCATGGGTATTTAGCTAGTATTAAATAACTAAGGGGTTTACTGAGGCAGGCTAAAATATATATTATAAAAACTAGGTAGAAAATAGAGTGGAACAGTAAAGAAAGCTAAACCTATTGTAACTCTAGCACCATCATGAAATAAAAACATTGCATATACATATAAGTATACCTCATTGTGCTTAGCTGAGCTTACCTCTTTATTTGTGTGCTTAAGGTTGCAATTTCATTTTGCAGCAGAAATCTCTCCTTCATCATGCCGTTTTCTTATTGAATAGCAAATCAAGTGTATAATGTTCATAGGTGCAGACACTTAACTATTAATGGAAGCAAATCTTCTCCTAATCAGGTCATAGAAATAATATTCCTCATGAAATGTCAATGCCTATTATAGAAGTAAAGAATTTATGAGAGCTGGGAGTGGGCTAAAATGTATTCGTGCATGAGGAAAAGATTTCATGTTTTAAATATAAAGAATGGATGAGAAGAAGGCCACATGAGCCCTCCAGGCCAATTTGTGATTTGTACTGGTTGGAATGAAAATTATAAGGGCAGGTGTAAGTAGCTCTCTCTATAATTGTTCCCAAGACAGAGAAACCAATTAATTTTACTTTCCCATTAATTTTACTTAAAACCCTTATTCATTGAAACAAACAAAATGCACATCCATGGACTGAATTTTAAGAGAAATGTAAAAGTATGTGCACATAAACATTTTTAAAATGTTGAAGAAAATTGATCAGATGCTACCTGTAGTCAAATGATTATGAACTACTTTGTGTATACAATAAGGTGACCAGATTTTATTTTTTGTAAAGCGGGACACCATTGACGGGGGGGGGGTTTCTAGGGGAGCAAGATGGGAGGGGTCTGTCTCTCTTATCCTGCAGCTTTGTGCACCCCCCCCCCCCAACACCCCCCTTCATCGCAGCCAGGGGTGGGTTCCTACCGGCGCAGGCTTACCTCTTCGTAGCCGCAGAGCTGAAGAAGCTTGTGGCGTTCATGGCGCGGGGCTTCCCCCGCCCGCTTTCCCCGGCCGCCGGGACGCCGCCATTTCCGTTCTTTTGCCCTCTGCGCATGCGCAAAGCGTTCTGCTTGCACAGAGGGCAAAAGAACGCAAATGGCGGCGTCCTGACAGCCAGGGAAAGTGGGCGGGGGAAGCCTGTTAGTGTATTAGCAGAGTATTCCTTGTGTTACCAAGGTTGTGCATACAGAAACGTTTAGATTGAGATCAGTTGTGAATAAGTATTCAGCCACACACAGATACACTAACATGAGTTAAAAGTTTACTTTAAGAAATAGCATGTTCCTATAAACAGTCCAAAGTCATATACTTAATAGTCATAATAACAATCCAAGTATTATCAAGTACAAATACATTTTAGCTATAATACATAACTACAACACAGAGAGAAAATGCAGAGCATACATACTCTAGGCCTTGCTCTAATAAGTAGCAGAGACCAAAGACAAACAGAGAGGGACTCCCATAGAAATAAGCTGTGAACTCTAGCTCCCTCTTGTGGCAGTCTGCAACACCTAAGCTAAACAGACTTATAGCTGTTAAAAGCTAGATATATATTGTTCTATCCAATATTAGTTATGGTCAGAGACCTAACATTCTCCCCTTTGGGTAGATCAATATATAATACCTTACATCTTTAAACCATAGTTTTCACAACACTCTTTGTGTTTAATTGCACCTTGCGCTTTAGTGAAATGATCTGCAATATTCTGTTCAGTCATGCAGTATTCCAACTTAACCATTTTATTTTGAACACATTGTCTAACATTCAGATATCTCAAATCAGTGTGTTTTGACCTTGTTTTCACAGCTAAACTATTAGCCATACTAATGGCAGATTGATTGTCTTCATACACAATAAATGGCTCCTGTACAGTAATTCCTATATCCTTTAACAATTGTTTATAATATACCAATTCTGTACACATTAATGATAAACTCGAGAATTCTGCTTCCATAGTAGATAAACTAATATGTTGTTGCCTAATAGATTTCCACCCTATTAAAGCATTACCCAACATTACCACTATACCTGATGTTGATTTGCGAGTCATTGCATCAGTAGCAAAACTTGCATCAGCATATGCAGATAACACTAATTCATTTCTCGGTTCTAAATATAAAGAATAATGTATTGTGTGCTTTAGATATCTAAGTATTCGTTTAGCTGCTTGCCAATGCCTTTCATTTGGTTCAGCATTATATCTAGCCAGTTGATTTACGCTGTAAGATATATCTGGCCTAGACCAATTACTCAAATATGAGAGACTACCAATTAGAGACTGATATATCTCCTTATCAAACACAGGACATTTAGTATCACTATTTGTAAATCCCTGATCCATTGGTGTCTTAGCAGTTTTACAATTCTCCAGGTTATATCTTTTTAACAATTGGCTAATCTTCTTAGCTTGCAAAATTTTGAATCCTCTATTTGTCTTCATTATATCAAGACCCAAATAATGTTTAATTTCTCCTAAATTTCTAATCTTGAACTTTCTTTGTAATTCAGAAACAATATCATTTGCTTCTTGTTCAGTCTTTGTTATAATCGCTATATCATCTGTAAATAATAGCAACAGAGAAATCAAACCATCTTTCTCTCTCCTAAATAAACAAGGATCAGCTATACCAGCTTTAAAATCCATGGAAACTAATTCTTTTACAATGCATTTATTCCATTCATAACCTGATTGCTTTAAACCATAAAGACTTTTCTTTAATTTCCAATAATTATTTTTTCCATCATCTTTTAAACCTAATGGCTTTCTCATATAAATGGTATGTTGTAAAGGTGCATGTAGATATGCAGTTTCGACATCTACATGATTAATTATGCATTTATTTTTAGCTGCCCAAACTAATGCTCCTCTCAATGTATTTGCTCTCAGACTAGGTGCAAATACCTTATCATAATCCTTATCTGATTGAGCAAATCCCTGAGCAACTAATCTTGCTTTATGGGTAACAGTGCCATCCACACCAGTCTTTAATTTATACACCCATCTGCAACCTATTGCACGCTCACCTAGTGGTAACCTTACATCTTCATATACCTCAAGATCCTTTAAAGATTTTAATTCCTTATTCATAGCTTCCTGCCAAGCTACCTGTTCCTTTGTTGGATACAGCTTAAGTTCATTATAATTAGACGGTTCCACATTAATCTGGCATACAATACTTGCCTGATATCTATCAGGTGGACGTCTCTCCCTAGTTGACCTCCTAGGCAATTTAGTACAAGTTGTTGGAATTTCCTCTTCTTTTTCCTCCCCTAACGAAGTATCTTCTACATCATCCATAGATGGTTCCTCTATTGAGGATTCTTTCACTATCCTATCATCAGTACTATTCTTATCAGAATCATCAGGAAACAATGGATCCTCAACAACAATACTATCTTGTTCCTTGTATTCCTGTTCCAGTTTACTCCATCCAACATGCTCAAGGAATTTAGCACTTGCACTACAATATACTCTAGTAGTACCTGGCTCCCAGAATCTAAATGATCTATGATTAGATTCATATCCTACAAAACATAATTTCCGTGCTCTATGTTGTCCCTTTCGCCTTACTTGTGTGGGAATATGCACCCATGCTGGTGCACCAAATGTATGCAAATAACTAAGATTTGGTTTCCTACCATACCAACGGGTAAATGGCAATTCACCAGTTGTTACATTCACTACATTGTTCAAAACATGGTTAGCACACATTATAGCTTCACCCCAGAGCCTCTCTGGTAAACCAGAATCTGAAATCATGGTTCTAGACATAGCCTGTAATGTCTGACCTCTACGTTCAATATGCGCATTATGTTGTGGCCGAAAAGGAGCAGAACGCTTATGTTCAATACCAGCTCTCTTTAGCATATCTTCAAATCTCTTATTGGTAAACTCAGTACCATTATCTGTTACTAAACTAACCAGTTTCTTTTTCATTTTTCGTTCAACAAACCTTAACCAGTTTACAAAATGCTGATATGTTTCTTTTTTTGTTTTCATCAGATAACAGAAACCATATCTAGAAAAATGATCAACTATGCTCAATATATAACAGGCTCCACCTAAACTGGGTTTCTTAGGGCCAATGAGATCAGCAAATACAACCTCTAATGGTTCCTTGGTTTTAAATCCATTTAACCTGTTTGCAGGAATTACCTTGCTCTTTTCCTGATTGCAAGCATTACAATTTAAATATCTTGCACAAGGTTTTAATTTTATACCATTAGATAACTCAACAGTTTTCTTTAAAACTTTGAAATTTAAATGTCCCATACGTCTATGGAGCAAATGAATACATTCATCATGAGGCTTTCTCTTTTCATAAACTGAATTAGCCTTATTTAATGGACTATCGTGGATAATGTATAAGCCATCATGCAATCTTGCAGTAACTCTTTTACCTTGTTTTTCAATTAAACATTTATCTCCCTGAAAAGTTACCACAAACCCTGCTTTTATCAATTCTCTGACAGATAGTAAGTTATTTTTAAGGTTAGGTACATATAACATTGGTAAACTTTCATTAATACATGAACAATATGCATTACCTTCTCCAGATACTCTCAATTTCCAGCCATTTGCTAATGATACATGCTGTTTACTTTCAGTCATATTAACAAATCTCTCTTTACTTTTAGTTATACACTGAGATGCTCCACTGTCTATTATCCAGATATCATGGCTTACAGTTTTATTTGTACTTGATATAGCTACACTAACATCATTATAAGCTCTCTGCATATTACTAGCATTCTGCTTTTTACCCATTTTACAGAATCTGGCTATATGACCGTTAGCCCCACAAGAATAACATTTCCTAACAATATAGGCAGTTGAAGATTGTGGTTGTTTCTCTCTCTGTGGTTCTTCCTGTGGTTGTTTCTCTCTCAGTTGTTTTCTATCTTGCCTTCTTCTAGACTCTTCTAACAGTCTTCCTATTATGCCAGTCAATGTCAGTTCATCTCTGGTCAAAACTTCCAGTGAAGACACATAATCATCATAAGAGTCATCCAAAGAAGAAAGAATAATATAAACTTGATGCAACTCTGAAAAAATCAGTTCTTTTTCATGTAGCTCTTGTAATGTTCTCTTCATAAACTCCAAATGAGCTAACATGTCACCGCCTTTTAACAAACGGGCTCTGAACAGCTTACGTGTAAGGTGTATGTGCGCACTAACACTATCACGAACATAAAGTCTCTTTAAGGTACTCCAACACTTGGCAGCAGAATCTTCACCATGAATATGGACCAGTTGCTGATCACTCAGTGTCAGTCCAATAATACTAAGAGCCTTTTCATTATCCCGGTTAAAGTCAGCTATTTTCTTCTTATCTTCATCATTTGTTAGATCCCAAGCTGTTATATCAGGTGGATTATTAACCACAGTCCATAATCCTTCTTTACGCAAAAGTAAGCTGCACTTCATAGACCAGGAAACATAGTTAGTTCCATCTAACCTGGTTATCAGGGATAAGCTAGTTGACTGTTCTTGTGCCATTGTTAATTTAACAGTAAACCACAAGTTAGCTGTCTGAGTATGAAACTGAATATTCACACTAACTCTCAATATCTCTCTGGGCCCATAACCAGTGTTAGTGTATTAGCAGAGTATTCCTTGTGTTACCAAGGTTGTGCATACAGAAACGTTTAGATTGAGATCAGTTGTGAATAAGTATTCAGCCACACACAGATACACTAACATGAGTTAAAAGTTTACTTTAAGAAATAGCATGTTCCTATAAACAGTCCAAAGTCATATACTTAATAGTCATAATAACAATCCAAGTATTATCAAGTACAAATACATTTTAGCTATAATACATAACTACAACACAGAGAGAAAATGCAGAGCATACATACTCTAGGCCTTGCTCTAATAAGTAGCAGAGACCAAAGACAAACAGAGAGGGACTCCCATAGAAATAAGCTGTGAACTCTAGCTCCCTCTTGTGGCAGTCTGCAACACCTAAGCTAAACAGACTTATAGCTGTTAAAAGCTAGACATATATTGTTCTATCCAATATTAGTTATGGTCAGAGACCTAACAAAGCCCCGCGCCGCGAACGCCACCAGCTTCTTCGGCTCTGCAGCGATGAACAGGCAAGACCGCAGCTGCCCCTCTCACTGCCCTCCCTCCCCGCCTGGCAGGAGGAGGCAGGCGAGGCAGGAGGCAGAGGAGTGTGCAGGGCAAATTCCAATTTAAAAAGCGGGACTTTTTTGAAATGCCGCGGGACGCAGGACAAATTATTAAAAAGCGGGACTGTCCCGCCAAAAGCGGGACGTCTGGTCACCTTAGTATACAAGGATGCATCTTATCTTAATATATATTATCAGATTATATATAACTATAATCTGATATGTAAGATATACCACTCAAGAGTTACATGTTCTGATCAGACAAAGAGTATCTCAGAATAGTACCCTTCAAATAAGATTTTTCTCAATAGACAGATGTTTCATCTTTTGTTCCCAAGTCTGCATGCTTAAGCCATTTGTGTGGATATTTCTCATAGTAATAGTTAGGTCAGTTAATTTCTTATTCTTTTTGCTGTCTTAGTGTGATGTGATTACTGGTTGGCCTGTAATAAGGTACTCATGCATACTTAATTTTATATTTTGGTGACAAAGTGACCTGCAAATAAGGCCTCAAGTAGACAACACTGAACCCAATGTGGTTAGTTCTATCTGTGATGACCCAGGGCAAGACACAGAGGCAACAGAGTCAGCTGATAGTTCAAATTGCCCTTTATTGCTCCAACTTTTCCCCAAATGTTCCCACATTATCGCAAGTCCCAGAGCTAAGTGATCTCTCTCTCTCTCTCTCTCTCTCTCTCTCTCTCTCTCTCTCTCTCTCTCTCTCTCTCTCTCTCTCTCTCTCTCTCTCTCTCTCTCTCTCTCTCTCTCTCTCTCTCTCTCTCTCTCTCTCTCTCTCACACACACACACACACACACACACACACACACACACACACACACACACCTCCAGCAGCCTCTGGCTACAAGTAGTTCCACAAAATGCTGTGAGCACAATGTCTGCAAAGTAAGAAATCTGGTGGGACAAGGGAATAAGTCAATGAGTCCAGGAAAAAAGGAACATGGCACAGGTTTCAGGAAGCAAAGGAACAAAGCAAGAAGTCCAGGAAACTCCAAATGTCGGCAATGGCACCCAAAACTCCATGAATTCAGCATTTTTTCCCAACAAATACCCCACCCCACAGCATCTCCTTAAGTGTCAATCCCCAGGTGTGCCTTGTGAAGAGGGATGGGGCACTCTCCTCCCAAGTCGTCAGGTTGGCCTGGGATGTTCCCGCTTCCACTCCACTCTCCATGCTCAGGGATCAGGAGCGGGTGGTTCTTGCTCATCACCTGAGCTCCTTCGTTTCTCATTTTCTCCACTGCATGCCCTCTGTTGGTCATTCTGGCCCCGTTCCTCCCTGCTAGCAAGCCAACCCATTCCTGAGGGGCCCTGGCCTGCCTCCTCCCCATATTCTTCCGAAGCCAAAGAAGCCAACCCCTCAGTCTCCCTTGACTCCAGCTCTCATCTTCCTCCACAGATTCAGGCTCTGATGGGGACATGATACTACCCCATCTCCAATTTTTAAAGAAGATTGTTGCAGTGGTGAAATCCAATTTTTTTACTACCAGTTCTGTGGGCGTGGCAGGGGAAAGATACTGCAAAATCCCCATTCCCACCCCACTCCAGGGGAAGGATACTGCAAAATCCCCATTCCCTCCCCACTCCTGGAGGAAGGATATTGCAAAATCTCCATTCCCACCCCACTCCAGAGGAAGGATGAGCCGAGGTGGCACAGTGGTTAAAGTGCAGCACTGCAGTTCAGTAGTTCAGCTGTTCAAATCTCACCGGCTCAAGGTTGACTCAGCCTTCCATCCTTCTGAGGTCGGTAAAATGAGGACCCAGATTGTTGGGGGCAATATGCTGAACTCTGTAAACCGCTTAGAGAGGGCTGTAAAGCACTATGAAGCGGTATACAAGTCTAAGTGCTATTGCTATTGCTAAGGATACTGCAAAATCCCCATTCCCTCCCCACTCCTGGGGGAAGGATATTGCAAAATCTCCATTCCCACCCCACTCTGGGGCCAGCCAGAGGTGGTATTTTCCGGTTCTCCGAACTACTCAAAATTTCTGCTACCAGTTCTCTGAACTACTCAAAAATTTTGCTACCAGTTCTCCAGAACCTGTCAGAACCTGCTGGATTTCACCCCTGGATTGTTGAGAAGGTGGCCTGGTTATATCTCCAGAGGAAGCAAATGATCTGGACCCTTCTCACTCATATTTAAGATTTGGACACAATAGCACAATTGCTCATGGATGATCTAGCTCTTGGACCGTCCAATTCACCATTCATCAACAAAGGGGGACATGGATCTAATATGGTGGGACTGAGATTAGAGTGAAAAAATTATTCTAGTTTTTATAGCTCTCTCGGCAGCCTTCAGTACCATCAGATGAGGTATATTTCTGGAGAGACTCATGGAGTTGGCAATGGGAAAAATTTTGTCACAGTACCTTTCCTTCTTCTTTCATTGTCCATTCCAGTGAATGTTTATGAGAGGAATGATCCAGCCCTTGTTTCTCAGCAATGGTATAGCTCAGGGCTTGATTTCTTCCTGCTGTTATGAGGTCACCAGGTGAAGTCATCTGTTGAGGTAGGTGTTGAACTGGGTTAGGTGTCATCAATATGCTGATTATATCCCATTATACATCTCAACACTTTGCTTTTGAGGGTCTTTCTCAGTGTCCCTGGTGGTCTGAATGGGGGAGAATGCTTGCAAGATTTTGAGGAATTTCTATGTAACACTACTATTTTGTAAGCAATGTATAGTTCAAGTGCTGGTTATGACCTATAAAGTTTTTCTTGACACAGGATCTGGCTACTGCAAGACTGCTTGTCTCCAATTATTTCTGCCAGCCAATAAGATCCAGGATGGTATACATTCTCTGGAACCATCACTTAAACTGTGTCATCAGGCAGGAACCACAAATTATGCATTTTTGTCACTTCACCTATGAAACCATATTTTCAGTAAGAGTCAGATGGCCCTGACCTGCTTTTTAGATGACAAGACCTGGCTTTTTGCCTCAGGAACTGAGTTAGCAGATTTTGTACCCAACTTAATTATTTTTATATTGGTTTTCATTAGATCAAATTCCTCAAGCATTTATGTTATATTGTGTTCATTCATTCATTCATTCATTCATTCATTCATTCATTCATTCATTCATTCATTGTTTTTAATTGTGTGTTGCTATCATGAATCATATGTTGGCTATATACATTAACATAATTGAGTCAGTAAGCAAGTAGTACAAAATCCAAAGAAGAAATTGGGTCATGGGTAGAGCAAAGTGATTAGGTGGCCTCTGTATTTCTACAAATTATGTCAAATCAAACAAAAATTAACGCTTCTGATATGGCACATCTATTTGTCTATCTCAGAAATTCGTGAAAATTGATGTGACCATTACAGAAATAAAACTCAAGCAGCTACCTCAGTTGAAGTTTCTGAATCAACTTCAAGAGTAATCTGACAAAAATGACATTGCACAATCCACTCTGAAAGTTTAATCAGTTCATAAGTTAGGCTACTCAGTTTTTCCTGGATAGAGTCACAGCGAATCTTTCTACTAAAGCTGACAAAAAATATTCCAGTATATATCCCTTCTATCTGTACCTCCATGGAACATTATTATTTCTCATCTGTTGCTAATTCTGGAGGTAGGAACAATGTCACTGCTTTAAAAACAAAAAAACCAAAACAAAGCAGGACCAGGCGCACATGTGACATTTGGTTTGTCAGCTCTTTTAATCAACCTTCAAGGTTTATTAACAGAAGCAATTAGGTAGTGAAAAAAAGAATTAACACTGAGCTGCTTCAGCATCATCTACTAGGCCCCAAAGAGATTAAATTTTAATTTGTGTGGGCATTATAAATCACCTAGACCTGTAACAAACTCTACTCATGACTAGCAAGGCAGAATAAAGAAATTTGAAAAAAAAATGCAATGGGATGCTTTTTTATTTTCTATCCTTTTCAGCTCACGATAATTTGACATCATCATCACCATTATCATCTTTTAGATTTCAGGAGCCAATATATTGCTGTGGCTCTGTTTAATATGAATGTATACAGTGGCTAGGTTTAGCAACTAAATAATGTGGATTGCTTGGTTTTTAGTTTCTACTACATCATAAATATGGATGTTTGCTCTTTTGCTCCCATTATCCAGCAATACCTTCATGCTGGGGCTCTAAATCAGCTGTTAAAAATATTTGTAATCTTAGCTTCTAACTTGCAAGAACAACAATGGAAATATTTTCAATAGCTCCCAGTCAATTATTTTGTCCTGCTTTAGGACAATTGCAGAGTGACTTAAGACAGAAAAAAGGAAAACTAATGTAAATACAAGGCAAGTTTGATTTAGTCCTGAATGGAAGATTTGAAATTCAAAGAGGATTGAATGTGGAACCTCTATTTGTTTTGTTGGTTTGACTTGTTCGAAAACTTTTTAAAAGCCTGTTTTGCCCTACTCAAAAAATAATTTTTTCTCTTTCAGTAAAATTCTTTTGCCTCTGATCATTGAATTTTTGGGGTGCCAGAATAATGAATAAGAAAACTTAGTGCCTCCTGGATGAATTCCCTCATACTAAGCAGAAGGTCTTAGTTGTGGCATGCTCCTTGAAGGAAATAGGTGGTCAAGAAAAAAAGAAAATAAAATAAAAAAAAGAAAGGAAGGAAGGAAGTAAAAGAGAGAGAGTAAGAAAGATGCTAGCTAGCTAGATAGCTAGATAGATGCTAGCTAGCTAGCTAGCTAGCTAGGTAGCTAGCTAGCTAGCTAGCTAGCTAGGTAGCTAGCTAGCTAGCTAGGTAGATAGATAGATAGATAGATAGATAGATAGATAGATAGATAGATAGATAGATAGATAGATAGATAGATAGATAGATAGATAGATAGATAGATAGATAGATAGATAGATAGATAGATAGATAGATAGATAGATAGATAGATAGATGCTGGCCATATTGACCCAATTAGACAAAATGACATAAAGACAGATTTATTTATTTGTAAAATGTATTAGACACCCCTTAAGGTAAGATTCATCATAAAAAAAAGTTGGTGAAAGAAACATATTTTTTTAATCTTGCCCCAATTCTTACACATTTGTAATGTTTAGACTAGCACTTACTGTATGTTAGCTCATCTGTCATGGCCCTGTCAGAGCCTGAGTCTGAGGAGGAGGATGAGATGTAGCTAGGACCAAAGGAGGGAGAGAGCCAGCCTCAGTGGCTTCGGAGGAACAACCAGAGGAGCAGGACGAGGCAGCCCTGGGTCCCTCGGGCCTGGGGAGGATTGCCAGTGAGGAGGAACGAGTGCAGGATGACTGAGAAGGCAGGCAGTGGAGAAGAGGAGCGACGGAGCTCTGGTGACAAGCAAGGACTGCCCCTCTGGATCCCCGAGCATGGAGAGTGGAGAGGAGGCGGGAGCAGCACAGGCTCGATGACTTGGGAGGAGAGAGCCCCACCCCTCTTCATAAGGCTCATCTGGAGAATGAGATTTAAAGAGACGCCATTGGGAGGGGCATTTGTCGGAAACAAATGCTGAATTCTTGGATCCTTGCGTGCCGTTGCTGATGTCTGGATTTTGCTGTGCTTTGTCTTGTGTGCCTTGCCCTGTTGGTCTGCCTCGCTGGACTTCTTGCCTTGTTGCTGCCTTGCTAACTTTGTTTGCTGGACTACTCACAGCCAGAGGCTGTCGGAGGTGCATGTGGGAGCTTTTACTCCAGGACTTGCAGGAAACATAGGGACATTTGGGGGAAAGTTGGAGCAATAAAGGGGAGTTAGAACAGTTCTCCAGCTGTGTTTCTTCTGTGCCTCGCCCCGGGTCATCACATCATCATTCATTTACTCATTGTCAAGAGGCTTGACAATCTGTTCCAGTCATATCAGTATTAAAAATATGATTTGATCTAAGAATCAGACTTGACTCTGTATTCAGAGCACCAACACTGGGTTCCTGTTATTTTAATAGAGTCACTGTAAAAGTTTAATACTTCATTGGCCCAAGAGACAGCAAAATCAAGTAAATTGAGAACTTAGAAAGCAAATGAAGTCCAAACAAGGTGAGTCTGTCCTCCCAACAGACCTAAGATAATCAGTGTTTCATGAAGTTAGAACATTCACCGGCTAGCTATTTAGTTCAATATCAAAGAGTCCATTTCATTTCCCAAAGTTCAGCTTTTTGCATACATGGGAGTGAAATTTTACATTATGTAGAGTCTGTAAAAACCCTCAAAGCAGAAGAGGAGCCACTGAATCTTCCAAATCTTTCAACATTTGATCTTTTAAAGCAGATTCCCTGTATGGTTTACCAATCTGCTTCATCGAGATAATCCAATCAAAGTTTCATCAGACTGAGACATTTATTTCAAGCTAGGCACATTATTTCAAACTTTGCATATGAATTAGGTAAAATGAAAAGGAATGAATGGATCTGAAAACATAATACTTTGTTCATTCAAAGTCCTCTAGAGTAATGAGCAGAAATTAATTCTGTCTGAGAATCTGCAGAATTCCAGTTGAAAAAAAGACAGTATTGGGCTAAGGCAAGGCAAGAACCTGCAATGGCAATTTCAAACAAATTGATCTGGACTTCATTTCTGATAGTTAATTTTTTTTGTCCCTATGTGACAGTGGAAGTCTGGATAACTGGCATAAAATGGTTACATTCTACAAAAGGAACTAACCTTCATCAAATAGAATGCATGACCTGCTTGGTGGCAGGACTGTAGCTGTGGTGACTCTTTCAACAGAGTCTGTTGAGACTGTTTTGTGTTCTTGTTCTACTGTCATTATGAATTTGACAAATTTGTTTTGCAATATAGTTGCTCTCATATAGCCACACCCTTGTTACAAAATTGATCAAAATAATTATATCCCCTTAATATGTCCCCTTGAATATTATTATTATTAATTAGTTATTAATTATTAAGATGCATATGTGTTATTTGTTATCAAAATGATTCCTTTGTTTCTAGATTATTATTAATACTCAAGAATGTAGCATACAGGAAATATCATATATCCCTTCATATATTCCAATTGTTATACTAATTCCATTTTTTTCTTTTACTTTGTTTAAACAGTTTTTGGATAAGTGATGGGAATGTTTACAGGCTGGTAATTTAATAAAGAAATCCAAAATAATTTAGTAAATACCAGGAACTACATTCATGAATTCCACACATTTTAGGCGTGCACAAGTGCACCAGCATGCCTACCATCCCTGTCCTAATGTTCCCTCTTATCAGTACCCATCTTATGTATATAAACAATGTTATATCTATGTATATTACCAACACGTACTTGACAAAAACAAATAAATAAATAAAATAAATAAAATAAATAAATAAAATAAAAGAATAATCAATTTCTTAATGAAAGTTTTTATTTTACCA
Organism: Diadophis punctatus similis; assembly: GCA_023053685.1. Lineage (NCBI taxonomy): Eukaryota > Metazoa > Chordata > Lepidosauria > Squamata > Dipsadidae > Diadophis > Diadophis punctatus. The sequence goes on from JALIGW010000013.1 coordinate 2,186,854, forward strand.
AAGTCAAAGTTACTCATATAGCCCAAATGTGGCTATAACAAAATCCAATCTAATCTTAATAATTTGTCAATTTGAAGTAAAGTAAAGATGTGGTCTAATGTATGATTATCTGTTTGTATCAGGACAAATATTTATTGAGCAAAACCCAGGGCTATCATGGATGATATAGCCTTCCCAGAGCCCACCCCAAGGCATGGTGACTGAAATGCAAAGTAATTGGAGAAACTCCTAAACCAGCTGAAGTTCAGGAATCCTGCAGGGCTGTTAGGTGGTCATTCCATAAGCAAGATATACATACATACATACATACATACATACATACATACATACATACATACATACATACACACACACACACACACACACACACACACACACACACACACCATACTCATTCCATCAAAAACAAGTATGTTCACTTCTAAGTCTCAAATACTCTTCCCTTCCCTTCCCTTCCCTTCCCTTCCCTTCCCTTCCCTTCCCTTCCCTTCCCTTCCCTTCCCTTCCATTCCATTCTATTCTATTCTATTCTATTCTATTCTATTCTATTCTATTCTATTCTCATATAAACAACATATGTCCTACATAGCAATAGCAATAGCACTTAGACTTATATACTGCTTCATAGTGCTTTTACAGCCCTCTCTAAGTGGTTTACAAAGTCAGCATATTGCCCCCAACAATTTGGGTCCTAATTTTACCCACCTTGGAAGGATGGAAGGCTGAGTCAACCTTGAGCCTGGTGAGATTCAAACTGCCGAACTGCAGCTAGCAGTCAGCTGAAGTACTGCACTCTAACCACTGTGCCACCTAGTTTTTTTTTCCCCTGGTGAAATTGACCATATGTGCTGTATATTTTTTAAAATATTGACATCAGAACTAGTGGACAGGTTAAACATATGGGCAAGTGGGTGATATTTATTTTTCAACAATTCTAAAAGGTTGCTGCCTGTAAAAATGCAAAAACTGTTATCAATAAAGCAATCTGGTTTGAATATATAGGATTTTCTCGTTGGATAATCATGTTAATGAATTGGTCCTAAGTTACTATGGATAGTTGAAGAAAAAAATATTAATGCCAAACTGACTGTGAGTTGGTTGTTAGTGATCGCACCGTGCCTCTTCACAGCCCTAGGCCATTTCATATGCAACGTCACCCTTTATATATCATGTGGTGCAGAGGAAGAAAAAAAATGATCCAGGCATCTTTATAATAATATAGGAGAAAGGAACATGTTGTTCTCTAAATCTAGAAACCAAGAAACCATTGTGATAACAAATAAAACATATGCATCTTTGTGGCTGTGTTACTTTGAATAAAAAGAATAAAGCCTCAGAGTTAGAAAGTACTGTGGCCTGCTGAACCTTTTGAACATTGAAATCACCCACTGACTGGCTATAAAAGGGAACAATTAGTTGCTTCTGTCAAATAATAACCTCACAAGCTTTCTGTGGGTCAAAAATATCCAACCACAGGAGGCATTTAAGATTTAAAACAGAAGGTAAAAGGAAAAGATAGAGAACAGAAAAGTAACATGAAATTATAGATGTGTAGAATACTAATATCACATTTTCTGAGACTTTATAATAATTTTATATACATTTTTGGGATTATGATTTAAGAGTGTAATCACAATTTGTAGCTGCAATTTACAGTGAAAGTCTTGGGCAAATAATATCACAACTCTCTATACAATTGTTTGCATAATATGTATTTTACATGGATAAACATTTTAGGTGGTTGAAGGAAAAACACGAATCCTATCATGATTAAAGATACACAAGTTTTTTGGGTCAGGTGCCTGGCCAATTTATGGTATTCTTAAATAAAACAAGATATTCCAATTTAAAACCCATCCTATCTGAATTTGGGATGTAAGCCATCTTGATGAACCTCTTAAAATTTTCTGACGTCTAAAAGAGAAGACCCTTTTGATTCTTCTGGTAGCTTTTGACATTTGGCTGTTCTTCTAGTTGTGGTTCAGTTTGCTAATGTAGAAATTGGATGAGTGTGACTGTATTCCTAATCCATTTCATCAGAGAGTTTGAAACTATCACTGGTAGAATTCTGCTTTGATCCATTCACTCTGATGTAATGTTCAGCAAGGATCCATTATATCTCCTAAGCCGTTCATAAAAAATAATCAATTTTATGGTGATGTGCACTCCAGGAATTCTTAATAAACACATGAATACTAAACTATCTAGGGCAGTGATGGCTAACCTTTTTGTCGTCGCATGCCAAAAGTGCACGAGTGTGCACACGATAGCACGTGTGTGCACCCATACCCATAATGCAATGCACGCATGACCACCCCCTGTGCGTCCTTCCCCCCACACTCCCCATGCCCCCTGCCCCTGTGCATGCACACGCTCCCCCATACTCCCCCATGTATGTGCGTGCTCCCCCTGTGCTCCCCCCATGTTCCCCCTGCTTCCCCCCGCCCCCATGCATGTGCACATGACCCCGCACAGGCGCGTGTGACCCTGCACATGCATGCGTGACCCTGTGTATGCATGTGCAACCCCCGTTCATGTGCACATGATCCCTGCATGCTCCCCGCCCCCTGCACATGCACGCACATCTCCTGCATGCGCCCCGCCCCCCATGCATGTGCGGCCAAGACCCAAAAACCAGCAGGCCAGCAGGAGGTGCTCATGCATGCATGTTGGAGCTGAGCAGGGGTGACGGCTCACGTGCCTGCAGAGAGGGCTCTGCGCGCCACCTGTGGCACATGAGCCATAGGTTTGCCATCACGGATCTAGGGGATAGGCCATCAGCTATAACTTGGTGTATATACAGAAAGGTCTATGTTCTGAGTGGCAGGTGTATGTGCTAATTTAAATAAATTTGCACAATATGGAGTTTTATGTGTGCAGTATAACAAAACACAATTTGAACACTCCCATGTTGTACTCCACCCATAAATAACCACTTACATGATTTTATATCAAAGTGGATTTCCTTAATGTGCAAATTTACTTTTTATTGATGTGATCAATAGAAGTGAGGCAGAATAAATGATGTTGTGAAGATGTTTTGTAACTTCAAGATTAAGCAAGATTAAGCTTGCATAAACCAGCATATTTTATTTATTTTCCTTGTCTTTTACTTGTATCCTACTACTCACAGATTATTTCATTACTAGTCATTAATTTACTGAGAAGTGTACTTCTGCATTAGTTCAGGCAATAAGATGGGGTTTTGTAATTTTACTACCAGCAATTCAAAACAGATCGATTGTATTGGGAGAATACTGTAAGAAATTCAAAAATGTATTTGCACACTTTATAATCTCAATACTACTCAGTTACACCCTATTCATATTTTACAATTGAGCTAATCTAACCAAAACTCCCCCCCCCCACCATTGAGGTATTCTGCATTCTCAGGTGATTCTTTTGCAAAAGGAATAAGAAGGATACATGAAAGAATTAATGAATCACTGAAATGAAATCAGTTTGTATCATTATTAGGTATAAATGACTCCCATCCCAAAAGGGGAGGGGACTTTTAAAATGGTTTTATGGAGCAATTATTTTCATATTTTGAAATGGTCCTAGGTATATGATTTTTAATGTGGGGTTACTTCGTGATTCTATCTGTAGTATATGATTCTATACTGTATATGCAGTCTGACATTTTAGCTAAATTTGTAATTTTAATGAAGTTTGGGTAATTTAAAAAAATATTTTCTCATATTTCAAGTAGGATGGACACTGGAAAGCTATTCTGGCATTAGGTCTAGTGAAAAAAATATCCAGTATTAATTTGTTATTTTACAATCTAACATACATTTAGTAGCCATGAAAAGGAGAGGGAAATTTGTTTTTATTTTTCAATGATAAATAGGAAGAATTGTATTCTGCCCTCAAATCGTAGGCTCCCACAATTGCATCAAACCACCCTCAGGTTATTTCTAGAGTTTTAGATCTAGTCCTTGAAATTCATTATGCTTTTGTATCTTTTTACGTATTTTACTTTTTTTATTTGTTAATTTCATGAAAACATATTTTCTACTCTTCAGAATAAGTCTATTTTCATCTCCAGGCTTTTATTCATGCTTTGCTACTCTTTCTAAATTAGAAAACTCAACCCACTCAAATATTACTTGGTGGCATTTTTCAGATATGGTCAAGCATAAGAAGTATAAGATATTACAGACTTGGAATATTGCATTCAGTTTTGGTCACCACGATGTAAAAAGAATGTTGAGACTCTAGAAAGAGTGCAGAGAAGAGCAACAAAGATGATTAGGGGACTGGAGGCTAAAACATATGAAGAATGGCTGCAGGAATTGGGTATGTCTAGTTTAATGAAAAGAAGGATGAGGGGATACATGATAGCAGTGTTCCAATATCTCAGGGGTTGCCACAAAGAAGAGGGAGTCAAACTATTCTCCAAAGCACCTGAGGGTAAAACAAGAAGCAATGGGTGGAAACTAAACAAGGAGAGAAGCAACTTAGAACTAAAGAGAAATTTCCTGACAGTTAGAACAATTAATCAGTGGAACGGCTTGCCTCCAGAAGTTGTGAATGCTCCAACACTGGAAGTTTTTAAGAAGATGTTGGATAACCATCTGTCTGAAGTAGTGTAGGGTTTCCTGCGTAAGCAGGGGGTTGGACTAGAAGACCTCCAAGGTCCCTTCCAGCTCTGTTACTATTACAGTATAACAATTTCTGTGAAAATGCAAATATATATCAGAGAGAGACAGAGTGTGTATGTTTAATTTGAATACAATATTACTTTGTCTGAGATAGGAATTGTGCTGGACAGTTGAACTAGTGTGAATGTTCAAACAGATCATCAATGTTGCCATTTCTTTCTAAATTAAAGTAGATTGTGGGTCTCAAAAGTCCAATACACTTACTTTGAAGAACATAGGACATCTATGAACATGCAAATGTGTGGGTTCTAAAACAAACAATGAAAATAAAACAAACAAACAAACAAACCCCCAAATTCTCACAGCACAGCACTGAGAATTTAAATCAATTACTTTCTCCTTTTGGGGGGGGGGGAGACACAAATTTACTATTCCCCTTATCCCAGTGGTTCTTAAACTGAGGTAATTTGGGCCTATCCTAAGGGTAATGAAAGACTTGTAATTTCTTGTGAATGAAAGATCTAGTTTGGCATTGCCGCTGTCCTGCTGTTGCTGAGACACTTGTATAAAACAAGAGTCTGGGGATCTTTCGGACAAGGTGTTAATGTCATCATTCAAGATTGGGAAAAGGGGTAATTGTGTCAATCAGTTTAAGAATCTCTGACTGAAGAAATTCAGAAGTGTGTTTGGGGATGTATCACAGTAAATGTTGGCATCTTTGTAGATTCCATAAATATCTCTACTCCACCAAAACTAGCATGTGAAAATTCAAACAGAAAAAATAGCACATTTTTATTTCTCTCCCCCCCCTCTAGCTCATTAGTATATTGTCCTCTTAGACAGCAGTGTCATCATTGCAAATATCCAGAATAATTGTCGTATCCAAAAGATACTGCGGCCTGGTTTGGAACAAATAGAAGAGCTGCCTCCTATGATTCCTGAATATTCTTATTTCCTGCTCATTTGACATATTCAATAGAAGAATAGATTACCTTGTTTTTTTTTCTTTTTTTGCAAAACAAATTCTTTAGCTTGCTTATTTGCAGAGAAAAGTAAATGAATTCTCATCTCTTTGAGTAGCAGTTTGCCTGTATTTTATGTGAATAATGCTAAATATTAAGAATGCCAGCCTGATGCTTTTCTACAAGTAATTCCTACTAACATAACAACGGTTATGATTAAATACAAAGATCCCTCTGAAATCATGTAAAATAGTTAGAAGATAATTGCCACTTATAGAAGGGCTGAAAGCTTCAAGCTTTTGCAGAGTTCCAAATGCTTCATGCTAATGTGGAGAGCCAAAGACATAATTATTTTACTTCATTTATTTATTTTTCAGCAGCTTGCTCAAATTTTCTGCCCTACCAAGATAGAGGCAGCAGAAAATAGGATAAGAGCTAGAAAATTGGTCTCATAAAAATGCTATTTCCAAAGTATTTTCCAAGATCTTGAAAAGCAAGAGAGTATCACATCCAAAAAGAGATAAGCTAGAAGTGTATTTGTAATGCAAGCTAGGACCAGCTAAATGTTTCCTGGTTTTAAAGAGCAAGGTGGGATGAAATGGATGTTGTTTCTAGCAGCAATGTAAATATCTATTCAAGCATTGCCTTCAGGTGTCCAACAGCAAAAATTGTTCTTCATTCCTAATCAAATGAATGATGAAAGTAAAGAACAGGTCTTCACACTTACAATGTGTTTGACTGTAGAGATAGAGGCCATGTGGAGGTTGTGTGCAGCAAACTGCCTACCTCAAACGGGCCTCTCATACTTACATGATCTCACCCAGTTCACATAGCCAGGATGATGTAGGACACTATCCCTGGCTGGTACGTGATCTCATCTAGGTTGTCTCAACAGGATGTTCTTAAGGATTGGCGAGGAGAATTCACCAATAAAAATGCTGTTACTTTCTTCTACCTTTTGCTGCTTGGAAAACTGTATAAAAAGCAATAAACACTGCGAAGGCAGTCAGACATCTTAGCATCCTGCACTGACTTGTCTCTAACTCCATCATTTGACTGCCTTCAGAAGCTTTCAAGAACTATTGATTATTGCTTACATGCCAGTGTAAGTTCTGAATTATTATATTTCAGCCAAACCTGAAAAGGGAGGATGTGCAACCCTGGTAATTTTTCTGTATTTCTTAACAGCTTTCTATCATAATCTTCTTCTACAGTTTTGCAGAATTGGGTTTTGGTGATGCCAACTTGCAGTGCTTCTGTTCCTTTCTGTAATGCTATGTCCAGACGTTGGTACTGAGGGGGGCGGTGGTCTCTTTGACACCACACCTTTGATCCAAATTGTCTCAGACAATCTTGTACCACTCATAGGACTCACCCAGAAGGAGCACCAGAGATAGCACCCAACTTCAAAGAAACAGCAGGACTGAGGAAAGTCAAACAATGTTGTGCATTACTTAAACAGTGACTTTATTTCTATTCTAGTATTTAACATTATTTTTCCAACTTGGATTTGCTATATCTATTCCTTAAAACTTTATTCCAGCCTATTTTTAGCCAAATTTATTAAAACAATACCCAGAGAGAGAGAGAGAGAGATGATACTAATAAGACACCTAGTTTAAATTTAACTTTCTATTTAGAATATAGCAGGTATTATATAGACTATTCCATTGGATTATTTTTTCAAATATAAACCAAACCCTTTCTATCTTGTGAGCCGCCCAGAGTCCCCCGGGAATTGGGCGGCATACAAATCTATTAAATTATATTAAATTAAATTAAATTAAATTATATTCTGTGGCTTCATCAATGACATATGATTGGATAATTACTCAAAATATGGTTTAATATATGTGATGAAAATCATTAAATGATTCTATTTTCTTTCTTACGGTACATACCGTATTTTTCGGAGTTTAAGACGCACCTTAGTTTTTTGGGAGGAAAATAAGGGAAAACAATCTGCCTACCAGGTATTCATCTGGCTAGCGTCCTTAGTCTGGTCAGCTTCAGCACATTATTTTATCCCCTGGTTAGGACTTAAAAAAACCTTCTTCTGAGAGAGTAACAATGAAAGAGCATGCAAGCCAGTAAGAGCTGGGAAGATCGTTAGCACCTGGTTAGGGCTAGAAAAAAACTTATTCGGAGCAGCTTCAGCACATTATTTTATCCCCTGGTTAGGACTTAAAAAAACCTTCTTCTGAGAGAGTAACAATGAAAGAGCATGCAAGCCGTAAGAGCTGGGAAGATAGTTAGCACCTGGTTAGGGCTAGAAAAAAACTTATTTGGAGCAAGTAGAGCAATGAAAAAAATTCTGCAAAGACTTAGGGCTGGAAAAACATTCTTTGGAGAGAGTAACAATGAAAAAGCCTGCAGGGTAAGAGCTGGGAAGATCTGTTAGCACCTAGTTAGGGCTGGAAAAAAAAGCTACATTCGAAGTATAAGACGCACCCAAATTTTCAGCCACTTTTAGGGAGGAAAAAGGTGCGTCTTATAGTCTGAAAAATACGGTATGCTTTATTGCTAGAAGGACAAATTCCTTCACAGTAAAAATTAGAAGGCACCTTTTTTTTGGGGGGGGGGAGCTAAAACATGCAAATAAAAAGGTAAAAACTAATTAGAGATATTAATACATAAGAAATATTAGAAAGATAAAGGATTACTTTATAAAGAGAAAGCAATATACAGTATAAAGAGATATACAACTGAGGTAGCCAGCACAGGAAATCATGGTGTTCTTCAAACATCTAAAACATGTTATATAGTGGAAGACCACCTATTTCTCATTCAGAATGATGAATATGGAATAATAGATTTAAATTACAGGAAAGTAGATTCCAAATAAATATTAGGTAAAAATATAGAAATAGCAAGAGCACTTTGAAGAGGAATAAGAGAGATGGCAAACTTTGTAAAGGATGTGTTCAAATAAAGGCTGGACTGTCAACATGATTCCTACCTTGAGCAGAGGTTGTATTCGGTGTCCACATGGCCTTTCTCAACCCAATCATACTTCAGACTTTTAAATTTAAGAATGGAGTATTACATTTGTTAAGTCAACATTGACTCCAATTAGCAATGACTAAAGAATATCAGAAAGAGCTGTGACAAATTCTCTCAAGTCAAATTGTACAAGGAAGTTCAAGTACTTCTCTTCATTGCCTACTGAAATAAAAAGCAAAATAAAATAAAATAAAGTCTTATTATACAGTAGAAGATTTTACAAATACACTTGCACACAAGACTAAATAGAAGGAAGTGATAGCCTAGTGAAAACTGATTAAAGTTGTAATAATGACATGAAGGTATAAAAAGTAACTATTCTTTTTAATGGACGATTGCTGTGAGTTGCATACAAGCAACTTCTACTGCAAGTGGTCAAATAGCAAGCATTTTAATTCTTAATTCTCTCTCTCTCTCTCTCTCTCTCTCTCTCTCTCTCTCTCTCTCTCTCTCTCTCTCTCTCCCTCTCTCTCTCTTCCTCTTTCTCTCTCTCTCTCTCTCACACACACACTGCTGCAAGAAATATTCATGGAAGTGAATGTTAAGTGATATTACAATGATAATTTGAAGGGTTTTTTTTAAAACAAAATTGCTCCCTACTACTTCTGTTGCCTGGATTTTTCTTTCCTGGTTGCATAAGAAAACATTGTGTTGTGAGGAATTGTGTGTGTGAGGTATAGTGAACTGAAGACTAACCTCTGTCACAAAGCCAACAACTGCAGCAAAGACCAAGGAACTGGTGAGTAGAAAGGTTCATTGGAATATCTCCGGATATGGAGAGGATGGGAGATTGCCCGCATGTATTTTGGACAGATGCTATTCATGAGAAGATTGTGGGACAGAAATTTTCCACAGGGTAATTGTTAGGAGGCCACTAGATTAGCCATTTTGCTAAAACTGTGGCAGAGACTTTTTAAGGACTTTTTAAGTTTGCGAATCTCACTTTCTAATCACTTTCAGAAAATATACATTAACTACTTCTAAGTTATTATGCAGTGGACTGACAAATTTGAAAAAGTTGGGTGAGTCTGCTTTTAATACTGAATGAAAGAACATTTTAATTATAAGATTAACAGGTTAAAGAATCTGAAATAAACAGTAACAAGTTAAATAAGATTCTAATCTTATAATGGAGAAATAACTTCTGATGGAAAATAGATTATATTGTGGTTTTCACAAGACAAAACAAAGATAAGCAATTTCATGATTTTAAAAACTGGACACTAGAGGGAACTAAAGTTGTACTACCTTGTAAAATATTGCAAAGTGTTATAAAAATAGTGAAAGAGATAGTTGAAGAATGAAATGAGAAAATGGTAGCCATCAACAATGTCACTAATGACATATTCTATGGATAGAATGAAAGATCTAGAACAAATTTTATCTGACAAGATAGTTGGTATCAAAAGTGAATTTTTACAACTGAAAGGCCAAGAAAATGACTTAGAAATGTGTGTTTCACTGGATCCAAAAGAACCTGGCTGAGATTTTAAAATGCAAATGACCAATCAAGAGTGTTACCTGGATTTTTTTATTCGTCCTGGATTTTTCAGCCAGAGGACTGGAAAAGAGCTGATGTAGTTCCCATCTTCAAAAAAGGGAAAAAAATAGATCCAGGAAACTACAGACCTATCAGCCTGACCTCAATACCAGGGAAGATTTTGGAAAAGATAATCAAGCAACGAATCAATGAACACCTAGAAAAAAACAAAGTAATAACCAAAAGCCAACATGGGTTTGTCAAAAACAGATCATGCCAGACTAATCTTATTGCATTCTTTGACAAAGTGACAAAATTAGTGGACCAGAGGAATGCTGTCGATGTGGTTTACTTGGACTTCAGTAAGGCATTTGATAAAGGAGACCATAACCTACTACTAGATAAAGTAGAAAAATGTGGGATGGACAGCAACACCACCAGATGGATTCAAAACTGGCTAACCAACCGCACTCAACATGTAGTGTTCAATGGAACTGCATCTACATGGAGGGAAGTATGCAGTGGAGTATCCCAAGGCTCTGTTTTAGGCCCAGTACTCTTCAACATCTTCATCAATAACTTAGACGAGGGGATAGATGGGGAACTCATCAAATTTGCAGATGACACCAAACTGGCAGGAATAGCCAACTCTCCAGAAGATAGGCTCAAGATACAGAAGGATCTTGACAGACTTGAACATTGGGCGCTATCTAACAAAATGAAATTCAATGATGAAAAAAGTAAGGTTCTACATTTAGGCAAGAAAAGCAAAATGCACAGGTACAGGTACAGTATATGTGATACCTTGCTCAACAGTAGTGACTGTGAGAGGGATCTTGGAGTCCTAGTGGACAACCATTTAAATATGAGCCAGCAGTGTGCAGCAGCTACCAATACAGTTCTAGGCTGCATTAACAGAGGGATAGAATCAAGATCACACAAAGTGATAATACCACTTTATAATGCCTTGGTAAGGCCAAACTTGGAATACTGCATTCAGTTTTGGTCGCCACAATGTAAAAACCATGTTGAGACTCTAGAAAGAGTGCAGAAAACAGCAACAAAGATGATTAGGGGACTGGAGGCTAAAATATATGAAGAACGATTGCAGGAACTGGGTATGTCTAGTCTAATGAAAAGAAGGTCCAGGGGAGACATGATAGCAGTGTTCCAATATCTCAGGGGTTGCCACAAAGAAGAGAGAGTCAAACTATTCTCCAAAGCACCTGAGGGTAGAACAAGAAGCAATGGGTGGAAACTAAACAAGGAGAGAAGTAACTTAGAACTAAGGAGAAATTTCCTGACAGTTAGAAGAATTAATCCGTGGAAAAGCTTGCCTCCAGAAGTTGTGAATGCTCCAACACTGGAAGTTTTTAAGAAGGTGTTGGATAACCATTTGTCTGAAGTAGTGTAGGATTTCCTGCCTAAGCAGGGGCTTGGACTAGAAGACCTCCAAGGTCCCTTCCAACTCTGTTGATGTTGTTGATGTTGTTGTTGTTGTTGTTGTGTTGTCGTCATCATCATCATCATCATCATCATCATCATCATCATCATCATCATCATCATCATCATCATCATCATTATTATTATTATTATTATTATTATTATTATTATTATTATTATTATTATTATTATTATTATTATTATTATTATAAAAGAGGCTTGTTAAAGATTGAAGAACTCTGTGGTGGATCAAAAAAGAAATGAAGAAAAATCAAATCCTACAGAAATATTTGAATGAACTAATGATTTAGACTGTTAGAAGTAAAAGGGAGCAATATAACACTGGTTTATTTGATCAAGGTTAAAACAAAATATGCTGCATATCCTTGAGAAACTGATCAAAGCAGCACAGGAACAGGCACTAAGCACCAGACCCATAAAAGGAGGAGCCAAGGTATAGGCTAGGAAGAGAAGCCTCAGAGACAGTCCAACACATAGTGGCATGTTGTCAGATGCAGGCTGCAATAGCATATACTGAATGACACAACCAAATAGGCCGCATTATAGTCAAGAACACCTGCATAATGTATGGACTAGTCACTAGACTATCCCAAGTCCAGATGGGAAATTTGACAGAAAGTCATGGAGAATTAGAGGGTTAAAATCCTGTGGGACTTTCAGATTCAGACAGACAGACAGATAGGTGCTGGACAATCAACCAGATAAGGTGATAGTAGCGCAGGGGTGTGAAATTCACATCGTCACGGTGATGTCACATGATGTATCGGGATTTTTTCCCCCTTTGCTAAACCGGGCATGGGCATGGCCAGAGCGTGATGCATCTGGCCTGCGGGCCGGGAGTTTGACAGCCCTGTAGTAGAGAGTGCCAGAAAACAAAAGTTATGATAAATGTAGCAGTGCCAAGTGATAGTTACATTAGGAAGAAAGAGTGAGAGGCTGGAGAAGCTGGGGAAATACCAAGCACTGAAGGAGGAACTAGAGTGAATTTGGAAAGTAAAGACCAAAATGGCCCCAGTGGTGGAAGGGGCACTAGGTGCTATAACTGCTGCTACCATAATTTTCATTTCTTCCTATGCTTTATTGTGGATTTTGCAGTGAAAAAATTCTTTTGTAAAAACACATTTTCATTACACACTAAGCTATTTCCTTAACAGTGTGAATGGAGCAGTATAATGAAAAAAAATATATTAGGATATATTAGTTAAGGAACTAGCTTAGCATTAAAAGGACAATGGAGAAAGGAAAAGAAATCAGGATTCCATTTGTGTATTAGATGGAACAAACACATACACACAACACACACACACACACACACACACACACAGAGAGAGAAGGAAATAATAGGAAAGACACACAAGGGACAGCTCAGATCAATTCATAATGCAAACTAACAAAGAATTCCAATCACATCTAACTCTGTGTGTCCCTAGAGTAATAATTTCATCTAGTTCACCAATTCTCACTCTAGCATTGGGACAAATGAACTTTTCCTGGGACAAAATAGTGGGAGACAGATTCCGTATTTCTGTACTGGAAGATAAAATAATAAAGGCAACTTGGAACTGCCCACTCCTCTTTTTATAGCTTACATGAGTGATAGGGGAAACTAGATCTTCCTGATTGGTTCTTTATAGATTGAGTTTCCTAGGCTTGACTGGATTTTGCCCACTATTTAGATTGATTAATTCATTAATGTTCTATGTTCACAACAGAGCTCCATTCCATTATTATGTGATACCATTACTGGAAAAATGCTGACCTTTTGGCTGAAAGGTCCTACCATAATGGTGCAGGCTGAACAGTGCTACACTACATCACTTGCTAATACTACGTAGTATGCCAAATCACTTCCAGAACAATATGATAACTAGCTCACTACGTTGCCCTATACATTTTATGGATGTGTGAATCCTACTGACCTTGCTTTTCAAGAGTTGCTTGCTTTTTTGTTTGTTTGTACCAATTGATTCTTCTGGGTCATCATTCAACAGAATATTTAATTAGACTTAGCCATTCACATTTAATTTGAAATGTAGCTCGGTGTAGCATAAGGACCGAACCACTATTTAGTCATTCTTATGTTCCAAATGAGAGCCATCTTTGCAGACGATGCTTGACAAAGATTTAGCGGGAGGTTTATATCAAAAAGAAAGTACACAATTTCTATCCATAAAGACTGGTGCAGTATTTTGCAACTTTGTTTTATATCAGTGGTTCCCAACGTGGGGCCCGCGCCCCACAGGGGGGGCAATTTGATTTTTAATGGGGGCAATTTGAAAATGTGTGGTGTCTAGAGTCTAGAGTCTAGACCTTGGCAATACTTTTTAATATATGCAAAGACAAGACTTGAAGAATTATATGTCACAGTGGGGAGCATCAGGATTTTAGAGATGCTTAGGTGGGGCATGGCCCAAAAAAAGGTTGGGAACCACTGTTTTAGATGTACTCAAAGAACTAGTATCAAGTTATAAGTCTGGTTTATATGTTTCTTCTAACCTTATCATTCTTACAATATATTTGTGCATGTCAGCAAAGCTAGCTACTTCAGTTAACATCTCGCACCCAAATATGAGTGACTTTGAAATCCTTTGTCAAGCACTGATTAAACTGCAGCAGTTACAAAATAATGTGACATTTCTACAGACTGCAATCAAATAATCGGCAGGACTATGAGAAAACGTGAAATTTCCCTCTGAAATTCAAGCAGGGATTTCAACCCTAGAGGAATAGATCTGTTGTTGAACAACCTTTCCCTCTGCCCTCAGCCTCTGAGATTGATTTCCCAAAAAGTGGAAAAGACGAAATCACATTGAGAAGATAGATAGAGACATCAAATTTGGCAATGAACATCCTTGAAAGGTCTGTCAATCATTTTGATCCAAACTCCCACACTCTTCACAATGCCCCATCCAGGAATAACATTTGGACCAGCCCATGTGCTAGCTGTTTTTTATTTTTTTAATTTATTACTTGCACTGAGAAAGAAATTAAAGATAAAGCATATCTAGCAGGAGATTGATACAGTACATGGAAACATTTTTCCAGCTTTACTTCAGTTTTGGTTATATGTTGCCAACATGACTTGAAACCCTGAAACCTTTAAATATTAGATGGGTCAATGCATTAATGTTGCCAAGTAGTTTCAACCAGTAGGTAAATATATTTATCCAGAGATTATTTTCAAGTTTACTACTTCCTGCTTCCTGTCAAAGTACTGCATTTGGAACACAGCAGATGATCTGGAAGATACTTCTTAGAAATTTTAGCCGATTCCTTTCTAAATATTCTTTTTGAAGAAAATACTGAAAAGAGAAGTTATTCACATAGGCATTCACTTATTCTTTGATTGTCATTAAAGGGCTTGTTTCAGTAGTGAAATCCATTTTTACTATCGGTTCTGTGGGCGTGGCTTGGTGGGTGTGATGAGGCTTGGTGGGCGTGACTTGGTGGGCATGGCAGGGGAAAGATACTGAAAAATTTCCATTCCCTCCTCAGTCCAGGGGAAAGTTACTGCAAAATCCCCATTCCCTCCCCACTCTGGGGCCAGCCAGAGGTAGTATTTGCCAGTTCTCCGAACTACTCAAAATTTCCGCTACCGATTCTCCAGAACCTGTCAGAACCTGCTGGATTTCACCCCTGACTTGTTTCCCCCACCACTAAGATTTAACAGGCAGAGGACCTAATACTCTTCAACTAGACATGAAAGAGAAGTTCCAGGTGGCTGCTTAATGCCAAAGGTTGGCAAGGAGTGTTATACCATTTTACTTGGACAAGGAACACACTGTGATTATCCTTGACTCTTGTCACCTTGAGAATGAATTATTACTTTGTGCTCCAGCCATAGTTACATTGCAGAATTAATTTAACAAATTCAGAGAGAGCAAACAGTAACACTGACAGATCATTGCATGACTCTGGCATGGGAAGCTGCACCATAAAATGAGATTTCAGACGTCAAAGGATAAAAGATCTCATATGATGTGCGTGGACCAAATTATAAACTTTATAAAATGCATTTAGATTAACTCCAGGCTAGTCTAATGAGACATTTTGGCATTTTAGTTAATTGGGGAAATGGACTGCGTACAGTGTCTATCCTTTCATCAGACAGAAGTAATAAAGTTAGTTCTCTATCTGAAAAAACATGTAAAATGGCTTTGGACTAAATCAGAGCAAAACAGTAAAGGTAAAACGTGCCAGGAGTGTCCAATTCTAGGAGATGGTGTGCATCTCCAATTCACAGCCGAAGAGCCAGTGTTGTCTGAAGAAGCTTCCATGGTCATGTGGCTGGCATGATTACACACCAAAGGCACACAGAACACTGTTACCTTCCCACCAAAATGGTACCTATTTGTCTACTTGCATTAACATGTTTTTTAACTGCTAGGTTGGCAGGAGCTGGAGCAAGTAATGGAAGCTCATTGCGTCATGCAATACTTAGTTCTTAACCTGCCAACTTTCTGGTCAACAAGATCAACATCTTAATCATTCGGCCACCACATCCCTTCAGAGCACTGATCAATATAATATTTATTTTCACTTGCTGTGGTTGTGCAGAAACTCAAAGTTCCTTTTAAGACTTAGTTACTGGATTAAATCTATGTCTTTGTACATTCATGCATACATATTGCTAAGCAATGCTTACTTATCGTGCCTTTTGATGACACTTCTGTGCACATTTTCCACACTCACACCAAGTACATTGTGGAACTATCAGTGTTCTCGCCCTGAAGAACTCACCTTTGGACTTACCTTTGTGAGTTGGATGGCTATATAAATTTGTTAAATAAACAAATAAATTAAAAAAAACCCTTTCCCTACATTAACTTTGGGTTTGTCAGCCAATTCTTTTGCCCCAGAAGTGTCTTCAGCCATCTACAACAGATTAATTACATTAATCAACTGCTCTTATCAGTCAGTTCTCAAATCCAGAAGCACTACTTCCCTAGTATGTCACATTTATAAGATATTTTCTCCCTAAGTTATCCATTTCATTTTCTCAAGGTGGCCATGCTAGATTCTTTGGAGTAAACTGTGAGCATAAAAATGAATAATCAGCCTAAATTAAAGACTTCCACTTCTTGACTTGTTAAATAAGAAATTATGCTTAGCCATCTGAGATTGACACATGATTTCAAAAATAATCAGCCTAATCTAAAAGGATGTAGGGGAAAGAAAAATATAAACACAAATTAGAATAATGTTTTCTTAAGAGACTTTATCAATCAATCAGAATAGAGCTGGAAAGGGCATTGGAGATCTTCTAGTCCAACCCCCTGCTCAAGCAGGAGACCCTATACCATTCCAGACAAGTGGCTATCCAGTCTCTTTTTTAAAAACCTCCAGTGATGGTACACCTACAACTTCTGAAGTCAAGATGTCCATTGGTTAATTGTTCTTATTGTTAGGAAGTTATGTGCAAGAGTTCTTTGTCTCTCACTATCCTTGGCATTCTTGGCCTTCTATTTCTTTGAGACACAATTAGATTTAAAAAAAAACCACGTGGACTGAGTAGAATAGGAACCAATGAAAGGAACCAATGAGTTTTTTAGACTAGTGAAAAACTAGTGACCTTTTTCTAGCTATTTTCTGTCCTTAAAACCTTTAGTAAATAATGTCATCTCTCCTTATAACTTAACCCACCCTATTTATTGATTTTTTTTACAATATTTCTCCATATTCAGACCAGTCTGATATTCCTCTTTGATCCATACCTTCAACTTTTTCACTTGTAAAAATATGTGACATTTCTTTCCTCTACTGGCAGTTGATAGTTGCCTACAATTACTTTTCTGGTATTGTTTTTTTGATGTAGTATTATATTTCTACATACAGTATTGTTTGTGGTAAGCTTTCAATTTGTAGTAAAGTATTTCTCTGGTAAAATTTAAAAAAACAAAACCCAACCAAACCCAGTTTTGGGAAGTAAAAATAAGTCAAGATAAAGAAGGAATCCTGCTGTCTAAGATGATATTAATGCAAAATAATTCATGATTAATATGGGAACAATTATTACAAAGAAGGTCTTGAAAGAAAGCAACAAAAATGAATGGAAATGTTACAGCTGCCATGATACTTATACAAAACAATATTTAATTTTTAATATTGAGGCAACAGCACAGGCAAAATATTTCATGTATAACAATACCATCTATTTCCAACTTGAAAAAAAGCAGAAAAAGAATGAAAATGTAAAGACAGTTAGATACACTGTTCTATTACAATCTGTGCTGTAAAGCCTGATGGGAAATCCATTCTAGGCATCAGTGGTGTAATTACTAGAAGTCAACAAAGATTCACCAAGAATGAATCTTGTCAGACAAATCTTAACTCATGTTTTGGTTGGGCAACTTTGTTAATAGATTGTTAGAGTGCTACAGTATGTCACAGAAGTGAGTACACCTCCTCACATTTTGTAAATATTTAACTATATATTTTCATGTGACAACACTGAAGAATTGACACTTGGCTACAATGTAAAATAGTGAGTATACAGCTTGTGTAACAGTGTAAATGTGCTGTCCCCTCAAAATAATGCAACACACAGCCATTAATGTCTAAACTGCTGGTAACAAAAGTGAGTACACCCCTAAATGATAATGTCCAAATGGGACCCAAAGTGTCAATATTTTGTGTGGCCACCATTATTTTCCAGCACGGCCTTAACCCTCTTGGGCACAGAGTTCACCAGACCTTCACAGGTTTCCACTGGAGTCCTCTTCCACTCCTTCATGACAATATCATGGAGCTGGTGGATGTTAGAGACTTTGTGCACCTCCGCCTTCCATTTCAGGATGTCCCATAGATGCTCAATAAGGCTTTCTTGTGCATCATCTTTAAAAGAGGCTTCCTTCTGGGATGACAGCCCTGCAGACCAATTTGATGCAGCATGCGGCGTATGGTCTGAGCATTGACAGGCTGACCCTCCCCCCTTCAACCTCTGCAGCAATGCTGGCAGCACTCATACATCTATTTCCCAAAGCCAACCTCTGGATATGACGCTGAGCATGGGCACTCAACTTCTTTGGTCAATCATGACGAGGTCAGTTCTGAGTGGAACCTGACCTGTTAAACCACTGCATGGTCTTGGCCACTGTGCTGCAGCTCAGTTTCAGGGTCTTGGCAATCTTCTTATAGCCTAGGCCATCTTTATGTAGAACAATAATTCATTTTTTCAAATCCTCAGAGAGTTCATTGCCATGAGGTGCCATGTTGAACTTCTAGTGACCAGTATGAGAGAATGAGAGCGATAACATCAAATTTAACACACCTGCTTCCCCTTCACACCTGAAACCTTGTACCACTAATGAGTTACATGATAACAATTAGACGCATAACTAATGTCCTGAATAACAATATTTAAATAACATTTAAAGCCACTCTTTCTACCTTAAACCACATACAATCATATCTTTACCACCACTTAACAAAATCCAATTGCTAATGTTTATGAAGAATCGATCCATTTCCAAATTATGGATGTGAACACTAACCACTCAATTTGGCTTGGAGTGAGGACATTCTGGATTTCTTTTTCGTTTTTATTTTACAGTATTCTTATTTTACTCATTTTTAATCTTATGTTTTATATTGTTTTACTATATTTCTATATTTTATTCATTCTCTCCTTTCTCTAGTATTTAAGTCTTTTTTTTTTAAGTTTAAAAGAACGATTATACTTTATTTGTTGCATTTGGCTGTTGTTTCTAAGATTTGTTTTTAAACTTTGCAAGTCCACATGATTTGGCTTGATATGATATGATATGTCTTTGGGAATAGTCCAAAACATCATAATTTAGCCTTTGTACCTCTAGAGCAGGAGTGTCAAACTCAAGGCCCAGGGCCTGATCTGGCCTGGAAGTGCTTAGATCTGTTCTGCTGGCCCATCCTGGAAACAGCGAAGGACCGGCTTGCAGTACCTCTGCTAGTGAAAATGGAGCCTGGGTGGGCCACGCGCAGCCTCCCCGAGCTCCGTTTTTGCTGGCAGAGGGCTGCAGGAGGCTGTTGTGGCCAAAAATGGAGACTGGGCGAGCACACGCAGCCCCCCAAGCTCTGTTTTCACTGGCAGAGGGCTCTAGGAGGCCATCACGGCCAAACATGGAGCCTCGGTGAGTGACATTGAGCTGGCCACTCCCACCTGGGCCCCCAAGGTCAAACACAACCCTGATGCGGCCCTCAATGAAATTGAGTTTGACACCCCTGCTCTAGAGCATCACCTTTACCTGATTGGATAAAGGTAAGAAATAATTCCAATTTTCTCATTTTTTATTGAATGAAATGGAAAGGGTTCACACCACTGTTGCTAATCTAACTGGGCTGACTGTCTCTGACTTATGCAAAGTTGTCAGTCCCATTTATGGTCAAGAGTGTACAACAGGAATCCTTCTGATTCAGGACTAGTTACATAATGAATTGCAAGAATGCATATATGCTGTCAGATACTAAGCTTAATGAATATCTCAGTACAATTGCTGTCCCTCAGTGCAGCTTTACCACCAAGGAAAAGTACAATGCGCTTCTATCAGCTAAACATCACTGGATAACAAAGTGATGTTATCACAAAGGAGAAGCCACTTTGATATAGCTCCATATGATGATGCAGGGGAAAAAATGTCACTGAAAAGGAAGATGTATTCATACGTGGCAAAACGGGAGGAATGTTTATAAGATAGGCCTCTTATTTTGGCTTAAACCTAATTTTTCTACAAAACGGCAAAGGATTTACGTGGGTATGCATGGCACTAAGTTTACGCACAATAAAAGAATTGCTCACCTAAGGGTTAGGTGGTTGTTGTTGTTGTTAGTGTAAATGAAGTATTGTAGCTTTGACTTTCTTTCTGCTGCAATAATTTTTCTTCTTTGCTTCTCTAGGAACATCTCTCAGTAACGTTGCTTTGTTTTGCTAACTCACCGATTTTCCAAAGGGAAACATTCCATTTTTTTATGGAGTAATTTGTCAATTAGAGAATGAAAGAATAGACCTAGAAATATGGTATGGGACCTATTCATCCTAAGCATTGAGATTTGATTTAGTAACCAGAAACTTTCAATATAGGAAGTTGTTATTCCTGATTATTTTTTGACAGTGGAAGGTATAGGTATCAATTAACAAAATAGACTGTTTGCAGAATACCCAAACATACAAATGGAATCATTATTATAATTGATTCTGTAGGATAGCAGGGATTGCCTACAGCACAACCTTCATCAAAAGAGTGTCCAATAAGAAGTGGGAACGGGAGGCTGAAGAAAATGGTTTCAGCTAATTTTACTTGGAAACTCAGTTGAATATTCTTTTAACCGAATCCTGAATCTTTGCATACCCCCAGTAAATTAAAAACTGATTGTATGGAACTGGTTGCTGTCATAATTACAATTCTGTAGACATTCTGAACTTAAGCTTGTGTCTGAATGCAGTCAGTTGTTGGTTATACTTTTGGAACATTCCTTATTTTGTTTATCAATAAATGTCAAAACCTTTATTTTTCATGCTTAATCATTCGAGGTTTCAAATGGTAAGATCTGTATGTTGTGCATACATTGATGTTGTGCAATTTTGTATTAATTACACAAATTTAACCATGTATATATGGTTAAAGTTATGTTGTGTACAAGAGAGTTAAGAGATACATGTGTATATAAATACACACACACACACACACACACACACACACACACACACACACACACACACACACACACACACACACACACAGAGTACCTTGCCAATATCTGAGCATTGGGAATGCTAACCAACTAACTTAATTAATGAACTGTTTCATTGTTCTTAACTGATCATTTCAGGATCAATACCAATTATTTTCTTGGCTCTGACAATGAAAACATATATTTCAATAGCTATATGAATTTGAAAGCTATAATTTACAGTTCTCTGCAACTAAAATTAAGAGTTTGGTGGTGATCCATGACACATTCTCTCTGCTAATAACAATGCAAAGCTTCAAATTGGTATTCAGTGTGGGAATCTCATAGCTTATTCAAGGCACATGTAGGATTCATAAAGACATTTATTTGCATAATCACCTCACCAGGTGGAATAACTGACTGATAACATCCATCCTAACTACCCCAAAAATGAAATAAGTTTTCACAGGTCACCAATATTCAGCGAGAATGAATGCCTCTCTTGAACCTTCATTAATTAAGAATGCAGGCGAGGTTAGTTGCCTGCAGAGAAATACTACTGTATACAATATTCACAATTTCAGTTCTACTATCTCTCAGAAAAACAAATAAAATTAATATTCAGATACAACATACAGATCTTACCATTTGAAACCTCGAATGATTAAGCATAAAAAATAAAGGTTTTGACATTTATTGATAAACAAAATAAGGAATGTTCAAAAAGTATAACCAACAACTGACTGCATTCAGACACAAGCTTAAGTTCAGAATGTCTACAGAATTGTAATTATGACAGCACCAGTTCCATATAATCAGTTTTTAATTTACTGGGGGGTATGCAAAGATTCAGGATTCAGTTAAAAGAATATTCAACTGAGTTTCCAAGTAAAATTAGCTATTTTAAAGAAAAAATGGAAAGTCAGTTCAAATTGTCAAATTGAATCAAATTCTTTAGATAACTGTGACTAATGTAAACTAATTTTATTTTATTTACATTTAATCATTCAACCAATCCATAGTGTCTAAAATTTCTCTGCCATTTCAATTTTCATAGGGTGCTTTATCTTAAGCAAGCAGCATTTATTGCAAGATGCATTGCAATTTTGTTTAGAATATGAAAACTTAAGCGTTCCAATCTGTATATTTTGTGAGAAAATCATTTTGTGACAAATCTTTTTAAAAATACAATGAAATAATTTCTTTTCTTCTCAGTCTGAATGTAAGAACAATGTAAATTAATCTTTTAAAAAGCCAAATGGAAGAAGAGCATAGTGTTATTAAAGATAAGAACAAAAACTTTAATTACCCTTCATTTTGATCCTGCAGCATGCTTTATGTTGGACATTCTTAAATTTGCAAGTGTGCAAATTTATTTATTTATTTATTTATTTATTTATTTATTTATTTATTTATTTATTTATTTATTTATTTATTTATTTATTTGAGAGATTTATATACTGCCTCACAGTGCAAGCACTCTCTAAATTGCAGCACCTAGGTTGCTAACATGATTGTAATACACAATCACATGGTGCTTATACCAAAATATCTGCACTGGTTGCCAGTTGCCTTCCATGGATGTTTAAAATGTTGATGATTACCTTTAAACATCTAGAGAGAAGCTTGTGATCTTCCTTCCTTCCTTCCTTCCTTCCTTCCTTCCTTCCTTCCTTCCTTCCTTCCTTCCTTCCTTCCTTCCTTCTTTCTTTCTTTCTTTCTTTCTTTCTTTCTTTCTTTCTTTCTTTCTTTCTTCCCTTCCTTCCCTTCCTTCCTCTCTCCCTAATAGGTATTTTTTAAAAACTAGCTCATTACCCTTCGTATTCAAAAAATGTGAAGGTAAAATGGGATCACATGCTTTAATCATAGCATTCAGTTAGACCTTTTTATTAGAATGACTCAGATTCTTAGAAGGAAGTTAAGATTCATTGATATAAATAATTGTTAATTATTTAGCCAATTTGTGACATTTGTCCATTTACAAAGACCTTTTAGATAGGTTGTGCTTGGAATGTTGCCAGAAAGATGAACATGTAGTCCTGGAAAGAAATTTATATATCAGGTTTTAAAGCCTGACTTAATAGAACTGGAGATGTGGAGATGTGAAAGGGGTATAAATAATTTGTACAGATAATTCTTTTCTTCCTCTCGCAAAATGTATTCTACTCAAGGTCATTCATTGCAACTAATGCAATCACCTTGATCCAAAGAAGACACTCTTCTTGAATATATTCATTCATTCATTCATTCATTCATTCGTTCGTTCGTTCATTCATTCATTCATTCATTCATTCATTCATTCATTCATTCATTCATTCATTCATTCATTCATTCATTCATTCATTCATTCTAAAACAGAATCAGGTAGGTCCATGGATAATCAAGCTGTTGAGAACTACTAATATCAATTGCTGTTTAATGCCTCTTAAATTCTTAAGCAATTTGTCTGAAACACTAGTTGCTAGGGAAAAATAAATATCCTATCTGGCCACTGTGTAACACAGTATGCACTAGATAAGCTTCTGATCTCATCCAGCAGTGCTGTCTGGTGGTTTAGCTGTTATAAGACACCATGTTCACTTCTATAGTTATAAAGATTTGAGATAAATCCAGTAACAAAAGAAAGGCGCTATTTGTAAATTATTCCAAACCCAAGGGTTATGACAAAGCCCGCACTGCATATTAAAAATAAATCTGTTACATCTACATGTAAGTCTTTGTTGGGCCATACAGCCGAGTCCTTCAGCCATATGCTATTTCACTGCTGTCTTTTCAGAGGCCAGGATGACTTTTATTTCCCCCTAACCTGAAAAAATTCCCCTGAAGTGATCATGAATCCATTTTCCTCTTTTCCCATCTAACCAATAGTTAGATTTGTCTTACCAGGAGGAGAAATTATTCACCTTTCTATGTCTATAGACCATCCACCTCTCATTGCAGCTGAAAAAAAAATTGGTTGGTTTGTTTCATATGCAGGTATAGAAAATTAAAATAAAACTATATCATCTATCTATCTATCTATCTATCTATCTATCTATCTATCTATCTATCTATCTATCTATCTATCTATCTATCATCTCTCTCTCTCTCCCTACCTACCTACCCATCTCTCCATCTGTCCGTCCATCCATCCATCCATCCATCCATCCATCCATCCATCCATCCATCCATCCATCCATCCATCCATCCATCCATCCATCCATCCATCCATCCATCCATCCATCCATCTATCTATCTATCTATCTATCTATCTATCTATCTATCTATCTATCTATCTATCTATCTATCTATCTATCTATCTATCTGATTATTGGCCTTATGGCTGTGATGAAGTCTTCCTCCAAGGCAAGAAATTAACTAAGGTACTCAGGATTTTTCATAAAATCTCTGATATACAAACAGGAACTATTTGAGCTAAAGATGAAGTAGTCTGTCCAGTTACTATGGTTGGGAGTTATTTTGTTCTCCATAGGGATCTCAAAATTTGGCAACTTTAAGACTTGTGGATTCAATTCTCAGAATTCCCCAGCCAGCCATTCTGGGAGTTGAAGTCCACAAGTCTTAAACTTGCCAGGTTTGGAGACCCCTGCCATAGATTATATAGTTTGCATAATTGCAATACTTTTTCTTTAATTTGTTGAAGCAAAGGAAGAAAAAAGAAGAACTAAAATGATGGGGGAAAGCAATTTATGAGGCACTACTGTATTATTATTCATTATATTATTCATTAATTGTGCATGAATAATGACCAAGATACTATTGCATTGATGACTAGGGACTCTTAAAGATTGGAGAAACTCATATATTGGTGAAATATTCAACAAATTGATTTAATTACCATACCTGGGATCAATTTCCTTTTGGAGGTCAGAGACAGCTCCAAAATTGAATCTAATATTGAAAAATCTTTGTCCTCTCTTTGAAAAGAACTTTTCAATTTCTCATCTTTAAAAAGGAGAGAAAGGGAGGGAATGGTTCCATAGCTATCCTTGACTTCCACTTTACTCTTGACCTAGCAATTCAAACCAACCAGTTAACTCATTTAAATTATTTTCCTGCCATTGCTTGCAAAAGGGGAGGGGAAAATGTCACTGAGAAAGGAGGTAGATATTTGCATATCTTTATATTCTCAATTACATCCTGTCAGTCTCCTGTTGATAGGACATAGGACTTCCCCTGTTTAATCTGAATATCAATTTTCCTTTCCAAATATATCAGTAAATTCACATTTTCTCTAAAAATGCATAACCCCCAATTGTATTTTGATATAAAGCTAAAAAAAATTACCTTACCAACAGAAAAGTGCAAAAATATGTGCATGTCTATTTAATTTCCAACCTGCACATTAGTTTGAGAGGTATGGACATTTCAAATCCCTATCTCAGCATGTTTCTTTGACTTCTTGGACATGTTTGTCATAGATTTTATATCCTAGTTCAAGAACACAGTTTTGGATTTACTGTACCCTAGCCGATTTATGTGGAAACAAGTTAGTATTTATTTTTGCCAAAGGTTATTCCCAAGCAATACATTTTTCTAATACTGAGGAAGAAGTGATTTCCCCCAACACTGAATTATAAATCCCATTCTAAGAGTTATAGAATATTGCAAAGGAAGATCAGAGTGTGCTCTCTCAGAGTTAGAAACATTGTCTGGCGTTTGTGTACTATGATTTACCTCAGAGAGCCCTGAAACGTATTCCAAACACCAATACTTTAATTACATTTTCTTTTCAGGCAAGTTTATGTTAGGCTTAGTTTTAATTAAATATACTGCCGTACGAACTTACTTAGCTTTTTCATTGGTTGGCATTTGTTGTCTGTCATGATTTATTTGGATCATCATTGTGTAATCCATGTCTAAAACCATCTCCGACCCATTCAGACCCAATTTTAATTTAGAAAAGCAGTATGGAAAGCAAGCAAGCATGTGAAACAAGTAACCAATACTCCCTCTTAAATGAATGTATCATGTTAACTTCCCACAAAAAGGAAAGTTACATTTCTGTTTCTGCCTTGCTTGAGGTTGCACTGTTTCCTTTCTTATTAATTTATTGGAAATGGCCTGAGGGACATATTGCCTTTTAAAAAGGGAGTAGATAACTTAGTGCTTCTAAGCTGAGAAGTGCAGCATTATATTACAGTATAAAGCTAATACAATCCTTGGTTATATAAACAGATGCTTAGAATCAAAATAACATGAAGTATTAGTACCGCTTTATAAAACCTTAGTAAGACCATACCTGGAATACTGCATCCAGTTTTGATCACCCCATTACATAAAAGATGTTGAGACTTTGGAAAAGGTGCAAAGAACAGCAACTAAGATGATTAAAGGCCTGGAGACTAAAACATATGAAGAACAGTTGCAGGAACTGGGTTTGGCTAGTCTAGAGAAAACAGGGACTAGCAATAGCAATAGCACTTAGACTTATATACCGCTTCATAGTGCTTTATAGCCCTCTCTAAGCGGTTTACAGAGTTCAGCATATTGCCCCCAACAATCTGGGTCCTCTGGGTCCTCAACCATATCACTAGGGGTGACATGATAGCAGTGTTCCAGTATTTGAGGGGCTGCCACAAAGAAGAGGGGATCAACTTATTTCCCAAAGCATCGGAAGGCAAGGCAAGATAAAATGGATGGAAATGAATCAAGGAGAGAAGCAACTTGGAATTAAGGAGAAACTTCCTAACAGTGAGAACAATTAACCAGTGGAACAGCTTGCTTTCAGAAGTTGTGGGTGCTTCATCACTGGAGGTTTTTAAGAAGAGACTGGACAGACACATGTCTAAAATGGTAAGGGTCTCCTGCTTGAGCAGGGGGTTGGACTAGAAGACCTCCAAGGTCCCTTCCAGCTCTATTTTGATTATTTCCCTCTTATACTGTACATCTTATTTGCTCACATCAGTTCCAATCTCCAGTCCCAACTGTTGGATATCAAAGAAGTGCCAAATACATAGTTTTCAGTAATGTATCTTTAACACTTGCCAGTGGTAAATATAAAATCTTGGAAACTTTTCAATCACCTAAGCTTCAAGTTGTAGACTTGAGACAAGCTAATCGTTTCCCAGATTACATTTTTTTTCTTTTTGGTCTTTTGAGGCAGAAGGGGACAATTATTTTCCCAAAGCATTCTTTTACTTCCCTTAACAAATGGCCCAGTCAAATCTTGGCCAATTAAATCAGCCAATATGGTGATAGCAGATGGAAATCCTCATTGTCAGCATACTCAGTTTTCCACGAAAGCAAGAGTTCAACTAATTCTTTAAAAAAGAAAGTGTTTAAGAACATTCATGTTCATCTTCCAAACCAGTTCTATATTTCACAGATAGACCAGGGCATTAGGTAAGGAAAGCCAATCCTCAAGAACATTCAGGAAGCCATTCTGATCCATCAAGTGCCTTTGCAGAACATTTTTATTGCTCTTTGCAGAAGTTCATAGCATCGTTATGTACAAAAGAGCTGTAGTACTTGTTATAAGCCTTGCAGTTATGACTGGATGTATTGACTGGGATGGTCTTGAAAGGAAACCGTTCAAATACCAGCACAAAAGGAGCTTTGTGTTTTTACTGTTAAATTAAGTCTTCCATTATGCATGCTGAGGTACTGTCACTATCACAATCTAAATTCTGGTATCCACATCTAGTACACTGGGGCACTGTTGAAACCAATCTTCCTTTTTTTATAACAGCTGAAAGCAATAAGAAAACGCTTTCAGTCTGTGTAAAACAGGATTAAATTCTTTTTGAGGATTTATCTGTACAGTCCAGAAAGAGCATATACCTGCCCAGGTAACTTCCCTAGTTACTATTAGGATATTCATATGAAATCAGGCTGTACAGATCTCTACAGATGACCTGCACTTTGATCCGCATTCAAACTAAACGTCCCTTGGAAAACTTCCTGTGAAACAAAAGAACCCCTTGCTTAAAATATATAGAATGGAGCATATTTTGTATTTGTATTTGTTTATTTGTCAAGTATATATGAATATAAGCAAAGTATAAACGATAAAACATGATTGAATATATATGTAATAGTACAAGCATGAATAAGAGTAAAAGAGGTATGACTATATGGGTACATTAGGACAGGAACGGTAAGCACGATTGTGCGCTTATGCACGCCCCTTACCGACCTCTTAGGAATGGGGTGAGGTCGATGGTAGATAATCTGAGGTTGAAGTTTTGGAGGTTAGGGGAAGAAACTACTGAGTCAGGTAAAGTGTTCCAGGTATTAACCACTCTGTTGTTGAAGTCGAATTTTTTGCAATCAAGTTTGGAGCGGTTTACATTAAGTTTGTATCTATCGTGAGCTCGTGTATTATTGCGGTTGAAGCTGAAGTAGTCGTTAACAGGTAGGACGTTGTGGCAGATAATTTTGTGAGCTACACTTAGGTCAGATCGAAGGCGGCGTAGTTCTAAATTTTCAAGTCCCAAAATTTCAAGTCTGGTTTCGTAAGGTATTCTGTTGTGAACAGAGGAATGGAATACTCTTCTTGTGAAGTATCTCTGGACATTCTCAATTGTGTTAATGTCTGATATGTAGTGTGGGTTCCAGACAGATGAGCTGTAATCAAGGATCGGTCTAGCAAATGTTTTATATGCTCTGGTTAAGAGTACAATGTCTCTTAACTGTCTTTATTCACTCAGCAACAAGGATTTTTGCAAAGCCGATTGGTTGATTAAGGAGATGACCCCTATATTAATTCTTCATCACACAAGTGCAATGTATTTCTAAAATGCACTTCACCGAGGCTACACAAATCTTTGTAGATGATCTGGAAGCAACAGCTGATGCAAAATGTGGCAGTTAGATTCCTGGCAGTAGTATCCCATTAGCACAGAATAACACAAACTCTTCAGACAACTCAGTAGGGTGTCTAAGTCTGTGATCCACAGCATGAAGTAACTATATGGATGAAATAGATCTCTTCTTCCCTCGCATATACATTTGACCAGGAATAAAGTCAGCAATAATCTCTTTATATAAACAACCATTTGGGATATGCATTTAAATTGAGGTCAGTTCTGGCTTAATACATTCCTCAATAGAATAGAGTCATGTCGGTGAGATGAGCAGTGTAGAAATTTAATAAATAAATAATGAATAAAGTATCATGTTTTCTAGCTTCAGGTTTTTATAATGAGCCTTGGCCATTTAATATATTAGCCATAAAAGAATTATGTCAAATAATTAACTATTAACTATTAACTAATAATTAACTATTTGAAAGTCTTGACAAAGGAATTACAAAATAAATAAAGGGGAAAAAGAAGAGATTGTAATTAAATTAATTTTATTATAATAATTTTTTTTGTTTATTTTTGTTCAACCTAAGTTGAAACTCATGGCATTATAAACGCAGTGACGCAGTGGTTAGAATGCAGTACTGCAGGCTATTTCTGCTGACTGCCAGGTGCCTACAATTTGGCAGATCAAATCTCACCAGACTCAAGGTTAACTCAGCCTTCCATCCTTCCGAGTTGAGTAAAATAAGGACTCAGATTGTTGGGAGCAAGATGCTGACTCTGTAAACTGCTTAGAGAGGGCTGTAAAAGCACTGTGAAGCGGAATATAAGTCTAAGTGCTATTGCTATTATGACTATCAAATGCCTGGAAATGAATGGTGTATGAGTTAATTGTCCTACAAAACATTTACTGTGCTCCAGTAAGTCTAGATTCATTCTTCCTGCGAATCATAACCCAATGTTAGTAATTATTACTGTATTTTCTACCATTGTGTATATGCAAACAAGTCTTAAGCATCTTTCACAAAATATTAATGGCAAAAGAATGTATTCGTATGCGAATGCATCTGCTGTTATGCACAAGACCTACATGACCTACTTAGAGTTAATAAATAGTGGGATTTGAACCCTCAATACTTCTGCTTGCTAATTCAATTTTTGAATTCTGAACAAGTAATTGCTTTCACTATTTTTGAAGAATGCTATTTTGTGAACAAGTGCTCTCTGTACTTATATTACTATGATACTGGTATCCCTTTGCTGACAATAGACAAACTAAACCAGATCAAGCGGTACTTGTGGTATCTCTTCTTGTTTTTCTTTTATAATCCGGTGCAATTTTTCAGGACTTCTGAAGAACTAGATCACAAAATAATAAATATTCATTTTATAAACATTTCCCAGACAAGTTTGCTTCCAGTGTGGATGCATATTGCTCTGAAAAGTCTTGTTTTTCACATAAATCCAACTAAATTGCCATTGCTTCAACACTTCATATTTAACTGAGATGAGGTTGGCATGTTGTGTTCTGGCTCAAGAGAATCTAAAATCTAAAGCAATTCAAACACATTTTCTTTTATCTGAGCAGAAGTGAACAGGTCTAATCTGATTTATCATAACAGAACACCACTGCATAGAAATGGCATCGTCGTGGTAGATTTGTTTGAAAAGATGGAGGGTGGAAGGGAGAATTTGAAAAACTCTTTGGACTTGCTCACAGACAATGCCTTAATGAGAAGGGTGATATTAGATTCCATAACTGACAATGTCTCTTCAGCTCAAAGTGCTATACTCGGATTACTAAAGGTTTCAATGTTTTGGAAGGGTGGCAATGGCAAGATATATCAAGGAAATCCAGGAAAGTTCTCAGACAAATTTGATTGAGAATTTGGAATATCTGTCTGAAGCATGAGTTATTTTATCAATACCTTGGTTTTGCTCTGAAAGTTGTATAAGTATTCTTGCTACAAAATGTGGACATACTACAACTTCTGGAGGCAAGCCATTCCACAGATTAATTGTTCTCACTGTCAGGAAATTTCTCCTTAATTCTAGATTGATAATTCGATAATTTTCCATCCATTACTTCTTTCCTGCCCTTTGGAAAATATGTCGACCGCCCTCTTCTCTCTGACACCCCCTCATATATTGGGGATGTTATCCCTTCAAATATCTCTTCGTTATGCTAGACATACCTAGTTTTTACAATCCTTCATCATATGGTTTAACCACCTAATCATCTTTGTTGCTCTTCTTAGCATTTTTTCATTCTTACACATACACAAAACACAGAGGGGGGGAAGAGGGACAGAGAGAGGGAGGGAGGGAGGGGGAGAGGGAGGGGGAGGGGGAGGGGGAGAGGGAGAGGGAGAGGGAGGAAGGGAGGGAGAGAGAGAGAGAGAGAGAGAGAGAGAGAGAGAGAGAGAGAGAGAGAGAGAGAGAGAGAGAGAGAGAGAGAGAGAGAGAGAGAGAGAGAGAGGGAGAACAACCACTGCTGTTGAACCAAGTACCAGCTATTCTTTATCTCTGTGTTTGTTGTTTTCTAGCCTAAGTATAAGACCTTATTTTTCTCATCACTGAATTTAATTTTGTTAGATAGGGTCCAGTGTTCAAGTTTGTCAAGATTTTTTTTTGTATCTTGAGTCTATCTTTTAAATTATTTTCTCTCAGCTTGATGTTGTCTTCAAATTTTATGAGTGCCCTTCTATCCTCTCATGTAAATCATTTATGAAGATGTTGAAGAGAACTGGGCCTAAGACAGAACCTTGAAGTACCCCACTGCATGCTTCCATCCATTTAGATATAGTTCCACTGAAGACCACACTTTGAGTTGGTCAGCCAACCAGGAGCAAGAGAAAATAGGTCAATATTCATGCATTTATATTTTATTTAGTGGTAATGAAATAAAAACATTTTCACTGTCTGATTGATAGGTTTGCTGTCTTATACCACATTAAATTACCTCATGATTTTCATGTGTTCGGAGGAAGGTTGTTATTATGCTTTACATAGATGCTGTAAGATACATTATGCCTTATGTAAGAAATTCAATGTCTATGATAGATTAGGTGTGAAGTAACCTTTTAGAAAATCGCATTGAATATATGTATGGAAGTTAATAATGTGCCCCCTGAGATATAAAAGCTGAAATGACCATCATTTTTACTTTTCTTCAGCTCTGTGACCACATGCAGCTTTCAAGTTAACAATGTGGACTTCAGCCAAATGTCAAAATCTCCATGGAAGAGATTAGCTTTGATCCTGAGTAATAGTTATCTATACTTGCTAAAAGAGAGAGTAAAAAAAGAGAGGAGATGGACAGGAATCTGAAAAGGAATGGAAATATATAGATCTGTATTCTACCCCAACTTCTGGCTTCAGTTCTATCCAACAAATGCTTTCCAACAAATCCTGAAGATAAACCCTGCACCTCAAACAAACAAAGCAAAGCAAAACAAAAAAAAAAGTTGTATATATGGAGGTTTAGGGCTAGAAAGTTGATGTCACAGATATGGTGGATCAGTTTTATAATGGCATGAAGGGTTTACAAAATCTGGGTGATTCTTACAAAACTTCTAAACTCCAGTCAAGTGTAAAAAATATTGTAAACCCGTGGACATTGACTTTTTTTGTAAGTGTGAATTTTAACTGTAATAAAGAATGAACAATTATTTGAGCTGAGGATGGTCTTATTGTAGGATTTCATTATAGCCTGTAGTACATTCTTTGGTTTCAAATAATGATGTAGATTGGAAGAATCTTCTTTGTTTAAAAAAATGAAAATAATTTGAGATTGTTATTGATTGTTTCTTCAGAGTGAAAATTAAAACTCAGCAAGAGTTGGCAGTTTATATGATACTCTCAACAGCCCTGGAGCCAAGCAAGGTTTCTGCAAAGTGTTTACAAAGAATGTACCAGAAGAACAAAATCAAGTTTTGATAGATTGTGAACAAAGGAAAAGAGAATAATGTTGATGAGAACCCTGTCTTTGCAATTTAAAATACTTCACAGTTTTTAAATGTGTCTATCTGCTATTGGTGCTTTCTTTTATCTAACTCACCTTTGGCATAGGCAAGATATAAATATTTCCAGTTGTTTTATTCTGATTTATGCTCCAGTTCCATCTCCTTCATTTTCCTTCATGCTTTTCTATATTCCTTTCAAAGTCAGAACTGAAGTCAGAACTGAAGAAGCTTCTTGGATGAGAAGTGAAACATCTTCAAGGAGAAACAAAGTCTGGTTGCTTTTTGAAAAAACATCTTGGGGACAACCATGATCTGCATGACTGAGACTCTCCATAAACAATCCTTCCAAGTTCACCAATTTAACACTGTTAGCAACATGATGAGCTTTCAATATAAGCTCTGGAGAAAGGAAGGAATGAAACTGCATGGTATTCTCAGATATACATTATCTATGGAAAAAGGACTGGAAACTTATGGCATGAACAATGGTTCTCCCACCAACAGATATTGTTGATGACATCTGAGAAACTTTTGCTTAACACTAGATAACAATCTCCAGATACCTCTTTTTTGCATTAGGAAATAACATGAAATACTGAAAATTATAACATAATCGCTGTATGACATATCCTACTGTAATTACATCAGGGGTGGGTTTCTCTTCCCTTCCCTTCCAGTTCGGAAGTGTGCACGTCACGTGGGAAGTATCTTTTAGTATTTCTATTAACTCTGTTTTCTGTTGTTATTATAAGTCACTATAAGAGCACAATATATAGATTTCTAATAATTAAACGTCATATTAAATTTACTAAAATTCATTGTTCTTGGCTTCAGTGATGGTACTATTGTTTTGTACAAACATTTTCAAAGAGTCTACGATTTTGATGAGGTTTTAACTTACTATAAATACAAATACATTTTTCAAAATTTCTACTTACAGATTGGATGGGTAATTTCTCCTTATCTCTACAAGGGAATGATAATTTCCTCCCTCCCTCCGTCCCTCCCTGTGGTTGAAACAAACAAAGTGTGGATAATTGTGTGGCAATACCAAGAGCTGAGGTGGCTCAGTGGTTAGAGACAGTACTGCAAGCCACTTTAGCTGACTCTGATCCACAGGTCAGCGGTTCAAATCTCACCGGCTCAAGGTTGACTCAGCCTTCCATCCTTCCGAGGTAGGTAAAATGAGGACCCAGATTGTTGGGGGCAATATAAATATACATTGCTTACTGGTGTAAACCGCTTAGAGAGTGCTTGCACTGTGAGGCGGTATATAAATCTCACAAATAAATAAATAAATAAATAAGAGACAGAAGAGTAGAAGACAATAATTTGGAGAAAATCATAAAGTATCAAATCTGAAAAATCAAAATTGATAGATTGCATAAGCAGTCTGTGGTAGTCCCAGTGGTTATCAGAACAGTTCGTGCCAAAAAAATATTGAATGGCACTCAGAAAATGCATGCATTGACAAAATTTCCATCTGCCAATTACAAAAGATTGAACTTATGGCACAGCTCTCATCTTCCTCAGAATACACAAGCCCCCAAACCATGTCAAGGTAGGCAATTATTACTGTATTTTCAATGTAAAACATTTATGCTGCATGTAAATCATTTCAGGGGAATTCTTTCCCTGAAAAGCAGAATATAAATAGCTGTGATAAATAAAGGATAAACACAATAAACACACCAGTGTTCTGTGGATATAGATTGTATATATTCACGAGAATTTATGATCCTAACCAGCTAGACAAAGCATAAACTTTAGAACGAGATATATAAAAATAGCACATGGAAATTTTACTAACTTAACACAGCTGAATTTTATATCAACAAAGCTATTTTCATTGATTTTATTACTGGAATCCAGCATAGAAGTATGGAAATATAGAAAGATGAAATCCTATGTTTCCCTCTCATTGATACCTGGATTTTTGCAGCCCAGATATAGTAGCCTTAGTTCAGTGGTTCCCAACCTTCCTAATGCCGCAACCCACACCCCGCCCCCGCACCCCCACCATGACCCACCCCGCCACCGCCATTTGGGTTCTTTTACCCTCTACGCATGCGCAAAGCGTCCTGCACATGCGCATAGGGTAAAAAAACCCAAATGGCGGCGTCCGGGTGAAGTCTCCAGATCCGGGTGAGGTCTCCGCTCGCTTCGCATGTTGCCTCTGGGAGCTTTTCGAGCCCCGTCGCGAAAGGCGTGCGTGACTTCAGTGGGACCGGGACAGGTGGCTGCCTGGAGAGAGCCATCCCCTTCACAGAGTCTCTCCCGTCTACCTGTACCATTCGGGGTCGGGGCGCGGGTTGTGGGGTGCGATATGGCCAGGCTTGTGGCAGTGGGGGGCAGCTGAGGATGCTGGGGTGACCCCTGGGAAATGGTTGTTCGACCCCCAAAGGGGTCGCGACCCCCAGGTTGGGAACTGCTGCCTTAGTTCATTATTCTCCTAAAATTTAGTAATTTCTGTATTTGAAAGGGTTCTGTATGCTCAGGGTTCTCTTCTTTGAATTAAGTAAGCTCCTCTTAACTTACATTAAATATGTTTTGTAAAAATTCAGGACACCACAGTTAATTTTCCCCATGCCAGAATGTCTAACTTTGTGACATGAACTACATTTTTCCCTTGTGCCATCTGTAGCTGGATTGCTCTTATTCTTCTTATCTTTCCTTTTACTTTCTACTACTGGTATCTTATGATTATATTATTTTGTTGTTTGTATGTACGCTGAGAGGTAATGCAT
The DNA here is from genome assembly GCA_023053685.1 of Diadophis punctatus similis. Classification (NCBI taxonomy): domain Eukaryota; kingdom Metazoa; phylum Chordata; class Lepidosauria; order Squamata; family Dipsadidae; genus Diadophis; species Diadophis punctatus. The sequence continues at coordinate 2,222,478 of JALIGW010000013.1, forward strand.
CGGAGACAAATTCTTTGTGTGTCCAATCACACTTGGCCAATAAAGAATATTCTATGTGTATATAATATTCAAATCATTATCTGTGCAAATAAATGAAATATTCTTTCTTTTCTCTTCTTATTCTTTCTCTTTAGATTTTACATGCTGTTATGTCTTATTTTCTTTCACATACATTCCACCCACCCAAAGGGTCCTCAAAGCTACAATTGTTTATTGATGAAATTGAACGCTACCCTGAGGATGATATATTTAAAATCAAGATTGCCATTTTGACAGCTGCAATATATAAGTATTAAAAAGGAATAAATCATGATTAGCACATGGCTGTGACATTACCTAGAGATATGTGGCACTTAATTGCTTTCCTTACGCTTATGGGAAACATCATTCAAAAGGATATGCTTCACTTTAGTAATGGGTTTCCATTAATTATTAGTTTTCAAATAGGGCAGAATTGCTAAGTATATTCAAAATAATTCTATGGTGCTGGCATTCTTCCATACATTACCTCCAGGAAAATGAACTTAGACACAAACTTCAGTGAAAGTTTATTTTCGTTGTCTGACCTTCTCAGACAATAGGTAAACCTCCTGGGTATTAGGTGACAAACTTAGCAAGGTATTAACCAATAGTCATATAATATACTGTAAATGAAGGAACAGCATTCTATGGTAAATATTCCTAAATATTAATATTTAGGAAACATGAAGGTCTAGTGTTAAAAGATTTTCACTGTTTGGAAACTATTAAGCACAACCAAATAAAAAAGTGCATAATACAGGCACATAGTACATAGTAAGCCTACTAACTGACCAATGAATGGATTGTCAAGACAACAGGAAATGAGAAAAATATCAGAAAATTGGTATTTATTTCAGTGATGGTTAAGTATAAAATATAATCACAAAAAAAATCACACTTCTTTCAATTAAAAACATCCAAACTTATAAGACATAAAAGGTAACACAATTTTATAATATTAAAACACTAAGATTTGTCCCCTCTATTAATCTTAATGCTATGACTATAGGAGGGCAGGGGAGCTCTGAAGCCACAAAAATGATGTGAAAAGAGACGAAAATAAAAGCGGCATCCTTAGTGAGTTTACACATGTCCTGTACTTGTAATTATCTGTTTCTGAATTTTAAATCTTGTAAGGCAAAATCTTGCAACGTTGTATATAACAAATCATTTTTTATCAGACGGAAGAAAATCAGAAAACTCTCATCATGATCTATGACATGTGTAAATAAAGGAAGAATGAAAGCTTCTTGACTTGATAATAAAAGCCCTGGTAGCACAGTGGTTAAAGTGCAGTATTGCAGGTAAACTCTGCCCACAGCCTGGAGATCGATTCTGACGGGCTCAAGGTTGACTCAGCCTTCCAGCCTTCCGAGGTTGGTAAAATGAGGACCCAGAATGTTGGGCGCAATATGCAAATAATGCTTACATTGTAATCCACCTAGAGAGTGCTGTAAATCACTATGGGGCAGTATATAATGCTATTGCTATTGTTATTACTAATAGGGATTCTGTGAAGACCACAAGTGGTGGTTACAAAAGCCTTTGTTACTACATGAATAGATTCTCATACACATGGAGACTTTATTAAATCTTAAGAACTACAGAGGGTAAACATTAAATCTAGCTCTGAGAACGTTTCTTTGCTATGCAAGGGAAAATAAAGCAATTAAATGTTTTCCCGGTTTCCCTCTGAAAAACACATAGAAACTGACATTTTACAAACAGCAACCAAGTTAAAGAAAATCAAGGGGAAAATATGCAGGTCTTTGCAGAAGGGGTGGACTCAGGGCAAGTGCCCATTCACTGTCACCCTTGAGTGCTCAAAAAATAAAACTATGTGCAACCAAACTATGAGAAACAAACAAGTAGGGTAAGTAGAAAGGGAGGCACTCTCAAACAGAAATAATTCAAATAGTTTCTTAATAAAAATAAGTGCCTTCCTCTATTTAGGCTACTTCCTTCTCTTCCTTGCCATAACCTAATTATTTACTCTTCTGACTATATAATGGTAACATCCCCATTGCCAATATGGTTCAGATATGATTGTCTATGGGGATTTACAGATATAATCTGATCCAATATCTTCCCTTCTTCACCAGGATGGGATTGGATGGATGGATGGATGGATGGATGGATGGATGGATGGATGGATGGATGGATGAACAGGAACAGAATAGAATGAAACAGAAAGGAATAAAATGGAATGGAATTGTACTATCATGTTTTGTAGGATCTAGGATGAGTGTTTACAGAGGAGATGGGCTTTCTTTTTACGTGTTGTGAACTTTCCAAGCACTATTTCTATGTTTTGTTAAGGTCTTCACTGGCTCTGCATTTGAGCCACAGCCAAGTTCAAGATAAACATTATATTTCTGTTGACATGCACATGACAATTTTTTTTTTAAAAATCTAGATTATGGTTGGAGAATTCCAATCTATCCTCAACTGTTTTAGAAACTAGTCCATTTCCCAAGTCATGCTTTCCTCCTTTTCCCCACACTTCTCCTTAGGTTGTCCATTCTCCTTTGGGTATTTTTTCCATCAGTTTTTCTTGCTTCCAAATCCTTCAAATGTGCAAACATTACAAAGAGTTCCCAGCTAATGATTAGCAACGATTCTCCCTGCAGTTATAGAAGCTCTAATTTGTCCTCAGTAGAGAGACTTGTTAACTTTGAGCTTCATATTTGAAAAACCTTCCAGCAACGGAGTCCTCCCAAGTAGCTGTTTCAGGAAAATAATGGCCAATTGCTTTCTGGAGGTCTTACTGGATGAATCTACTCTTCCTAGATATATGTGACAAACAGAAAGATGCTGAAGTTCAAAAACATCAATGCTTTTCCTATTCTGCTTCTTCAAAGTCCACCTTTCACTTCCATAGAGTTTCATAGGGAATACCATTGCTTGCACTATTCTGGTCTTTGTAGTATAGACACATCACGGCTTTTGAATATATTTTCCAAGACCTTCACACAGCTGCTGTACCAAGTGCTAATCTGCAATGTATTTCTTGACTCCTTGTTCCTTTACCATTAGTGGCTAACCCTAACCCTAACCCATAGCAGTCATCCACCACTTCGTTATCTTCATTGTTTAATAAATTACAGATTAACAGAGTTGGAAGGGACTTTGTAGGTCATCTAGTCCAACCCCCCGCCCAAGCAGGAGACCCTACACCATTTCTGACAAATGACAGTCCAATCTCTTCTTTAAAACCTTCAGTGATGAAGCTCCCACAACTTCCAAAGGCAAGCTGTTCCATTAATTGATTGCTGTCACTGTCAGAAAATTTCTCCTTATTTCCAGGTTGAATCTCTCCTTGTTCAGTTTCCATCCATTATTCCTTATCTGGCCTTTGGGTGCCTTGGAAAATAGCTTGACCCCTTCCTCTCTGTGGCAGCCCCTCAAATACTGGAACACTGCTATCATGTTTCCCCTGGTCCTTCTCTTCACTAGACTAGCCATATCGAGTACTTGCATCCGTTCATCATATGTTTTAGCCTCCAGTCCCCTAATCATCTTGGGTTGCTCTAATTTCTAAGGCTGGTTGCTCTACCTGCTTTCATTAGCTCAGGGTGTTTTCATCAGTTTGAAACAACCCCTTCTTAAATCAGCAGAGAACATTCTGCATTCTTAAATATTCTCTGTTTAACTGTCTTTTCATTGCTCAAACTGGTCATATGCAACTTTTTTTTTAAAAAAAAATTCTCCTTTCACCAATCAGTATTTATACAGTAACTTCAGATAAAACGTATATCCTGGTCACTGATCCAATGATAACTAAAAGCATACAAAGCATTTCTTTGCAAAAATGTTTTAGGAGCCACTGTTTACAAATTGGACATTTGTTTGTACATCTTGTTCCCAAGTGGATTCTGATTGAAGTGTCACTCAGCTGAAAGAAGACTTGAAACAATAAAGTCTAGAGAGGCAAAAATCTTTAGATATGGCCACCTGAGAGAGTAAGAGACTTCCAAGGTAAAATACTGAAAGGGTCTGCAGAATTTTCTCTAATCTTCTATCATAGAGGCACAGCCACATTATATGAGCTCATACCAATATGGTTTGTTTCCTTTGTTTCGTGTTTCCCTTCTGCATAGAGATTAATTCTTCTATCCAACGGCTGTGTTCAAGGTTTGCTTTGATTCATACAGAAAAACAGCTCTTTGCAAGTCTAAAAAGCAGTGATAAAGACGAGGTAGTAAGACATGCATGTTATTTAATTTAGTAGTGGAGCATATACTGTAGTAGACCCCAGATTTAATAGTTGCTTCTTTATGTCGTGCTGTGAAAGATTTCCTAGTGAAGAACAATCAGTCAATGTCAATATTACTCGATTAAATGGAATAGTGGCCTGGCTTGATTCAGATACATTTTATTGAAAAATACAATATAGGGAAAAAATAAAGTCCTAAAGCAAGTTGGTATCTAAAAGATGTTTTTTCCCCGATAGTAAATTTGTACTGACCTTCAGATAATGTCTAACAAGTCATATTCTGTTCCAGAATATATTAGAACAAAAAATACATCAGTAACACAGATATAACAGTAATGCACAACAGATTAGTAGAATTTTTAAAAAATCCCTAAATTAGAAATGAAGAACCAGTTTGGTTTAGTGTTTTAAGGCATTGGGCTAGAAACTGGGACATTGTGATTCTAATCCCATTTTAGCCATAAAGATTTGGGAACAAAGCCAGACTGATCTTGGGCCAGTCATTCTCTCAGCCCTAGAAAGGAGGCAATGGAAAACCACTTCTGCAAAAGTCCAGGCACTTGTCTGGAGTGAAAAACTGGCTCGAAGGCACACACATACACAAATCTACATAAAATGACTGTCTGCTAATTCAACTAAAAGACTTTAAAATTACTAAATCATGGCCATTCATTCCTTAGTCACTTCCCATTTTGATTTCTACAACATTTTTTTTATGTGGGGCTGCCCTGGAAGACCATTCAGAAGCCACAACTGGTTCAGAACACAGCACCATGGATAATATTCAGGTTCAACCACATTACACTTCTGTTGTGTGAACTGCACTGGCTCCCAATTTCCTTCTACATGTAATTCATAGTGCTGGTTATCATCTTTAGATCAGTGGTGGGTTCTTACCGGTGTGGTCCATTCTGTCATTCCAGTAGCGGCCAGCAGATGGTGCTATTTGCGCACGACAGCTCTGGTGCTGTCTTCCCCATCTGTCGTGTGGCACCATCTTTTTGGGAGAATTTTTGGGCTGATTTTGCTTCCTGCGCATGCGCGGAAGCAAAATCTCATGAGGGGATGCGTGTCGCGTGATATTTCGGCAATTTTTTGCTTTCGTGCATGCGCGGAAGCAAAAAAGCGCTGAAATCGCATGCGCGCGCATGCTCCCTCGTGAGATTTTGCTTCCACGCATGCACAGAAAGCAAAATTGTGCGAGGCGGCATGCGCACTGAAACATGGCAATGCGTGTGCAGTGCACCGGTAGCGCAAAGAACAGGCAACCCGCCCCTGCTTTAGATGATACATGGGACAGGACTAAGTTATTCAGAGAACAATCACTCCTTGAGAATACCTGCCTCTCCCACTAAATTGGATCAGACCCTACCCTGAAAACTTGCCATATCTTTATAATAATTTTATTAAAATTATTAAATAATTAGTAATTACAACAGTAAAAAACCTTGTTAAAGAGTTATTGTGCTGTTAAGCACATACACAACGAAATGTGTTGTAGTAATGGTGTTGCAGTTTGATATGAATGCTATTCAGTCAATAAACAGAATACGTTTAGTATGTACAAAATAGTTTTACTTGAATAGTAGCAAAGTTAAATAGGAAATCCAAGTCATACACAGTTATTCAGTCAATGCGAAGTTTCTTCTTCTTGCCTATCTTTGTTTTAACTCACAAACAAAGATTACAGCTATTACACAATTCTATACTATCACAGACAGTTATTTCTTCTTCTCAGCAATTCCACTCAGTCATAAAGTAATCTACTTATCAGTAAAGCAGCACAGAGAGTCAAACACAACCACCAACCATAAATCATCAACCATCAACCATCAACCACATTGAGCATGCTCTCTTGCTTGCTTATATAGTAATCATCCACAATGCATTTAAAGCAATATACACATAACAATGATTTGTGGCTTAATCATATATTAACACACCCAATCATTTGAACAGGGTTCTAACAAACCTAATACAAGCTAAAATGATAGAAGAACAAAAGGTAAAAAATGGAAGGTGCAGAAAAGAAAGAAAAAAAGACTATAGTAAAGATAAACCAAAGAAATATATAAAGAAGTGACTTCCTACCTCTATCACAACAATTTTAAACAATTCTAGTAATTTATCACCTTCTCTTAAAATATAACAATCTCTTCTTCCCATATCTCATCTCTATTAAAAAAAAGTCTTTAAAAAAGTCTTCAGTGCTGGTCACCAAAAGTCCATAAAATGTTCCTAAGATAACAATAGATCTGTTTTATCCTGATCAAATGAACCAACTTTATATTCCTTCCTTTTGCTTCTAACAATCTTGATTATTAGTCCCATCAAACAATATTCTAGAAATTGATTTATTTTCGTGTTTTTTTTTTCTTGATCTCTTTTCACAAGATTTTTCAATCCTTAACAAGCCTGCTTCATAAATCCAATATAGGAAATCTATCCAGGTCATTCTAGGTACTGACTTTAGTTTATAAAACATCTTCCTCCAGTAATTCAATAGGCCCACAGCTGGCTTTTTATCCAGGTGCTGGGGCAGAATGATGATATCTGAAGTTGATTGTCAGGCATCCCAAAGAGATGATTGAAATGTAGTGATTTTTGGGATGGGCACTATAGCTTTCTTACTTACACAAAAGAGCTTATATTAAGCTTTATGCAGTTTTAATAGCATAAAGATGGAAACATGCCACATAGATTCCTTTATGGGAAGATGACTGTACCCATGCAGAAATTATGTTTACTTTCCCTCCCCTTCCATGCTAATTGCTGCTAAACCCTGACAATCAGAACAATATAGAATAAGAGCCGAGGTGGCGTAGCGATTAGAGGCAGGTACTGCAGGCCACTTTAGCTGACACTGATCCGCAGGTCAGCGGTTCAAATCTCACCAGCTCAAGGTTGACTCAGCCTTCCATCCTTCTGAGGTAGGTAAAATGAGGACCCAGATTGTTGGGGGCAATATAAATATACATTGCTTACTGGTGTAAACCGCTTAGAGAGTGCTTGCACTGTGAGGCGGTATATAAATCTCACAAAATAAATAAATAAATAAATAAATGCACATCTCCTTCACCACAATGCACATCTCCTTCATCACATGTATAACCCTTTCCAAGCTGAATCAAAACCAGTAATTTATGGTTTGTTAAAACCATAAATTAGAGCATTATCATCTCTATCTAATCAGCCATTTGCAAAAAAAATGTCTATTATGATGTAGAGAGACATCAAATTTAATAAACCTATTTAGACATTTATGGATGGAAATAATGGAGATTGATATGGAGCATTTATCCTGAGGCCTCTTACTTTTATGTCAAGTTCTTTTTATTATTTTGTAAATGTTTGCATAATCTGCCTATGTGCCATAACACATGGTTCCATATTGTAGATGATCCCCTATTAAATCATTTTGTGCCATATAAAGTTTGTTAATTTTAGTAACAATGCAGATAGATTTGTTCCAGGATAACCTGCTGTTTCAAGTTCAATGGTGCAACTATAGCATGACTTCCTATACATATATTGAAAAAAAAATGCAGAATGAAAGCATCTGAGTAAAAATGATAGAATGACTAATTGTGAAATGAAACTGAAAGGAATATGCCTAAGTAACAAAATCTCTTGACAGAATCAAGGAGGAAGAGGGAAAGCAGGAGAGAAGAAGAAGAAGAAGAAGAAGAAGAAGAAGAAGAAGAAGAAGAAGAAGAAGAAGAAGAAGAAGAAGAAGAAGAAGAAGAAGAAGAAGAAGAAGGACAGATAAGAATAACTCTCATCAGAGGCGAAATAGATCTTTCCCTGGAACTCTGACATTAGAAAAGAAACCGCAGTTTAAAGTTCTAAGTAGAAAATATTTATTTCGGTACAAAAACAATAAATTCTCATTAATCACATTTTAGCTATAAAAACACGTCTTGCTTCTTACAGAAGCTGAAATAGAAGGACGGATCAAAAAAAGGAATGTACACATGCATACTAGGAACATATTAATCACGTGCTCAAGAATAAACCATTATATTTGATAGGGATGCAGCTCCCTGCATATACATGTAACAGGCAATATAAAATCACTGCCTGACAAAGAAGAAGAAGAAGAAGAAGAAGAAGAAGAAGAAGAAGAAGAAGAAGAAGAAGAAGAAGAAGAAGAAGAAGAAGAAGTAGTAGTAGTAGTAGTAGTAGTAGTAGTAGTAGTAGTAGTAGTAGTAGTAGTAGTCCCTCGGGAGTCGGGCGGCATATAAGAAAACCAAATAAATAAATAAATAAATAAATAAATAAATAAATAAATAAATAAATAAATAAATAAATAAATAAATAAACAAACAAATAAACAAATAAACAAATAAACAAATAGAAGAAGAAGAAGAAGAAGAAGAAGAAGAAGAAGAAGAAGAAGAAGAAGAAGAAGAAGAAGAAGAAGAAGAAGAAGAAGAAGAATTATTTAGCTGAATCCACATTAAATGAATCTCACGATTCAGGCACCAAGATCTGGGCAATTGATACTCCGACACTGCCCTTATGGAGCAGTAAACTAGCATTTCTGAACCGGGCCATCAACTTTGCAGCTTCAGTGACCAATTCTATGTCCTCACAGCACAGTTAGAATAATTTACTGCCTAACAATTCATTGCTTGGTTTGTTGCTGAACTTTTAATCCCTCAGTTTCTCTCAGAATAATTTTCCTCATTATTTCTTTCAGAATAATAGCATCTGCATGCCAACCTCACCTTTCAGATTGTTAATTATTTGATGGCTGATGGAAATGAACGGTTTGCATCTAACAAAATCTGCATTCCATGTATAATTCCGTTCAGCTGAGCAGCTTTATCTGATAAGGCTCCTGCAGGAATATATTGCCTAAAATTGTTTTCAAAACAGGGAGAAGTTTCATTCAGAAAGTATTTGAAAAACTTTCTGTCTGCTACCATTGGACTATTATTTATAGACAATAATTGAATAGCTCGGCATGTCATTTGTAAAAGTCAACCATTGAGATCTGGATCTTTGTTACATCTTACAGCTCTATTTTTTTATTTTTAAAATCCCCTCTGGAATTCCTTGCAATTTGGTCTTAGAACAAAAGTGCTTGGTTATTGGAGACTGCAAGTGAGATTTATATTGCACACAAGTCCTACAGTTTGAAAATTAAACAGACATACTTTTTGTCTAAGTTATCTATCAGTAACTAAGGACAAATATATATATTTGAGATCTTTGCTTCTGATAATGCAATTACCACAATTGTAAGAACCAGTTTGGTCTAGAGCAGTGGCGGGTTGCTTGCTTACCGGTGCGCTGCGCGCGCATCTCCATGTTTCGGGCACGCAAGTGCTCGCTATGTGCGCACACCCCCTCACACAATTTTGCTTCTGTGCATGCGCGGAAGCAAAATCATGCCGAAATCTCGTGAGGGGACGCACGCGCGCGAGAGCAAAATCAAAATCCAAGATGGCGGCGCTCACGGAGACACCGACAGAACTGGCTCTGTGACATCATTTTATTAACTTATTGTATTTACATATTAACTTTCATTCATGAACTCAGGTCTGTGAGAGGGATCTTGGGAGTCCTAGTGAACAACCATTTAAATATGAGCCAGCAGTGTGCAGCAGCTACCAAAAAAGCCAACACAGTTCTAGGCTGCATAAATAGAGGTATAGAATCAAGATCACGTGAAGTGTTAATACCACTTTATAATGCCTTGGTAAGGCCACACTTGGAATACTGCATTCAGTTTTGGTCACCATGATGTAAAAAAGATGTGGAGACTCTAGAAATCGCTCAGAGAAGAGCAACAAAGATGATTAGGGGACTGGAGGCTAAAACATATGAAGAATGGCTACAGGGACTGGTTATGTCTAGTTTGATGAAAAGAAGGAGTAGCGGTGACATGATAGCAATGTTCCAATATCTCAGGGGCTGCCACAAAGAAGAGGGAGTCAAGCTATTTTCCCAAAGCACCTGAGCGTAGAACAAGAAGCAATGTGTGGAAACAAAACAAGGAGAGAAGGAACTTAGAACTAAGGATAAATTTCCTGACAGTTAGAACAATTAATCAGTGCAATAACTTGCCTCCAGAAGTTGTGAATGCTCCAACACTGGAAATTTTTGAGAAGATATTGGATAATCATTTGTCTGAAGTGGTGTGGGGTCTCCTGCCTAAGCAGGGAGTTGGACTAGAAGACCTCCAAGGTCCCTTCCAACTCTGTTATTCTGCATTCTGACTCCTTAGTGAGAAACCTTAACCATTACACCTTTCTGCTCTGAAACTGGAACAAATCATATTGAGATTGGGGTGTTTCATTTTGCAATGCCCTCTTTGGATCCAGACTCCAGAGTGATAGCGCTCAGTGATGTTTTGAAGATACAGTAATTTAAAGGCATTTCATTTAATTTCACACCCTTCTTAGACACGTTCTTTCAGATTCTTCCCATGCAACTAAATCATTCTCTGAAACCCATCCCTGGGCCATTCAGGGGAAAAAAAGTATTTTAGCCAATAGCCTAAAACAAATATGATATATTGAATTTTTGCAATATATATATATATATATATATATATATATATATATATATATATATATATATATATATATATATATATATATATATATATATATATATATATATATATATATATATATATATATATATATATATATATATATATATATGTACAGGGCTTCGTCAGTTTCAGGGTGCATAAATTGTAACACTTTCTTTTTAAAAAGAGAGAGAGAAAAGCACCAAAAAAGAGAATTGGACGATTAGCATCCAATGACTGATTTTCATTTGATTTCTCATTTGCTTTGAAAAAGATTTCTGATCGGACGTTACAGAGCATAAAATTTGTATCAAAATTGTATATTCCACTAACAGCTGTAAACCTAGCTATATTCCATGATTAAGCATTTCTTTCAGCAGCTTGTGAAATGGAAATCCTTCTAAGAGGTGTTTTTTTTCCAGATGGCTGCATTAAAATGCTATCTACCAGTCTTTGAGCTGGCAAAAAAAAAACCTGCCTTGGCATGAATTTGCGGTGCCCTGATTGCCAATTCCTTTCCTGTTGCAGTATGAAGGCTGGCAAAATGATGCTGTTCTTACTTATGGCAGGCCAAGTCAGCAGAAGTGATCCCTGGGTTTCCCTTGCTTCTCCCCTCTAAGTATCAACTGCCAGCAGGAAATAGCCATCAATCTCGCTCCTTAATGTGAAGTGGTCAAAACGAGTGACTCAAACAATTTTCCAAAGCACCAAAAGGCAAGACGAGAAACAATGGATGGAAACTAACCAAGGAGAGAAGCAACCTAGGACAAAGGAGAAAATGCCTAATGGCTAGAGCAATCAACCAATGCAATAGCTTGCTTTCATAAGTTGTGGGTGATCCATCACTGGAGGCTTATAAGAAGACACTTATCTAGAAGGGTATAGGGTAGCCTGCTTGAGCAGGATGTTGGACTGGAAGACCTCCAAGGTCCCTTCCAACTCTATTTTTATGTGTTCTATGTTGAATAATGAAGATGATTGCCAATGAGTGTTGGGGGACAGTGGAATCAACATATCCCAATGCACAACCCTTCACCTGTGTCTTGACTGGTCAACCAGGCTATTTCAAAACACAGATTGAGAGGGAGGGAGGGAGGGAGGGAGAGAGAGAGAGAGAGAGAGAGAGAGAGAGAGAGAGAGAGAGAGAGAGAGAGAGAGAGAGAGAGAGAGAGAGAGAGAGAGAGAGAGAGACTCTGCCTAAAGTTATGATAAAGGGCATTAAAAAAGAGCACATGGTTAATCAATAATGAATACCTCTTTCCCCAACGTGGCTGAAATATAATAACAATCTCACTTTGGCATCTAGTACCACTAAATCTGGAATGCAGTATAAAATATTTCAGCCATCAATTCCCCCTCCCCCCCAAAAAAAACATAGCTAACTATGCTCTACTGAACATAGAGTTATTGAATGGCAGTTGTATTTTACTGGTTTCAGGAACATTAATTGATACAGATGAGAGTGATTATGTTTGAGTTCAGGTTCTCAGAAGTAAAGTTTCCAGAAGGGAAAACCTTCTGCTTGGGCAAAGCAGCTAGCAGAAAAAGATGTCAGGCACACACAATGTGATAGAACCTGCAATGTACAGCTTTCAGAATAGCCAGGATCCTTCCTACAACTGACCTTCTTTGCCAGGGGTGTCAAACTCGCGGCCTGTAGGCCGGATGCGTCACGCGCTGGCCACGCCCATCCCTGTTTCAGCAAAGGGGAAAATAGTCATGATACGTCACGTGATGATAACATTAGGATGCGAGTTTGACACCCCTGTTCTATACAGGAGGGCCACACCTTTGTTTGAACATTAGGTCAAGTCTGCCTTCAAAAGAGAGCTAAACCAGTGTTTCTAAGGAACCCTGTTAAGCCTTGACGAGCACTAGGAAAAGCAGCAGTCAGGGATTGTGGGTGCCAATTCATTTGCAGAAGGAGGTGTCTAGTGTGTCCTTCAGCTGAAGCCAAAATCTTCCTGGAGGATAGTGCTGAGTGATTGGAGTAGAGGGGACATACCTATGGCAATCAGTATAGGTGACCAAGTAGGTGAGCAGAATGGCATTAGGCCTATCAATGCTGCAGTTACAGGGAAGAAGAACCTTCAATCATGAAACCTCAGCAACACTGTTGTCCTCTCTTACCTATTAAGAATGCAACTTCACACAAGTTATGCCTTAGTGCTTGGAAAATCAAAATGACAGGTAAGTATGGGCAGACTGCAATTACCTGGGGAAAAATATGGCACTTGTCTTTGAATAATTAAAAGTAATTAAGCAAGTGAAGTACCTAAACCAGTCACTTCTGAACTTTTCTATTGGTGCCTCCTTGGATTCTCAGCCAGTTTAATGCACTTGCTGGTATTTTTCCCTAGTGCAACAGCATCCTCCAGTGGTCAATTCCTTGTATTCTGTATTCTCCTAGCCACAACTTTATTACACAGGAATCAAGATGGCACTGTGCATGCAGTGAAGAAGAAGATCTTATTTATATATATTTTAAAAAAATCACATTTCTCTTAAAGGGGAAAGATCCACTCTTAATATTCAAGGAGTAACTCTTCCCCTTTCCACTGGATTGAAAATTCAAGGCAAAAGTTGAATTTAAGAACCACTCCCAAATTACCTAGAATTCTGCAATCAGTATTTAAACAAGTGTCTTTACTAATTCACTACCCAGAAGGGAGATAGGGAAGGCAACTGAGAAGTCCATAAGGCTGAGAAAAATGGAAAGAAAGAGCAGAGTTCATTGACCAACAGCAATGAATGTGTCAATGATAGACCTAAAAGGCTAATTGAAGACAGATCATCCCAGAGAAAGTGTATCTATGAAGTCACTAAGAGCTGACATTGACTTGATTACATTTAAATCAATTAAACAATCAATCTTTGGGCCAATGCACTGGATTAACAGCATTGTTTCATTATCTTGTCTTCCACATTGCCTTGAATATGAGTCGATTAGCTCTTTTGGGTCTCTCTTCCCCTGTTAGGTTTGATGAGCTACAGTGAGTGTCAGATTAAAGCCAATTGATGCTCAACAATGGGGCCATTCTGTTCTTACATTGCTTAATTGACAAGACATTTAGACTCATTAAATGCTGGAAACTAAAGTTGACTGTGGCGGTGAAAGAGTTAAAGGTAGTTTATCTAGGGTGGGGGAATTTCTGTAGTGCTCCTCTTTGGTGCCCCAAATATGGGTTTATTTTGCTTACTAGTTAATCCAAGGCTAGCCTGAACCTCAAGTAATTATTCATCTTAAATTATGTGGTTATGACAAGCAGTTTATGATGGAGCGAGCAGAAAAGGAAAAAAAAATATGTTCAGCCACAAACTGTTAAGGTTCCATTGACAAATTCCTAATCAGTTCCAAAGGAACTGATTGCACCCATTACAGCATATTGAAGTGGAAGAGAGTTAATTATCACATTTGATCTGAAGGAACTGGGAAGAGTGAAGAGATTCTGTGAAGGTGGCACATTTGCCTCACATATTCCCATTCTGATTTATAAGTGGGATTGGCACTTCCAAAATGAAGGCAGAGAGAAAACATTCTGACAGAAGAACACATTTATGAAATTTGAAATATGGTAAAGATGTACTCATTTATTCCAATTGGACCAAGTTGTATCTAATCAAGGTGTTCTCTGAATGGTGGTTAATTACAACCCTCTGGGAAAAACTACCTCAAAGTTGATGGCTCATTGCCATCATAGTATGTATTCACTGATAGAATATCATTTGCCCCTAGAGGTGTTTATGTGGTAATAACCTTTTGGTTTGTTTCTTTTTTGGCCTGCAACTAGTGTTAAAATATAGCATGGGTAGATAACTTTGCAGAGATAACTGCCAACCTACAACTGATAACCCTAATCCTAAACTATTTGGTGAGAAAAAAAGAATAAGTGGCCTGACATTGACAATGTAGTTTACAAACATGCGAATAGAATAGAATAGAATAGAATAGAATAGAATAGAATAGAATAGAATAGAATAGAATAGAATAGAATAGAATAGAATAGAATAGAATAGGAATTCTTTATTGGCCAAGTGTGACTGGACACACAAGGAATTTGTCTTTGGTGCATATGCTCTCAGTGTACATAAAAGAAAAGATACATTTGTCAAGAATCATGAGGTACAACACTTAATGATTGTCGTAGGGTTCAAATAAGCAATCAGGAAACAATCAATATTAATATAAATCATAAGGATACAAGAAACAAGTTACAGTCATACAGTTATAGTTTTGCTTCTGGTGTGAAGTTGTGAATACAGTCAGTGATCGTTCACCAATCCATGGTTAAACAAAGGAATTACGAAGTAGGAGTATGCTATCTGATCCAGACTGCAAAAACTTCAGATAATCATTAGTGGGATTAAAAAGTTAATGTTTTTAGATGCCTTTGTTGCTGTCAGTATCTTTGCATCCCAGTGCTGATAGTCCTATCTTAGCATCATATGCAAACTACACACCATAGAATAGTGTGCATTTAGTCTCTGTCCTGACTTTCAAATTAAAGTACTTGTGCTTCCTCTTTTATGTTCAGACAAACATTGAGCTACCTCTTTCTTCCTTGGTGTGTGAACTGTTATTAAAATCATGGACTGAGTTCTATTCTGCAATTTCTCATCTATAATTTGAAATGCCTTATTTGATCATTCAGAATCAGCTTGGGGTAATGGTTAAGGCATCAGGCTAGGAACTGGGAGGCTGTGAGTTCTAGCCCTGCTTTGGATACAAAGCCATGTGGTTTACCTTGGGCCAGTCACTTTCTCACAGCCCTAAGAAAAAGAGGCAAACCACTTCTGAAAAACCCTGCCTAGAAAACTGCAGGGACTTGTCCAGAGAAATTGGACAACTTTGAGCAGTAGGGAAAAAAATTGAGTAATAAAGTTATTTTACATATATTTGAAATTCAGATTGTATGTCTTCCTCCCTGACCCTTCATAATAGCTTACTTATATGGTTTTGTGAGATAAGATAGCCAATTATTTTAATACTCACAATACAGAGACAGATCTGGTTCACAATTCAAAGGTTTATTTCAGAGAGAGAAAAGTGTTTGCAAAGGCGGCCTCCAAGTCTCTTCCCAAGTTGGATTGAGTACAAGGAGAACAAAAGCACATTTTACAATCCATATATTTTATATCTTCTACACAATACACGCCATGCCTAATAATCCTGTCCCACACCCCTTTATTCTAAGTCACTTTCTAAGTTATTCTATACTCTAAAGCAGCGGTTACCAACCTGGGGGTCGCGACCCCTTTGGGGGTCGAATAACCATTTCCCAGGGGTTGCCCTGGCATCCTCAACTCCCCCCCCACTGCCACAAGCTTGGCCATATTGCGCCCCACAACCCGCGCCCCGCGCCCCACCCCGCCGTCACCATTTGGGTTCTTTTACCCTCTGCGCATGCGCAAAGCATTCTGCACATGCGCAGAGGGTAAAAGAACCCAAATGGTGGCGTCCGGCCGAAGTCTCCAAATCTGGGCGAGGTCTCCACTCGCTTCGCATGTTCCCTCTGGGAGCTTTTTGAGCCTCGTCGCGAAAGGCATGCGTGACTTCGGCAGGGCCGGGACAGGCGGCTGCCCGGAGAGAGCCACCCCCTTCGCCCCGAACGCTACAGGTAGACGGGAGAGACTCTGCGAAGAACCCAAATGGCGGCGGCGGGGTGGGGGTCGCGGCATTAGGAAGGTTGGGAACCGCTGCTCTAAAGGGTCAGCATGACAATTTCTCCATAGTCACAGATATCTTATTTTGTCCACCGGTAGCTTCGCCCTGGGCGGATGTTCTTATCTAACTGAATTGTAGCCTGACTGTGGGTGTATTCCTGTGGCCTGGCCTTGGGTGTGTTCCTGTTCTCCAGGAGGAATTGTCACAAGTCATCCTATTTTGTTTTACTGAACAAATTTTGTTTTCTTTTAGTTCATAAAAGAAAAGAGTATTATAGCTTATGTTTATTGTATATAATGCTTGTTAGTACATTAAGAGTCCCCTGGGAGTTGGGCGGCATAGAAATCCATTTAAATAAATAAATAAATAAATAAACTACTTTTTATAAAAGAGTAACTCATCATTATTTTCCTTCAGGTTCTAGGACATCTGGTGATGGAGACATATAAATTGCTTGCAGTAATAAGTCTGCTAAGAATTGTGCTTCTGGAATATCATCCCAGTACCCATAAACTCTTCTTCTCTGAATCTGTTAATAACATTAAAATTATCTGTACATCCCTTTTACCTGTCCCTCACTCTTTCCTACTCTAGACTCTGCCTGAAGGATTAAGTAACTGTATAGGAAGGATAAACCTGGGATGCACTGCTGTGTTCAATTAAGATTTATGGAGAGTGCTGTTAATGGGCAACAGTCAAGGACAAAGGAAGACAGTATTCTAAAAGGAAAGAGATGGAGAAAACAGGTTCACACTGAAGGTGCCTGGCATCCAGAATTAAATGAGTAATGTGAGGGGGAGGGAAATTGAATAAATTATAAACATCCTTGAGTGTTAAATACTATCACTTCCCTTGCTTTTACAAATCTCAAATCTGTTAGATTCCTCATCCTATTACTTCTATTTTTCTGGTCTTTATTTTAGCATACTGATAAGTAACTATATAACAAATATTATTCAGTGGTGATGGCACATTTTGGTTGATTAAAATAGGGCAGTGTGAGAAGGCACTCAAATTGCATACTTATAAGGGATTGAATGGAACAGATAACAATAGGGGGAATTAGATGAGGATTATTTTAATTTAGCCTACCATTTTCACAACTTGATAAATTGGTTTATTTGAAGATGCCACACAAAGATTCTTAACATTTTTGTGTCCTTCTTAACATATACATTTGAAGCATCTTCTCCTCAGTATAAGCATTCTTTAAAACATTTCTAACTAGATTGCAACATATGAAAAACACAAATTCAGCTATTAGTTCATTCCAATTTAGAGACACTACGAGTTAAGTAGGTTCATGTTAAATCTGAACCAAAAGATTTCTTTTGCATCCCAAACATGGAATACATATTGTTCTCAATCCTAAGCATAGAATACATGCTATGAATCATTCCTTTAGGATCGGCTGGTAGAAACCATGATAGAATCAGTGTCACCTTATAGGGGCAATGGGCAGCATAATTAATAAATATAAATAAATAAAATAATAGTTATATTGTCTGCATCCTAACATAATAGTGCAAATGATACAAATTACATATTTCACACAAAGATGCAATTTGGATCAATGAATTCATGACACAGGCATTATTTGACTCATGACCCTGGGGAAGAACATATCTAAAGAACAATAAAGTTTTGAAAAACCCCATATGTATATTTTAATAGCAATAGCACTTGAAATGGACACCTAATATTAGAACCATTATTAAAAAGGCACAACAAAGAATGTTCTTCCTGTGTCACCTCAAGAAGTCCCACAGAAGCTGGTGATACAGTTTTATGGAGAATTTATAATACAGCTGTTATCCTTGGCTTCTACTTCTGGTTTTCAACCAAGAAGCAGTGTTAAAGCATGGCTGCTTTTTGTTGGACCTGGCAACTTTTGGGTTTTGGTATATAGCAATAGCACACACACACACACGTGTGTGTGTGTGTGTGTGTGTGTGTGTGTGTGTGTGTGTGTGTTTCTGTCATATTATCCTGGTGTAAGGGTATGGCTATTGGATGAGAGCTAAATAGCTCGAAATAGATCTATAATAGTCTCCCTTTATTTTCATTTATCAGCAAAAAATGCTACACACACACACACACACACACACACACACACACACACACACACACACAACTTCACAGTGCCTTACAGCTCCCTCTAAGCAGTTTACAGTATCAGCATATTGCCACCAACAATCTGGGTCCTCATTTTACCAACCTCTGAAGGATGGAAGGCTGAGTCAACCTTGAGTCGGTCAGGATCGAACTCCTGGCAGTTGGCAGAGTCAGCCTACAATACTGCATTCTAACCACTGCACCACTATGGCTCATCTCATGTCACCAGGGCTTAATGCTCATTTTACTTAACTGAAAGTTGATTAGCAAAATGCATTTTGCTAATTATGTAAAATCCATAATTGGATAGATAACATTTCTATGGGAGCTACTTTAAGGTGAATCAGTCGATTGCATGTCAGTTAGTCTCAATTTTGCAACATTCTACAATATCCGAGGATTTGAAATGGACACCTAATATTAGAACCATCATTAAAAAGGCACAACAAATAATGTTCTTCCTGTGTCAACTCAAGAGGTTCAGGCTGCCCCAGAAGCTCTTGGTAGAGTTTGATGGAGGAATTATTGAGTCTGTCATTTGTACTTTTATAACTGTCTGATTTTGTACAGCAACCAAACAAGATTGGTATAGACTCTAATGGGAAGTTAGGACTGTAGAAAGAACAATTGTAACTAGCCTGCCTTCCATAGAAGACCCGCATATTTCATGGGTCACAAGGAGGGATTAGAAAATATCTACAGACCCCTCACATCCTAAACATAAACTGTTTCAACTTCTTCCTTTGGGATGCTACTTAAGGCATTAGGTGCCAATACAACTAGACACAGGGACAGATTATTATGAGTATTGTTATTGTTGTTATTGCTATTATTTATTAGATGATTATTATTAATGTTGCTTTCATGTATAGTACACTGTGAGCTTCTGCACCAGAGACAAATTCCTTGTCTGATCACATTTATCCAGTAAAGTATGCTGTTCTGTTCTGTTCTATTATTCTATTATTCTATTATTCTATTCTATTCTATTCTATTCTATTCTATTCTATTCTATTCTATTCTATTCTATTCTATTCTATTCTATTCTATTCTATTCGACTCGATTCGACTCGACTCGACTCGACTCGACTCGACTCGACTCATAGTTGACTTACAACTGCAATGGAGGTTGCCCATCAGGGTCATAATTTGAGATGGCCACAAAGCAGATTATCCACATGAGCGACCTGATTTTACAATCTTTTTTGCAGTGGATGTTAACTGAACCAATAGTTTGTTATGGGTCAGGTTTGCCAAAAAACAGAAGTAAATGCTGGCTTTTGGGCAAAATTATCACAAAATGCAGTCACATGAATGATGCATGCAGTCTGGTTTATTGAACTCCCATTTGACAGCAGGCATGGAGGCTTGGCTATTGCAACTTTGGAACTGGGTTGTAAGTAGCCCTGTGGAAATCCATTGTAACTTCTAATTGTCACTAAGTGGCTGGTTTTAAGTTAAGGATTACCTCTACTCATACATTGATTAATGCCTTTCACATGCTTTCAGCCTTTGTTCAATTTGTTTTCAAAAGTTTGATGTGAATTCCTACTGATTTGTATAAAAGAGAAAGCAACCCTATGTTAAACCTCAGTTTTAAAAAATCCTTTAAAATAATTGAGCCAAATATATTATCTAAACATAGATGCACTCAAAGCAAGGCATACGTAGATATATTTGGGGTTCTCTGATCTCATTATAGAATCTGGACTACAGCAAATCCATTTGAAACTGAACTCCAATTTCCTATTTGAGAGGTGTAAATTGGGTTAATTTGTATCAGAATTCACAAATCAAATTTCTCAGATGTCCCTCAACTTATTCCAACTGGCAAAAGCTAGCCTGCAGGCCAGATCCAGGGTTTGAATCTGAAGCCAACAACTGACAAAGTGCTTGATTAGGAAAAAAAGAAGAAGTTTTAAGCCAATTTCCTCTTGGATGAGCACCTTCTGACCATCCTTCTGTATACCTGGAACATTTCAATAGCAATAGCACTTTACTTATATACCGCTTCATAGTGCTTTACAGCACTCTCTAAGCGGTTTACAGAGTTCAGCATATTGCCCCCAACAATCTGGGTTCTCATTTTACCCACCTCGGAATATGGAAGGCTGAGTCAACCTTGAGCCTAGTGAGATTTGAACAGCTGAACTGCTGAACTAGTAATCAGCTGAAGGTCGCAATGCTGCTTTTAACCACTGCGCTATCTCAGCTCATGAAAATTTTGGTACATATTCTTGTGGGATGATTGGGGACTAATGTAAAATGTAGCCATGGAAATAAATTTAAAAAACACCTTTAAAGCCACATGGAACAAATTCTACACTAAGGTCTATTTGTATGGGTGAGTGGTAGGGTGTGTCAAATTTTTCAATTTCCAAACATTAGGAGTGCTCAAAAGTTGTGACATCCCTTGGGGATCGTAAAGATATTTTGGTTACTTTATTATAATTTAGATGTGCTTGGTAAGAAATGACATAAATAACATAACTTTTTAATCTCTCCTCCTCCTCCTCCTCCTCCTCCTCCTCCTCCTCCTCCTCCTCCTCCTCCTCCTCCTCCTCCTCCTCCTCCTCCTGCTCCTCCTGCTCCTCGATTAAAAAAAAAACAAAAGATCTATTTGATTTAAAGAAAAACCAATGTATTCCTTCTTCTGCCTACCATACTTCCTTCCTTCCTTCCATCCTTCCTTCCTTCCCGCCTTCCTTCTTTCTTTCTTTCCTCCTTCCCTCCCTCTCTCCCCTTTTCTTTCTTTCTTTCTTTCTTTCTTTCTTTCTTTCTTTCTTTCTTTCTTTCTTTCTTTCTTTCTTTCTTTCCTTCCTTCCTTCCTTCCCTCCCTCACTCCCTCCCTCCCTCCCTCCCCTTTTCTTTCTTTCTTTCTTTCTTTCTTTCTTTCTTTCTTTCTTTCTTTCTTTCTTTCTTTCTTTCTTTCTTTCTTTCTTTCTTTTTTCCTTCTTTCTTCTCTCTCCCTCTCTCTCTCTCTCTCTCTCTCTCTCTCTCTCTCTCTCTCTCTCTCCCTCCCTCCCTCTCTTTCTTTCTTCTCTTGTCCTTAAAAATATAGTCTTGCTACTCAATGTGATTAGAGTTCCTCCCTCCCCCTGCTATTTCTTTGTTATAATGGGTTATACCATAATGGTCTTGATCCCAACAAACACTAGCAGAGCTTAAGGAAGTATTAGACTGAAATTAGCATAATTTTACCTTCTCATAATGTTTTATGAATTTTAGTATTGCTCATGTTCTTTAATAGCTGCAGTATCTACCCTAATTATTAATAGTATTTAGATTATTCATTGTAAAATTAATTGTCATCTTATAGGATCCTTTTATGTATTAATACCTCTACTGTGTGAATCTGCCTTTAATAACATTATCTTTATTTTATTTTATCAACATAACTTTTTTTTATTTATTTTTAATTTAGCATAATTATTATTTTTTTTCATTTTAGGCTGATCTATAATTAAATCAGCTATGAAATATGTAAAAAGGCTCCTTTGCTAATATACTTATATTTATTTATTTTAAATATTTATTTTGAGGTTTGCTTGATAGATCCTTAGCCATACAAGCAGGATGAAACAATAACATGAAGACACAATTAATGAATTGAAAACATTACAATAATAAACCTAACAACCAGGGACAACCATGGCAGGGGGTTTATAAAAGTCAAGATGATGATTGAAGCTCTGCCCAATTTATTTATATTATAGGAACATATAGAAGAATGGACCTTCAATCACACAGTTACAGCTTTCAACACTTTTTTTCCCCCTGCAGTCACTGCTGATAAATAGCTCTGCCACAAAGGTACAGAAAGGCCATAAGGCTCAATGGCCACAAAGTCTTGAACGTTAGAATAAAAACATCCTTAGCATTGACAAAATCACCCTCTGTCAATTACAAAAGTTGGCTTTACTCAGAACAGCTTACATCCTGAGACAATACCTGTAACACCATAAAACTTCCACATCTGCCTATCTCAGGTCCTTGGAAACAATCGATAGGTAACAAAAATGCCAAATCTATTCTGACCATCATGCTGACCGTGGAATGAACGACAATGACAACAACGACAATGACAACAACAACAACAATAATAATGCATTGGAAGATCTGGTGGGACCACTAAAAAGAGAAAGTTATAGAAAATGAAGAAGTTAAATTGCTCTGGGACTTTAGAATTCAAACAAACAGGCACCTGCCACATAACACCCCACACTTAACAATTGTAGATAAGCATAACACCCCAAACTTAACAATTATTAAGTCTGGATAGTGGATGTGTGTCAGGGTAATGATTTAAGAGCTGACCAGCTGCTACAATGATGTAATGCTAGGAATGAGTCAGCAAGATTTTGGGAGTGATATCACTTTAAGAGCCTGTAATAGGAATAGGCCCTGTTGGGGCATATCTCTCTCTCCGTGTGTGCGCGTCCGTGGTGTAATTGCTGATTGCTGATTGTTTGAGGTCTGACTAAAGTACGTGCATGTATATAGTCTTTGTAGATAAAACCACTATTGAAATACAAACCTCTGTTTACTGTATTTGCTCCTGTGTTGTCTCACATAGTCACACTGTGTGCACTCTGACAATATGGCAGTGCCTGGAGACAAAAGAATAGAAGAGAAAGAACTGGAGAAGGTAACAAAATACAAAAACATAGAAATAGAAATATAATGACTGTGGCAAATGCAAGCAAAGGTAGTACCAATAGTATTCCAAAACAACTGGAGCACCACTTGAACACAATAGGCATTGACAAATTGTCTTTCAGTCAATTGCAGAAAGCGGCTTTACTTGGAACAACTTCCATCCTGCGACAATATCTGTAACAGGACACGATTGGTAGAGAAAAATGCCAAACCCAGTCTGAATATTTGGCTTCTTGCTTTGAAGCTGCTATGCTAACTGCATTTTGCTGGATTACTCACAGCCAAAAGCTGCTGTGTGTGTGAGAGAGTGCTTTTCTCCAGGACTTGCCATAAATGTGGGAGCGTTTGGGAGAAAGTTGGAGCAACAAAGGGGAGTTCAAACTATCAGCTGGCTGTGTTGTCTTTGTGCCTTGTCCTGGGCACAAAGGCAACAACTCACCCAGTTTCTACCTAAAGCCTTTTCCTGGTGCCCCATGGAACTGCACAGTCTCAAAAATTTACTTTTTTGAACTAAAGAGAGAGATGCCAACTGAGTATAATGACCTTGACATTTTCTGACATTATCTCCTTACCTCACACTGTATTTAGTAGGGGACTGTGTGGCTGCAGAGTGGCCACATAGTCAAACCCTCTACTTAAGATAGTCCCGGGCTTTAACTCATATATGTCCTTCTCCAGGCATATTTGGTAATTTGGCACTTATTCTCAGCCTTGAAAGAGGAGTATAATATATTTTAATGATGCTTGATTCCAACCTTGCTAATTTCTGTCCTCACATCTAACAGCAGATACTGAAAAATTGTTTCTTCAGGATTGATTCCCTATTGAATTTATGAATTAGCATATAGGATTAAGCTTTACAATGCCTAATTGTTTACTACAAATTCTTGCATAGTAATTTGTTGCACCCTTATAAGTCCCAATCCAATCTTAATGGTTGTGCTTAAGCCCCATTACAATCAATGGAATTTAATTTAGCTGTAACTAATCTCATTGGCTTGAATGGAACTATTAACTTTTCCTTGATTAAAGCAAGTGAATATAATTTGTTTTAATAAATAACTAAAATTAATTATTAAATCCCAGTAGGCCAATCAAGGTTATTTAGTGGATTGTAGCTTTTTGTTTGTTTAGTTTGGTTTGATTTGTATTTTGAATGCCATTTTGTCGGGTATTATGAGGTACAAAGTTATCTGCTACATTTTCTTCACTAATAAATTAAACTGTCAGATTTCACATCTGATGGCATTAGTCTTTTGGCCATATGTTGCACCACAAAACAGTGAGCAATGTTTTGCTACAAATTCTGTTTTCTTCTGAACATGCTCGGGTGGCCTATATTTTTAAAGAGTTATGTTGCATTATTCACAAGTTACATTCTTCATTTGGCAATGTTGATTTCTAAGGGGGGGGATTCAATAACTGCTTCTTCACGTGTGAAGGATCATATCAAAAATCTTTTGCACACTGTACATAGTTTCATTGTTTTCAGCCACATTTTCTCCCCCATAAAAGTGCTCACTTGCCAAGATACAGATGACATTATCTGAACAAGTACTTGCATCATTCAAAGGATAATTTTTCAAGTGATTCATCAGTTGATTATAGTACATGCTGTGCAGAGGTGGGTTCCTGCCGGAGCTGCCCAGTACACAGCTCCGGTAGGGAGCGGCGGATTTCGCAACCGCTCCAGAGCCCTCTCTGCCAATCCACCCAGCATGTCGCCATTTTTTGTCGGTGATTTTCAGGCGATTTTGCTTCTGCGCATGTGCAGAAGCAAAATCGCACTGAAATCTCACGAGGGGACATGCGCACGCGAGAGATTTCGGCGAGATTTTGCCTCCACGCATGCGCGGAAGCAAAATTCTGCCAAAATCTCGTGTGCACGCGCGTCCCCTCACGAGATTTCAGCGTGATTTTGCTTCCGCACATGCGCAGAAGCAAAATCACGTGAGGGGCACGTACGTGTAGCGAGCGCACCCCCCCGAACCGTGGAGATGCGTGCGCATGGCTCCGGCAGCAAGGTAAGTGAGCAACCCGCCCCTGATGCTGTGTCCACTTTTAGTGACCACATAGATATTGTCTATGATGATTTGTCCCTAACTTGATATAATATAAACTGACAGCAAACCACACTCCTTACTAGCACTAATGAAGTTTCCTAGTTTGGGTAATGAAATATCTGCAAGAAAACAACCAAGCTCAGAGAGCACCAACGACCCCTCATTTCAACCCTGAGCTACAAACATTTTCCTTTGTTGGTCCCTAACTTGGTCTTTTTCTAGATAAAATCCATCCACAATGGTACTGGTCTTCATTTTATTCTCTTTCCTTCCACCTTTCCCAGCATTATAGATTTCTCTGGAGAACTAGGTCTCCTTATAAGATGCCCCAAATAAAATAACTTTTTTTTCTCACAGTATTTCCTAATGAAAATATAATATTATAGAATGAATGCACTCAGTGTGCCAACATGTCAATTTGTTTAATTTCACTTCTCCTATTTCTTATTGCTGTTCACATAAAATATGAAGTGGAAAGTGACCATTTAACTGTAATGTTCATTATTTATGGAAATATTCATGTTAAGCTATATTTAGCATTTCAAACAAATTATTTGATTATGTTATGGAGTTTTTGAAAATTATGATGATGATAAAGATGATCATGATTACTCTTTAATAGCATGGATGTATACTTTTATTTATTTATTTAATTAATACATGCCTATCCCACCATAACAAAAAGGACAATATGTACATATACATATACATATACATATGCATTTTTAACAGATTAACAGAGTTGGAAGGAATCTTGCAAGTCATCTAGTCCAACCCCCTGCCCAAGCAGGACACCCTACATCTGCCTCTACCTAGGATCGAACTCACAACCTCCTGATTGGGAGACAAGAGCTCCAACTCTATATACATATACATATACATATACATATACATATACATATACATATACATATACATATACATATACATATACATATACATATACACACACATATACACACACATATATATTTCAATTATTATTTATTTTTAATGTCTAGATTTTGGTAGAAAAGACAAGTCCCACCTGCTATTCTAGACATATGAACTGTACTTTTAGCAGTTAGCTTGAAAGTGGAGAAATAACAGATAATACACACGGAGTCTCATAGGAGATGGAAAGTCAAAATGGGCTAAGAAAGTGGCAAAAGGAGAGCTGAAGCTGGTGAAAAGGAGTGGAGGAAGAAAAATGGCTAGCTGAAAAGATGGAATTGGGCAATCATGACTTTCTGAAAGGATGAGGTTTCCACGGTGACTCAAGCCTATTAAAGAGGAACGGGTGAGAAAAAGGTGTTAATTAACATAGGCTTAAGCACGCCCCTTACAGACCTCTTAGAAATGGGGAGAGGTCTACTGTAGACAGTCTAAGGTTAAAGTTTTGGGGGTTTGGGGAAAGAAACCACAGAGTAGTCACCTGGAATTAATTACGAGCACAGGAACACTTCATGAGATAAAACATGAAATCATAAAGTTTGAAGGGATCTTGGAGGTTTTCTAGTCCAACTCATTGCCCAAGGCAGGAGTCCTTACTCCATCTCAGTCAAATTATTGTCAAGTCTATTTTTGAAAACCTCCAGTGATGGAGCACCCACAATGCCAGGAGGCAAGCTATTCCAATGAATAATTGTTCTCACCATCAGGAAATTTTTCTTTAGTTCCAGGTTAGATCATTCTTTAAACTTCCACCCATTGTTTCATGTCCTGCCTTCAGGTGTTTTGGAGAATAAGTCAACCCCTCTTCTTTGCGATAATCCCTCAATTGCTGGAAGACAGCTATCATGTCACCCCTAGGCCTTTTCTTCATTGGACTAGACATAACCAGTTTTCTTAACTGTTCATGGTATGGTTTAGACTCCAGACCTCTTAACATTCAAGGGTTTTCTTTATTTTATCTCACTACTTTCTTTTCTACATTTTTTTCTGCTTTACTTAATCTACTCCAGGGGTCAGCAACCTGCGGCTCTGGAGTCGCATGTGGCTCTTTCATCCCTCTGCTGCGGCTCCCTGTCACTGGTCGGCACCACAATTTTGAGAGGAGCTTCTGGTTAGGGTGAGACTCTATGGCAAGGGGCGGGTTTTCCGGTCAGCTCCACAATTCATAGGGCTTTTGGTTAAGACTGGCAGAGGAAAAAAGATGCCGCGCTAGGAGGAGACTCTATGGTGGGGAAACCGGACTTCCGGTCAGCTCCAGAATTGAACGGGGGGCTTCTGGTTAGGATCTTTGTGGCTCTTTGAGTGTTTAAGGTTGCCGACCCCTGATCTACTCAAATAAACAAACAAACAAAAACAGTTCATATATTCATATTTATATTCATGTTTGTCTCTGCAGCAACTGAATCTGCAGCCAAATAAAAACATGTCCATTGTGATGACTTGATATAAGGTCCACCCTTTTACACCCTTGTCAGCATATTTTTCAACATTCCCCTTTCCTAGGCAGATGTGATGTCATGATACAGGTAGAAAAAGGGTGGAATTCATGTGGCAATGGGGCAATTTTGCTTCCATTGTTTGTCCTCTTAATCATCTCGTCATGTCCCGAAGTGGCTTATGCAGATCTTTGAAGAGACAATGTTCATGAAACTGGCTCAGATCCTCAATCAAGTCACACAAAGTCCCTAGTCATTTTTCTTTTTTTAAAATAAATCGGCATCAGGAATTTCTAAACAGGCAAAAAAATTACAGACAGCAAGCTGGAATGCCTGTTCAAGTCTTATTTGCTGCATCTTGATTCTTCCTCAGAGTGAAGCAGTGCAAATGCTGGTTGCTGAGGTGCTTTGCAAGATTGATGAGAAGCAATTCACACCTTTCTATTATTTACTATTAACCCATGTGCTTTGAGTTGTCTAGAGATAGCTACCAACGCTCAGGATTTACTTGCTTTGAAATGTAATAACATAACAATTTAGCCATATTTGACAAAAAGCTTTGAAAAACATTTCCATGTGCCTCTATCAAAAGAGAACAAACTATTGTCAAACTGTTAATAGAGATATGAAGAATTAATTGCTGCATATCATATGTACAATATTTTTTGGACTGGTAGTTATAAATCCTAAATACAGGGGTGTACATCTTCAGACAATGGTTGACAAAATCATATTTACGGACCTATGAATTTAAGAACAGGTGGATTAAGGCAGTCGTCGAATGAATCCCACTTGATAAAAAGCATCCACAAAAGAGACCTAAAACAAGATGGATGGATGACATCAGCAAGAATTGGCAAAATAAAGTCAACACCATATCAGTTGGAAACATGCAGCAGAGGGCCTCATTTACAGTGGATAGACAATGGCTGGAATGAAGAAGAAGACGAGGAAGAAGAGGAGGAGGAGGAGGAGGAGGAGGAGGAGGAAGAAGAAGAAGAAGAAGAAGAAGAAGAAGAAGAAGAAGAAGAAGAAGAAGAAGAAGAAGAAGAAGAAGAAGAAGAAGAAGAAGAAGAAGAAAACATAGCATTTTTGATTAACTGCATTTTAAGCCAAAAGAAGTTAATTTCTTCTACTGCTTTAAGAGGATATTGCAGTCAAACTATTTATTCCAAAAACAGGTAATTCATCCAAGGACCTTACTGTTGTTATCCATCATTGTTATCCACATTGCAGATTAATGGTTGAAGCTCAAAAAAAGTATGATTTATCAAAAGCTGTCTGTATATTCATGAATGAGAAGCCGAGGTGGCGCAGTGGTTAAAAGCAGCACTGCGACCTTCAGCTGATTGCTAGTTCAGCAGTTCAGCTATTCAAATCTCACCAGGCTCAAGGTTGACTCAACCTTCCATCCTTCCGAGGTCGGTAAAATGAGGACCCAGATTGTTGGGGGCAATATGCTGAACTCTGTAAACCGCTTAGAGAGGGCTGTAAAGCACTATGAAGCGGTATATAAGTCTAAGTGCTATTGCTATTGCTATGATAAAGCCAGATATTCCTTTCCAGAGTTACACTTTTAAACCACCTTTGTGGCAGAGAATGATGGCTGAAAATAGTAGTTGAATTGTGTTATGTTGCTTATTGCAGTTTGTAAATATCATAGGTTAAATTTAAAAAGGTAAAAAAAGTTACATAACATTATGAGAAATGAAAAAAAAATCAGATTGGGAATAATTATCTGTGTCTAGTTATCTCATTTTTTTAATAAGCAACCCCAGTTAACTTAATTTGTACTTTGTCTGTAGAGTCTTAAAAAAATCTGGAAGTCATGCTAAGCATCAGCAGAGATTGTGAACTTTGAGTTCACACATCATATTCCTCATGCTGATAGGCTGCTGAATACATTTGATGCCACTTTCTGGTTTTATCCTTTTTTATTATTATTATCATCAAAAGAACAGCCACTCAAAAGTTTTCACTGTAGATCAAATTTCTTTTTTTAGGAAACCAAATCTTTGACCAATGTATCCCTCTGTTCTTTCTAAACAGCATTATTAATATTTTGTCCATTATTCACAACCCACAGGACATCTCTCTTGCAGCCTCTGATATTAATTTGAAAAGACTTAACAGTTTTGAGGCCTGTTATAAAAAGACACAACAACTTTGATTTTCATTTTATGAATTCTTTGTTGATGCACATCAGCTAAAAAAAATCTATAGTATAAATTCAAACAAATCTCCACAGTCTTCTCAAATAACTTTTGTTTTAATTTTTATGTTCAAAAGCTAATCAGCTTCTTTTTTTTTCTTCAAAAATATTATTTTTTCCCAAATAGTTAATTAACTGGTAGATTTAGATAAACACTAAGAATGGGCTTGTAAGTTCCCCTTTTCCTTCACCATTTATTGAATTAAATACCACCTGCTTTAGTATTGTGTTTGGCATATTGCACACATAGCATAATTTAAGATGCTGATATTAACAAATAAAGTATTTAGGGCTGGCACATAGCAATAGCACTTCGACTTATATACCACTTCACAGTACTTTATAGTCATCTCTAAGTGGTTTAAAGAGTCAGCATATTGTCCCCAACAATCTGGGTCCTCATTTTACTGACCTCGGAAGAATGGAAGGCTGAGTCAACCTAGAGCCGTGATGGCGAACCTATGGCACACGTGCCACAGATGGCACGTGGAGCCATATCTGCGGGCACATGAGCTGTTGCCCTAGTTCAGCTCCAGTGTGCATGCGTGTGCCAGCCAGCTGATTTTCGGCTGGCCCTGTCCATGCCACCCCTCCCAGGAGTCTCCATGTGGCCCGTTTCGGATGCAAGGTAAGTACAGGGCTCACGGGGAGGCCATGGGAGGGCATTTTCGCCCTCCAGAGGGCCTCTGGGGGGGAGGCCATTTTTGCCCTCCCCAGGCTCCAAGAAAGCCTCTGTAGCCTGGGGAGCATGAAAAACGGGCCTACCGGGCCCACCGAAGTCAGGAAATGGGCCGTTTCCAGCCTCCGGAGTCTTCAGGGAGGCCTGCTAGGCCCAAAACAGGGCGCGGGGGGTTGTGCACATATGCAGGGGGAGTGCGGAGGGTTGCACATGCATGCATGGGGGATGGGGAAGCACAGGGGGCACTGAATTATGGGTGTGGGCACACACCTGTGCGCTTTCGGAACCTGAAGAAAAAAAGGTTCGCCATCACTGACCTAGAGCCTGGTGAGATTCAACTTGCAAGAGTAGCCTGCAGTACTGCATTCTAACCACTGCGCCACCATGGCTCCTACATATCTGTATAAACCATATTTGTTCAAACCAAAATAGACCAGACCTATTGCTTTTCTGTATCAGTGCTGATCTTTGGGTATAGCCCAGGGGTGAAATCCTCCCGGTTCGCTCTTACCTGTTGGTCGTCATACAGCCGAACAACCTGGTGACGTTTGCGGCACAGGGCTTCCCCCGCCCGCTTCCCCCGCCCACCTGAACGCCGGCATTTGCGTTCTTTTGCCCTCTGCGCAAGCAGAACGCTTTGTAGTTCTACTAGTGTAAGTTTGATGAGTTATAATAATCAGTTATAATAATCAATACAATAATTGATAATAATCAAGACCAAATCCTTAATGGGATTCACAGAATTAAATATGAGTGGTATTACTTAGCCTCTAGGTACATTCAGATGAAAGAAGCAATAGACAGAAAGAGCAGACTCTATCCTTCCTTGACTAGTGCATTCAATTGGTCAAACATCTAGGGCTGTATCAACAGGAAGATTTTTTTTTAAGAAAATGTACACTAATTAGTGTTCTATGTGAACATTTATATATTTTAATATAAGTAATTAGCTGAAAAGGACTACAGCAAACTGAATGAAAAGCTGCAAGAATCACTCAGAAGAAAGTAAACAAATTCTGTTAACCTTAAGGATGAAATTCTGATTTTGGCTTCTAGTAAAAATGGAGGAATGTGAAAGTGATATTTACAAAAGTCTTAGCCTGGTCAAATAGAATCCAATCCATCAAATGGCATGGTAGGGTGAATGCACAGACTCAGCAACAGCAATGCTGGGCCTATGGAGAAAAAAGGAAGCAAACTCTACAGATGGATATTTTGCAAATAGTGACTCATGAATAGTGAAAAGAAAGAAGTGCAGTGCTATTATTATTACTTTTTTTTCCCTATCATCCCAGAATATGACAAGGTCATTTTTGAAATGGTATGTATTAGTATTTCAGAAAAACGAAACTATTGATTAACAAAATGCATTTCAGGTTCTGAGTATTATTAACCTATCCTTTATGTATTTTTTTTAATAATTTCTTTGTTTCTCTGACAGCTACTGAATGAATGAGACTTGAATATGGCATTTGGCTTCAACTCTCATTATTGAAAGCCTACACGTTCCCCATATACATTGAGAAAAAAAAGTCACTTCTAGAATGGATACACACAAACCTACACAAACATATTGTAGTATAACATACATTTGTCTCTTTTTTAAAAATAAAAAATAAAAGCTGTGAATTGTGATTAAAAAAACAAATATTTGCAGTCCTGGGACTGAAGTTCATAAGAGTACATTTTGTATTCCATCTCTGAAATTCCCCGACTTTTAGAGTTCTAAGAAGATATCTTTTTCCACCGATAGATAGGCTCTAATAGGTTTTAAACCAAGAGGGGAAGGGGAAGAGATAATAAAAAGTACAGTGGGTACAAATCACAAAACTACAAAAACACACAAAACAAAAAGGAAGTGTAAGTTGCCATATGTTATTTTAGACCTCTGCCTTAAAAATGAAAATGAAAAATCAGTGGTTTTGCTTTTACAGGTTTGAAGTACAACACTTGGCATATTTTTGACAACGAGCAACCATGCATATAAAGTGCTGGGGGTCAAAGTGACCCCAGCAAATTGTCAGTTTTTAATTAATTAATTTATTTATTTATTTATTTTTGTTATTCTTATATGCCGCCCAACTCCCGAAGGACTCAGGGCGGCGTACAACATAAGAGATACAAGAATGAACAAAATTTCAACAATTTAAAAACGGTACAAAATTTAAAAAGGCAGTATAAAAGCAACAACAACATCCATCCATTCAACCACATACATACTTGGGGGGTAAGCTCAAATGGTTAAGCTGTCCCCCCCACCTGCAGGAAGAGTACTCATGCCCAACACTGGATTAATTCAATTTAGGAAATTTACCATGTGATCCATTTAAAGATATTTATTCATAACATGTTTGTTATCTCTACTTACAGAGGTGTGATTTTTAAATGGAACTTCCATATTGATATATCAAATCCTTCTATACCAGATAATCCATATAAATAGAAGAACACACTTTGCTTAATTATCAATCTCTCATAGAGCATATAGAAAGAAATGGTAAGAAGCAGAATGCACTTTGGTATGCAAAATAAAATGTCTCTACTTTTTAGTTAAAAAAACATTCTAAAATATAAAAGTAATTGATTTAGAAATTATTACCGGTAGCATGTAAATAGTTCATATATTAAAGTCATGTTGTTACTTACCTTCAGCCTCTTCTCCAAGAATTGAGACTTTTTTTTACTGTTAGCAGCCACTAAAAGTAACACTGTCAATGTCTTTCTGGGAAATGTCATTTTTGAGAATGTTCCCAGACATTATGTGATTCCAGGGAGAGAAATAATAACCTGTACAATTGTATGACTTCCTTCCTTCCTTCCTTCCTTCCTTCCTTCCTTCCTTCCTTCCTTCCTTCCTTCCTTCCTTCCTTCCTTCCCTCCCTCCCTCCCTCCCTCCCTTCCTTCCCCAAGTATGGCTTTACATTGTTCAGTAGAATAAAAAATAATATCCTACTTTTAAACTAGGGCAAGCATAATTATACACATTAAACCATCTGCACATAATTCGAGAATTGTGTCTATGTATTTTTTACACCCAAATTGTATTACTTTTCTTCTTGTTTACCATAACAAGTACATTTTCTGTCCCCACTGAAGCTTAGATTTGCATAGAAGCTATAAAAATTCCTTTTGTTCCTTTTGTTCAGTGTCCATAAGATTTTAATTGCATAGTAAGTCTACTGTTGTAGTAAATACATATAAAGAACAGGAAGATACTACACGTTCTTTTATGCACAATTCTTCTTATTTCACTATTGTTTGAATTAATATATGTCTTTCTTTAATGTCCTGTTCTAATAAAATGTTAGTTTCATAGCTCTTTTTTTCCCTCCATTTTCATGAGATAGTTTTTAAGTGTCCATCTAATGGCAATTTATACAATGTCTCTCGTCACATAGTTGATGTAATAATACTTCTTATGGGCTGATGCATTGCTGTAACACACTATGGTACCTTATACATTATTTAATTTCATTATATTTTAATGATTATTCTAGTGAAAAGAAGGACCAGGATGGCATGATAGCAGTATTCCAATATATGAGGGGCTGCCAATTAAACAAGAA
The DNA here is from genome assembly GCA_023053685.1 of Diadophis punctatus similis. Lineage (NCBI taxonomy): Eukaryota > Metazoa > Chordata > Lepidosauria > Squamata > Dipsadidae > Diadophis > Diadophis punctatus. The sequence goes on from JALIGW010000013.1 coordinate 2,256,590, forward strand.
GAGAAGCAACCTAGAACTAGGGAGAAATTTCCTGACAGTGAGAACAATTAACCAGTGGAATGGCTTCCCTTCAGAAGTTTGTCATTTGTCCAGAATGGAATAGGGTTTCCTGCTTGTAGAGCCGAGGTGGCGCAGTGGTTAGAGTGCAGCACTGCAGGCTACTTCAGCTGACTGCTAGCTGCAGTTCAGCTGTTCAAATCTCAGCGGCTCAAGGTTGGCTCAGCCTTCCATCCTTCTGAGATCAGTAAAATGAGCACCGAGATTGTTGGGGGCAATATGCTGACTCTGTAAACCGCTTAGAGAGGGCTGTAAAGCACTATGAAGCGGTATATAAGTCTAAGTGCTATTGCTATTGTATATGTGTTAGACCAGGAGTGGGTTCCTCCCAGTTCGGACCAGATCGCCCGAACCGTTAGCGACCCGCTGGTAATGTAATTTTTGCATCATGGATCCGGTTCTGTCTGTGCCGGTCCATGCTCGCTGCCATCTTTTTTTCTGAATTTTCGGCTGATTTTTCTGTGTTTGGATGGCTTCACAGCATTCTGTGCTTTGAAAAAAGCCCTCCCGCCCGCCCCCGGGTTAATACTGACCTTTATTTCTTCTCCCGAAGCACAGCTGATGAGCTCCTCAGCTGTGTTTCGGGCTGAATCCACCTTCTGAGCATGCGCGGAACTAAAATCACGCAAACGGAGCAAGCACGCTCGCGCGAAACGTGACGCCGCGAACCGGTGGCAAAAGTAAGTGAAACCCACCCCTGGGTTAGACCAGAAGTCCCCCAAGGTCCTTTCCAGCTCTGCTATACTGTTATTTTGATTAAGGATTTTTCAATGCAGATTTAACATCAACCAGTTTAAAAGAAAATATTTCAAACCATGCTCAGAGAGATTCATTTAAAAAAAAATTGACCTTTAAAGCAAAGTATCCTACTGTGATTAGATATAACCCATTCCCACTTGGAGTAAATCTGCTCCTTATGGTATTTGCTCTGTGGAATATTGCATCCAGTTTTGGCCACTATGGTATAAAAAAAGGTGTTGAGACTCTAGAAAGAGTGCAGAACAGAGCAACAATGATGATTAGGGGACTGGAGGCTAAAATGTGAAGAATGATTGCAGAAATTTGCTGTGTCTAGTTTAATGAGAAGAATGACTAGGGTTGACATACTAGCAGTGTTCCAATATTTGAGGGGCTGACACAAAGAAGAGGAGATCAACCTATTTTCCAAAGCACCTGAAGAAGCAATGGATGGAAACTAATCAAGGAGAGAAGCAACTAAGGAGAAATTTTCTGACAGTTAGAGATTGGACAACCTATTATGGTAAATTGCATCCATCTTGTATAAAATGAGGCCTGCTTATTTATATGGAGGACATTTGATTGAATTTCAATTTGATGTGTGGCACTGTGCAGGACCCATATGCATATTATGTACTCAACTTTCCAATCTGGTATATGAATAAAAGCATATTTCCTTCTACTCAGGATTACTGGGCTTGCCTATACCAGTGATTATTCAAGATCATATTGTGTGTCAGAAAGGATGAACCAGCTTTGTGGCCATATAATGTTGTGGCAGAAGTAAATCTGCAACACTATCGGTTCAGAATGCTGACTGCCTAGAAGATAAATTTATTGCTTTTAAAAATTCTTTGCTATGGGGAAGTAAATTTCATGTATTATAATGTAATGTCTCTTGAAGTTCTTTGTATGTTTTGTTTTCTTCCCAGGCAAATGCAGAAGTATGCATTATAGATAATGTTGCTATGTTGTTCAGTTTTCAAATTGCCAAGTTGCCTTGTTGCTGCTGCTGCTGCTATTGTTGTTGTAACCTTGCACACAATTTACTGAATAAAAAAATGTGCCTTATGAATGAATAAACAGTCAGAGAAGTTGTATTTTTTGCTATTTATATTATTTTGTTGAAGGGAGTTATTGTAGTTTTCCTTCCTCCCCCCTCCCCCCTATTTATTTATTTATTTATTTATTTATTTATTTATTTATTTATTTATTTATTTATTTATTTATTTCTCTGTTCTGCAACTTTTGTGCAGGGACACTGAAAGCTCAGTTAACATTTGATTTCTTTGCTAGGGATATGAGTAAAAGTATATACTCTCTCTCTGTGTGTGTGTGTGTATACACACAAACTAGTAAACTTTCAGCATGTATTATAATTTATCTATTTTATGGTTCTAAGATAAAAGTGAGGGGAGAGGGAAGGAGGAATAGAGGAAATTCAGCTGTCTTAGTTCAGGCTGGAATTATTACCTATCACAAATATTTGTAATCCAGAAGAAGAAAATAAAATTGGAATGTTTGGATGAAAGGTCTGATCTTATAACAACCTTGAATTAACAATTAAGCTAAGCAAGCATATTCTTAGGGCACCATGGAAAGGGAGCCATCATATAGTGTTTTTCCCCCCTATCATGTCAATATCTCTTTCAATGCCACCTGAAATTTTAATTTTCAGCACTTCTTGAGTCTTAAAGACTTGCCAGTTAAGCAACAGAAGGGTGGCACCTTTGTTATGTGCTTAGGGCACTAGTTGGCCTTAATCAAATCCTGGTTTAGAACAGTATTCTGTTCTGTGCATACTCCTATCTTGTGCATGTTTCAGTTAGGGGATACCAATAAATGAGAATATGCTGAGGGTTGAACTTTCTGGTCTTTGGTGGTCTCTGATTTTGGTTGTTTTCTTGCCCAATTACTCAACTAGGGAACATCAACAGTGCTAGAAGGGAATGGGGTTTGCACTCTGTTATTGTTGGTTGTTGGCTGTTGTTGATTGTTTGTCTGAGTTGGTCCTTCCTTGTTAGGGATATTGTTTACTGCTTGAGCAAGGGTAATGAAACTTCTGCAAGAAAACAACCAAGGTTGGAGACCCACAAGGACCTCACAGTCAGGAGATAGTAGTAACACAATTTGGTGTAAGAGTTAAGTAGCTATATGCCATTTGGAATGTTTCTAAATTGAGACTTCTGAATTTTATTTTGGACGTACCTATTTCTTCCAGGCAAATATGATTGAATATCATGTTAGATCCATATGATCTCTCATCCTCCTTTTTTATTATCTTGAACGAAAACAGAAAAAGAAATGCATATCAATTTCCTTTCAGTGAGTTGATAGTTAGAAACAATAGCTATCAGTTCATGTAATAGGAAAATTAAAAAATCATTTATTTATTTTTACAAAATGTTAACCTAAATGTCTTTAAAGTATTTTTGCCAACAATATGAATAATTGTATTTTATTTTAAAGCTAAATTCTTCTTTTATCTTAAACCACTGTATCTGCATTCATTTAATCATCATTTATCAAATTTACCCTGCCCAAGATTGTTTGGTTTGGTTCATGATCATATATTTATTTAAATAAACTAAATGGAATAATATTTAATAAATGACATATGAAAGTAAGCATACTCCTGTCTGCAGTAAAAGAGGAAGCTGTGTTGTAATTAAATAGCTGTTTTGGAATTTTACCAGATTGACGTTTCTTTTCTTTTCTTTTTAATACATAAGCTTTTGTAGGAGAAATATATCTGAATTCTTTACTAATAGGGATCAGACACACTATTTCACTGAAATACAAGGGATTTTGTTACTGTATCAGAGAGAGATGAAGCAAATGTCTGAAAAGAGGCAAGGGAGTAATAACCTTATCTAGTTATTCAAATTAGATTACACATATGATTGCATACAGCTGAATAATTATTAGTTTTCTATCTTAATGAGATAAGGAAAATAAGGTCATTGGTGGTACTACAAAGTAATGGTTGCTTGGCTTAGACAAAGGATATGGAAAGAAAGAAAGAAAGAAAGAAAGAAAGAAAGAAAGAAAGAAAGAAAGAAAGAAAGAAAGAAAGAAAGAAAGAAAGAAAGAAAGAAAGAAAGAAAGAAAGAAAGAAAGAAAGAAAGATGCTATTAATGTATTACTTTTGAAAGATATGATCTCCCAAAGACCTGATTTATTAGTGCTATTCCTATTTCCACATTCCATAATCAACATTCTTGTGTCTTTCTTTTTCTGGCTGTCTTAACGATATACAGCATTTCCCTGGGAAACTAGATTGTGGGAGGGAGTAGCAATAGCAATAGCATTTCGACTTATATTCCGTATCACAGTACTTTACAGCCCTCTCTAAGTAGTTTACAGAGTCATCATATTGCCCCTAACAATATGGGTCCTCATTTACTCACCTCAGAAGGGTGTAAGGCTGAGTCAACCTTGAGCCTGGTGAGATTTGAACTGCCAAATTGCAAGCAGCCGGCAGAAGTAGCCTGCAGTACTGCACTCTAACCACTGCACCACTGTGGTTCTTTAACTTTGTTATCTTGACTAACACCATATTTCCTACTCCATTTTGAGATGGGGAGTCTTCAAAACCCAGCATTTTTGTACCACTAGTATAGGGTGCATGTTTTCTTACATTCGAAAATGTTAAATTTTACATTTATTTTTTATGTTGCTGACGGTAAAATAATTATGCCAATTAATTTCTACTGCTATTTTAGCACCACTTTTCTCACAGATCTTTGCCCATGAAGTATCAGGGGAGGTAGGAATTATTGACTATGAAGATGATGTAAGAACATGCAGCTGATGGCAGTTGGCACTATTTTGATATAACTAAGCCAAATCAAAATTGGTTGTCACTTTGAATGAATATGTAACTATGGAGTGAGCAACTGTGGTCTTTCAGATTCTGTTGAATTAGAGAACCAAGGATTTTCGACCATCTGCTTGGGACTAATGAGAAAGATTCTCTCCCTTGAGATATTCAAGATTTAACTATGTGAGCATTTCAGAATGCTAATTCAGAATGAAAGGTTTGTCTCTGTTTACATCCTTTTCAGATCAATCAATTTAAAGGGAGGGTAAATAAATGTTCCTCTTACAAAGTCTATTATCTATCTATCCAGGGGCGGGTTGCTCTCTTACCTCGCTACCGGAGCCCTGTGCGTGCATCGCAATGTTTGGTGCGAACGCGTGCTCACTGCATGCAGGCGCCCCTTGTGCACGCCCCTTGCGCAATTTTGCTTCAGCGCACGCGCGGAACCAAGATCTCACCAAAATCTCATGAGGGGACGCACGCGCGCAATTTCGGTTAGATTTTGCTTCTGCGCATGCGCAGAAGCAAAATCTCGCCAAAATCATGCATGCACGCGCGTCCCCTCACGAGATTTCAGCAAGATTTTGCTTCTGTGCATGTGCAGAAGCAAAATCGCCCAAAAATACAGCACTGGAGCGAGCGCGTGCAAACAGCGCCATCTGCTGACCGCTACCGGTACTGTAGAGTGGGCCACACACCTATCTATCTATCTATCTATCTATCTATCTATCTATCTATCTATCTATCTATCTATCTATCTATCTATCTATCTATCATCAATCAATCAGTCTATCAATCTAGTTTCCCAAACATTTGAAGACTATGACCTGTGATTAGAGTGAGCTCATACTTGCTTTATCATCATATTTGCTTTATCCACAAACCTCTATACCAGGGCGGTCAAACTTGTGGCCCGCAGGCCGGATATGTCACACGCTGGCCACGCCCATGCCTGGTTTATCAAAGGGGGAAAAGTCCTGATACATCACGTGACAACGCCGTGACAACGCGAGTTTGACATCCCTGCTTTATACAGTAGACAATGAGAAAATATGGAAATGTGTAAGCATTGAAGTAATTTGTTTATTTTATATGATGTAGTAGAATAAAGCATTAACTGCTGTTTTTATTTTCGGTACTCAAGCTACTCCAACTTTTTTTTACTACCGGTTCTGTGGGCGTGGCTCGCTGGGCTTGGTGGGCGTAGCAGGGGAAGGATACTGTAAAATCTCCATTCGCACCCCACTCCAGTGGAAGGATACTGCAAAATCCCCATTCCCTCCCCACTCCTGGGGGGAAGGATATTGCAAAATCTCCATTCCCACCCCACTCTGGGGCCACCCAGAGGTGGTATTTGCCGGTTCTCCGAACTACTCAAAATTTTCCCTACTGGTTCTCCAGAACCTGTCAGAAACCATTGAATTTCACCACTGTACTCTTCCTTGCTGGGAGATCCTTGTAAAGTCCAGCAATCAGAATGTGTGGACCATTTAGTTGTGACAAAGTCAGATTGCCTGGGGTGCACCAGGGCTGTCTTAACGCATGGGCCTGATGGGCACTTGCCCGTGGGCCTCACGAGCATAGGGGCCCCATACTAATCTATGTATGTTAATCCTTCAATGCACCTTGTATCATATAAATACAGCAACTGTATGGCTTACTGAGTATTATTGTGTTTTTCAAGCATCGTGTATTGTTCAAATGTTTTCATTTTGATTAGTTGTTGCTGCACAGCATGTTTTTAATGTTTCAACACCGATTTTGTTGGAAGTGCCAATAAAATAAATACATGTTTAATTTTATCGACCATTTACATTTTTATTCCTGTGAGTAGTTGTCGTAGAGGCCCTAGTACATTGCTTTGCCCGGGGCCCATAATGCTGTTAAGACAGCCCTGGGGTGTACCACAAGGAGGCTGGTCTACATTGTACCTTACCATTGAATTACTGGACTGTATCTTGTTTCTTAGGTTAAGCAACTATTACTATTGACTGATTATTCAGATTGCCCTCTCTAGTTGCTTCCTGTATAGTTCTGAAATAAGTATCATGCAGGTGAGTCAATAGAACAACATATGTTTTTACAGTTCAACAATTGTTCTTTGGCCATAATAAGGGTACGATTTTTCAGATCTTTGTGTTCAGCAGAAGTCAAAAAAAGCAATCATAATCTCTTGCTTTAGAGATTATTCTACATTTAACTCATCGCAGACAACAATGCACCTGTTTCAGCAGCTTTTTCACATTTTAATTTCCCATATATAATATGCAGTGCCAATGACATTCATAGAACAGTTAAACAGATGTTAGAGGGAATGCAATACTTTTTTTTCCTATTGAAAAATCATAACAGGAGGTGAAGGGGCCAATGACCAAAAGCATATTTAGCAGGAAAAATAAAGTCTGCAGCAAATGAAAAGACTTGTGTTGCAGTCTGGATATTTATAGCCCTTTCTTCTGTGATGAAATGGCTCACATTCTTGAATATTGGCTGCTAAACAAAGGATTCTCATCCTCCCCTTCATTCTTGCTATTGTATTAGACGCAGTGTTTCCCAACCTTGGCAACTTGAAGATATCTGGACTTCAACTCCCAGAATTCCCCAGCCAGCGAATGGGGAATGAGGCAGTGCAAACATGTGCATTGTACATACAGAGCTCTGTGATACATTACTTGATAATTTTTTCCAACTTGAAATGGAACCTCTGATATGCAATGTTGTCTATGGTTTTTTTTTAACTAGTTTTGCATCCCTCTATTGTTAGCATGACTCAATCCTTATTTTGTCATTTGTTTCTACTAGAATCTCATGACTGAAGTTTAACCAAACGCTTTGCTGAAGTTAAGTCTACCAGCACTCTCTTAATCAAAGAAAATAATCATTCTATCAAACAGAAGTTTGCTTTTTTATTGTTTGTTCTTAATAAACACCTGTTCCCACCAAACAATACATTATTTTCTAAATATTGATAAAGTGACTATTTAATTATCTGCTTCAGTATTTTGCTCAGAGTAATCTTAATAAACAAGGGCAAAACATCATTTTAAGATCCAATATAAACATTTGGACTCATTCTGGTGTCCTCATAGATATGAAATGCTATAGGGTTTCCTGCCTAAGCAGGGGGTTGGACTAGAAGACCTCCAAGGTCCCTTCCAATTCTGTTATTCTATTATATCTATAAAATTCATGTAAGTAGTAAAGTCTTCAAGTGAAGTGTGTCTCCTTGGGGATTAACATATCAATGCAGTTTTCTTGGCAATGCAGTTACAGGCACAGTTTGCCACTGTGTTTACTATGTTGCTTGTTGGATATCCCAAACTAGCCTTCTAACCTAAATTTGGTCATGCTTTTGAGCATAGACAAGGTGGCTTGCAAAAAAACCCACATGATTCTAGGGAGGTAGGATGAGATGGCCTACACCTAAATCTTCTCTTTGTTAAAGAGAGAGAGAAAGAGAGAGCACCTGATGAAAATGGTTGGGAGAGACTGAATTAACAAACAGAATAAATTGAATTGTGCATATAAATGTGAAGAACTTACCGGTATATGAACTATAAATGTGAAGCAGTTCTGATTCATAAATCTATCCCCTCTTGCATCCAGTTCTGCCTGTAATAATTGTCTGGAAAGTTTTCTGTGGTGCTCAAATTATAAATAACTAGCTGATATCCCTGCTTCGCTACAAAACTATGTGATGTGGCTTGATAAATTGACACTTAAAGCTTGAAAATTAATGAGTAGTTTAAAAAGGGACTGTATTATTTCGTTAGAGATGGTAAGCTAAGTTTCTGTTACAGATGAAGACAATATTTGCATAGCATAGACTTTCAATTCGTCCTTCAGATGAATTGCTCAGGACCTCCCTGTAAACAACATTCCTGGTTTTGCTGCCTGGCTGGAAGATGACCAGGCTGTCAGGTGAACTGACTCTGGAGCATGCCACATAGAACTGGCCATGGGAGAAACAGGCAGCTTCCCTTACTTGTGTTTTCCTAATCGCATCTGTAAATCTTTTCCTGCGTTTTTTGCCTCTTTTCCCTTTAACTGGTGCTACAGTAGAAGGAACAGATTCGTCTGAACTGAGGAGGAAAATAAGGGGGGGGAGGTTAGATATATAAACACATATACATACATACATACATACATACATACATACATACATACATACATACATACATACATACGTACCAGGGATGGGTTCCTGCCGGTACGCTCTTACCTGTTGGTCGCCGCAGAACCGACGAAGCCGGTGGCGTTTGCGGCGCAGGGTTTCCCCCACCCGCTTTCCCCCGCCCGTCTGGATGCCGCCATTTGCGTTCTTTTGCCCTCTGCTTCTTCGGTTCTGCGGTGACCAACAGGTAAGAGCGTACCGGCAGGAACCCACCCCTGATACATACATACATACATACATACATACATACATATATACATGTCAGACTTTGGTCAGCTATTGATTACATCATCAATTGTAATATATTAACATGCCTTGTTTATTTTTTCCATTCTGTTCAGTTTTGATTTATTTTAATGTTTAATTTTTGTAGCCATCTATGACCATAATAAAGATTGAATTGATATTTGATTTGATTTGAACTGAATTGAATTGAATACATACATACTGTGTTTCCCTGAAAATATGACCTACTCAGAAAGTAAGTCCTAGCTTGATTTTTATATGTGCACCCAATATAAGCCCTACCCCAAAATAAGCCCTAAGTAAGCCAACTCCAGGATGCACGGATAAAAATTAATATTGGGTGTGTGGAGCTGCCTTACTACTTACCTTCTGACAGTTTCAGCCAGGCCTCGCACACCTTGGCCCGTTTCTTCTGCCAGCAAGGCTTTCCTGAAGGCCTCTGTAGCTGATAACTAATGGATCGATCCGGAGCTCTGTTATCAGCTACACTACAGAGGCCTTTCCTAAAGGCCTTTCCTTAAGGCCTCTCTAGCTGATAACAGAGCTCCGGATCAATCCGGAGCTCTGTTATCAGCTGCAGAAGCCTTCAAGAAAGCCTTGCCGGCCTTGCTGGACAAAGAAGATCCTGAAGGCCTCTGATAGCAAAAAAAGAGGCTGGGGGCAACGCATGCAAGTGAGGTGAGTCAGTGGACAACATCCTCCTGGAAAATAAGACCTGGTGCCTTTTTTGGTGGCAAAAAATATATCACAGGGTCTTATTTTTGGGAAAACACGGTACATACATACATACATACATACATATAGATCATTGCAGTTTTTTTTTCCCTCCAAAACTTTTTTTGTGAAAGAAATGGAGAACTAAGGAGGAAGACAGGAAAAAAAAATTCAAACTCTTCAGTGAGAGCAGTTTAGCAAAAAATAAAACATATTTGTTCCACTGCTGCAAAATAATAATGGAGTTATATCCATTAGCAGCTTGCAGGTCCTCTCCGTCTTCTGCACAGATATAAAATACCTCTAGAGCAGTGTTTCTCAACCTTGGCAGTTTGAAGATGTGTGGACTTCAACTCCCAGAATTCCCCAGCCAGCGTTGCTGGCTGTGGAATTCTGGGAGTTGAAGTCCACACATCTTCAAACTGCCAAGGTTGAGAAACACTGCTCTAGAGTGTCATGACAAAGGAGCCAGATTCAGATATCCCACAGTAGAAACAACTCATCACAGAGCTCTTGTGATGAATGCTATTGTCAGCTTCCTCTGACAGCCACCGATACTGAGTGGATTGGGGAGGAGGGGGGAGAACTATGCATGTGTGTGCGCACCTTGACTGCTGCTCAAGCAAGAACAAAGATAGGAATCTTCAGTCTGTGTCTATATCAAAGCTGCAATATGGTACAATTGTATCCATAAAAGTCTTCTTTCATTCATACCTTGAAGTTGTATTAGAGAGCATTCTGAGGCAGATGGCATTAGCGAAAGGGCCTCTCAGGGCTTGTTTAAGATTTTGTGAGAAAAAGCAGCCACCAGTTGGTCTAGCACAGAGGTCCCCAACGCCTGGGTTGCAGCCCACCACTAGGCCATGGCTTGTTCAGAACCAGGTCCTGCGAGTGAAAGGCCAGCGTGCATTTGCATGCACACAGCCTGACTTGTGAGAGCAGCTGCATGCAAAAGGGTGCACAGCTTAACTTGTGCAAGTTGAGCTGCGTGTCCATGTGTATGTATGCTGGCCCACTGTTCATGCGGGCCGGTTCCCCTCTCCTGCCAAGCCACCAAGGTGCAAAGATTGGGGACCGCTGGTCTAGCTCATATTACAGATAGGATGTCACTTATATTGACAAGAAGAAGTATGTACATTTCCACCCCACCCCACCTTAAAAACGATTGCCCCTTTTTCTGAAAAGCTTCTTTCCTCCTGAAAATTCTTAGTACATTTCTTGGACCAATAAGTCCATTTTGGAAGTAAGTGTGTGTGTGTGTGTTTCCTTTCCCTTTCTTCCTTGTTCAATTCATCCTATTTTCTTCTTACCAATGTCTAAGCTTTGCATTATATTCATTCATTTTTGTACTAAAAAGAATGCTCTATTTTGTATACAGATAGAGCAAGGCTGATGTTAAACATGCAAAAAAAAAAAAAGACACATATTCTGAAACAGGAGAAAACAGTAATTTAGAGACCCCTGGAGGTAACTTTTTCGGTTAGCTTAAAAAGTCATACAGGCCTGAAAAATAGCTAGATAAAGAAATGGTGCTTAAAAATAGTTGAGGGGAAAACTTGATTAGGATACAAAAATATTGATAACTAGCTAAATACCCGTGCTTCACTATGGAATTATGTGATCGGGCTTGATAAATGGACACTTACAACTTGAAAATTAATGAGTAGTTTAAAAAGTGACTGTATTATTTCATTAGTGACCTTAAACTAAGTTTCTGTTACAGATGAAGACATTATTGTAAGTGTAACAACAATTAAATAGATGGGCTTAAGGCCTTTAATCCCAGCAGCAACCGTGGCTGTTTTGTCTATGTAGCCAGGCTAATACATTGCATAGCATAGACTTTCAATTCGTCCCTCAGATGAATTGCTCAGCACCTCCCTGTAAACAACATTCCTGGTTTTGCTGTCTGGCTGGAGGATGACCAGGCTGTCAGGTGAACTGACTCTGGAGCATGCCACATAGAACTGGCCATGGGAGAAACAGTCACTCGTGAGATGCACACCAGCCACTTTCAAAGTCTGTCCCTGTGCCTTATTGATGGTGATGGCGTAGCAAACCTTAACGGGAAATTGTAGACGTTTGAACTCAAAGTGGTAGTCTGATGGGATCAGAGGAATTCAGGGTATAAAAATGGTTTCTCCCTGATTGACGCCTGTGAAAATTATGGCTTCGATTATGTGTTTGTACAGAGTCTTCACCTGAAGCCTGGTGCCATTGCACAGTTTCGGAGGGCTTAGATTTCGTAACAGCATGATTGGAGCGCCAACCTTGAGGTAGAGGACGTGAGATGGTAATCCTGGTGGGTTGAGAGTGTGCAAGAACTCCACAGGGTAATGTACATCATCCCCGATCTCTATTACTGAGTCCACAGATTCATACTTCATATGCTCAGTGGACAACTTTTCCAGCAGAAAGTTGTTGATGCTGTGGGCTGAGTCATTTGTTGGAGTGAGAATAGCTCTTTCCCTCAGCCATGGACCGCAATCCACTCCAGCCTGATAAATGTTGGGGAATATTCTGTCAGTCAAGCTGATCAGATCTGTCACAACATCACAAAGGTTACTCAGAATAGTTATTCTTCCCTCCTCTTCCAAAAGGTTGCCATCACCAATGTCAAGTAATAATTTAGAAAACTGTTCTGACCTCAAATCACATTGAAAGTGGACAGGCATGTTAACTGTCAAGGTCAGGACTTTGACTTTAGGCCATGAGATGGATGACTTGAGACAGGCCTTGACTTCATCTGCACGTGTCCCTCGTGGCACAACAGGCAAAGTCTGTCCTAACTCACTAGCCAAAAGCATCATAACTCCACCCATTGGTTGATTGTTGTCACTGTCAGAAAACTTCTCCTTATTTCCAGGTTGAATCTCTCCTTGTTCAGTTTCCGTCCATTATTCCTTGTCTGGCCTTCAGGTGCTTTGGAAAATAGCTTGAGCCCATCCTCTCTGTGGCAGCCTCTCAAATATTGGAAGACTGCTATTATGTCTCCCCTGGTCCTTCCCTTCACTAGACTAGCCATGCCCAGTTCCTGCAACTGTTCATTGAATGTTTTAGCCTCCAGTCCCCTACTCATCTTGGTTGCTCTTCTCTGCACTCTTTCTAGAGTCTCAACATCTTTTCTATAGTGTGGTGACCAAAACACTATATGCAGTATTCTGGGTATGATCTTACTAAGGCTTTATAGAATGGTATTAGTACCTCACTTGATCTTGATTGTATCCCTCTGTTAATGCAATTTAGGAATGCATTGGCTTTTTTGACTGCCACTGCACACTGTTGGCTCATATTTAATTGGTTGTCCGCTAAGACTCCAAGATCCCTCTCACAGTTACTTCTATTAAGCCTGGTTTCACCCAGTCTATACAGTATCAGTGGTGGGTTCCTACCAGTGCGGTCCACTCTATAGCACCGGTAGCGGCCCACTGGTGACGTCACAGTACCGGTGTGGTCGGTTGCCGGTGCCTGGGTGCCGCCATTTTTTTTTAAAAAAAAATTCTTCTGCGCATGCCCAGAAACCGAGCTTCCGGCACTGTGCATGCGCTGCCTTCCTACTCCACAATGAGTCCAAGCAGGGGAGGATGGCTGAGGGAGCGCGTGAGATGCTGAGAGAACAGGCGGCAGGAACTATCTCAGTTCCCCTCCCTTCAGCAATCCGAGAAGCCACGAACGCGTGCTGTTGATCCCAGGCATTTTCGCACGTTCGAGACTTCTCGAGTTGCTGAGGGGAGGGGGAATGGGCGGCAGGAGCCTAGGATCATTGAATGGGGAGAAGCATTCAGGCCAGACGGAGCCTCCTAGAAGAACCGCTGCCACGGTCTTGCTGCTCCCGCTGTGGGGGGCTGCGTTGCAGGTGGGCAATGCCCTCCTGCTTCTCCAGCTGCTGCCAAGCTCCCGAGGTCCATGCCCACCCGGTCACATGGTTGGCAAGCCACACCCACAAAATAAGCCACGCCCACAGAGTGGCAGTAAAAAAAATTAGGAACCCGCCCCTGTACAGTATGTGTACTTTTGGTTTATGAAAAGAAGGATTTCTGTGATTAGGAGATTTTTTTTTAATCCCAACTCATCATTCTGGGTAAGAAAAGAAATAAGCTTCAAAACCATAGGATCATTCTCCATATGTGCATCACTACAACATTGGATATGTGTGTATATGATTACATATAGGAAATTACAGAGTACAGCTTGTTTGCATAAAGAGAAAAGTGGACTTGCCTTGTAATTCTTAGAACAGCAATTTACAGGTGTAAGTGTAGGTGTAGGATTGGGGTTACAACTAGTAAACAGAACAAAGTAACATTTCTCTCATGAGCATCCCTCCCACTCAGCTCTGACATACCTAAACCCAACAAATAAGCAGTAACACTTACAATGCTAGTATTCAGATCTGATTTACAGAGAATGCAATATTTTTTTGCCTAAAGCCAAGAGCATCTTTTCTTTACATTTTATTATCCTTCATACCGAACATATCCTGAGTTTAACTGAAAGGAAAATAACTGAAAATTTAAAATGATTCTTCATTTCCATCTCCAAGAGAACAAACAATATACACAACAACTATCTTAGTAACACCCAACTTCTTCAGCAAATCAAGGGATTCAGTTCAAATCAGTTTAGGGGTTCAATTCAATTTAGCTTATTGCCATCAACGCTCTTCTACAAGCGAAGTGCTCTATGCATGAATGAAAATGAAAATGGGTGTGAGTGTGTACTGTGTGTATTCCATCTAATATTCTAAGCTTAAGACAATTTTAAAACAACTTAATTGCACCCTATATTAATTGAACACTAAAATTACATTAAATGTAATAACATTTAAAATTACAGCAAAGTAATAATATCTAACATTTAAATCAATGCCTCTGTGAAAGGAGCAACAAAGAAGAACATTATTATTGTTGTTGTTGTTGTTGTTGTTGTTATTATTATTATTATTATTATTATTATTATTATTATTATTATTATTATTATTATTATTATTATTATTATTATTATTATTATTATTATTATTATTATTATTATTATTGAGATTTATATACCACCTCACAGTGCAAGCACTCTCTAAGCGGTTTACACCAGTAAGCAATGTATATTTATATTGCCCCCATCAATCTCGGTCCTCATTTTACCTACCTTGGAAGGATGGAAGGCTGAGTCAACCTTGAGCCGGTGAGATTTGAACCACTGACCTGCCGATCACAGTCAGCTAAAGTGGCCTGCAGTATTGCAGTACAGAAACATATTCTATAGTTTCTACCTCGCCAAGATCACAGGAACAGAGCCTTTCAGCCAATGGCACTTTTTAACTCTTAACCACAGATGTACTATTTTTGGCTGTGCTATTACAGACATAAGGTCATAATGACCTCTTTAGCTGCTGGCCATAGTCCAGGTAATTGCACTATGATATTGTGACTAGTGGTTCTGGATCTATTGCTTCCAAAAGGTGCAGAAGACCATTTGAATTTGTTCTTGCCATATAAATTATTGCATGATGTAAATTATATCTGGTCATCAATTTCATCGGGGGCTTCATCATCGCTGATGTCAAAATCGGCGGCGGCGGCGAGTTCCTCATCGTCCATTACAAAATTTTCATCACAATCCGATTCCACTTCAACTCAGATCACTCTCTGCTTCTTCATACCATGTTAGAACAATTTCTTCAAAGTTTGGATCACCAAATTGCACTCTTTTTGGTGGAAAACTTGGCCCCGACATTATTAAAAATATATACGTTAACAAAGATCTGTGGTCAAAATGACCACAACTCAAATTCAAACAGTGCTGCAAAAAGCACCAAGTAACTCACGCAAGCGCGATGCTGCATAGACTCTTATTGGCGGGAAAACAAAAGCTATTCGCAACCGGAACGGTCCATTTCTAACAATAGGGGTGTTCCGAACTTTTTGGAAAACTCTTGCGGTCAATATGACCACAGGTCTGTGGTTATGTGTTAAATATTTGCCATCCAATACTGCAGAGGAGAAAGCATGGCATCGGGCAAGAAAGAAAGCTTTCCAGTGACTGGTTGTTTCTAGTGGTGTAAGGTAGCTTAATTAGGAGTTGCTAACTCTAGTGAAATTCAAAGTGAATTCAAAGCCGGTGATCTGTTGCTCCTCTTCTCAATTCAATTTTGTATGCATTTGTTCTTAAGGCATGTTCTTGTGCAGCCAGAATTAGTTCCTCGGACTCTTTCTTCAACTTTCCTGCTCTTAGCCATTGCTAGGTCCTGTTATTATCTATTTTTCCTGCTATATTTTTTTAATGTACTGTTTTGTCTTTCCATGTCTTCATGTCTGTTTTTTATTTGGTCTTTCTTGTAAGCCAGTTTGGTCTCTCCAGTAGTCAGTGAGCCTTCCTAGTTTACTAGCTTCAGTTCTTCTTCTTCTTCTTCTTCTTCTTCTTCTTCTTCTTCTTCTTCTTCTTCTTCTTCTTCTTCTTCTTCTTCTTCTTCTTCTTCTGCTTCTGCTTCTGCTTCTGCTTCTGCTTCTTCTCCTTCTTCTGCTCCTCCTCCTCCTCCTCCTTCTAATTCTCCTTCTCCTCATCTTCCTCCTCCTCCATCATCATCATCATCATCATCATCATCATCATCATCATCATCATCATCATCATCATCATAATCATCATCATCATCATGGTTTGTCACACAGTCAGCCAGATGTTCAAACTGGCTTTAGCTTATTGTTATTTTCTTTTCATTGTACAAATAAGACAAAGCAAAAGCAAATGGCAAAAATAAAAATGCAAGGATGTTGTCAAAGTAAGTGTTAAAGCTGTGGACAGAACGTGGAAAAACAAACTTACTATTGCTGTTGTTTAATAGAAGGAATGTGTTCACCTGTAGCTAAATTGCACATGATAGTCAGACACGTTTCCATCTTATACATTTATTTCTCTTTGCAAAAGATATCTGTAGAACATTCAGTGTAGATTGGAAGAAACCTATAGGGGAACAAATTTCTTCACTTTATCTTGTGTATCAGTCTTTATAGTACACCACAAACATTGATTTTTGTTCTTTAGTAAAGTAGTCAAGCATTTTTGAAAAGGAAATTAATCACTGGGAACAAACTCTATTGTAGCATTGTCATCTTATAATCATTTTTTCCTTTTATATAATTTAGCTTATGCAGCCCTTCCACATGTTTGATGCAAAGACAGTACAGTATTGTGGTCTTATTAAGCACATTCATTTTCAACATTCAGGAACAATGCATCTTTGCATACAGAGTAGAATCTGAGAATGATGTTAAGGAATTCATTCACCTTTTATTTTAGACATACATTGCAGGGATGAAATCCAGCAGGTTCTGACAGGTTCTGGAGAACTTGTAGCGGAAATTTCGAGTAGTTAGGAGAACCAGTAGCGGAAATTTTGAGTAGTTTGGAGAACCGGCAAATACCACCTCTGGTTGGCCCCAGAGTGGGGTAGGAATGGAGATTTTGCAATATCCTTCCCCCAGGAGTGGGATGGGAATGGAGATTTTGCAGTATCCTTCCCCTGCCACGCCCACCAAGCCACGCCCACCAAGCCACACCACACCACGCCCACCAAGCCACGCCAACAGAACTGGTAGTAAAAAAATTTGGATTTCACCACTGCTTACATGCCAATTATTTTTTCAGCTTTGACCCACTTCTACAATATTAGGGTAATGTTATAATCCCACTTCATAAGGCTGCAGCAAAATTTACTGCTGAGTATATGACTCTGGTCTTACATGGTCAGATATTATTTCTGTCTGAAGTGACAACTGAGCATTTCTGCAAAGAATAAGAGACAACTGACTGGTTCCTTATTACAATTTTTCCAGAAATACAGAGTGGCACCTAGATCTTTAGCATAACATTTTCCTCTCATCCAAATTATTGCCTGGATTTAATCTTTGAACTTGTATTCTATAAACGCAATTTTGAGACACCGTCCCTTTTAGTTATCACAGGGTCTTCATACCACTGAGAATCATTACATTTTTATTTCATCATCCTGATTAAGTGCAATGCACAGGTACAGATTAGGTGAAACTTGGTTCAATAGCAGTAACTGGATCTTGGTGTCCTAGTAGACAATTGCTTAAGTATGAACCAACAGGGTGCAGCCGCAGCCAAAAAGCCAATGCAATCCTAGGTTGCATTAACAGAGATATAGAATAAAAATCATATGAAGTATTAGTACTAATTTATAAAGCCTTAGTAAACCACACTTAGAATGTTGTATTCAGTTTCGGTCACCATATTATTAAAAAGATATAGAGAGTCTGGAAAGAGTGCAGAAAAGAGCAACAAAGATGGTTTAAGGGGATGGGACCTAACACTTATGAAGAACGGTTGCAGGAACTGGATTTGTCTAGTCTAGTGAAAAAAGTACTAGGGGTGGCACGATAGCAGTGTTCCGATGTTTGAGGGGTTTCCACAAAGAAGTGAGGTTCAATCTATTTTCTAGAGCACCAGAAGGCAAGACAAGAAGCAATAGATGGAAACTAATCAAGGAGAGAAGCAACCTTGAACTAAGGAGAAATTTCCTAACAGTGAGAACAATTAACCAGTGGAATATCTTGCCCATTTTTATTAACCCCATCCTTCAGCATCAGTCATCATCCAGAGATTATCTGACATTCTGAGCTGCACTTTCTGCAAGTTAGAGAGTAGACAACAAAAGCTGTTTATAAGTGAAAATTCAGAACAATTTGCTATCCATTTAGCACAAAGCTGTTCTTAAAATGGAAAGTTTAAATGTGCACTCAAGTTCCAGCAACCAGCTAGGTACTGTACAAGTTCATGAACAAGAAATAGAGATGGAAAGCAAGAAAGAACATTTTGAGAGGGTTTACAGAATGCAGTTTTTTTGAAAATTGTGTAGGTGGTAATAATAGAATACAGAGGCTGTGGGAAATAATTTGAAAAACAGGCAGGAGAAGATGGGAAATCATCCAAAGTTGTCCTTCCAAAGCGGGGGGGAAATGAGAATTCCCCAACAGACTCTAACATATAGCAGATAACAGCAGTTAATTACTACCCTATATATACAGGTAATCCTCGACTTGCAACAGTTTATTTAGTGACCATTCAAAGTTACAACGGCACTCAAAAAAGTGACTTATGAGCATTTTTCACAGTTACGATCTTTGCAGCATCCCCATGGTCATGTGATCAAAAATTCAGATGCTGGGCCACTGGCTCATGCTTATGATCATTGCTGTGTCCCGCCCTGAGTCCTTCGGGAGTTGGGCGGCATATAAGAATACCAAAATAAATATGGCTTCAATCAGGTCAACTTCAGGGTTGACAGTTAATTCAGCTAGGCCAGTATTCCCTTCCTTTCTCATCAAATACTTTTTTTTCCTGGATTCAAAGGGGAAAAGCATTCAAAAAACAAATACTTGGCAGAATTTAGTTCATGTGGCAGGCAAATCTCAAACTGATGTGGAAGTCTTATCAAGCTGGAATAGTTTAATGAATAGTAAAGAAAGGTTGTGCTTTTATGAGGTCTATAGCAATGCAACATTTTCTCCAACGCATTTTTGAACAATGAAAAGGATTGGATCAATAGTATTGATAGGCATTACAAAGATACCATATCACATGATTTTCAGTTTTCCTACCAATTTCAGACCACTCTGAATTTCCATTCACTTAAAAAAAATATTTGGAAATTTTGAGTTATAAGATTCCTCTTTTAAACTCCAAAGACCAGGACTTTAAAACTTGGTTCCACCAAACAGAGGTCCACTAGCTGTATGTAGTCATCTACCAGAAACTGTAGACATCGTGTTTTTCTTAGGTTTCTGTAATGGAACAATTTTTTTAAAAAGAGCAAGAACATCTGCTGAGAAGCCACAATGTGTGCTTGTACAGACTGCTGAATTAAAAGTCAGACAAAGCTTTTTTAATCTCCTTTGCAAATCTATTTGCTAGATTTATGGATTAGGATACACGAGAGGTTTAAAACAGGATTAAATTAGCAGAACAGATATTCACATTGTCCTTAAGAAGCATCTTTAGCTCACTAAAGATGGGGGAATTTCTGTAAATAAGTATTTTTCACTGTAAAGTAAAGGCCAAATAAGTTTTCTGCAAGAATAATTTTGGAGATAGTCACAGCCATTTCTGTTCTGCTCACTAGCACTAATTCAAAATCTCCAGTCTTCCAAAATATATTGATTTTCTTTGTTAACTTCTATGGATATCACAACATTTCTGTCACATTGCAGTGCTTTGCATGTTTGCTGTTAAGTCAGGGTGACATAGAAGAACCAGCAATGTGAAGTGGCAAGTAGTAATTCTTCTTGACACAAAACGTCTCTCAAGAAGTGTCAAGATGAAGACTTGGTCTCAGAGGGTAGCTTTCCCTCCACCCTTTTACTTTGAAGTACATGCCAGAGAAAGACAAATTGGGGATATTGATTCAAATTGACTTTGTAGGACTTTGATTCCTCTAATAAAAATTAAACTGAGCTGACTAATCCTGTTATGTAAGTATTCCAAATTATTTTCAAATAGGCTAGGAGTTCACGTTCAAAATAGAAACAAGAAGACATCTAAACAGCATTTCTGCAAAAAGGGCAGTCCACAATTAATTCCCAGGGATCATTATTGACACCAAAATTAATAACCTATTATCAAATCCATCCTTCCCCCCCCACTCCCCTGTTCATTTGTGATAGAATAAAAGGGAGTAATGCTTTATTGGGAACAGATATTAAGCACTATTTTACCAATGTACTAACATTTTGTCATCTTTTGTTTGAGTACAATCATTCTCAATTTATTTAAATGAGCAGTGCTCTACAAGAGAGAGAATGGAATGAGAGATTTTTTTTTTACTCCTGAATTTCTGATTCACAAATGCCATCCATTGAGAGGCATCAAAGCCACGTTCACAATGCCTCTTTGCAGTACAGGAGATATTGAGGTGCCTGGGAGAAGTGTTCCCAAAACGCTGGGCTTCAGAACAATAGGTAGTTAGATTCTCAAGGCAATTGATCCCAGAATGAATGAACGAAGCTCTTCTCAAAGACAAAGCTCAGTTTTCTCCCAAAAGTCTTTTTTTTTTAAAAAAGGCTCACTTATTATTCATACAAACCAGTGGTGGGTTCCTACCTGTGCGGTCCACTCTATAGCACCGGTAGCAGCCCGCTGGTGACATCACAGTACCGGTGCAGTCAGTTGCCAGTGCCTGGGTGCCGCCATTTTTTTTTTACATTTTCTTCTGTGCATGCCCAGAAGCTGAGCTTCCGGCACTGTGCATGCGCTGCCTTCCTACCCCACAGTGAGTCCAAGCAGGAGAGGATGGCTGAGGGAGCGTGTGAGACGCTGAAAGAACGGGCGGCAGGACCTATCTCAGTTCCCCTCCCTTCAGCAGTCCGAGAAGCCATGAACGTGCGGTGGTGATCCTAGGCATTTTTGCACGTTTGAGGCTTCTTGAGCTGCTGAGGGGAGGGGGAATGGGCGGCAGGAGTCTAGGATCATCGAATGGAGAGAAGCATTCAGGCCGGACAGAGCCTCCTAGAAGAACCGCTGCCGCGGTCTTGCTGCTCCCGCTGCAGGGGGCTGCGTTGCGGGTGGGCAATGCCCCCCCCCGCTTCTCCTGCCGCTGCCAAGCTCCCGAGGCCCACACCCACCCGATCACATGGCTGGCAAGCCACACCCACAAAATAAGCCACGCCCACAGAGTGTAGTAAAAAAATTAGGAACCCGTTCCTGATACAAACATACACAAAGATCAAACTGAAATGAAAGGCTTTTCTTTAAAAAAAATTCCTCACAAGCAAGTGCGATGATACTGCCTGAACAGCATGGTTATAGAGCTGGTCTAGTAGAGAAAATTGCCTTTTTTGAGAGAGAATCCATATTTCCTCTCTTGCTTGTTGCTATCAAATGCCTCCACTCAAAGTCATCTGGCTTTGAATATGTTTGGAGCTGCCTGCTTTTCTCTGATATCACTTCAAACCATCCATCCCTCTCAGTACATGGCATAAGCCAGCAGATGTAGAGGAAGCTCCTTGTAAATCCACCACCCACCGACGTGCTACAGTGTAAAGGAAGAATCCTTCAAATGCAGGCTATTGTACCTCACCGGAAAGTGTTTCCTCACTTCATGTTACTGTTAATCTCTATAGTTGCCTCGCCACTTCTTGTTAACAGGCTGTGGGCACAGGAAATAAAGGGTTTAAGCCCAAAATATAGAGAGAGATTGGTCACCACCAAACCTATATATTTATCAGCATGCACATCATAGTTTTAATCATTGAATGAATAATTTCAAAATTAGCATGAGGTGCAAGGAACCAGAACGATGCTGTGAGCTGATCAGAGTTGCTTCATTATTGTTGCCTACTTATTCACAAGAATTTTACCTGACTGACTACATTCTCTTGGGAATAGCCAGTAAAGGCTTCAGGAATTTTTGGCTTGTGTATGTCTTGCCTCCTTTGCTTCCTTTCCTACAAGGACTCCAAGCTCACCAGTGTTTTCCTTTCTCTCCCCACTCTAGCTGGAGATACCACCACAGTCAGTTTCCAATCAGAAGGGTGCTTTTGGGGATTCTGGGAGTTGTAGTCCAATATATTGGAAGAGAAGGAGGTTGAGGAATGTTGAACTATGAGCTAGAGCACAACCTTTGAAATAATACTCTCTTTGTTCCCTGGTAGTGTGAACAACTTCCAGAAAATAACATAGAATGTGGAAATACAGGTAAATAGGAAATAGAAAACTAACTTGGTCTGTTGTGGTTCATGTTTACTGCCTCTTCCTCCTCCTCCTCCTCCTCTTCCTCTTCCTCCCCCTCCTCCTCCTCCTCCTTATGTATTTCTGTTTTCAAAATCTATTAAAATAATCAATTGCAAATATCTATGTGAGAACACTGTCACGCAGTGATTTTATGTTACCTGTTACCTGTATATGCAGGGAGATGCATCCCTATCAAATATAATGGTTTATTCCTGAGCACGTGATTAATATGTTCCTAGTACGCATGTGTACATTCCTTTCTTTTGATTCTTTCCTTTTGTTCTCTGCTCCTGGACGGAGCAACACCTATGTTTGTAGCCAGAATGTGATTTATTATTTTTGTAAAGAAATAAATATCTTATACCTTAGAATTATAATGCGGTTTATTTTGACAATGTCAGAGTTCCAGGAAAAGATTCATTTCACCTCTGATAAGAGTAATTCTTATCTCAACAAACACATACACCCACAAGAACACACATAAATTGCCATATCTTATCTCAACATGCCAATTTATTTAAAAAGTTTCAATTCACTCTATAGATTTCTAAATTTTATTTTAGAACATGTATGTATGTATGTATGTATGTATGTATGTATGTGTGTGTGTGTGTGTGTGTGTGTGTGTTTGTTTGTTTGTTTATTTGTTTGTGTACAGACACACAAAGACACAAATCCTGAAAAGTACATTATTAGGAAAGTGTGTTCTCCTGTATTTTTGTCTAGGAGATGTGGATAAAATAAATTCTCATCTAATTTCCCAAAGTTTTAATTCTTCAAACTTCTCTTTAAAAGGTCACCAACAAAATATTGCAAGTTAATTTAAAATAAGCATGCTTAGTTTTGAAGTATATATGCAAATTAAATAATCCCTTCTTCCCAAAGGAGAGTTAAATTTTTGCTTATATCTTAATCTGAAAGGTATTATTCATAGCTTATGTTCGGTATTGCTGATTTAGCAGAGAAAGAAGTAAAAATATCAACACAGAAGATTAGATTTTTTTTTAAAAAAAAAAAACCACTTTACCAAAGCAACATAACTGAATTATTTTTCGGTTAGGAAAAGCAAAGGAAACAAGGTGATACATGCATATTCTGCTATGACAAATGTCACATGAGGTTTTTTAGGTTTATTGAAGGGCTGTCAACATCAATACAGGTAAGAATTTCTAGAAGATCTATGAGTTCTGAACTATAAATATAGAAATGACCACAACATTTAAGTTGTCTGTATCTCTTTGCTACCATCTGGTGATCACCCAGATCCTTGCAACCTGGATCCAACAGCCTGATAGCCAAACCAGGATCCATGTTAAACTAAATTCTGATTATACTATCAATTGAAACAGGTATCCTAATGATAAAAAAATGTAGTTACTCTTCACAACCTACAGATTTATTCCTCCGAAGAGATTGTCCCTGTAGATAAAAGAAATGTTAGAATGCTGGAGTCAAATATACCATGCTAATATACCAATATTGCAATATCTTTAGTTTCTCTATTGGTCTTCAAAAGTTTGTTAGAAATGAAACTCAGCTGTTTGAATGAGTATACAGAGGCAGCCACAAATAACCATTTTAACAATACTCAAATAGCTATGATACTTCATGCAAGTATATGGGTCTTCCTACAGATTGTAATTCTTCATTAACCATAGATCAATAGTAATTTATTGTATGGTTAGCCGTTATATTGAATGTTTAGTCCAGGGTTGTCAAACTTGCAGCCCGCGGGCCGAATGTGTCATGCGCTGGCCACGCCCACACCCAGTTTTGCGAAGGGGAAAAAAGTTGTGATACATCACGTGATACCGCCATGAAGATGTGAGTTTGCACCCCTGGTTTAGTCTGTAAGTGCTTCTAGAAGTCATAATTTCAGGGTGAACAGGTTTCATATTTATGGGGACTTACAAATTTCCTGCACTCCTTATATGAAGTATTAAAGGCAACTGTTATATTGCCTGTTGTTGTTTATAAATTTTACAGTGGTAACCCCACAGGTTTTCTTTTTTTAGACTTGGGATCAAATATATTTGCATATAGATTTGCATATGGATTGTCTGGGGGTTTTGCTTTTGTGTACAATATATGAAAATACTTAATCCTAATACTTAATTGCCAGCAGAATGAGATTGTTGCTTCCTACTATATTTAAACATCAAATACATTAGGGAAAGAGGTTGTGTGGCAAAATGATTTTTTCAGTTTATTGTTTGTTCCTGAAACCCTAATGAATTACTCATTAGTAATCCCCAAGTAGGTACAGTAGTACCATCTTAGATTTTTCTGACTTCCTTCTAATTTATATGCTTTAAAAATGCTTAATAAGTTTTAAAAACATCTGGCAAAAATATTGATGGCTGAAGCTGAAATGATTCTAAATCACCTTTTGATTTTATTGATGGATTATTATTATTATTATTTTCTGAGAATGATATTTGGACCACCCATAGGGGGGAAATACTATTATTTGAGCAAAAACAACAATGTCAAAATCTATTTTAAGATAAATGTTATAAGGTCAGCTTGACAATTACCACTAATATGTGCAAAGTTTTATAGTTTTCTGAATCTTCGTCAAGTTATTTTTGGGGGTAGAAAATTGGTAACAATGGATAACAGTTAAAATTTATTCAGAATTTTTAATAATCAAAATGATGTCTCCATACATGTACATCATCAGATGGAGTATGTAGAAATCAATTTTACTGTATTATTGCTGAAAGGAGATTGAGGAGCTCAGTTATTATCCAAGGCCTGGCCAGTTATTGATTATGGAGCTGCTCATCTGCAACCTTCAAGTGAAACTAAAATAAGAAGAAATCTAGACTGTCTCCATGATAGAATCTTGAATATATACCCTCCTCCCCCATTTTCATAGAAAACATCAAAAATCAATCATACAGGAGTTCTGTACTTTATTGATTGAGGATCAAAGGAATTGTGGAATGAAGTTAAATAAGTCAGTAAGGCTGAATATAAAAAAGAGAAAGAGAAGAAAGCAAACTGGATATCAGAACCAATTACCAAAAATTGCCAGGAAGAAAAGCCAAAGCCAAGAAAGTCAAAAATATCAGAAACAAACTCAACCATTTCAGAGAGTGGATAAATAGAGACAAGAAACAGTATTCTGTAAAGACCCTGAAGATGGAAACAGAAGAAAATAAGATCTTTCAAAAGATTTCTAAACTCAGAAGATGGTCCAACCTCGAATTGGTATCCTGTGGATATCAATGGACAGATAGTAAGTAAGCAATTCAAGGAAAGATGGAAGGCATATATTGAAACACTTTATAGCAGAAATGTCAACATCCAAGATATCTTAGTAGATGTTCCCTATTTAGAAGAATCTATAGTGCTAAAAGGTAAAATTCTAATGAAAATCTGTGTAGTAGCATCAAGTATACTTTCCCTTATCTAATATTCACTACTGACATAAAGTCATAGCATGGAACTAAAACTCTCATGAAGCATCATTGGATACTTCCAATGATTAGAGTTGGAATGGTTCAACTCTACTGATGTATCATAGTCCTAAAGTACGGGTGTCAAACTCACAGCATCATGTTGCCATCACATGACGTATCATGATGTTTTTCCCTTTGTGGAGTTGAGATGGGCGTGGCCTGCACATGACACATCCGCCCCGCAAACCACCAGTTTGACACCTCTGTCCTAAAGTGTGACGAAGTAGCCTGTAAAACTGACAGAAAATAAGATCTGATTTCTCTCAGGAATGTATTAGTTTAATCTTAAAATCACAATAAAGGCAAATATGATTACTCTGATTTTGACTAAATTCCTTGCTTCGCTAATTTCTCCAAAATATCTGGAACAATTCTGCTCTGGGTTACCTAGAATAGTCCCCATTCATGCCCATTCCCCATATCTGAAAAAAAGTAAAATATAAAATCACTGAGAACTAAATGATGAAGAATATTGACAAAATGTCTCTTGAAGATTTACATCACGTATATAATGTATTTTTCTTTACAAGATGACTTGCTCAAGCAGTACAGATTATTGAAAGTTTCACATTCATCCTTGCTTTATAGACTTAACCGTGTAAAACTATTATATACTTTTCTTGTCTGAAGAAAACTGTGAATACTACTGTACATTTTTCCTTATTCCTTAAGAATATGGAGTTAGTCTGTTAGTTTCTCTTGGATATGTGTAAGAGAGCTAAGCAAGGCAATTGGAGCCTAGTGAAATTAGAAACACAAATGGTTAACTAATGCAGAAAACAAAATTCCTTTTAATCCAACAATAATCTAGATAACTCTTATGCTCTGTTTGAATGATTAAAGTATATGTATAATTCCCAGTAATTAATTCAGCTAATACATTTGGCAATGTGGAATTAGTTTTTTTTAATATCCATTCAATCATGTCTGATCTTCAGAGATTGATTAGAAAAGTCCCAGAATTTTTGTTGCCAAAGTTTTTCAGAAATGGTTTGTCATTGCTTCCTTCCCAAGGCTGAAAGAAGATGACTGACCCAAGGTAACTCAGCTAGATTTGTGCCTATGGTTTCCTGGTTTCTGGCCTGATGCCTAAACCAGTACATCAAACTGGCCTTCTAATTTATTCAATGCTGGAACTAAAGGACATAATCAAATTTTATCACTCAGTAAATTTTCCATTATCATTTATATTTTTACTTGGTTTTTTTCCCCAACTGGACTTCAAAAATTATATTTCTTTAATATTCTGTATTATTACTTTTATCTTCACCTGCATTCACTGGTCTTTACCTGTGAGCCTCTTAAATTTGCCAAAGAAGCTCTATCAGATGTAGCATCTGTTTAAATTAAGTTAAAGGTCTTCATAGCCCTTCATCCTGTTAAAACCTTTCACATCCACTGCAGACTCGTGTGAGTTATCTGACAACTCTGATTTATCTTCAGATTACAATTCATGCTTGAATACTTAACAGTCTGGGTTTGGTAATCAAGCTGTATATCAAGAA
This sequence comes from Diadophis punctatus similis, assembly GCA_023053685.1. Taxonomy (NCBI): domain Eukaryota; kingdom Metazoa; phylum Chordata; class Lepidosauria; order Squamata; family Dipsadidae; genus Diadophis; species Diadophis punctatus. Next base: position 2,284,055 of record JALIGW010000013.1, read on the forward strand.
AATGTTTTCTCCCTACATGAACAACAGATCTAGTAGAGCTGGCTTCTGCATTAGTGGAGTTTTAAGAAAATAAAAAGGGAAAGTTCAAGATAGACATAACTCAAGAACCACCATATTGGCTAAAGTTTATTGTTGAGGCATAGTGTGGAGCTGTTAACTACTTTTCTATGAACATTCATTTTGTGCCATTTAAAGTTTTCATGTTTCTTCTGATGGAAGCCATTATTAGAAATGAATATGGCATATCAGCCGAAAAAATATGACAACAGCGTGCAGGTTAATTTTCAGTGTTAAAGTGAAAAGTCAGCTATCGGCGATATTGCAATGAGTGGATAATAAAACTTCTCTGCCAGACCACATCCTCCAGCTATCTCTTTCTCTCTCAAAAGAAACACTATATTACAAATTCTTTTGTAGTCAGCATGGAAGCATACAACACGGAGAGAAAAAGACATTTTTACCTATGTTGGCAATAATCATAACTTAACACATGGGAAAGGGGAAAATGAAACAGCTTTTTGACAGACAATATGACAGTTCCCTGAGTCTCTTTCTATTAAGGGATTTTAAATGTCTGAAATATTTTACTGCTATCAATCATGGTCATCAAATGCAATGCATATAAATCAAGATCACTAAGAAAATTACATTAAAGAGCTTTTAGTGGTCTCTATCATGTTTTAGATGCCCCAAAAACCTATGTTTATTCATTTTTTAAAGAATATTTTCATGACTGCGCCACTTGAATGATGTAACTCTGGCAGTGTAGAGAATCATTAAACATATGAAAAACAGAAAAGAAAAATAGCACATGCCTTACAGTAAACTGAAACAATTAAATGGCAATGAGGGCTAAAGTACATTATATTACTCCAATTGGGAACCCTACTCATTCTGACTCAAACACATTGGGGGTGGGGAGGCTTTCTAGAGGCTGCAGTGTTTGACCCAACCATATGGGATATAAGAATATATTATTTTCTATTAATATTGTAGAATAATCCATTTGTATGTGTTCTAAATGCTAATTGCTACTGAATATAGTGGGCATTTTTCTGATATGTTTATTTAGATTGCTGCTGAAGGGTATGAAGTAGAGAAAAGTGAACATAATCAAGGTTTATGCAGGCTATATACAGGGGTGGGTTCCTCCCGGTTCGGACCGGATCAACCGAACTGGTAGCGGCCTGCTGGTGACATCACTGTCGGTGCTGTTCTGTGCACGCCGCCATCTTTTTTGTGGATTTTTCCCCTTACGCGGCTTGAAAAAGAACCCTCCCGCACACCCACGGGTGAATACCGACCTTTATTTCTTCACCCAAAGCACAGCTGATGAGCTCCTCAGCTGTGTTTCGGGCTAATTTCTGACTCTGAGCATGCGCGGAAGTGAAATTGCGCGAGGGGACGTGCGTGTGCAAAACGTCACGATGCAAATCGGTGGCGAAGGTAAGTGGAACCCACCCCTGGCTATATACAATTTAGAAAAAAAACTATTGAGCTCTTTTTGCATTTTTTTGAGTTTCTCTTTGCTACTGCCTGCTGTGGGAGTTTCATATAGGTCACAATGATATGTATATGCCTAAATGAACAAATGTGCCAATGTGGTTAAAAGGATAATGTTGTCTTTATTCAACAACCAGGACTTATTGGGACCTTTTCACAATATGAGGTCTCCTTACTACAATGAAGTTCAACATAAACAGACTCTGAAGACACATCAGGGCCAGCTCAAATAAATTTCTGAAGCTCTTTGAATCATTAATCAACCAGGAACAAGTTTCAAAATACTTTCCTTAGCTCTGCATGTCTACTTGTTGTTGTTTACACACACACACACCCCTTCCAATTGTGTCCAATTCTCAGAGTCTGCCTGGACAAATCCCTGAAGTTTTCTTGACAAGGTTTTTTTTAGAAGTTTTGCCATTGCCTCTTTCTTAGGGCCGAGTGAATGTGACTGGCCCATGATCACCCAGCTGGCTTTCATGCTAGATGGACATGAACTTTCTAACTACTAGACCAGTGTTTCTCAACCTTGGCAGTTTGAAGATGTGTGGACTTCAACTCCCAGAATTCCACAGCCAGCAACGCTGGCTGTGGAATTCTGGGAGTTGAAGTCCACACATCTTCAAACTGCCAAGGTTGAGAAACACTGTACTAGACCAACCTGGCTTTGAAGCAGTTTTGAGCACATAATCTTCTCTGGTTGCACTGCTGCTGTGCATTACGTATATTATCGACCTCCTTTCTTTTTCTTCTTTTTATCTGGTCCAACTGTCAACTGCCTCACTTAAATTCTTTTTTCTTGCTTTCTGAGTTCCTTTTGGATTTCACTTTCTTTCCACTTAGGAAAATGGCTAGTTAACCAATTACTTGCATTCTACCAAGACAATTCACTACCATTTCAATGCTTTTGAAAGACCAAGTTTTGGTAAGACCAGGTTGCCCTGATAGACCGGGCTCACCGGGGAAAAAAACAACTTACCATTTCAATGTTTTTCAGTTCTACAAGATCAGGCTTTTGACTAGTTTAATTAGGTCTTAACAATAATAGCCTGGTTATGTGCTGTTGTCTCCAGTAAAACCTGTGTCTCTTTACCATTATACAAATTGCTGTTATAATCTTTTAAAATCATTTGATTTTTATGGATTTCAAGGTGAACTGAGATCCTGTGGTGCTAGGGGCAAGGAGACAGTCAATAAATATGAAGCTAATACTTTGCCGTCAAGGCAGTCTGATGGACTGACTGACTGACTGACTGACTGTCTGACTGTCCCTCCCTCCCTCCCTCCCTCCCTCCCTCCCTCCCTCCCTCCCTCTATCTATCCATTCATCCATCCATCTATCATCTATCATTATCATCTATCTATCTATCTATCTATCATCTATATCTATCTATCTATCATCTATCATTATCATCTATTTATCTATCATCTATATCTATCTATCTATCTATCATCTATCATTATCATCTATTTATCTATCTATCATCTATATCTATCTATCATCTATCATCTATCATTATCATCTATTTATCTATCATCTATCATCTATTTATCTATCTGTCATCTATATCTATCTATCTATCATCTATCCATCTATCCATCTATCCATCTATCTATCATCTCTATCATCTTCTATCATCTATCCATCTATCCATCTATCCATCCATCCATCCATCCATCCATCCATCCATCCATCCATCCATCTATCTATCTATCTATCTATCTATCTATCTATCATCTCTATCATCTCTATCATCTTCTATCATTATCATCTATCATCTCTCTCTCTCTCTCTCTCTCTCTCTCTCTCTCTCTCTCTCTCTCTCTCTCTCTCTCTCTCTCTCATCTCTCTATCTTATCAGAAAGATGTTCAATATTCTACTTGAATTTTTAAAACAAAGAACAAAGTAGTGTGATCCACCAATCTGTCTACAATCTATCCAATGCAGATGAATTGATACATGCACCAAAGAAAAAGAAGAAATTGCATAATCAGAAAAAAGTCACAAATATGCACAAAATAGGTATGTTATAATTTACTATAACTAAATTAGTAAATATCTTTGTTATGACATTTGGTTTTCCTTTGTAATACAGATGTGGGGGGGAATCAATTGATGTACCTATTCAACCCCTGCTTGTATTCTAATTTTTCTTTATTCTTAAGTCGGGCTTTGAAGAGACATTACTTCAAATATAAAACTTCAAATAGGAGATTGTCCTTTTATGTAAGGTATGCAGCATAATACAGGTATTATTTATAAGGCATCCATGGTGCTTATGCTTAAAGGGGAAGGTAAAAATCTCAGCTTCCTATGAAAGAGTTTCCTCTGCTATTAGTTGAACTAGAAAGGGACAGAAAACAGAGGGTTCAAGAAGACTGGAGTAGTAGCACAAGAATATTCCTTCTGAAGATTAAAAGGGAGGATTTTCACACACACAAAAAACCAAATCCTTGTGCGCGGTAGAGAGGTACCCAATTAAAGTGCTTTCTCTAATGTAGAAACCATCTATTCATTCTGTGTGCCTAAGCAATACCCTCTGACATAGATACTCATTAGAGAGGGAGAAGGAGAACCTGGAATGCATTACCAGTAATGAAATATATCTTACCAGCACATTCATTTTTTCCAACATTCACATGAACATGTGGATGGGTTCATGATAAACCCTCCATAGCGAAGGTAAGGGGTGTCTGGGCTGGTCACATTTAATGACATGGAAAGAATGGTTTTCAGTGAGAGACTTTTAAAAGGGAAGGAAATGTGGGACACAGAAAAGGCAAAAAGAATGATTCATCCTACTAAGAAGCGATCATCATAAAAGATGCTAAAGTTCAAAAAAGAATTTAAAAATATTAAAGTTAATCTTTGAAAGCAATTCTCTATATTAATAAAAATATTAATAATGATAAATTTTGAAAGAATATCTATACCAATGCAAACTTACTCTGGAGATATTTTAAGATCAATTTAAACCTTATGCCTAATTATATCTTTCAACTTATAGATTGAAAAGGAACTGAGTTCAGAGAGTTTAGATTCCTGTCTTTCATGATTGTCTACTGGTTAAATTCACAGGTTTCTGTAGTTGGTTATTTTGAATCTGATCAAATAAGATCCTGTTTCTCCTTTTGTTTTAATCACCATTGTTCATACATGAAGCTGACATGGGCTCCATAAAAGGGGAAAAAAACACTACCGTATTTTTCGGAGTATAAGACGCACCTTTTTCCTCCCTAAAAGTGGCTGAAAATTTGGGTGCGTCTTATACTTCGAATGTAGCTTTTTTTTTTTCCAGCCCTAACTAGGTGCTAACAGATCTTCCCAGCTCTTACCTTGCAGGCTTTTATCATTGTTACTCTCTCCAAAGAATGTTTTTCCAGCCCTAAGTCTTTGCAGAATTTTTTTTCATTGCTCTACTTGCTCCGAATAAGTTTTTTCTAGCCCTAACCAGGTGCTTACTATCTTCCCAGCTCTTACCGGCTTGCAGGCTCTTTCATTGTTACTCTCTCAGAAGAAGATTTTTTTAAGTCCTAACCAGGGGATAAAATAATGTGCTGAAGCTGACCAGACTAAGGACGCTAGCCAGATGAATACCTGGTAGGCAGATTGTTTTCCCCTATTTTCCTCCCCAAAAACTAAGGTGCGTCTTATACTCTGAAAAATACGATATTTTTTTTCAAGAGGGATGAAGGACATTTCAAGTCCAAAATCTATATGCAATTTGTGTACTTTTTTAAAAAAAAAACCTTTTTCTTTCAAAACATACTTTGGATCTTCTATTTTGCAATGACAGAGTCTATATTTTCTTTCTTTTTTAAGACTTGTTTTATTTATGCTAGTAATGTATGCAAAGAAAAGAAAAAAATTGTTAGTGTTCATTAAAAGCACTACATAAACTGTGCTCCTACAGCTTGCTTGTGGCTATTTCTGTTACACATAAGAGTATTCACAAAGACCCATCTTGTCTGTAAAGGAATTTATATGTATTCTAAAACAGATTGATAGGCAAAGTACTAAGAACTGGCATTAGCAACAGTTTATGTTCCATAGAATAAAACGTTATGAACTGCCTCATTTATTCTCATATTAACTATACTGCAAGGATATGAAGTGGGAAGCGCTAATAGTTTTTTAAAAAATTGGCATCTCTTACTAACAGTTTAAATATAAATCTGTGTAATGTTTTACTTTTACCCAAAGGCAATAAAAACAAAAACACAACCATTTGTAAATCTTAGAGAACTAATTTTCATTTAATGCATTCATATTCCACCTTTTTTCCCCCACAAAACTGAAAGTTGAATTCCAAATAATATTCGTTTTAATGACAATACGACATTTTTGTTTGTCTTGGTGAGTCTGTTTTCCTTCATGACATTTATTCTTACATATATGATTACATTGATTACATATCTGGTAGATAGACTGATCATTACATATCTGGCAATAGACTGATACAAGATTTAAATTGACAATGCATATTTAGCTATGATACACCAGGTTCAACAACTGGTGAGTTATAGAATGACATTTGTCATTTTTGCAAAAGTAAAACAAAATCTTGAGGTTCCTCTTAGCAGCTTACATCTTTATTAGAACACCTGTTGATGACAAAGAAGGATTGAGGGATGTAATTCTTGAAACTAAAGATGTATGAATCAGACTCTGTTCTCTCTATAATACTTTTATTTGTATTTAATCATCAATCCATTTGTCTGTTTTCAATATTATTATTATTATTTTATCTTTTCCACTAAATACGTAGAGTTTTGCAAGCGACTTTGTTTAATATACAGGTAGCCCTCAACTTACAACCACAATTGAGGCTAAACTTTTGTTGCTAAGCAAGGCAGTTGTTAAGTGAGTTCTGCCCCATTTTTGGGGCCACAATTGTTAAATGAATCACTTCAATTGCTAAGGAATCATGTGATCATTAATGGCTTCCCCGTTGACTTCGCTTGTCAGAGGCCAGCTGAGAAAGTTACAAATGGTGGTCACATGAGTAGAGTAGAGTAGAATAAGAGAGGAGAGGAGAGAGAAGAGAAGGGAAGGGAAGAGAAGAGAAGAGAAGAGAAGAGAAGAGAAGAGAAGAGAAGAGAAGAGAAGAGAAGAGCGTAATAGAGTTGGAAGGGACCTTGGAGTTCTTCTAGTCCAACCCCCTGCTTAGGCAGGAAACGCTATACATTTCAGACAAAAGGTTGTCCAATCTCTTCTTTAACACTCTTCCAGTGTTGGAGTATCCACAACTTCTGGAGGCAAGTTGTTCCACTGGCTAATTATTCTAACTGTCAGGAAACATGACCCCAGGACAATGCAACTATTACATGCCAGTGAAATACATGTCAATTACCAAGTACCTAAATTTTGATCACATGACAATGGGAATGCTGCAACAATCATAAGTGTGAAAACTGATAATAAGGCACTTTTTTCAGTGCTGTTGTAACTTCGAACAGTCACTAAATGAACGGTTATAAATCAAGGAGAACCTGCATGCATTTTTTTTGTACCAGATTTCTCAAACATAGGCAATCTTGTATTAATCTGAGAATGGAAAAAAAGTCATTTCCTTCATACATACACAGAGAATTAATTCTACAACATCCCCACTTCAAATTTAATTGCGTTATGTACTTCAGAATACTAATTAGGGAAAATATTGATACTAAAAAAATAGTTATCCATCAATATGAGTGTTTAAGTGTTTCCATATTATTTAACTAAGCATTTCAGGATACACCTACAGTATCTCACATTATCTTTTGATAGTCCACAATTTTTATGCAAACTACCTGAATTCAAAATACAAGGTTTTGCAATCCATAATGCTACATAGTCAACTGGCATATGGCATATCAAGGAAAATGTGGAACTTCTGTAAGTCATTTGGAATGACTCTTCTACCTGCCATATTGATTCTGCACTTCCACCTGTCATATAAATTTAAAAAATACCAAGGAATGGTGATTTGATTTGATTTGATTTGATTTTTATAGCAGCCCATCTCAGCATACGGCTCTGAGCAGCTCACAATTCAAAATATCTTCTTCTTCTTCTTCCTAGCATATTCCCGCAGATGCAGGATCCGCTTTTCATATCATTGAATGCCACTTTGCACAGTGCACAATTAAAAACATATATTACAATTATTTTAATGTATTTATTTTTTAATTTAATTTTTTAAAAATTAAAAAACAATAAAAACAGTAAATGTAAATGGTAAAAAATTAAACATCTAATCTATGGTAATTCATTAATGAGACTTAATTGTATCAGGTAATTAATACTATATTTTTAAGAATACTGCTTCTCACCCATTTTAATAAGCAAAAGTTACTATTCCATATTAGTGCAGAGGTTTATAAGTGGCCTCTTAAAAGTCACAATATTGTGACAGATGACCTGGGTAATCATTTGTCTGAATTTCTCCTAAAAATGTTTTAGGGAAAAGGACTCATTCTTATCAGTATTGTGATATTGATGTTGCTGGAAATGGCAATATCAGAAATTAATTAGCCCACCTGCTACTTTCCAAAGTGTTCCCGATCTAGGTTAGCTTCCTCCTTCTGAAAGGAAGATGACAATAATAGTAGATAAAATTAATAGAGAAATTGGAAAGAATATATTATCAATTTAAACTTTATATATTTTTGCTGGCCCTTATGTGGTAGTGTGCATGTCAACTGTCATGATATATTAGCTTGTTCCATATGATGTGTCTCTCTTTATGGATGTCAAGGTCAAAAATTTACTGTCTACTTCCAGGACAACTTGATTTATTACCATGGGAGTGCTAAGCCTCTATTGCTTTTATCTACTCAGTCATTACAGATGCCTTCCAGCATGAAACTCTAGCCTGCAGACTTACCCAGAGGTGAAATGTTGCTGTTCACTCAAATAGGTTCAGTGAATTTAGTGGGAATATACTATCACATACCTAAAGCTGAACAGAAGGTGTGTGTGGGGGGGAGGGGAATTCAAGAGCCACATAATGTTTGGGTAGAAAGAGATCTGAGGCAGAGGCTGGAAAGGAAGACACGATGAAGCAATTTTAAGGTAAGTAGGAATGCTTGGAGATTCTTATCTTTGTGAATTTTATACTGATCAATTGTTAAATTAGTTCGAGGTTTCTGAAATGATCTGCCCCCAAAGCTGTAAGAGCCAAAGATAATCAGAACTGGGGATAATCTTTTCAAATCAGATGATCAGGCTAAATGTTTGAAAATGTGAGAGAGACAAAAAGTGTGATAAAATTAAAGACCTGAAATATGCATGATCAGAGTCTTAGTGGCATCATCCATTGGCAGATTCGGTTCGGGCTTAAATCAGTTATTTGAAAAACAATCCCCTTCGAGGTGGACTGAATCGGAGACTGAAATAAATAAGATAAATGACCATTCAGAGTTATAATAGTCTGGGAAAAGGTGCTTTATGGCCTGTAGAACACTTCCAGCCATCGTTAAATGTTATGTGGCTCCCTCATAGTCACATGACCTGAACACATTTTGGGCATTTGGCAATTCACATTTACAATTGGTTGCTTTGTCTTGTCATGTGATCATGTCACCATGATTTGCAATATACAGTATTTTGCCAGTTCCCTGCAAATTTGACAGAATGAATTCTCTCAAATCTACGACCATATGAATTGTTTAACAACTGCATGATTCAGACTTATGACTGGGTGATTCACTTAACAAATTCTGTAAAAACAGTCATAAAATCAGCTCTGGTCACATGAATGCCTCAACTGACAGTGAAAACTCAACACAAAAGCTAGTTCTTTTAACAATTTTTCCCTGTATCATTTTTCTGCTAAATCAAACTTTCCTGTTAGCCGGGAAAGTCTTTGGAGCCAAGTTGTTATTTTAATCTAGATCAGTGATGGCGAACCTATGGCACGCGTGCCACAGGTGGCACGCAAGCCGTTGTCCTAGCTTAGCTCCAACGCGCATGTGCACGCCGGCCAGCTGACTTTCGGCTCATGCGGAGGCTCTGGGAGGGCGTTTTTGGCTTCTGGAGGGCCTCCGGGAGGCGGGAGAGGGCATTTTCGCCCTCCCCAGGTTCCAGGGAAGCCTACTGGGCCCACTGGAAGTCAGGAAATGGCCATTTCCGGCCTCCAGAGGGCTTCCGGAGGGGGCAGAGGAGGCTGTTTTCACCCATCCCAGGCATTGAATTATGGATTTGGGCACTCGCATGTGTGAGATACTGCGCACGCACACGCTTTTGGCACCCAAGGAAAAAAAGGTTCGCCATCACTGATCTAGATACACATCTAGAATTATAAGGTATTAATGATCAAGTTCAAATACGCAAACATGAATGGGACATGATTGTACAGGTGAGATTGGCAGTGCATTCAGTGCCCATTGTGTTGTGTGAAGAAATTTATCCAGATTTTACTTTAGAGCCAAGGTTTATAAAGCAGAGATTATGGCTGGACATTCAGAAATGATGTTTTTCTCTTAAGAAAGATAAAGGAATCCTTCAATCAGAAGAACAAGAATCAATCTTGATTCAGTTCCCAGTTCCATATGTTGTCATTTTTGATGTATTATTTTCAGGTGCTAGCCTATTACTTGCAACTAATAGGGACATTGTACTTGATTGTGCTGAAAAAAATAAAAAATAATGGTGATGTGCTTGGCGTATAAACAATTTATTCTTCGAGGGCATCAACACTGTCCCTGAAGCCAAAGTGTTCCTTTTGTGTTTTTGATCCTTTCAAGTACTGTTGGCAACAGTTTGGATTGCAAGAGGAATTGGCTGGCACAGCTAACCTGTAACTATGTTCTCCTTTCATTGAAGAATATTCATTCATTTCATTGGAGATTCTCTTCTCTCTCTCTCTCTCTCTCTCTCTCTCTCTCTCTCTCTCTCTCTCTCTCTCTCTCTCTCTCTCTCTCTCCCTCCCTCCCTCCCTCCCTCCCTCCCTCCCTCCCTCTCCCTCTCTCTTTCCTTTTCTCTCTTTTTCTCTGTGAACTTCCTAATGTTTATCCTCTGCTCTGTTGCATATAGGAAAAAATTTGAGGGGAAAAAGAATTCTTGCAAAACACTAGAGGTGATCAAAATTTATACTATTGCTTTGAAAGAAAAGCAGACAAGGAGGATGACTGTTATCATATATAGCCGTTACATATAATACCTCCACTATTTCCTGAAAAATATATTTTTCACCTGAAATTATGCCCAGTGCAAATATGGTTTGAATTAAACATCTTGTTATAGCATTGCATCTTAACATTTCATTCTACTAACAACTAGGGCCATTATGCATCTGCCTAGTATTTCAACAAGCATCTGGTTAAAGAATATTCCTTCATTAATGTTTGAGGTCATTATTTACAGAGTATAAAGGTTAACACTTGAAATGATAAGAGCATGTCCCTATCCTACATGTACTTCCTTGTGGTCAAAAATATGTTGTTATGTAAGGTAGTATCTAATTTGTTGATCCCAGCTTATATAAAATAGAATGAACAAGCTTATCATTACAGGAGATGTTGCATGGGATATAGGAAATGAACAAGATGGGTAACCAATTTTCTATCTTGTGATTGTTGTTGTGTGTCAATTGTTATGTGAAAGCCATAGTAGACCAAAGCCACAATAGTCAGTAGAAGTCAATATTTATTGGGCTATCTATTGATGGCATATGAAAGATTGGGACTTGGAATATAAAGAGGATAAATTATCTTTTTAAAGCATATTTATGACACTAACATAAAGGACAAAGATACAGTGGATCTGAATGAAGGTGGTCTGATTTTGTAGTGAATACATGCAAGGAAATAAAAGTATAACTTGAATGAAAGGATCAAAGGCCCATGAAAAGAGCCAATTTGGTCTAGTCCAGGCTAGAAACCAAGAGTATGTACTTGTTTTATGTGTTTATGGCTATGTTTTGCTTCTTTATATCCATTTATTTGTGCCATTTTTTTCTTGTGTCCTGTTTCCTTGCACTTGTTGATAAATAAATAAATAAATAAATAAATAAATAAATAAATAAATAAATAAATAATAAATAAATAAATAAATAAATAAATAAATAAATAAATAAATAAATAAATAAATAAAGCCAGCTGATTGACCTTGAACAAATTGACTCTTTCTCAACTAAAGCCATCTCACAGGTTGTTGTTGTGGGGAAAATAGGAGGATTATTAGGTATGTTTGATGCCTTGAGTTATTTGTAAAAGTAATAAAGGAGGGATATAAATAAACAAATAAGCCATATATATATATATATATATTGCATTGGACATAAATAAACAAATAAACCATAAACAACTGCATCGTTCTAGGTGTCCATGAAAATTAGAATCCATAGGTATCCAAGGAATCCAAGATAAAGGTTTCCCCTGTCAACTTGAATCTGATTCTAGAGCAGTGTTTCCCAACCTTGGCAAGTCAAAGATGTCTGGACTTCAACTCCCAGATTTCCCCAGCCAACATTCGCTGGCTGGGGAATTCTGGGAGTTGAAGTCCAGACATCTTCAACTTGCCAAGGTTGGGAAACACTGCTCTAGAGAGTGGTGTTCACCTCTGTTTCTTAGCTGAGGGAGCCAGCATTGCCTGAAGACACTTTCCATAATTATGTGGCTAGCATGACTGTACACCAAGGTGCACTGAACACTGTTACCTTCCCATTGAGGTTGTACCTATTTAATTACCTGCATTTGCATGCTTTTGAACTGTTAAATGGGCAGGACCTGTGGCAAATAATGGGAGCTCATCCCATCATGTGGCACTCTCAAACCCCAGCTATCAGCTTTTCAGTTGACAAACTAAGAATCTTTTACCACTCAACCATCATGTTCTCAGGCTTATGATAGTTGCATGTTATACTTCAGTAAATGAGAATAATGGGGAGGGATGGAGAATATGAGTTTTGGGGGAAAGTATGCAACATATTGAATATATCTGCTCTGGGAAGAGAAAAAACTATTTTGTAATGAATGGTATGATTGGATGGGTGGGTACAAGACCAGAGATGCATTAAAAAAATGATCTGAGCATTTGGAAACCCAACAATGAACAGTAATTTGGATTTTCAATACTGTACTCCAATCATTAGTTCTGTTACACAGTACATGCAGACTTTCAGTTCTACCTATTTGTTCTTCATACTCTGCACATTGCTATTAAAGCATCTGAATCCTTTAGTATTCAGTAGACCTCAGCCCTTAAGCCAGTGGGTTTACCTCCATAATCTTCCATTCCTTTCTTGGGTCATGACCTTCAGCTGGCTATTTTTAAGTTGACTATGTGGAATACATAATACAGAAGTTCCAGATTCAATCTGGTGTAAGTACTTAAACAATCCTTGGAAAAAGAAGAAAAAAAGAAAAAAATCCACATCCTATGAATAGAAACCAGAAACAATACTGGAGTAAATCAAATCTTAGATATTATGTTCAACTAAATGCCCTTGATCCAGCAGTTTGTCGAAAGGGATATCAAGATCTAATAAGGCCTTTCATCTCATACCAGTTGACTATAAAAAATTCTACCATTGCTCTCTTCAGCTAGAATCAAAGGACAGCATTGCCTTGAGGCTATTGAGTCAGACTTAAAGCCAAGGGATTGTATCATTACAAGAAATGGCAGGTAAAAATACAAAGACAGTAAATTAACAAGCAGAGTAAAAGGAATCAGTTTAAATGGTTTGCTGAGTCTAGACCTCAAGCTTTTCACTGATTTTCGGTAAAATGTCCTTGGAAATATCTGCTGATTAATCACTCTCATGATAGGTCCCTCATCTGAAATTTTCTTAGGTAGAAAGATGAGCCTAATGCTGGGAAAGATTGAGGGCAAAAGAAGAAGAGGACGACAGAGAATGAGATGGCTGGATGGAGTCACTGAAGCAGTCGGCGTGAGCTTATTTGTATTTGTATTTGTTTATTTGTCAAGCATATAAGATTATAAGCAAAGTATAAACAGTAAAACATGATTGAATATATATGTAATAGTACAAGCATGAATAAGAGTAAAAGAGGTAAGAATATATGTGTACATTAGGACATGAATGGTAAGCACTTCTGTGCGCTTATGCACGCCCCTTACCAACCTCTTAGGAATGGGGTGAGGTCGATGGTAGATAATCTGAGGTTGAAGTATTTGGGGTTAGGGGAAGAAACTACTGAGTCAGGTAAAGTGTTCCAGGCGTTGACAACTCTGTTAAATGGTTAAATGCTTAAATGGACTCCAGAGGATGGTAGAGAACAGGAAGGCCGGAGGAATGTTGGGTCGCGATGGGTCAGACACGACTTCGCAACTAACGACAACAAGGAAGATGTGGAAGCTTGATTGAAACTTGAACATAACTTTGATCTGAACATGCTCTTGAAATATAAAAGGATCCAGAAGATACATATACATTGTTCACTCTTTGTTTCTTTACCTGAACACATGGTAATAAAAACTATTCAGCAGCTCATGAAATGTTAATAAAAAGAAAATTTAGTAAATAATATTACCCTAAGAACAACGTGAAGTATTGGGCATGTTAGACCTTGAATGTTTTAAAAATGAAAGAGCTAAATGCTTCCCAAGTCAATTTTGAAATGTCTTATTAACTCTGGTGCTCGTAAATCCTTTTTAAAGTATTACAATGGAACAGTGCAATCATTTGCATAAAATTAATAAATCTTCAGCCAGACACTGCTTCCTAGGCAGTAAAGCATACTAAAACTTTGATCTGTTAAAAGGGCAGACTGTAAAGTGATAAGATTATTTGAAATGCACAATGCACTGGTTACCTCCAAACAAGGGCACATATCATTATAGATGTATGTCATTTCAGAGACAATATTCACTTTGTAGTTTAGTTTAGTTTAGTTTAGTTTATTGTCATTGCACATGGTACAATGAAATTAAAGTACAAGGTGTGTGTGTGAGAGAGAGTAAGAGAGAGAGAGAGAGAGAGAGAGAGAGGTGTTATCTTCCTCCTCCTCCTTTTTCACCTCTTCATCCTTTGCCACCCCTGTTCTCAACATGTCCCAAAGTTGATTTTTTAAAAGGCAACTGGACTTTGTTTTTCCTTAAAGACATTTCACTTCTTATCCTTCTCATCTGAAGAACTGAAGAAGCTTCTTGGGATGAGAAGCGAAGCTTCTTCAAGGAAAAACGAAGACCAGTTGCATCTTTGGGACAACCATGGCCTGGATGACTGAGAATTTCCTTAGACATCTGTTCTCAATATCATGCCTACTTACTTTGCAACCTTTTTATCTACTTTATGGCTTTCAAAACTGATCCAGGAAAACCAATGCATATTGCAGATGCCCCTTCTCGGCTGAGAAATGAGAGAGAGAAAGAGAGAGAGAGAGATTAAATTACAGAAAGCTAAATTTCAGTGGATATGCCACAGAGGCCACTCCAATTACAAGGAGAAAGATCTACGGCTCTCCAATGTTCTTATTAATCATGCACCCACAAAAGAGAATTATGTGAATTCCCCAGCTGGCAGTATCCTATCAGAAGTGATTTCTTTCATTATTGGACTCAATATAGTAGTCTTAACCAATTGCCTGATAAGATAACATTTCTTTTGCTTTTTTTATTATACCCTAGAGCAGGGGTTGGCAACCTTAAACACTCAAAGAGCCATTTGGACCCATTTCCCACAGAAAAGAAAAAACCGGGAGCCACAAAACCCTTCCCGTGCCTGACTATTTCCTGAGCGGCCACAGAACTAGCATATGTAGTTGAATCAAACATTCTGTTTTCTTGTGAAACTTTTATTTTCTTGGATTTATCCATGGTTGGCTTACCGGGGGTCGAAAAGCTCAATAAATCGCATGCCAGCATGTGTCACACATTGGCGGTTGTGACACATATTTTGAGCGACAGGGAGCCGCAGCAGAGGGATGAAAGAGCCACATGCGGCTCCAGAGCCGCGGGTTGCTGACCCCTGTCCTAGAGAGACGAAAAGAGAATAGGAAAAACATCTTCTCTCTTGTTGTTCACAAAACAAAGTTTAAAGCTAGATCAGATCAAAAGCTGAAAGAATCCAGCATTCTGTTTCTAGAGTAGCCACCCAAATATATTGAGAAGCCAACAAAGCAAGTCTCATGAATCAGGTAGCTGAGTCTGCTTCTTATTTCCCAGCAGCAGGTTAAAAGGTAGCATGCTTCTAAATACTACCGGTAATCCTCAGCTTGCAACCACTATTGTGATTGGAGGTTTCATCATTAAGTGACATGGTTCTTAAATGAGTTATGGCACATTTTATCCTCTCTTTTTTTGGCTACGGTTGTTAAGCAAATTGCATGATTGTTAAGCGAATTTGGCTTCCCCCTTGACTTTCCTTGTTGGAAGCCCCTAGAAAAGTGGCAATTGGTGCTCATTCAAGTCAGGGATGATGCAACCATTGTCAAGGTGAGAATAACTCTCATTAGAGACGAAAATAGATCTTTTCCTTTTCCTCTGACATTATAAATGAAACCGCAGTTTAAAGTTCTAAGTAGAAAATATTTATTTCGGTACAAAAACAATAAATCTCATTAATCACATCTTTGCTATAAAAACACGTCTTGCTTCCACAGAAGCTGGAACAGAAGGAAGGAATGGAATGTACACATGCGTACTAGGAACATATTAATCACGTGCTCAGGAATAAACCATTATATTAGATAGGGATACAGCTCCCTGCATATACACGTAACAGGCAATATAAAATCACTGCCTGACACCCCTTCTTTGTCTGTTGGATGGATATGTTTATATCACTCTACACACATTAAATATGTTAAAGATTCATGTCTTGCTGCAGGCAATGGCTTGTTCAGGATGTCAGCTATCTGATTACTCAAGCTGGGGAAACCTCTTCAGCTTATTCCACCAGAGCCATCCTTGCTCTATTTGCTTTAAGAACAGAAATAGAGCTTAATTGGGAGATTAATACAAGCGGGTTGCTAAGTGCCTGAATTTTGATTACATGACCACAGGGTTGGTGCAATGGTCACCAGTATGAGGACCAATCATGCATCATTCTTTCAGTGCTATCATAACTTCAAAAAAAAAGTTCAATGAAGAACTGTAAGTCAAGAATTGCAGTACTAGTATTCATTGATCAGACTATCCTCCATGGGGAATACAAGTTGGGAAGATACACAAGAAAAGTAAAAGAAGCTGAAAAAGATGCAAATATAGGCCTCGTTTACAATGAATGCTGAATATTATCCTTCACCCCAAAGTTTGAGAATTCTTCCTCCATCCATTGATTTCTTTCTCCATTGATGTCATGGTGAAAAATGGAGCAATGGTGGATTGGGTTTTTTTTTAATTGCCTTTATAGCAGATGTGTAATTAACACCCATATTAACGACTGCAAGAAAAAAAAAGAAACCATTTAAAATATTCTCATGTTGTTATTCTTTCAGGGATTATATTTGGCGAGAGGGGGGTCTTATGCCATTTACTTCATTTTTTTAAGGACTCTATTTTTCAACGTTATATAAAACAGATCCCAAAGAGAGGATTATACGGCATTGTTTCTCTCCTGCAGAAATTATTATGTGTGTGCTGCAATTACAGTCAATGAATATAATTTGCTTTCTGGTTTTATTCCTTGCAGGTGCAAAACAGGCCCAGTACTGGACCAACCTCTAGCTACAAGCAGAGCTTTTGAATCTGCCAGAACACATTTTTTTGCAGAGAATAAACTCTTCCCATTCAGAGGCATTCATCCCCATTTCCCCAGGAAAGAAAATCTCGCTTGTAATAAACACAGTTCAAAGCAGCCTTTACAGATTTTGGTCTTATTCTGGGAACATTAGCTATGAATAGTTGAAGTAATGACAGTTTCCATGGCAGACCCCATAGAGACATCAGTTCTTTGATAAATGAATTGGCTTTGTCCCTCTGATCAGATTTCCCTGGACGGAACATCCTATTTGGAGGAAGTGAGGGATCAGACTGTACTGACAGATTGAGAAATCAACTGACTGTGCAGTCCAATTTCTTTTATAATTGATTCCCTAAATTGAAAATGGCAATAATGGGTGGGATATTAGAGACACTATGAAGCTAGGTTCTCTTCATGCTGGCGAGATGAAAGAACTACTCAAATGTCCCTAAGGGTGACATTTTGGTGGCACTGTCTAACTCCATGACAATCAGCTACATCAAAGAATCTCTGGACAGAAAAAACATAACATTCCTCTGTGTAATAGCCTGAGACCCACAACTATAAAGTTGCTTCAGCTCCCAAACTTGGCTTCGGTGGATAATGTGGTTGAGACAACCTTTTATGATACTTTGTCCCCTACGCGCAAGGCTGCTATAGTTGTGGAATCCTCAGTAAAAGAAGAAAGAGAAGGAATATATTTTATTTTCCTTTTTTCCATCTTAATGACAATAAATAACTTTCTCTATTTAGCGCTTAGAATTCAACAAACAGCCACTGGCATAAGTTTTCTAAATTTATTTTGGAATTAAATAAGTATCATTGCTCTCACCTCTTCAAAATGATAAACAGGGGTGGCCAAACTATGGTTCTTTGAGGACCTGTGGACTTCAACTCCCAGAATTCCTGAGCCAGCCATGCATGCATGGCTAGCTCAGGAATTCTGGGAGTTGAAGTCCACAGGTCCTCAAAGAACCATAGTTTGGCCACTGAGTTGATCTTGTCTCTCATTAGTTCTTTTTCTCTTAAGAGTCAGTTTTGGGAGGAAATTACATTCCCTGTTCAGTCATGTCTGACCTTTAGGGTACGGTGCTCTTCTCTGCTTCTTGGCTGAGGGAGCCAGCATTGTCTGAAGACATTGTCCATGGTCATGTGGCCAGCATGGCTATACATCAAAGGCACATGGAACACTGTTACTTTTCCACTGAAATGGTACATATTTATCTACTCACATTTGCATGCTTCTGAATTGCTAGGTGGGCAGGAGCTTGGGCATGAAAGGGAGTTCACCTCATTGCGTGGCACTTGGGTCTCGAACCTGGGCTGTCAGCTGGAAAGCTAACAAGCTCAGTGTCTTTAATCACCGAACCATCATGCCCCCTGTTGCAAGAAACATACCCGTATTTTTCAGAGTATAAGACGCACCTTTTTCCTCCTTAAAAGAGGCTGAAAATTTGGGTGTGTCTTATACTTCGAATGTAGCTTTTTCGAAGCTTTTTTTTTCCAGCCCTAACGAGGTGCTAATGATCTTCCCGGCTTCCTATTCCCTCCGAAGGTTTTTTCCAGCCCTAAGTCTTAGCAGGCTTGTTTTCATTCCTACTCCCTCTGAAAAAGCAGTGCTTTTCAGCCCTAATGCGGTGCTAACTATCTTCCTGGCTTGCTGCATTTATTTTTATTCCTACTCCCTCCGAAGCAGTTTTTCCTGCCCTAAGTCTTTGCAGGCTTGTTTTCATTCCTACTTCCTCTGAAAAAGGCTTTTTCAGGCCTAACCAGAGGATAAAATAATGTGCTGAAGCTGAACAGACTAAGGACGCTAGCCAGATGAATACCTGGTAGGTAGATTCCCCCCCCCTATTTTCCTCCCCCAAAACTAAGGTGCATCTTATACTCTGAAAAATACGGTACTTTTATTTCCATTAATACGAGTATGCATAGGTTCAGTTTTTGGTAAATGCCAAACTCCGCCCAACTCTTATTTAGACTCTCTTGGTGGTGTTAGAGGAATCATGGTATTTCTGTCCTTAGACTTCCTCTGCAAATAAGATAATCTATCCTATCTGCTATTCAATAAACTAGACAAGATGTTATGTTTGAGGCTTACTGTTGATAGCCTCTCTCTTTTGAAATAAACAAATCTTTCTCTTGACTGCACCACAAAGACACCCAAGGCTGAAGATATAGATATAACTACCAAGATGGGGGAAAAAAACCCATGACTGGATAGCTTGTTTGTTATTGCTGTGCCAGGTTATTATCTAGGTAGATTTTTCCACACTGTTTTCTGAAGCTGGAAAAACAGTGGAAATGTAATAGTAAAAGGACTTTTTTTATTTAACA
The DNA here is from genome assembly GCA_023053685.1 of Diadophis punctatus similis. NCBI lineage: Eukaryota > Metazoa > Chordata > Lepidosauria > Squamata > Dipsadidae > Diadophis > Diadophis punctatus. The sequence continues at coordinate 2,303,531 of JALIGW010000013.1, forward strand.
AAAAAATAGCATGAAGATAAATTGTTTGGAAGATAAAGTATATGTATAAATAATTGCTATTATATATCACTGAAGAACAGGACAACTTGGTAAGGTTTATTTTTTGAATACTTTGGAGAAAGAGATTAATCTGGCTAAGAATCATTTTAAATGAAAGAATTATCTTTATTAAAATACTGGGATAAAGGCAAAGAAACTGAAAAGCAAAGTGTCAAGAGTTTTATTAGCAGTGATCTGTCTTAGCATTTTTCTCCTACTTATCATCAATTAATATTTTATAATGCTCCATGCCAATGTTTTCTTAAAATCAGTCTTGCAATTCCTCAAAATTCTTTTGTTCTGGGAGAAAGATTTAGTAGTACTTCAAATAAATAATAAAATAAATATCAGCAGTAATTGTTTGCTTAAAAATTTCTGTATTCTCTGATATATTTCTATTATTTACTGAATCCTGAATTCCAACCAGTCATTTACCATGAAACTGAAGCATCATTTCATCCAGCAGTAGAAAATTGAAGCTTTTTGATTAGCTGGCAAGAAAGAAGATCACACAACAGTCCTGCAAGTTTCTTCTGCCTCTTTGGCTTGTTAGAGATACAAAATGTTCCAATCTTTGTAAAAAAAAAAGTCTTTTTTTACAAACAAAGGAATTATCCTACTTACAGCCCTGAAATTATTGGGTTTTAAGCAAGTAATGAATTCACTCAAATGACTTTTTGCAGGTAATTAACAAAGTGGGTAATCTGCCAAAAACAGGCTTTAGTACCTGTGGGTGCCAGTAAATAGCATGCATTTCTAATTCTACACCACACCAGAACTGAAAATAATGAATATAAAATTAGTATTCATTCTTACCATTGATGCATTTATTGATTTATAAGCCACAAACCATCTTATAAGAGCAAAGGATGAGACCTTTTACTTGGACAAATCTAAACAGGGAAGATTCTGAGCAACATGGGCAATTAATATAAAGATATTCCAAAACTTTGGTGATTACATGAACTAAACCTCTTTTTTGTTTCTGCTTTTTTGGAATGACTATGGAAATAGATCAATATTCTTTTAGTATGTTTTCTACTGTTGAAAGAAATGTCCATCTGGGTTCAGTTCCAAGGGGGGAGAAAGACACTGGAAACATGGTGGCTGTTTGGAAATATGGTTTTTAATGGTGGACAGGACCACATGGTTTGAGATCCTGGGCAAAAAAAGGCAGAGATGCCTGGAGTGCCTCGGTTTTATGCCCTCTGTTGGGCTTTGAATTTGAGCTTGTGTTCTGATTGGTTGTCAGACTCCCTTGGGGCCATGCAGGGGTAACTTTGTAGGTTGTGTTTTGAGTCCCAGGCTTGGTTGAGCCTTGCTGGGTGATGTAATCTTCCCAAGTGCCATGTGGTAAGTTCTATTGCTAGATGGGTAGAGGGCTAATCCTACCTTTGTTGGATCTTGGGTGAGGGCATTTGCCTATGAATAGACCTAGCTATCTCTCTATCTCTTAAGTGCAGACATCTGCTGTGGGCTATTGAGGAGAGTGGGGGCTATTAAGAGTGAGTCTGCTTCCTGCCTATAAAAACATATTTCTTCATTTCTCATCCAGGGAAATATAATATTCTGCCTTTTTAATATTTCCTAGAATATTTCATTTTTCTAGAAGAGGGTGGGTGCTAACTTCCTACACTTCCTTCCTATTTTTACACTACAGTCCTACCCTACCTATTCTCTCATCCAAGAATGAACCAGATGTAAAACTACTTAACTCTAAAGCTCAAACACACATATAGACACAGACACCAATTTACAAGAAAATAAAAGGGATTTACACTGATACAGATAAACCAATCAATTTGATGAATCAAATACAATGAATCAATCTGTACACTCAGAAACAATTTTCCAAATAAGGTTGAGCTGAACAGTTAAATCAAGCCAGACCTCACACATATACCTCTTTGGCTGTGTTTTTAATCTGAAATTTTGTTATAATAATTGTAAATCACTCATATTCTTTCAATCAATCAGTTATTCAGTCAATCAATAAAATCAGGATTTGAATGTTAAGCTTTTTATGACTGTCCATAAAAGTAGAATACAAAACTCTAGAATTATGTTTAATTCTCTTGCACTTTGTAACTCTTTCCCATTAAGGTTTAGTTTTTATGTTTGATCAGTAGATTTAAAGAATATTAAATAGATGTAAATGTAGAAATATAAATGTAAATAAATGTAGAAATAAGTAACTGCATTTAAATAACCTTAAAAGCTAAGGAGTTAAGTCCCATTCTATAGACAGAGTAGATTTCAACAATGATGATGATGATAATCTCGTCTGTAGCATTATTGACTATATTTATTTATTTATTTATTTATTTATTTATTTATTTGTTTGTTTGTTTATTTATTTATTTATTTAAAATAAAGATTAGTTTCAAAAAATTGTTTCATTAGATTACAGTTTAGTGTAGTTCAGGGAAGCAGGGGTTTCTTTGCAGTTTTACTTTTTAAAAGAGGACATAGAAAGAGATGAATAGCATCACAGGCCTGTGGACACATCTATGTCTTTTTCTAAGAACATCTTGAGATGAATGCTGCATTGTCAAGGAGATAAACTCTCACTGAGCCATTTTTTTCCTGTATTATAAAGGCACACAACTGGGTGCTAATGTCTTATTCCAACCCAGCTAGAAATAGTTTGCCTTTTGTTGAGTGAGGAGTGTATCTAAAGCTAGCTATAAGCTTTGTAGCTGTGTGTTTGGTGCCAGACAACTATAAAAAATCTACTGCCTTGGGTACTATAATCACAATCATCACCTGGAAAATTATTAATATCCACTCCAAATCTGAAATTTATTCAAAATCTGTATGGCTTTTCCTCATTCCAAGGGCCCCCAGAATTAGCTTAAAAGGCTGAATTATATCTCCATTTTGGTAATTTTGATTGTCATATCCAATTCCAAAACCTGAAAAAGCAACAATTGGCCTTTGCAGGGAAACTAAAAAGTTTCTGAAGATGTGCAATGACTATAAGAGGTGGAGCATAGATCACATAATTGCAATGGCCAACCAGGGGGTTACCCCATGGTTCCATTCTAGGTCCAGTACTCTTCAATATCTGCATAAATCTAGATGAGAGAACAGAATGGGAACTTATCAAATTTGCAGATGATACTAAAATGACAGGAATCACACCAGAAGATAGACTCAAGATCCAAATGGATCTCAATATACTTGAACACTGGGTCTATCTAACAAAATGAAATTTAATGTAGACAAAAGTAAGATTTTACACTTAGGCAAGAAAAACCAAATGTACAGGTGCAGACTAGGTGAATACCTGTGCGAAGTATCTTGGAGTCTAGTGGGCAACGACTGGAATTTGAGCCAACAGAGTGCAGCAGCAGCCAAAAAAGCCAATCCTAGAGGATGAAATGATCTTTAAAATTTATAACTGTTTACTGAGATACAAAATGGAAGAGGAGGTAGTGAAAGAGGTGATGATAACTTGAGCAAAAAAATTTGGCTACAACATTGAATTGGAGAAATGGGAGAAAATTTGGAATAAAAGCTATAAATTGACGATGTCTGTAGCATACAAAGAAAATATTTATAAAATGTTCTACAGGTGGCACCTCCCACCAGCAAGGATAGCAAAAATGTACCCCAACACATGCAAACAAAATCAGGGAACATACTACCACATGTGGTGGTCATGCCAAAAAGCAATACTGGAATAGGTTAAGGAAATGGATCGAAGAGATAACAAACCAACAAATAGATATGAAACCGGAATTATTTTTATTAGGAATAACTACAGGGAACCAGGACAAAACCCCCCGCAATATTTAATTTTACATATTATAATAGCGGCAAGAATAGCATATGCACAAAATTGGAAGAACAACAATATACCGTTGGAGGAATGTATAATTAGGAAAATCCTAGAGTGCGCAGAAATAGACAGACTCACAAAAGAAATAAATGATAAAGAAGAATCAGAATATTATAAGATATGGAATGAATGGTATGAATGGCTAGATGACAGGTATAAAGGTTAAGAAAGATCAATTTCAAAGAAGGTATAGAAGTTAGAAATGAGCAATGAATGCGGAGAAATGGAATTGACATATAAGGAATGACTGTAATATTGTGTAGTATAATAGAAACATACATAATGATGGAATCATATGTATAATATGTAAATTGAAAAAAAGAGACACAAACGGATGTAAAATCGATGTAAACCGATATAGAAAGATTGTAAAAAAGCAGATTGTAAAAAATCTTTTTTAGAAAACGTTCAATATTTTTTTTTTTAAAAAAGCCAATACAATCCTAGGCTGCATTAATAGAGGGATAGAATCAAGATCACATAAAGTATTAGTAGCACTTTACAAAACCTTAGTAAGACCACATTTGGAATATTGCATCCAGTTTTGGTCACCACAATTTATAAAAAAATGTTGATATTCTGAAAAGAGTGCCGAGAAGAGCAAGAAATGATGATTAGGGGAACAGAGGCCAAAAAGATATGAAAAATGGTTGCAGAAATTGGGTATATCTAATTTAGTGAAAAGAAGGATTGGGGGTGATATGATAGCAGTGTTCCAATATTTGAGGGGCTGCCATAAACATGAGGGGGTCAACCTATTTTCCAAAGCACCAAAAGGCAAGACAATAGATGGAAACTAATCAAGGAGAAAAGCAACCTATAACTAAGAAGAAACTCCCTAAAAGTGAGAACAATTAACAAGTGGAATAGCTTGCCTTCAGAAGTGTTTTTTTTTCACCAAACTTACATAAACATCCATACATATACCATAATATCAAAACATCCATAGTTATACATTTCTGTCCAAAATGCCATAAACATATATCCTTAATTTGCTCCTTTTATACTTTTATCTCCCATCTGCTTTCCTTCTATATTTCATACTACTCCCCTCTCTCTATCTCCCTCTCTTCCCTCTCCCTTCTTTCTCCCTGTCTCCCTCTTTCCTACTTCTCTCCTCTCTCCCCCCCCCTTCCTTTCTACTTCCTCTGTCACGTAGTGAATATTGTCAGTTGTATGTCTATGCAGGGTGATGCACCCCTATCCTAATATTATGGTACATTCCATTACAAGCAGGACACGTGATGTGATCTTGTACGCATGTGTGCATTCCTGATTCTCCATTATTTCTCTTGTGGTTTGACTCTGACCGGGAGCGGTCTCATTTAATTAACAAGAATGTAATTATTCAGAATTTATTGTTTTTGTACCAAAATAAATATTTCTATTAGACATTTTAACTTCAGCTTTATTTCTAAATGTCTGAGTTCCGAGAGAAAGATCAACATCGCCTCTATGGAGATTTATTCTCTTAACATCCTCTTCCTCCCTCTTATCCTTCCCTGAGTACCAACTCTGTTATTATATTCTCTCCTAATTGCCCCCACCTTATGGGTAGGACCATTTACCTCTACCATGAAAATGATTTAGTTAATAAACCTCTTAAGTCCATTTTGGAAAAAAAAAACCTCCCACATCCAACTATAGAATTCATTAGACTTTAGATAATCTTTATTGTAAAGATTAGATTCTTCAATAGATTTTCATAAGTTTCAGATTTGATTCTTCTGGATTCTATTCCCACTAGATATTGACAGCTTTTCCCTTATCCACAAAATAATTGTGGATATTTAATATGCAGCATCAGTCTTCTTTACCTGATAGCACTTAATTACCATTGTATGATTTTTAGTTCTTCTTCTTTTTAATTATCACATTTCCTCACTCACTGCTGCGTTATTTTCCTTCTAATTAAGTTTATTTGAAAAAAAAAGGCTAATGACGTGCTCTTGTTGTCTTACTCAGAGCATGCAATTAACACTGATCCATAGAAAACTGAAACAGATACTACAATGCCTAATGATCCCAATAGAAAATATTTGGTTCCTGACCTTAAAATGACCATGCAAATTATTTGGTGGCTCTCATATTTCTTTCTTTCTTTTTCCTATGGAACAAAGCCAATAATGCAAAAAAAAATCTTTTTTTTGCTTACTCAGTTTTTTTTAATGTGAATTTTATATGTTTTTCATAGATTGCTGACTTACTGTATTAGTTCCATAATTCTTTTTTTTTAAATGGAAGGTACTAGTTAATTACATTTTTCCACAACCTCTCCCCTGAAGGTGCAGGTAGCAGCTTCATTTAAACCAACCATAATTTTTCATTCTCTGCCCAAATAATAGATCAGAAGGCATGAAACGTTTAGAACCTATGCAGTGAATAACAATGCAGGAAATTGCACTAGAATTGGGATACCAATTTCTCCTTCTATTTCCACCCTTGCAAAGTAACGTTGACACAACTATGAAGAAGGATAAAAGAAACTAAGGGTCTTTCACAGGCATTTGCCATTTAAATTAATTATTTATAAATTGTTTTTAATGATTTGGGTTGGTTGTTTTCTTAAAATGTTGTACGCCGCCCTGAGTCCTCAGGGAGTAGGGCGGCATAGAAGAACCTCCAAATAAATAAATAAATAAATAAATAAATATTGCAGGGCAGGCTATATGGTGAAGAACCATAGACTAGACCAGGGGTAGGCAAAGTTGGCTCTTCTACGATTCATGGACTTCAACTCTCAGAATTCCTGAACTAGCATGATTGGCTCAGAAAGTCTGGGAGTTGAAGTCCATGAGTCATAGAAGAGCCAACTTTGCCTACCCCTGGACTAGACTGTATGAACCTGATGGCTGAATGACTATAGTTTTATTGATAAAGCTAAGTGTTTTACAATATCATCAGGAAATTGATTAACTCTACATGGGATGTTCAGCCATCCATGTTGTTCACATCAGCTTTGGCCCTGAGTGTCTCTGCAGCAGAGTATGCCGCTGCAGTGTGGGATGCATCTGCACATGTGAAGCAAGTTGACATCACTGTCAATGAAGCAGTATGTTTTGTGATGGGATGCCTCAAACCTACACCAATTGAGAAACTATTGCCCTCTTGCTGGCATTGCCCCACCTAAGATCAGGACAAAAGTAGCAGCAGAGGACAAAACTAAGCAAGAGAATGATCCTCAATATCTTCTGAATGGACATATGCTCCAAGCCCACCAACTAAGATATGTAAAAAGCTTTAGGGAAAGAACCAACATTCTTGAGGGTATGCAAAAACAAAATGAATTAAAAGATGGAGGAAAGAGACCATTGAGCAAGGAATAATATTAAAGGGGGATATAGCTGAAAGATCCGACCTCCCTTATAGTAGGACTTGGAGGACTCTGAATAGGCTGAAGGTTGGAGTGACTAAGTGTGAGACCGATACACTCAAGTGGAGACTGTTAGCAGATAACAACATACTGTGTGAATGTGGAAAGATGCAGAGCCCGGCCCATTTGCTGGTATGTCAGTTATTACCAGAAACGTGTACCAACAATGACTTATTTTTGGCCAACAACAAAGCCCAGAATTGGCTTCATTTTAGCAGTCAAAGTTTGATCTGAACATGGAAGAAGAGGAAGAAACCAAGTACTTGCATTTAGATTTCAGAATTGAAGCCCATGGATGGGGTGATACTTTCTGTATATTCAATAGTGAGGAATAATGGAATGGTGACAAAAGCAAAAATCCTTGTAAAGATCAGAGGCACCCTAAATTCCTCATGATGTTGAATGGCCTAGTTAAAGAATGCCCGACATATTGGTCTGAACTTGAGATATGATTCCTGCACACCATCATAGTTGTTGTGTTTCTTGGTGAATTCTGAATTAGTGCACTAAGAGCAGGAGCTGAGAAGTCAAATCAGATAAAATTCTGGCAATTAATGATCTTTGAGGCATACACTGTTAAGGTTTTGTGTCTCAAAGGAAATAAGCAACTCAAGGCTCTAACTATGTGTTTGAGACAATGGCTTAATTGGGGCATTTGCCTGGTAACATATCTTATTTCTAGAACAGACTACCTTGGATCCATATTTATATATTGGAACAATGTGTCCATTGACTAATAAATACAAATTTGGAATATAAATTAATATTCCATATTCCCAGGCCAAGGTGATTCAGTTTCCAAAATAGAAAGTCTTCTGTTGAACTAGGATTGCTAAATATTTTTTTCCTTTCCTTCCTTCCCTTCCTTTAACAGTTATGTTTTGCCTATGTGCATTACACATCTATCCATAATGTAAGCAATCGCCTTTAAATAAATTGTATTTTGTATTTGTAAAATCAGCAAGTGATTGACTGACTGAGGCTTTCCTCATTTCAACACTGAGAATCCTAGACTTTGATGGATACTTTAATTATGCAGATGAATAGAGAACTTGCTTGCCTGCTGATGTAGCAACCAGAGTTGTAATTTGCAAAGCTGATAAGAAAGACATGGTATCACAGGGAGGGAAAATTAGACATATAATAAATTCTGAACATTTGAACCAACAAAAGTTTGAATATTTACCAAGAGAATTCCTGTGGTACAAAAAGGAAGGCACTTTGCTTCTAAAATAAACCTATACTGCATTAGATGACAAAATTTCTTGCAGGGAGGCTGGTTCAAAAATCTAATTTTGATGTTTCTCTCTTTTAATAAATGATGCAATCATAAACACATTTAATAAGTGGTAACTCTCAATTAGATACATGGGAGTGCATTGGAAATATAATGTTGAAGTTTATATCTATTCCTCCATGACTTGAATTTAACAATTATCCAACAAAACTTCTAAATAAGGCTGATGTAAAAGGTTTATGTAAATATTAATAGTAAGTTCATTTCCTTATGACTTTTTGAGGGGAGATGGGGTTTTTTTTAATCATAAAAATAAATGCCAGGTGGAATGTCATGGGTAGACCTGCCCTAGACAGAAGATTCTAGGAAAGAAGATGATAGAGATATGATGAATGGATGGATAGACAGTGGATGGATGGAAGATAGATAGAGAGATAGAGAGATAGAGAGAGAGAGAGAGAGAGAGAGAGAGAGAGAGAGAGAGAGAGAGAGACAGACAGACAGACAGACAGACAGACAGACAGACAGACAGACAGACAGACAGACAGACAGACAGACAGACAGACCTCATGCCTTCAAGTCAATGTTTAGTCTTGGTGACTGTGGGGACAAGTTCCAGCATTTTTCTCCACAAGATTTCAGAAGTGGTTTGCCATTACCTTCTTCCAAGGGTTGAGAGAGACTGACTGGCCATGGTCACTCAGTTGGCTTAGTGCCGAAGATGGTCTCGCGGTTTCTATCCTGGTGCCTCAAACACTACACTAAACCAGCTTTCCCTTTTGATCTGATCTCAGTCATTGTAGAAGCAGGTGTTTCCAAGTTGGGGTTGCCCTCACATTTTGAAAAAGTATCCACAACATCACAAAATGTCAACCATGGAAATGCAAAATGGCTGCTATGATAAATGGGATTGTTCTCAAGAAATGGTCAAAGGCAAACAATGTGCATAAGTTCTTACACCTAAAAATTAGGCATACTGTGGAATGTGAAAATGAAAGTAGCATGTAACAAATTTGCCAGATTTGTGGCAGGGATGAAATTAAAGCCTCACACTATAAATCTGCACTCTTATATTTATTTATTTATTTATTTATTTATTTATTTTGTGAGATTTATATACCGCCTCACAGTGCAAGCACTCTCTAAGCGGTTTACACCAGTAAGCAATGTATATTTATATTGCCCCCAACAATCTGGGTCCTCATTTTACCTACGTCGGAAGGATGGAAGGCTGAGTCAACCTTGAGCGGTGAGATTTGAACCGCTGACCTGCGGATCAGTGTCAGCTAAAGTGGCCTGCAGTACCTGCCTCTAACCGCTGCACCACCTCGGCTCTTATATCTTATATATCTTATATATATCTTATATATCTTATATCTGGGATTCTGGACCAACAGTTGTCTAATTCACACAAACTTATCATGATTCCAATACATTTTCTACTATTTCCATATTGTGTGTGTGTACATATATTTTTATTAACAATATTATAGCACCCCTAGTATCTAAAGAACGAGGATACTAAGGAAAGTAAGAAGATACAGCAGCCCAACTTCAAACAAAAAAAAATACTTACATTTCTGTATTAAATCACATGATTGGCACACTAAATAGCTTTATTTCAGTTGCCCAAGCAATAAGCTGTTGAATTCAATTAGATTCCTTATCTGGATTGACATTTTATCAAAAGCTGTGATCAGTGCCCTCTCTCCATCTGATCTTAGACACAATTTGGATCGGCAATTGCCAGCCAAGAACATTGCACCTTGCTGGTTGCATTGCCATTTGCACCCAGCTAAAATCTACTAAAGGAAGAAGGGACAGCAAGAGTAAAACTTTTCTTGATTATGGCCCAGAGGTCTCCAACCTTGGCAACTTTATGAGGTGTGGACTTCAAATCCCAGAATTCCTCAGCCAGCCAAGCTTATATATTCCTCAGCCAAGCTGGCTGAGGAATTCTGGGAATTGAAGTCCACACCTCATAAAGTTGCCAAGGTTGGAGACCTCTGGATTACGCCATATAATGATCCCTTCCTGAGCATGTGGAGGGATGTATCACACACAGTCATGTTAGATCTTCAAACTGTATTTAGCCAAATCTAGATCGTTTGCTTTCCAGGGTCTTCAGAAAACATATGCAATTTCTGTTTACTCTTTTTCCTAATGATTGTATTACAGAGGACATAGAGATGGATAGTGGGAAGGAGATTTACCCTACTAAAAGATTAAAGATGTTCTGATTACTTGAAATTTTTGTTGGCAATTAGGAAACAATTTTCTCTGAAAAGTGTTTTCTGTTAATCTAAGTAACAGCAGGAAGTAAATAACTGCGATTCTAGTAAGCCTTCTCTGTGTGTGTGTGTGTTTAAACTACTGGGATGAAAAAAGAGAAATATTAATTTCCTTCCTTCCTTCCTTCCTTCCTTCCTTCCTTCCTTCCTTCCTTCCTTCCTTCCTTCCTTCCTTCCTTCCTACCTACCTACCTACCTACCTACCTACCTACATTTGTTTTCTTATTTATTCTTATTTATAGCAATAGCACTTTACTTATATACCGCTTCATAGTGCTTTACAGCCCTCTCTAAGCGGTTTACAGAGTTCAGCATATTGCCCCCAACAATCTGGGTCCTCATTTTACCGACCTCGGAAGGATGGAAGGCTGAGTCAACCTTGAGCCTAGTGAGATTTGAACTGCTGAATTAGCAGTCAGCCTGCAGTCGCAGCATTTAACCACTGCACCACTTCAGCTCTTCAGTTCTTATTATTATTTATTATTGAGGACCTGTATACTGCACAAGTCAAAAAGAGGGCTGTGAAAATATATACAGACTCCTTGCATCCTGGACATAAACTGTTTCAACTCCTACCCTCAAAACGACGCTATAGAGCACTGCACACCAAGACAACTAGACACAAGAACATTTTTCCCCAAACGCCATCACTCTGCTAAACAAATTATTTTATTCTATCGTTCTTATCTCTGTTGTACGCCACCCTGAGTCCTACGGGATTGGGCGGCCTATAAGAACTTTTAATTAAATTAAATTAAATTAAATTAAATAATTCCCTCAACACTGTCAAACTATTTACTAAGTCTGCACTTAGTAAAGCAGGAGACCCTATATCTGCCTCTACCTAGGATCGAACTCACAACCTCCTGATTGTGAGGCAAGAGCTCCACCTCTAGGCCACAGCAGCTGGGTTCTGCTAATATACAGCCCTTGTATTAATGGCTTGCTATTTCTTTCTTCTAAAATGTTTTTTAAGCTTTTAAATCTAGGACTTTCTGGTGGGGTCTATTCCTGAAAAAAACATATGAAGATATCAGGAAAAATCTCCCTTTCCTTCTCTTTGTGTGGCATCTGTCTTTCAGGATTAGCAGGAGAGATTCTGGATGCTGAAAAGACTTCAATTTTTTCTCTCCCAGCAGTATATGTCATCCGTGACTCCTGCAGACATGGTAAATGACATTTCATTTAAGTAAGATTGAAGGTGGCACTTTTCATTCCTCAGGTCCCAATACCTGCAGTTCAGGTAAGATCAAAGGTGGGACTTTTTATTCTTCAGGTTTCTAATACCTATCATTCAGGCATTATTCTTCTGCTTTCTTCATTCGACTGACTCCGCAAGATTCAGAGGAAACTCTGAGAACAATGAACTGCAGAGGATTGTAAGAATGAGAGGAAGATCTCAACAATATAGAAACGTGAAGACAAGAAAGCTGAATTATTTTAGCCAAGTGATAGTCTGCTATTTTTTGTAATGTAAAGCTTAGATTTCTGCTTTACAGCTGGAGTTAATGCTTTATGACATTTATTTATTTATTTATTTATTTATTTATTTATTTATTTATTTATTTATTTATTTATTTATTTATTTATTTATTTATTTATTTATTTATTTATTTATTTATTAGTGAGATTTATATACCACCTCACAGTGCAAGCACTCTCTAAGTGGTTTACACCAGTAAGCAATGTATATTTACATTGCCCCCAACAATCTGGATCCTCATTTTACCTACCTCGGAAGGATGGAAGGCTGAGTCAACCCTGAGCCGGTGAGATTTGAACAGCTGAACTCAAATGATCACAGTCAGCTAAAGTAGCCTGCAGTACTGCTCTCTAACCGCTGCGCCACCTCGGCTTGAATGTTTACTGTAGCTCTAAACTATTTTCTAAAAACAATAGTACTTCTAAATATTATAATTAGAACTCTGTGTGTATTTTTTAATGATGAAGATGTTATCCATCCAGTCATGTCTGTTGTTGTTGTTGTTAGTTGCGAAGTTGTGTCCGACCCATCGCGACCCCATGACAACGTTCCTCCAGGCCTTCCTGTCCTCTACCAACCCCCGGAGTCCATTTCGGGAGATGGTAGAGGACAAGAAGGCCTGGAGGAAAACCTCATGTCTAAGTCTTGGCAATTCTATGGGTCTGGTGTGTCCAACCCTCTTTAAAACTCACTTGTCGTTATGGTTAATTCAGGTATAATTCAGAAGCAATATTTATTTTCTATTTTAGTATAAACTTATCTAATTTATACTTGCCATATATGGTATGTCGAAGTAAAGCTATTTCTAAGTTGTATTTAAGAAAGCTATTACAGTTCCAAATGGTAAAATGCAGTTCTTCAGTAAATTATGTGTCTGTTTCAAGCAAGTGCACACTAAAACATTATTATTAGTGAAAATAATATAAAAATGTAGTACATTAGCAGAAATTGCTTACTTAAGACAGAGTACAGAGGAAGGCAAAATTACATTGACAAGGCATATTTAGGAAGAAATGGGCATTTATGCAAATATTAGTATTATGAAATGTTTTTCTGTTTGTGTTTGGGTGTGTGTGCATTGCAAACTGTTGCAAAAACAAGACGAAATGAACTTAATGATAGTAAACTGAGAAATGAATGGAATTGCCTACTCTAAATTTGCAGTCCAACAATGTGCTTTTAATAATAATAATAATAATAATAATAATAATAATAATAATAATAATAATAATAATAATAATAATAATAATAATAATATCAACAACAACAACAACAACAACAACGATTCCTGATCCTGCCTTCCTACCACCAAACAAGAAGGTAGGTCTCTTTCTCCCCCCCCATTCCTGATCTGCCTTCCTACCTCCAAAAAGGAAGGTAGGCAACTTTCCTCTCCTCCCCGAATTCCTGATCCTGCCTTCCTACCACAAAAGAAGAATGTGGGCCTCTTTCCTTCCTCCCTCCATTCCTGTTGTGGCCCGCCAGCGGCCTGTGCAGCTAGTAGCTGATTCAGACAGCGAGGAGGCTGGTGTGGTGATTCGCCATTGGCCTGTGCAGCTGGTACCAGAGTCTGACAGTGAGGAGGCGGAAGAAGACTTTGTGCCAGAGGCAGACATTCAGCCAGGGCCTTCAGAACCTCCAGATGCTGCCATGAGGGCAGAAGACGAGGACGAAGAAGAGGAGGAGCCTGTCCTCAATGTGCATGCGCACAGAGCTGCCAAAAGGCAGGAGTGGCTTCTGAGGAGAAGGTCTACTCAGGAGTAAGGCTTAGGGTTAATTGGCTACTCCCATAGCCTATTTAAGTGAGGAAAAGGATTGACCAATTTGCAGGAAACAACTTCATTCATTCCCATTGTGTCTTTTGACTTCAAAACTCCTGTTCGGCTCGTGTTTGGAAGGCGTACAGTTTCCTGAAAATTGCTCCTGGGCATTCTGCCAACAATAATAAGATTGTGTGCTGTTATCAGACAACCTCTTCATTGGACTTTTGACTCTTGATGCTTGGACTATTGCCAGTTTTTAAAAAGGTTAATTAACAGCTGTTGCTCCGAAAAGACTGCTTTATTATTTCATTGACTTTGCAAACGACTACTAAGTCAGAGAATTAGTAGTCCGGCAGCTGGGTCAGAACAGTTCCTGATCCTACCTTCCTACCACCAAACAGACAGGTAGGCTGCTTTCCTCCCCCCCCCCCATTCCTGATCCTTCTTTTCTGCCACCAAACAGGCAGTTAGGCTGCCGTGGCTGGGCCTGGACAGCTATCCGGTGCAGTTCCTACGGTTATGGGATTACCGTCTTTGGATCAGTAGATGCTGATCTTGAATTTGATATGGATGTGTCCTCTTATCATGATAGAAATCATGTTTTGGCTTCTGTGGGATGTACTCTCTTTGATTCTGTTGATGTGGCCTTCGGTTTATGCTCTAGCTGTGGAATTGCATGCTATTAACCATGCCTGGGTCTTAGCCTCAAACTCTTCCATCGGCACTTATACTGGTTGACGTTATACATAATTATGTTCAAGTTAGGCAAAACTTGGGGATTCTCATATACTCTGGCTCTTCTATTCAAAATACTGATTATTATTATTATTATTATTATTATTGTACATTGCCCTGCTTAATAGTATTCTATTATTCTCTGCTTTTGCAATCATAAAGTGAAAGTTCTTTCTCATTTGCTGGGAAATGAATTGTGTTAAACCTGATGTTACGTACTGACGTACGGAGCAAGGATTTGCATAGCCGCCGCTGATTGGCTAATCTAGCAGCAGCAGAAATAAACTACTGTCAATGGCTAGCAGGCTTCAGGGAAGCCTTTACAAACGACTTCACTGCAGCCTGCCTGCAGTCCATATTAGTACTAGCTAATAGACAATAAAGGTGCTGAACTGTTCCTGTGACTCACCTCTTCATTTACGCGCGAATCTAACACCTGAAGCATTCCTGTCTCCTGAGGTTTCTGCATAGAGTGCACTCATATCTCTTCTTTACTTGTCTTCTTTACTGTCTGTTCAGCCTGGAGAGACCAAATTCAGTAAGAGGATATCTTGGCTCATTTGGTGCTTGTCAAGCACTAAAGACTCATTTCATTCTGCCTTCCTCTTTCCCTTGTCCATTTGCCCACAAAGCTCATTCAAGAAGACCCAAAGGGACGCAAAAGGGAATGGCTAAATATTGGTGGGCATCCGGGACCACAAATTTATTGCAACAAGCGGACCCACAAATGCCCGAATTCTTCAACAAAGATTGGGAAACTTTTGCAAACATTATCCTTGTTTGTTCTCCTCAAGACTTTACCGAAAGGTCACCTGCCCAAGGATATAAGTGTGTCCTTCTCATTGCTGGTATGTTTAGCAGATATCCTGAGGCTTATGCTGACAGGAAGAAGAATGCTAGAAGGATAATAAAGGAAGTAATCCCTTAGAACCAACTTTAAAAACTTGGACAGAAGAGCACAGTTTGTTACCACTTTGATTACTTTGCTCCCTGAGGCAATACAAATTGATCTGTTTCACTGTTTGGTTTTACCTCCAGATTAACAGAAGACCTTATTGAATGTTTAGAAAACAACATTTCAGAGTCTTGTAGTCAGTTTAACTTAAACCGGACAGATGGTCTTCTCCTTGCTCTTGTGTTTATGTGGAGCCATTCAAATAGTGCCAACATGACTTGGCATGAGGTTCTTGTGGGCCTTTCCATGTGACCCTTTCATCACCAACATTCAGTCAATTAGTTTTGACTGAGGATGAACTCTTTTACTGCCTGCAGTTAAATACAGTCTTGAGTACCATTATCCTCTCCTCTACAATGACTATTGATGAAGGCCTACCAGTATGTTTGTGTGCGAGAGGGGAGATGATGGCTCAGTGGTTAAAGACACTGAGCTTGTCAACTTCAAAGCTGACAGTCTGTGTTTGAGACCCGAGCATTGTACAGTGGGGTACTACTGGACAGGGAAACCTTTATCTTTACAGACAGACAGACATGTAAAAAAGTAAAAGGTTTCCCCTATCCAGTCATTTCCAACTCTAGGGCTCATTTCCATTTCTTAGCAGAGGGAGCTAGCATTGCCTGAAGACATTTCCATGGTCATGTGGCCAGCCCAGCATGACTATACACTGTGGTACATGGAATGCTGTTACTTTCCCACCAAAGTTGCACCTATTTATCTATTCACATTTTCATGGTTTCGAACTGCTAGGTAGGCAGGAGCCAGGACAAGAATGAGAGCTCATCCCATTGTACAGTGCTCAGGTCTCAAACCCTGGCTGTCAGTTCTCCAGCTGACAAGCTCGACATTTTTAACCACTGTGCCATCACACTCTCTCTATACATACTGTACATATACACATACACATACACACACACACACACACACACACACACACACACACAAAATATACATGTGTATATACATATACAATTTTGTTAGCCCCATAGGGTTGCTATACTATATACTATATGTAATGAAATAAATATTGTTAATAGCCATGAGTGCATCCTCATGTTCCTCCATTCTTTAAATGTATCAGTTTTGCTTTAAGCTTTCAAGTCTTAATTGCTGAATCATTTACTGTATAATAGCACTTAAATAGATATTCTTCTTAGCCATTCAACTTGTGTCCAGTAGGAAAAGACATCGTGTCTTGTTAAGAATGGTACAAGGCCCTTTCTAGGTAATGTTATTTTCATTAGGACAAAAAGTTCAAATGTTTAGTTGGTGTAATAAAAATGAGATCAAAGTTCCTCTAACAGGTCACACCATATGCAGACCAAATCTGGCTCTCCTGGCTACTCTCCAATTCTTACAGGACGAAAAAGCAGAAATAATTACCTTTGTATCACCTGGATCTGGTATTGTGTGCTATTTTCATTTTGATAGATATTTTGCTTCAAAAGATGAGCCATCTCAAGGTTATTTGCTCCAAATGGTGTTGGAGCTTTAGTAGGGCAATATTTTGTTTTTGGGACAGAAGTCTCTGGTTAGCCTGACAAATGTTTGTGGTATTCATTACCCGTCCATTCTTGAAACCCATATTCAAATACTTTGCAAACTTTTGGCTCTATTAGAAATCAGTGGAAACTTTTCCAGAAAAACATTACTCATAATAGATAAGGCATCTCCAAATCAAAGCATGAAATAGGATGTCTTAAAACATAGATGTCATGTCAGGGTTCCAAGTAACATACCTGTAGCAAACAAAACTCTGAGGCAGGTAGATTCCTCAAAGAATCAATTTATTGGATATGTCATATTGGCACAGGCTGGTGAAAACCGGCTCTGAGTATTCCCATAGCTTTCACCTAATTAAAAGTAAAAGTTTGTCACTTTCTCAAAACAATCGGTCACATGGTCCAATCAGGATACTGTCCAGTTGCTAGGTGACTCCAGTCCCCTCCTTCCGAGCACCTGCAGGAATGTCCTTGGTTCCCAAGAGAAAGCATTTTGTTTTGACTACAACACCCCAACTATCTCTATTCCCCCCTCCCTGTCCCTCTTCTCCAGTGTGTCAGCGCTAAAGTCTCAAAATGGCCTCAGTCAGGCCAACTTCAGGGTTGGATATGTCTCTTATGTCCCAAATATGTTTCCTGGGATTACTAAATGGGACTAGTCTTGATAAGCCTCTAGGACTTCTGATTTGAAAGAACATGGATTAAAATGAGAGCCAGACTGGTCTAGTGGTTAAGTACCAGCACTTGGTTGATCCATCCCCCCCCAAAAAAACAGACCCTGTACTTGAAGGAAAAACCCTAAAAAGAAAAAAAAGGTGAATGAAAATTCATTCAGGTATTTCTTGTTTTACTTATTGCAATAATTTGTTTTTAGATATTATTTGCTATGTCAAATGATGTTTTGTTTTTAACTGCCAATGTAGAGCCATAACAAAGGATTCAATGAAATCCACATCATCAGCAAATATGGCAATGGTTGTCGTTGCTTTCTCATATCACACAGGCCAAGTTGGTAATAGCATATTTGTTGTACTTTTAAGGATATATAAGAAGTGGAAAGTATAAATACACTGCAGGAAATAAACCCGCCCTCCACCAGCTCCATCATTATATCTAGACAAGCAAGTCATATACAAGAAAACAGTTATAATTTCAGTATGTATGTCAAGGGATCTTCAAAATGGAAACTAATTCAATTTTTTTCCCAACATAACTTAAGGATATAACTTCAAAAATGTATCAGACTATTTGAAATAGATTATGATGCGTTTACTACAGGCTGAAAGAATCCAGGGACTTAGAATTAGAGGAATAATTTGGCAGTCTCTATGGAAGCATGAAGGGTTTTTGTCAGCATCCACTAGAAAATATGTCTTGAATTTTTACATTAGTAGTATCAATAAGAGCCTCATATACAAGCCAGTGTTCAGTGACATACTGATGAGGCCATAATTCAAAAGGATCATTGTTTCCCCAATAAACTATCAGAACTTTGACAGAACTTGTTGGGGAAAAATGCATAATAAAGAGAAGGATCAATTTTCTACAAAACTTGGTTTGCTACACATATTTGATGGCCAGAATAAAAGTGTGAAAGTTAAAACTAAACAAAGAAAACATTAGTGCTTGCTTATTACAACCAAATTAATCATTGCTTATCAATGGAAATACCTGGATAATATTTCAATGGATAAATGGTGAAATAAGATTGATAAATAGCAATACATGAAAATGTCTGTGATACATTTCATTATATGACAATGAATTCTAAGTAGTGAATTGTAGTTTTACAAAGAATAGGAGAATTGTATTGTTTATACTGGTGGAATAGATAAAAATCCTGAAAACATCTTATATTATCAGCATCTTAAAATGTCCAGCATTATATTAATTTTTGAAATTCAAATATTTTAAAATATTTTTTTAAAAAAATGAAAAGTCACTTTCTTAATGACAAATTAGGGAATGTACATATGATTAAATAAAATATAATATATGAAAGGGAACTTTATATGTCTGTACATTCGATGTAATACAGTAATTCTGAAATGGTGTTTGAAGGGGTCTATGACAATTGCCAAATATTTTGCAGGAAGCAAATATTTTTGGGGGGAAAAATTGTCCTCTGAAATGGGTCTCCTTTTGACAAGTAAACTTTTAAAAGATCCCATGATTCAGCACTATGTCATTGTTGGAGTTATTTTTACATTATGTATTTTTAATACAGGAATCAAAATACATGCTTTGTTACAGTTAAGTAGTGTGTGTAATTTTTGTGAGCCTATCTCAATCGTAGTTGAGGTTCTTAGGTGATTTCCCCAGAAACGTGTTGGTAAAGTCCATCCCTTGATGAGGAAATAATAATAATTTGTTCATTGGGCTCCCCATCCAAATGCTAGCTATTTATAGCACATTTAGTGGTGAATATCTTCACTTTGGCCTTGGTCTTGTTGATTTATTAAGAGTTAGAGTCATTGTAGTTATCTAAGTTTCATGGTGGTCTTCTCAGACCAGCTTGACATGAGCCATTGGAACCATATTTTAGTTACAACCCCATCCCCCCACTCCGCTCCAAGGTTTGTCAAGCCCGAAGCAAAGTGAACTAATAGAACTGCAGAAAAGGAAAGGGAAAAACTCCCACAGCCAGAACAACATTGGGGTTGACAATGATTTTTTAGTTACTTTCAAAGATTAGCAAAATTAGCAAAATTGTTTTATTGTAATGATAATAGACTGAATATAATATAATAATAGAAAAAAATTAGGAAAATATTGGAAGATATAAGGAAGATAATGATGTAAACAATAACTTTATACAATAAACACATTTTTGTACCACTAGGCTGTAAAAGGATAGTGTCGACGGGATGGTTTGACATGTATGTTCAATGTTTTCTATTTCCAAAGATATTTGATACCTTATTTGTATATACATATGTTTACACATGTTTTTATGTTTGTTTGTATGTTTGTTAATTTTTTAAATATAATTAATAAAGATTATTTTTAAATAGAAAAAAAACCCCGAAGATTAGCATTTAATAGGAACCAAGCCATTATGGATTATTTAACAAACCAAAGTTAACAAAGCACATGACTTTTCAGGATCTGAAACACCAGTCATTTTGGGGGGGGGGGGTTGTCTTGTTTTCCTGTAATACTGTTTTGAGATTATTAAGTAATTTGCTCTTTTTTCCCTTAACCAAGAAGCTGATGTATTTTTTCCATAGATTTCATTTCCCAACTGATATAAAAGTTTCACTACATGTTAAGTTACAGTTTTAATTGCTTCAGTTGCATTTATCCAATTCATCTCACTTCATTTTTTTCCCATTTGTTAGAGAATCATAAAATACTATTTATATATGGTACACATTCCAGTGCAAATTTAACCTGGTTTGGTTTCCTGTTGTGTACTTCCACTGGGATTTTTTGCCTTCCAGTAATTTCTTCTTTTAACCACATCTTACCAAATATAATTGCTGCTTCCTTTATTATTTATGAATGTATGTATTTATTTATTGATGGAAGTCTAATGGCTAATTGGTGAGACATTACTTGAATTATTACAGACCTTTGGAGCTGTTATTTTTATATTCCAATAGAAATCATATCTCACCAATAATCTGAATTTAATTGCAAGTACTACATACAATTGTTACCTAAGTCCTCATCTTCTCATGTTTTAAAAGACCATTATTATTTTTTCTCACTGGAGATACACCTTTGAATTTCTTTTGAATCCATTCATATATCAGGTGTTATCAGCAAACTACCATCAATTATGAGCCGCGGTAGCACAGTGGTTAGAGTGCAGTACTGCAGGCTACTTCTGCTGACTGCTGGCTGCCTGCAATTTGGCAGTTCAAATCTCAAGGTTGACTCAGCCTTCCATCCTTCCGAGGTGGATAAAATGGGGGCCCAGATAGTTGAGGGCAATATGCCGACTCTGTAAACAGCTTAGAGAGAGTTGTAAAGTACTGCAAAGTGGTATATAAGTCTAAGTGCTATTGCTATCGAAAAGAGCTAAGAGAAACCCAAATAGTATAATTTAGTCCACTTATTTGCATAGTTATCTATTGTCATCTTTATCTCTATCTATCTATCTATCTATCTATCTATCTATCTATCTATCTATCTATCTATCTATCTATCTATCTATCTATCTATCTATCTATCTATCTATCTATCTATCTATCTATCTATCTATCTATCATCTATCTATCTAGATCTATCTATCTATCTATCTATCTATCTATCTATCTATCTATCTATCTATCTATCTATCTATCTATCTATCTATCATCTATCTAAAATTATCATTTAACTATATATTAAATATAAGAAAAGATGATAATCAAAAAGTAGTTGCATAACCATATATCTATATCTAAGAAACAATGTAGTACTAAAATATGATGAACTGCATTATAACATCTGAACATCTGCTTCAGCCTTTACAGAGTCTCCTGAGAGCTGACAAACATTTTGAACACTACAGGAACACACATACCCTAGAGCCGTGATGGCGAACCTATGGCACGGGTGCCACAAGTGGCACGCGGAGCCATATCGGTGGGCACGCGAGCTCAGGTCCGGCGTCCATGTGTGCACCAGCCGGCTGATTTTTGGGCCTTCTGGGCCCACTGGGAGTCGGGAAACAGGCTGTTTCCAGCCTCCAGAGGGGGTGGGGAAGGCCGTTTTCACCCTCCCCAGGCTCCTAGAAAGGCTCTGGAGCCTGGGGAGAGCGAAAAATGGGCGTGCCATTGCATGCTGGGAGCAGGGGGGTCATGCGTGCATTTGCAGGGGTGCATGGAATTATGAGTGTGGGCACGCACACACGTGATCCCCCGCATCCCCCCCCCTTTTGGCACGTGAACCAAAAAAGGTTCGCCATCACTGCCCTAGAGTGAATTTACAGCTTGACCATAATTGTGCTGGGATAGAACTACATTTAATTTACCTTCACTATTTAAAAGTAAATCTCCTGAACTCAATGAGAGGTTCTCACAAGTCAGTGCATTTTAAAAAATGAGTTGAAGGTGGAGATTCAATGACACTGACTCTTCATTTCTTCATGTTTTATCAACCAGAAGGAGACTGTACAATGCACTAAATACCTAATTATTTACTTTCTATCACCTGCCTGCTATTTCTCTAAGAGATTGCTAATCTGAAGTCACTCCCTTCTGCCTTTTTCCAGAGAAATCTAGAGCATATGACTTGGACTCATCCAGTGGTGGGATTCAAATTTTTCTACTACTGGTTCTGTTTTCTTGGATTGGATTGGAAAGAGGGTCCATTTATTGATGAAGCAGAACCACCAAGCACATTTGATTCTGGGCAGCTAACAAAATGGAGTTGAGAGTGGGCGTTTTTTATACCTTTTTTGGGCTTTGTATTTGAGCTCCCTGTTCCTGTGCAAGAACATGTATTCTATTGGCTGTTGTCAGATTCCTATGGGGTCATGTAGGGGTTATGTAGGGGTCATAGCTGGCTCTATAGGCAAAAGAAGAAATGCAAATCCGAGGTGCTTATCTGAGTTAATCTGGTTTACCTCTGGTTTACTGTTTATCTGAGCTCCCAGGTGAAGTTTGGACTGCTATGGGATGGTGCAATAAAGGGACTTGTGTTCTGAAAGGGTGTTGGGCAATTCTTATTGTGGCTTAATCGCTTTGTCCAGTGTTGGATCTTGAGTGAGGAGCTAATCCTACCATTCTGCCTTTGTTCAGACTTTGCTGCAGGGAGTTTCAAAATATCCTGTCTTGAATGGATTACCAAATCTGCATTTCTAAAAGCTACCTCCTCAGTTTCTGCTTGGGGGCAGGGAGACTGGCATTGTTTCCTGTCTCTAAAAACATGTATCTCCATTTCTTATTTAGGGAAATATGATATTCTGCCTTTTTTTAATATTTCCCAAAATATTTCATTCTTCTGGGAGGGGTAGGCACTGACTTTCTACAAAAGGAAGAGGCTAATAAAACTACTTTTACAATAAAATCTCCCAAAACATTAGCTGTTTTTAAAACAACACTGTAATGCTTCATTGTTACTTTGCTAGGTTAAAGTATATTCTTTAAACAGAACAATAGAAAGGTGTAATTCTTATTATCAACTTTGCTTTCTCAGCAACTTACGTTACAAAAAGTTGGAGAGAAATTAAACTGGAACTACATCTGTTTCACTGGAGATATAGTTTGGGCTATAAAATACAAATATGAAAACTATAGCTCATGTTTTATATTCTTGTAAAATAAAGGGGGAAGTGATGAGGCAAGGGAATAGCATGGGAAAGACTTTATCAGCAACTTACGATTTTCATATAATTTTAATGCAAGCTCCAACTAACTTAACACAGTGTGCCAAGCTTTTTTACATTCTGAGCTATGTTCATTTACAGTCTAATGCATGTACCCATGAGAGCAAAATGAGCATTTCAATATCCACTGAATATTTAGCCAAAATTGCCTTTTGACGCAGTTGGGGGTAATAAAAGATTCCCTTAAAAGTAGACAATAGACTGTCAGCCTCCTTGAGTTTAAGTACTTACTAATTTATTGATATTATAGGAAACATACATGTGGCTCTTCAGAATGAAATATAAGACAAATTTACCCATGTGGTTTGGAGCATATTTAAAGATAATAGGGAGAAGGGAATAAAACCAGTTATATTCGATGAAGCAATCTTTCATTCTACATTCTCTGGGAAAAAATTATTTGTTACTGTATTAGGAAATGCAGAAATGATAATGAGTAAGTACATTAGAAAATAAGCAACTCTTTCAGATGATCTATATACGCATGTCTCTTACATCTGAACTAAAAGTTGTAATACAAGAGGGAGATGGATATTCTGAAATTTAAAGGGATTTTTTTTAGTCCCACACAAAATCTTGAACATGGTGATTTCCCCCTTTTTCCCATTTAATAAAAGACAACAAGCTCATGTGAAATATTGAATTTTAACAATTGTGTGCATTTTAGTGGTGACACTAATACTATGGTAGGATTGAGTTGGATAATGGCAGCATACAACATCTTTTACTGTGTGTATAGCTAATTATGGTTTGCTTATGGCAGGCTTTCCACATTTGAAGGCTATTTTCTCTGCATGCAGTAGCCATTTGGCAGATAGGTTCTTAAAAACCATGATTTCTGCAGCAATATTGGCCCCTGTCTCTATGACCCACTACATTCCAGGATCTCTGCCCACTTTTCACCAATGCCTAGTTTATCATCTGGGCAGGAAATTAATTATTGCTTTTCTTAGGATTATCTGATCAGGAAAAAGTCCAGACAGGAACTAGATGACAGCTTCTGTTTTTTGCTTCTGTGCATGTTCAGCTGTTTATTGCTTTTGCGCATGCACAGAAGCTGGGTTTTTAGCACTGGGCATGCGTGCGCCTGAGGAAGCGAACCGGCAGCAAGGTAAGTTAGAATCCACCCCTGGTTTGAGAGTCTAGCCCCAAAGCATCCTACCATGAATCCTACCATGAGATGAGCGATTCAAAGGTATATGGTAGAGACGAAAGAGAGAATAAAAAATAGGGAGTATATTTTTATATTTGAAAATCCATAATTATCAGTCAAAAGTATTCTGACCTTTTAAGCCACAGCTTAGCTTTCTTGTTATGTTACCAAGCAACGGAGGTTATCAATTCTGTTGTCATTTGCTGTTTCTGTTTCAATAAAACCAGATTTTACATCTGTAGATTCATTCTACATGTGTAGAAAGAATTTTGTAAACCAGCTTTATTGTTGGATAAACTAAGCATAAATAGATCAGATCCATGCTAGATTTCTCTCTATATTGCTGTAACTACAGCTTATCTTTTGCTGCACAAGTAGTTTTTTTTCCCCCTGTAACAAACTTGATCAAAAATTTGTTAGATAATGGATAAAATTGCAATTGTACTTTTACTATGTTTCTGAAGTCCAAAGGGATTTTTTTCCCTTCTGCACACCAATGTACTATCCCCCCCCCATTCTATTCTCCTATCAAGATCTGAACAGTCCACAAAATCAGAACTTTCAGAAGTAATTTCTTTTGTTATCTAATAATCTGAAATCTGAATTCCTTGAGACACTAACCTCAGCTTTTTAATTTTCTCTCAAACTCTTCCCTGAGGAAATGTTAGAGGTGAGCATGATAGGCTGAATTGGCAGATAACTGCAATGTAATTTCTCAAGAGATGTTCAAATGATTTAGCCAAACCACGCATCTCAATTCTCAATACGAGGCAATTTCAACTGGACAGCTGTTAACAAAAGGATATCAGATTTTTTGAAAGCTTAAGCAAAATGCCTTTTGAGAAGAATGCTTTGCACTGTCAAGTCACACTAATGATCATTCGATTGCAAGAACAATTTGCTGTATTCTCAACTGAGAATTATCATTATCTCTTTATCAATATGATGAATTGTATATATATTTATATAATTAATTATGTGCATTTGGAGTATTCTGAGATGTCCAATAGCATAAAAGAATGTTCTACATTTTCCAGGGTTCAAGAAACAATTTTATCTTTTCTTTGTTGTTTTGGAAATCTTTGGTACATCAAGATTTATGAGGAGGGTTTCTGAGCATAATTTTGCTTCCTGCAGAAAGTCTACCAGGATTATTGGGCCCACCACTATTAGTTATTAACTAATATTTTAATATTCATTTCTATTTCTGTATTACAAAACAATTGGTCTCCTGAACAACTTATTTTTTCAGGAAAATTTTCGATCAATTGTGTGCATAGTATTAGTAAGCATTGATCAAGGCAGGAATCCTTATACTATCCAGGACAAATGGATGTCCAATTTTTTCATCAAAATCTCCAGTGATGGAGCATCTACAACTCCAGAAGGCAAACTGTTCCATTGATTAATCATTGTCATGTCAGGAAAATCCTCTATTGAGGTTTTGAGGTTAGAACTCCATCTAACAAGCTTCCATCCATTGCTTCTTAACCAATCTTTCAGGTATTATAGAGGATAAACCAATGCCCTCTTCCTTGTAATAGCTCTTCAAGTATGGGAAGGTGGCTATTATGTCTTCCCGAAGACTTCTCTTCATTAGGCTAAACATACCAAGTTTATAATATGATTTAGCTTCCAGATCCCTTATCATTTTTGTTTCCCTTCTCTGCACTCTTTCTAGGATCCCATCATCTATTTTGTGTCATGGTGATCACAACTGGTCCAGGGGTGGGTTCCACTTACCTTCGCCACCAGTTTGCATTGCAACATTTCATGCGTGTGCCAGCTCTGCTCACGCACGCACGCACATCCCCTTGAGCAATTTTACTTCCGTGCATGCTCAGAAGCAGGAATGAGCCCAAAACACAGCTGAGGAGCTCATCAGCTGTGTTTCGGGCGAAGAAATAAAGGTCGGTATTCACCCGCAGGTGGGCGGGAGGGCTCTTTTTCAAGCCGTGTAAGGGGAAAAATCCAAAAAAAGATGGTGGCATGCACGGAACGGCACCGAGTAACATCACCAGCAGGTCGCTACCAGTTCTGGCAATCCGGTCCAAATTGGGAGGAACCCACCCCTGAACAGGTCACAGTATTTCAAATGTGAGCTCACTAGTGCAGTATAGAGTGGTACTATTACTTCCCATGATCTTGATACTTTCCTTCTGTTGATGCAACCTAAGACTATATTGGCTTTTTTGGCAGCTGCAGTATGTCTAATCCTGCTTTGCATTTTTGGAAATCAGACAAGATCCAGGAGGGCCGGTCACCTGTTGTGATTGTATGAAGTGTAAGACTACTGAATTTGATAACAATATTTCCTCTGATACAGTTTTCCCCTTTCCAGATGGAAAAGGATGGAGGCTGTTTATTGTCACTATTGCTAAAGAATGACTCAATTTGATAAGAAGAGCCGAGGTGGCGCAGCGGTTAGAGGCAGGTACTGCAGGCCACTTTAGCTGACACTGATCCGCAGGTCAGAGGTTCAAATCTCACCGGCTCAAGGTTGACTCAGCCTTCCATCCTTCCGAGGTAGGTAAAATGAGGACCCAGATTGTTGGGGGCAATGTAAATATACATTGCTTACTGGTGTAAACCGCTTAGAGAGTGCTTGCACTGTGAGGCGTTCTATAAATCTCACAAATAAATAAATAAATAAATAAATAATCCAGAGTAGTAAATGCTTAGTAAATAGTATTTAGACATCTGAGATGCATTTATTTTCAAAATCAAATAAAATTTTGCTTTATTTTTTGTTGTTGTTCAATAAACCTTTCTTTATTGTGTTTAAGTATACATTATTTGCAGCTCTGATTGCACAGTTAGATGTTTAGACTAGATATTGGTATTTTATTATTATCACTTATTTAATAAAATGAAACAAAAGAAAAAAGAAGAAAGAAAGCAATACAAGAATTACAAATACTGCATAGATAAACAAATAAGGACATTATCTATCTATCTATCTATCTATCTATCTATCGATCGATCGATCGATCGATCGATCGATCGATCTGTCTGTCTGTCTGTCTGTCTGTCTGTCTGTCTATCTATCTATCTATCTATCTATCTATCTATCTATCTATCTATCTATCTATCTATCTATCTATCTATCTAAAATCATTGTATTTTATTGCAATGTTCCATACATAATCTATGTCTAATCTGTTCATAAATTACAACTGTTACAGTTGTAATATACAATTATTCAGTCAATAAATCCACTGAATAATTGGACTCATAAATTTATATTTATAAGTTAAAGGACTAGTGTCTTAATAATAACAGGACCATGGAGAATAGCAATAGCAATAGCAATAGCACTTAGACTTATATACCGCTTCATAGTGCTTTCCAGCCCTCTCTAAGCGGTTTACAGAGTTCAGCATATTGCCCCCAACAATCTGGGTCCTCATTTTACCCACCTCGGAAGGATGGAAGGCTGAGTCAACCTTGAGCCTAGTGAGATTCGAACAGCTGGACTGCTGAACTAGCAATCAGCTGAAGGTCGCAATGCTGCTTTTAACCACTGCGCTATCTCAGCTCTTTCCATTGTCTAGTGATCAATTTTCATGTAGTAGCTCAAAAGAATATTGATGTCTGAAAAAATAAAAACTTGGGTCAAAATAAAAATGATAATGCAATTGCTTCTTCTCGAAACATAGGTCATAGCAGAAATGTGTTTTACTGAAGCATTATTTTCATTATGTCTTCAACAACATTACTAAATTATTTCTTTTGTATACAAATTCAGTTATTTCCATATGTGAACTTTGTTTTTGTTGAAATCTACATTTATTGAAACGTTTCACACTGATCTGAAAATAACTTTCATTGTTTAGACAAAATATCTTTTTCCTTATGCCTTATTTTATTTTCTCTTTAATATGAGCAGAACAGACTGATTTATCAATAAGAAATATCTATAAAGACTAATTGTGAGCCTTCTGGATTTGCAGAGTTTAATGATCATTTCATTATATGTGTATGGCAAAACTAAAAACCGTGAAACTGAAAAATCCTGGTTCAAATTAAGGTGTCAAAGATGTTGTAAAATAGCAATAAATTATAACAGAGAAATTATAATATCAATCATTTAGCATACAAATGCACACATACATTCATACATTAGATCAATACAATAATTGATCCAACCACAGCATTCATTCACTCTTCCATATGATAGCTTTGGTATCAATTTTAAAGTATGCATAACCCCATGGGTTAATCTGACATAAGAAAAAGAGAAATTTACAAGAATAATATACCATCTTTTTAAAATATTATAGTAATTTATCTAATATATTATTTTGACCCCAAACACTCCATTTAACCAAAGGTGCTATACATGAATGTTTTAGAAGGACCCAGGAGGTAAATTTGTTAAGAAAAATGCAAATAAATGTAAATAAAAACAATTAGTATTTGTGTTAGTCAAAAGATATACAGTACATAATTACTGTTATAATTGCTTATTGTTATTGTTCTTTGTATTGCTATCCAATTAAGGTGATATAATTGAGTTTAGCAGTCACCGATATAACAAAAAATAAAGATATAACAAAATATAACAAAAGCTAAGTTTTAAAACAAATGTCAAAGAAAGTGGGCATCTTTTTCTAGTACTTTTGGAGTACAAATATAGATGAAAGACATCCATTGATCTTTCTCCCTAGATTTTGAGGCCACATACAAAATCTGGAAACATTTTATAATTCTTTTTTTTTGGGGGGGCAACCCACATCTGTCAAACATTTTATCAAAATCTATATCCACTTGAAGCAATAGAATGGTGGCTTTATCTTTCCTATCTTTGTTCAACTCAGACAACTTCACCAGCAGATTATTGTGTGGCCTGCATTTTCTTGCTGTCTTGCTTCCCAACTTATAGTAGCAATAGCCTTTGACTTATATACCGCTTCATAGTGCTTTACAGCCCTCTCTAAGCGGTTTACAGAGTTCAGCATATTGCCTCCAACAATCTGAGTCCTCATTTGACCGACCTCAGAAGGATGGAAGGCTGAGTCAACCTTGAGCCGGTGAGATTTGAACAGCTGAACTGCTGAACTAGCAGTCAGCTGAAGTAGCCTGCAGTGCTGCACTTTAACCACTGCGCCACCTCGGCTCTATAGTACATTTTAGGAGTTGTCAAATTGTTAGGAACAATTCCCTTTGAAGGATTAAGTGTATTACCTTTGTGTGTTTAGATTTGGGAGACTATATTAACATTATCAGTAAATCAAAGTTGAACAAGAAGAAAAGAGGGGAGGAAAGAAGGGAGGAAGGGAGGAGGGAGGGAGGGTGGGAGGGTGGGGGGAAGGGAAGGGAGGAAGGGAGGAAGGAAGGGAGGAAGGAAGGAAGGAAGGAAGGAAGGAAGGAAGGAAGGAAGGAAGGAAGGAAGGAAGGAAGGAAGGAAAACTTACTGAGGAAAGACAATTATTTGGAGGTTATATTTTAATTGACCCTTATTTGGGTTTTTTTTCTAAATGAAAAAAACCAGTTTTCCTACCGTATATTCATCATTTTGGACCTGAAAATATTGAATCAATAGTGGCAAAGCAACCTTATGATCAGACAAATGTCCTTTCAAAGGTATGAATGTCAATGCAAATTGATTCATGGCTCATATTATGCTACACTGGCATATATCATTATCTTTTCTTTTTTGACCATTGCCATTCTGATTAATAGCCTAATTGGCACTCTGTTTTTCCATCTTTTCCCCTTTTGTCTGATGCTTTAGAAGTTGCTTTGCACAGGTAATTTATCTTCCATGCATTCTGATATAATGGATCTATGATTAGTTGACTAAACAAACAAACAAGAATTGAAGGTAAAACAATTTGCATTGAATTTATTTAGCATTCTCTCTACATTGCTCCAAGAACAATTTAGACTGAACCATGATCCCCTTGTGTATTATATTATCACTGACCAAAGGAAGTTAGCTAAACAACATTTATGCAAAAGTAAAAGCAATTGTTAAACTGAATTTCAGATCAGATTTATTAATTCGACAAACATATATTTGAAATGAACACTGATTGAAAACTCTGGCTTTGGAATTCTGCTTCATGATTTACTCCATGATGGTTCTGACTGTGTCTTTCCTTTCTTTAACTTCCATCTCTTCTTCTGAAGAGGCAAAAATGAGCTTATTCAGCCTAATCTCCTGATGACCCAGTATCAGATCAAATTGCTTTGTATTTGGCTCTCATTTCCAGCTAAATGTGCTGCTATGCCTGTTAGGAATTTCTATGCCTTTGTCTTCTTTTTCTTCATGGTTATCAATTCCTTAGTGTCTATTTTTGCTTTCCTTGTAAAGGATGTGGCCTTTTATTCTTTGCAGCTTCAGTTTAAATCAATTTTCTTTTCTTTTATTCCTCCCTTGGGATAAGTTTGGTTTAAATGTTGTGATCAAGAAACTTTGTACTTTCTTTGAGAAAGAAAAAAAGAAAGTTTGACAAAGAAAGAAAGAAAGAATGAATGAATGAAAGAGAGAGAGAGAGAGAAAGAAAGAAAGAAAGAAAGAAGAAAGAAAGAAAAAAAAAGAAAGAGAGAGAGAGAGAGAGAGAGAGAGAGAGAGAGAGAGAGAGAGAGAGAGAGAGAGAGAGAGAGAGAGAGAGAGAGAGAGAGAGAAATCTGGTTATAAAATTTGGAAAAAATAGACAAGTCTGATATGTCATTCCTTCACATGTTTAATTCTTCCAGTCTCCAGTTGTTTTTAGATTTTAGTTTATTTGGATTTGAAGAAAATTTCATTCATTCAAGAAAATCATAGTAATTTCCATAAGTGGCTGTTGGAGATCGGAGTGGGGTGGGAATGGGGCAGAAAGTGAAAAAGAACCCATCCCTTTAAAAGACCCCATGCCTTTAAAAAATGACACTTCCATCCCACCAGTTGATACCCCTCTGCACTCTTCCTATACTCTAGCTCAGTGATAGTGAACCTTTTTTGGTTCGCGTGCCAAAAGAGGGGGTGCGGGGAGGCCACGCACGTGTGTGCCCACACCCATAATTCCATCTTCGTCGCTGCTAGCCAAATCCTCGAACGTCTTCGTCGCTGCTAGCCAAATCCTTGAACGTGCCTTTGTGCACCAAGGCTGCCGGCTTGGTTTCAGCTCTGGAGGCAGCAAACTTGTGCAGTGATTCCGCGGCTTTGGTCGAGGATTCTGCTGCCCTAGTTTCATCCAGGGCGGCTGCGAGGGTTAAATTGGGTCTTGCCAGGAGGCAGCACTGGAGGCAGATGTCTTGAACACTGCATATTAATTGGTCGAGGAGGATGTCATTAAGGTCCCTGAATTCACAGTGACCTGCGGCTTTATGGAGGGCAGCGATGTATTGGTTGATCGTTTCGCCCACATGCTGCAATCATTGCCGGAATTCGTAATGCTGGATGACCTTAAAAGGAGTGGGAGCATAGTGGATTTTTAAGGTTGTCTGCAGGACCTGCCACGGCACGGTGTGTACCAGGGTTGGTTCTGACAGTGACTCCACTGTGTCAAACACCTCGGGGCCACAGTGACTCAAGAAAAGTGTTCTTTTTCAGTTATCTGTGAGACCCAACAGATCATTTGCTTCTAGGAAGCATTCAAACCTCCCCATATACGACTCCCATTTCTCTTTTGCCAGGTTGAAGGGCGCAGGCGGGTGGAAGGCAGAGATCGCCGGCGAGGTGTCAATCGTCCCTCGGGGAAAACTGCCTGGCTGGTTACGGTGCTCAAGTAGATTGTCTTCGTTCTCCTAGTCCCCAAGCCCTCATCGCCACTGTTGAGTTGTGGGAATAATGACAGGAGACAGACTTCAAAGGAACTTCTTTACTTGGCAACTGCTCAGAACAACCAGCAACTTGCAGTCTGACAGCTAGCCCTTTTATAGGGAGCTGTCAGATGCATCAACCAATAGCGTTTGAGCATTCTCCCGCTCAAACGCTGGACCTGGGTGAAACCATGTACAACTGTCAGTACATAACATAAATTAACTAGCACTGCTGATGCTACCTAGTTTGGGGAATGAAACATCTGCAAGAAAACAACCAAGCTCAAGCAAATTCTTGCCTTTCTAAACTGCACATTGTACCTGGCATTTAACCAGTGGGACAAGCTTGCCATCAGTAGTTTTGGGTGCTTCATCACTGGAGGTTTTTAAGAAGAGACTGGACAGTCATTTGTCTGAAATGGTATAGGGTCTCCTGCTTGAGCAGGGGGTTGGACTAGAAGATCTCCAAGGTTCTTTCCAGCTCTATTCTGAATGATTGATTAAATAAGGATCAATCTCTTCTTCCATACAGTACTTTTAGCATCTGCACTTACCGTATTTTTTGGAGTATAAGATGCACCTTAGTTTTTGGGGAGGAAAATAGGGGAAAACAATCTGCCTACCAGGTATTCATCTGGCTAGCGTCCTTAGTCTGGTCAGCTTCAGCACATTATTTTATCCCCTGGTTAGGACTTAAAAAAACCTTCTCCTGAGAGAGTAACAAAGAAAGAGCCTGCAAGCCAGTAAGAGCTGGGAAGATCGTTAGCACCTGGTTAGGGCTAGAAAAAAACTTATTCAGAGCAAGTAGAGCAATGAAAAAAACCCTGCAAAGACTTAGGGCTGGAAAAACCTTCTTCTGAGAGAATAACAATGAAAGAACCTGCAAGCCGGTAAGAGCTGGGAAGATAGTTAGCACCTGGTTAGGGCTAGAAAAAAACTTATTCAGAGCAAGTAGAGCAATGAAAAAAAATTCTGCAAAGACTTAAGGCTGGAAAAACATTCTTTGGAGAGAGTAACAATGAAAAAGCCTGCAAGGTAAGAGCTGGGAAGATCTGTTAGCACCTAGTTAGGGCTGGGAAAAAAAGCTACATTCGAAGTATAAGACGCACCCAAATTTTCAGCCACTTTTAGGGAGGAAAAAGGTGCGTCTTATACTCCGAAAAATACAGTACATATTGCTGTTAAATGTTCATAACATTTCAGTCTATCTACAATGCATAACTACAGCATAATAAACAGGCCAAATGCACAACAAGCATAACACTTGGGTTAAAGAAATATTTATGCTCAAGACTTCAGTTAGAAGGATACCAATGGAGATAATATAGAAGCTTAGCATAATTAGAAATAAGATGCTCAGGGACATAAAGCAGAAATGTCGATCTAGCTTTCTTATTTAATAGAACAATTAATAAAGTCAAATTGACTATAAATGTCCTATTTTTTCCAAACTATTGAATAATTAACCTTTACAACATAATTGTTTTCTAACCATCAAACTAAACTGTATAGTATATTGAAAACCAAGGGAATGAAAAAGAATTAGCCAAAACATTAAATGAATCAGTATCTGAACCTTGGTTATTCACTCTTTCTTTTAATAGTCAGGTGTATTTTTTCTTAGATCTCAAACTTCAGTCCAATTTAAAATGGGGACAAAAATGTATATAGAAAATATAGGTATATCTAACAATTAAAGTAGCGGACAAGTAGCCTAAGTGACACATTCAATTTGGCAAAATGTCTTCTTAATTAACCTGTGTTGCTCCTGTAAATTCATGGACTTTAATTTGAAAATTCCATTGTCACAAAGGAAAAGCAATATTCATGGCAGAGAGAACTAAAACTACTAACCCCCAGACAATGCCAATGAGAGTAAGCACAAACTCGCATCAAAACAACCTCTGCAATAAATCTGTAAATATTTCTTTATACACAAAGTGAACATAGTTATGTGTGATGAAGAAAATATACATTTATAGACCTGGCAATCTATTGTGGAAGCTGTTTTATTGCAATAAATCCTTTTCTTCTGCAGTGGTGGGAATTTGCAGCAAAAGTAATTGGTGACATAATCTGTCCTTCAGTGAACAGAAAAGAGTTCATAATTATGTTTGGTTTATAAAAAGTAAGCTGAGTTGTATTTCCTTATAGCCCAGGTCTATAAATTAGTCTGAGAAGCTATAGGATAATATTTGAAGAGTGGGGAATTACAGACTAGAGGCCACTGAAGAAATGAGCATATAAAAGGCAAATCATTTTCCTTTCCACTTATTACTAAAATAAGTAATAAGTGGAATAAGTAATTTCAAATAGGAAGGAAGGAAGGAAGGAAGGAAGGAAGGAAGGAAGGAAGGAAGGAAGGAAGGAAGGAAGGAGAAAAAAGATCAAAAAAGTAAAAAATTAAAAATGGGAGAGGGAGAGAGGGAGAGAGGGAGAGGGAGAGGGAGAGGGAGGAAGGGAGGGAGAGAGAGAAAGAGAGAGAGAGAGAGAGAGAGAGAGAGAGAGAGAGAGAGAGAGAGAGAGAGAGAGAGAGAGAGAGAGAGAGAGAGAGAGCTTTGTCCATCAGACTAAAGGAAAATTTCAGAAAATAAGTGAAGAATTTTTCAAA
Organism: Diadophis punctatus similis; assembly: GCA_023053685.1. NCBI lineage: Eukaryota > Metazoa > Chordata > Lepidosauria > Squamata > Dipsadidae > Diadophis > Diadophis punctatus. The sequence goes on from JALIGW010000013.1 coordinate 2,338,588, forward strand.
GCAGCACATTCATATTATGAATTCATTCAGGTTTATAACCCTTTTATTTGGAACTATCCAAATGTGAATCTTATAATAATAATCCTAGGTCCTTAAGAAGGATTCTATAGATGTATCACAATGCCAAATCCAGTCTGAACATCTGGCTGACTGTGTGACGAACAAAAGTAATAGCATGGAATTCTCTGATAATCTTGGTTTCACTATAAACAAGAAAACCAAGCATTTAGATAGGTACTTTAATCATGTTTGCTGAATACAAAAAACTAGTTGACATATTCTACAGCTGGCCAACCACAAGAAACAGGAGCCCATTTCCACCAGAAATAATTCTCCATCTGTTTGTTCATATGCTGCTACAGAATTCATTCACTTATTCCTATGAGGAATAAAATGATGAAGAAATTCTGCTATTTTGATGTCAGTAGACAGTGGAATGTAAGAAATTAATGCCATATTTACAATTGATAACTGGGCCAAATAGCTTACAGTACAATACGTAGCACTTTTTAAATTTTGTGTTCTGTAATGGAGCACTCTGCATTAAATTCTCTCTCCTCTCTCTTTCACACAATCTCAGTACAACAAACACAACAAATTTATAGTATGTCTCTGTTCGCAAAACTAGGAAGTTTGTTCATCTTTTGTCTTGTTTCTGGATTTATTTATTTTTTTAATTTCCAGTCCGGCTATTTTATTTTAACTTACCTTATATCTCACATTGGTGACTCTGGGCAGTGCGCAAAAGATTAAAAACACAAAAGTAGCATATCAAGGAAATAATCCTATTACAAATCAATTAAGGTTGGTTGCACAATCAGTTAGAGGCAGGTTTTGTTGTCTGATGGTGTTACAGCTTTCAGCGCAGGCTGTAAGCTGCTCCAAGTAAAGCTACCTTTTGCAGTTGACTGATGATGATTTTTTTCAATGCTGATGGTATTCAAGTGATACTTCAGATGCTTTGGGATTGTAGCCAAGGTGTCAAATACTATTGGTGCAATCTTTGCTTTCTTTCGCCACAGTTGTTCTACTTTTATCTGCAAGTCTTCATATTTTATGATTTTCTCCAGTTCTTTCTCTTCTCTTCTGCTATCTCCAGGAACTGCAATGTCCACTATCCAGACTTTTTGTCTTTTTTATCAACAATTATTAATTGTTGATGGGTTGTTGTGATGATGATGATGATGATGATGATGATGATGATGATGATGATGATGAAGAAGAAGAAGAAGAAGAAGAAGAAGAAGAAGAAGAAGAAGAAGAAGAAGAAGAAGAAGAAGAAAGTGTTGTTGTTGTTGATGATGATTTAACATACACCAGAGTCTAAAGCATTCCATTTTCAATCCATAAAGACCAACAAACAGATCCAGAAACAGGATTGGAGTGATCTTTCAGCAAAATGATCTAACTATGATCTTTTCATAGATGTTCTCATCTAATATTGCTGAATTTCCAAGCCCTTATAATCCAGTGCTACAGTGCTTGCAGATTCTGGTCCCCCTGTATGACTTGAAAAATTTATAATAAAAATACAAATGCAAATAATGTAAAAACTTAAAAATTCTTTTCTTGAAAAATATGCATTTTGTAAGCATTTTGATATGTTCTTTCCGGGCAAAAAATTGTCAGAATATTTGGAGAAATGCAAATGCCAAAGATCAGCTATTTAATTCTTCAGTAATTTGCATTGTTCTGCAAAGTGTGGTTTGGGATAATTAATGTGACACTTCACAATGAGTGTTGGAAACACCCCACGCAGATCAGTATGCACACACATGCTCACCCATACACAAATATATCATGTTATGCCGGGATTGTCCAGCAGGTTTAATATGCAAATGAGGTCATTTAGCTAAAGAGTATTTAAATCTGCACATGACTGATTTAGTAGAAGCTCTAAAATGGTGTCAACATATCCTTAGAGAAAGGGTTTAGTTTTGATAAAGAAAGAAGAGAAATAAAGAATGTCAGTGGAAAATAGCAATGAAGGAGAAAGTGGTAAACACTGCAAAAATAAAATCCTATGGGGAAGTAGCCTCTAAAACAATTAAAAGTGTTGAGAGAATAGTAATGAATATATGAAGTGGGAGAAGTATCAGTCAAAAGGGAATGGCACTGAAAGGGAAAATAGCAATCACACAGAAACATCATTTAAGCAAAATAGCGCAGATCAGTCCCTGCAAGCTAATGATGGAACAATATGCACAATGCAATGCTTAGGGGAGAGAGTAGAGCCAATGTGTGTTCTTTATAAGCCTGACACTATACAAAGGGAGGGAAAGTGTGAGAGCAGGAGATCTGAAGACAATGGAGAGGAATCATGTTAGCCTGATTGGTTAGAAATTCTGAAAGAATTAGGAAAACGGGTGATATGATCATAAATAGGGGAAAGAGAAAGTAAAGAAAAGCCATGAGATGGATCCAAAAGAGTCACCCAGTATATAAAGATAGATAACCGATAGTGTAGGACTTGAAAAGGAGTATTTAAGGTCCTTCTGTTGCATGTTGGGTTGTAGACACAACAAGTTGAAGTTTGCAGAATGGAAGGAAAAGCTCCCTGTGAATATATGCTCACCACTGTTTTTGGCTGGACCAGCTCATCGCAATCCTTAGCCTCCTGAACACACATTCCACTTCAGAGAATGAGTAAGCACTGGCATATTCTTTATTGTCTGGTTTGGACCCAGCTGATCAGGTGAGACCAACTAACTCAGTAGGGACTGCTCCAGAGGCCCAGGAAAACTGAACTTCTTTGCTTTCAGGCAACAAACCAGAGAGATAATTTCAGCTTCTGAAAAGCTCATTTGCCACCTTGGTGCTGTACAGTGGAAATTGGAAAGTGGAGAGAAGGGAAGATCTGTGTTAGGTAAATGAAAAATAGCCAATTGTAAGAGTGAAGAAGTAATAATCAGAAGCTAGAGAGCATGGTGCAACACATTGATGCCATTCTCCCATTTGGGTGAATTGATCGGGGAGGGGAAAAATTGATGCGAATGTTAGGTTTTTTATTTATTTACTTTATTTATTTGTGAGATTTATATACTGCCTCACAGTGCAAGCACTCCCTAAGCGGTTTACACCAGTAAGCAATGTATATTTATATTGTCCCCAACAATCTGGGTCCTCATTTTACCTACTTCAGAAGGATGGAAGGCTGAGTCAACCTTGAGCTAGTGAGATTTGAACCGCTGACCTGCGGATCACAGTCAGCTCAAGTGGCCTGCAGTACTGCCTCTAACCGCTGCGCCACCTCGGCTCTGATAAAGGTTGAATGTGAAGTGCATAAATTAGTTCTTGGATCCTTACAATGGGTGATTCTGATCTTGAGGTGATAGCAAATGACAGACCTGTTTGCAATATGACAGTTTATCCATGATTTGTTTGTAGAGGAGTTAGTAGATCTGAGGTACCTTACCAAAATTTAATTGATTGAGGGAGACAATGTAACCATTCTGAGATTTTTTGATTTGATAATTAGATTTCTTATGATCATACGTATTTCTTATGATCTAGATGTATACAGCTAACCAACCTAGGATAATCTTAAAGAAGATACTCATGGAAAAAAGTATTCTAACCTTTCTTCTAGCACAAGTTGGTCTAAAGGGCTTATCATTCTAAAAATGCTTTCTTTAAACAAGCTTTTATCATTAAAAAAAAAGATAGAACACATCAGTGACAATCCCTCTTCTTTTAGTTAGCAGAAGAGAGTTCATTTCATACTTCAAATTTCTAAATGTCACAAAATTTAAAATAAGATTACTAACTTCTTCAGAATATATCCAATTACAACTATCTTCTCTTTTCACCCTGTCTCAAATGAGTTTCTAGCAACCTTTTTTTTTTAAAAAAAAGAAAGATTTTTCATTGTTAATTCTGCTTCCAGGTTTTTGCTATTTCTCTCTACTGCAGGGGTAGGTTCTAACTTACCTCGCTGCCGGTTTGCTTCCTCCCACACCATGTGGGTGCGCCATGTGGGCATGCTGCATGGGTGTGCATGCGCAGTGCAAAAAAATTCCCCCCAAAAGCCAAAAACAAGATGGCGACACATGTGCAGTGCTGGAAACTTAGCTTCTGTGCATGCGCAGAAGAAAAAATCCCCGAAAAAAAATTCAGAAAAAAAATCCAAAAAAATAAAATAAAAAAGATGGCAGGGCCCACGCACTGGCATCGACCCATTCGGTTCCGTGATGTCATCATGACATCACCAGCAGTTTGCTACCATTTTGGGCAAACTGGTCAGAACCGGGAGTAACCCACCTCTGCTCTACTGTGTCTATGACAGCATATTGCAGAAGGAGTAGAAAGATGGCAGAAATCACTATTTTTATGTGGCGTCGACTGAGAAGTAGTTATAGTCTTATGAATGTCTACTGAAAAGGACTTGTCTAGAATAAAATTTCATTGAATATCCAGTAACTTATTGTTTTAGTAGTGTGCATAGAATTGCATATGTTGGATACCACTTGATGGGCTTAGCCTTTATGAACACTTCTGAATTGTGGCCAACTTCATTTTGTTTCCATATAAAAATGATACATGCCAAAGAATATCTTGTCACACATTAATTTGAAAGTCAAACTTATGTCAGTTTTTTTTAAAATTTATTTATTAAATGTATTGGCCGCCCATCTTACCACAGGACAACTCTGAATGATATACAATATTAAAAAGATAAACCTACATAAATATTATTAATAAAATACTACAAAATATAAAAGTACAAAATACAATAGATAAAATATAGGGAGGGAGGGAGTAGAATGAGTAGAGAGGGAGGTGGGATCTGATATTAATCTATCAACCGGACCCAACATGAAGCTCCTCCGTTAAAGCCAACTGGCAGAGCCAGGTTTTTAAGCTCTTGCAAAAGGTCAGAGGGGTTGAGCCCTCCTCATTCCAGGGAACAAGGTCAAAGGCCAGGCACAATGTTTCTCTTGGACCCAACCAGATGGAGTACCTTGGCTGATGGGGCCTGAAGCACGACTCCCCTGCTGGCACAGGTGCAATGGGCCAATTCCAGTGGGATGAGATGGTCCTTCAAGTAACCTTGATCTACTTTATTTATCCATACAAATTTCTTAGCATTCCTGTTACCTGTTATCAAGCATTCCTTTGTCTGTTGTCTTCCCCAGGAGCTTTAAAGAAACTGCCTGTCCAAAATTGTCATTGATTCATTATAATTTTAAAAAGTGAATCACTTATCCTGCCTCATTATAGGAAGCAAATATAGATAAACTATGGCCATTCGGACTGATAATAGGTTATACCTGATTATAAAAGCGAATGAGCTTTTATTCCTATAGAGATTCGAATTCATAATAATTGCAGGATGCCAATAGATTAACTTTTGAATCTTTTCTAGTAAAAAGTACCTTGATAGCATTATGCAGTTGTGATTTAATGGTTTGTGGAAGATTAAATTGTATTAAAGTTTTATTAACCAAACATTTTCTTGGAGTAATTGAATAACTGCAAACACAAAAACAGATTACATGAATTAACAAAGATTAAAAGAGTACAATAATGTACAAAATGAGAGTTAAATTTTAGAACAAGTGTGTATAACTGCAGATCAAGTTTAAAGGAAATCAATGTTGATAAAAAAAAGTCTTTAAAAACTTTGTCTTTCTAAGTCATATGTTTATATTCCATTTTCAATTAAGCATTTCACAGCAATAAAGAAATGACATCCTTAGTATTGTATTTTTATTTTAGGTTTATAATTGTTGTGCTTTACTATGTTCTATGAGCAAGCTTTTTTTTTAAATAGAGGCATATTTATTTTAAGTCATTAAATAAAGAAATCCTGGTTCCATAGATTACAAAATGACTTCTCTACATTGCTCTAGTTATGAAAGTTTACATAGCATTTTGGCTATTAAATAATTATTTTATGATAAAATTGGTGAAAGTGAAAAGGAAAGTAAGAGAAAGAGAAGTGGCAGTATGCAATTTCATTATACAATTCCTTAGAGCATTAAGAATTATAAAATGAAATCTTACAGGTGATGAATTTCCAATGTTTACATTACAAAAAGACTTTAGATAACCATGGTAAAAATCAGGCATGTTGCTGCATAACCGTAATAAAAAAATAACCACTACCAGATACTGAGTAAACTGTATGTCAAACAGAGTTATGCATATCAATTTGCCTAATACACAGCAAGCTCATATTTTATTTATTTATCATATTTAAGAACTTCCCATCTCCCTCACAGAGGGACTCTGCGCAATATACAATAAAATATTAAAAGTCTAAAGAACACTATATAACATTTAAAATTTGCAAGAGGCATGGGATTTTAAGAACTAATTAAAAAGCAGCCAGGGCTTTCAGGGCACCAACCAACCAACCCCACAGCTGCATACTCATCTGCACGCCCAAAATAAAGGCAAAGAGACATGTTTTTTATGCCTTTATGGAGGGGGGAGGAGTTGCCTTAGCTCGTTAAGTGCAGGTAGAACACTCACTGTGAGATAAATCATGGAAATGGAGAAGTCTTCAAGGAGAAAAAATCACGCGTCCCTGGCTACAGACTGAGTCTTGAAGACGGGGAGTTGAGGTACAGAGGTACTATTTATACGTTTTTTGACTCAGTCCTGATTGGCTAAAGACGGTGTTTTCCCATCCTTGGAGGCTAGCTCCACCCTACGAGAAAGGGCGTATCAGGTAAGTACAACACCCCTTTTATGTCTTTATGGAGGGGGGAGGGGGGCTGCCTTATCTCCACGCACACACAAGAGTGTGTTCCACAAGGTGAGGGCAACAGCAGAGAAGGGTCTCTTCTGGGACCCTGCCAGTCAGAATTCTCTGGCAGATGGGGTCTGCAATATACCCAATATTGGGTATGTCTAGTTTAATGAAAAGAAGCACTGGGGTGACATGATGGCAGTGTCCCAATGTTTAATGGGCTGCCACAAAGAAAACCTATTCTCTAAAGCAGCTGAAGGCAGGACAAGAAGGAATGGATGCATAGTAATCGAGGCAAGAGCCAACCTAAAACTAAGGAGAAATTTCCTGGCAGTGAGAACAATTAATCAGTGGAACGACTTGCCTCCAGAAGTTGTGGGTTGTGGCTGGGGTTTTTTTAAGAAGTGACTGGACAACCATTTGTCTGAAATATGATAGGCTTTCCTACTTGAGCAGGTCTCTTTGTTAAATGTGACTAGAACTATTGCCCTAAGTATCCGAATTTTGGATATTTTGTCCTAGATTTATGTATTTGGGGGTAATTCATAATATGTGATGGTACAAGTGATTTCATTGCATTAAATCCCTTTTCACAGTGTAACTCGCGGTGTCATGTTGCCGTCACGTGACGTTTTGTGATGTTTTTTTCTCTTTGCGGAGCTGGGGTGGCCTGCACGTAACGCATCCGGCCCGTGGGCCTCCAGTAACTGATAGCACTTGATAAGTCATACCTTTTTGCTTCAGGAAAAGAAAATGACAACATTATTTTACTTTCCTGGACAGTGGCCAACTTTCTCTTTTCCCCCTGGTAATACAGATTTCGTCTCTGGTATTAAAATAAACGAGTAATTCTGCCTGCATTATAAGGCATTTCCTTTTCTATTTCCTCAGTTGGGCTAAAACATAAGCAAATGTTAAGACAATAAATCAATGATATATTTCTAAGAGCAACAAGCTCCACTGATGTCAGTTACGCTCACTGAGAGTGCTATGCTCGATAAAGTCATCACTGCTGTGATATATTTGCAATAGATTTGCATTTTAAAAACCTCTTAGTAATCCTGATTAAATGCATACAGATGCAGTTCAGAAATGATTATCCTTATATTTTACAGGATGTCACCTACTCCTCCAATATTCTAGCTATTTCTTCTTCTTCTTCTTCTTCTTCTTCTTCTTCTTCTTCTTCTTCTTCTTCTCCTCCTCCTCCTCCTCCTCCTCCTCCTCCTCCTCCTCCTCCTCCTCCTCCTCCTCCTCCTCCTCCTCCTTCTCTTTCTCCTCCTCCTCTTTCCTCTCCTTCTCCCTCTCCTTCCCTCTCCCTTTCTCCTTCTCCTCCTCCTCCTTCTCTTCCTCCTCCTCCTTCTCCCTCCTCTTCTCCGTCCCCTCCTCCTCCTCCTCCTCTATCTGAAATAATCACATGAAACAACCTCTTAGTTTAAATTTTTTAGTGATGTACAGTATATTTGCATTTTTAAATATTCAAATATTTCCCTTTAGACTTTGCCTAGTACAGGTAGTTCTCAATATACAACCACAATTTGAGCCCAAAATTCTAATTGCTAAGCAAGCAGTTGATAAGTGAGTTGTGCCCCATTTGTGCCATAGTTGTTAAGCAAACCACTGCAATTTCTAAGTTATATAGAGTTTCTAGAGTTATCCTAGAGGTGTTTTTTTTTTTTTGTCAAACATGTATATGAATACAAACGAAGTATAAACATTAATGTGCATATATAAAAGTACAAGCATGGTTTTGAGTACATGATATTTTACGAAATACATGGGGAGTTTAGGACGGGGACGGTAGGCACGCTAGTGCGCTTATGCACTAGCGTGCCTACAGTCTTGTTAAGTGAGTCTGCTTTCACCCATCAACTTTGCTTGTCAGAAGCCAGCTGGTTACAAATGGTGATCACATGACACCGGAACAGATACATGATAGTTGCTAAGCACCTGAATTTTGATCACATGACCATATTATTAGTCTACTTAAATGGGGTGCTATCCTGAAAAATGCGAAATGACCATTGAAGGGTTGCCAGGAAAGGAAAAAATCAGTCAGAATTTGGCAATTCTAATCTTGTTATTATTGAATTTCACATGTCTCCCCCATGGAAATACATACTCATATTTTTCGCAGTATAAGACGCACCTTTTTCATCCCTAAAAGAGGCTGAAAATTTGGGTGCATCTTATACTCTGAATGTAGCTTTTTCGAAGCTTTTTTTTCCAGCCCTAATGAGGCACTAATGATCTTCCCAGCTCTTCCCAGCTTGCAGGCTTTTTTTCCATTGCTACTTGCTCAGAATAAGTTTTTTTCCAGCTCTAACGAGGTGCTAACAATCTTCCCAGCTCTTACTGGCTTGCAGGCTTTTTCATTGCTAGTCTCTCCAAAGAAGGTTTTTTCCAGCCCTAAGTCTATCCAGGCTTTTTTTCATTGCTACTTGCTCCGAATAAGGTTTTTTTAAGCCCTAACCAGGGGATAAAATAATGTGCTGAAGCTGACCAGACTAAGGATGCTAGCCAGATGAATACCTGGTAGGCAGATTTTTTCCCCTATTTTCCTCCCTAAAAACTAAGATGCATCTTGTACTCCGGTGCATCTTATACTCCGAAAAATACGGTACATAAATGAATAAATAGAAAATTTAGAAAATTAAAGAGAGTTTGGTGTGCCATTAATATGTGACTTGTAGGATTTACAGAAGACGAAAAATACCGTACTTCTGACAGGTTCAGAGTCCTGCTGTCTGACTGGAAAAGGCTTTATATAAGCATAGGAGATACATAAGAAATCCTTCTCCCAGAACAACATTAACACAGTTTAAGGTCTTAAGTTGAGTCTTAAGCCGAACTCTTAATTTATCTTCCAGCAAAAACAATGGATTAAAAAAAAGCATTCAACAAATACGCTTAGCACTAATTTGCAGTCTAGGGTATTCCTTTCCTGTAGTCTTGCTATCCCGTTTCATTAATTTTTATTACTTTATTTCCTTTCCTCCAAAATTCAATGACAACCTTTGCCCCATATTCACCTGGTATGTTTTGCATATAGCTTTCTCCTGCATGGAATGGGGTGGATTCAATTATGTATTTAATGTAATTTTTCATGCAAGTGATTTTTCTATTGAATTTGGGTTTTCCTATTTGCCATACTAATGCCGCAGCAGCTAGAATCATCTCATTATCATTATCATCACCATCATCGTTTGGATGATTTGTACGCTTAAGCTGCACAGCCCTAAATTTTCTGAAATCTGGCATCTAAACAGGACAGTGCTAACACAATTGGGATGTAAAATAGTTTTGAATTCCATGTGTAATGCAGATTTATTTTACAACAGATGTTTCACAGGCTTTTGAAGCTGCTCGATACGCCCCCTCCTTTCTATCCAGCTGCTGTGGCCTAGAGGTGGAGCTCTTGCCTCACAATCAGGAGGTTGTGAGTTTGATCCTAGGTTAAGGTGACCAGATTTTAATATTTGTAAAGTGGGACACCATTGACGGAGGAGGGGTTTCTACGGGAGCAAGATGGGATGGATCCGTCTCTTATCCTGCAGCTTTGTGCACCCCCCCAAACACCCCCCTTCATCGCAGCCAGGGGTCGGTTCCTACCGGTGCGGGCTTGCCTGTTCGTCGCCACAGAAGCTGGTGGTGTTCGCGGCGCGAGGCTTCCCCCACCCGCTTTCCCCGGCCGCCGGGACGCTGCCATTTGCGTTCTTTTGCCCTCTGCGCATGTGCAAAGCATTCTGCTTGTGCAGAGGGAAAGAACGCAAATGGCGGCGTTCCGGCGGCCGGGGAAAGCAGGCGGGGGAAGCCCCGTGCCACGAACGCCACCAGCTTCTTCGGCTCTGCGGCGATGAACAGGCAAGACCGCCGCTGCCCCTCTCACTGCCCTCCTTCCCCGCCTGGCAGGAGGAGGCAGGCGAGGCAGGAGGCAGAGGAGTGTGCAGGACAAATTCAAATTCAAAAAGCGGGACTTTTTAAAAACGCCGCGGGATGAGGGACAAATTATTAAAAAGCGGGAGTCCCACCAAAAGCGGGACGTCTGGTCACCTTATCCTAGGTAGAGGCAGATGTAGGGTCTCCTGCAGGGGGACAAGGCAGGGGGTTGGACTAGATGACCTGCAAGGTCCCTTGTTAATCTTTTCTTTTTAAGTCTATCAGAAAATGGTAATGCAAAACCTGATGTTCAAAGCTCTGACAAAATCTTTCTTTATGGAGAAACCGCAGGATTTGTCAGTGATTAATGCTGTTCTACTGTGTTGCTTCACTGGAGTTTTGTAAGGTGAGCTATAAAAATCTAATATGGTATAAAAATCAATAAACTAACTATGTTGCGATATACTTAACAGGCTGGGAGATTTCAATCTGATTGCTAATTAATTGCCTACAGGGAAGTAAACTGATGCTTGCTAGGATGCATTCAACTGAAATGCGTTAAGACCTCAGAGACAGAGGAGCAGGAATAAAAATAATAAATAGAAGTGGGCAAGTCAGCATAAAAACTTACAACTAAGTGTTTTTAAATGACTGCTTACTATAGTCAGCCGAATGTAAATTTTGCACTTGGAAGGGTGCTTTACTGTAAGTGAGCCTTCTCTCATTCAACATAGCATTAAAATACAAATCTCTACACTGTGAGACCCACTTTATTTCTCATTCCCTGTAAGCTCTTAAGCAAATGATTCTTCCATGAAGATTTAATGCAATGGTTTGGAATTTCCATGTTCTCTTCTAACTCTCATCTTTGTTTCAAAGAATATACATTGATTTCCTCCTGCTTCTGGGCTACGGAGTCTTATTTCCTATTTACTGACAAAGACCTGACAGCACTTTTAACAGTTTCTGTTCCTGCAGCCTTTAAAGAGGTTAGTGAGTATTTCATTTGCCCCTGATGCCTTTCCGATGACACTTGGTCTATTGCCTGTCATGCGTCATTTTTAACAATATACCTGATTTTCATTTTCTTCTTATGTTCTGTTGCTGATTGCCATTTTGGATTGAGATCTTTTTTTCCTTGTCTTTTCTTGCTTGACAATCAGAGTTCGTGTTGTTGTCTATCTTTTAGCCCAAGGCTTTCATCCTTTGTTTTTTCCCTTCCTATCATGACAGCTTGTTCTTAAAGCCTCTGTGGATTCAACTTCATTTCGGTATAACTTAAACTTTAAAATCTGCTCTTTACATTTATCTTTTATTCTGACTAGAAGCCCTTCAGGTCATATCCTGCTGGCACATCATTCGTTGGTTTTCTAAATTTGGCCCAGATATTTTACACCAATAATTCATGGCCCATTTCACATTCTGCATCCTGAAATGTCCAGGCTAGCTGAAATGTATTTCTGCTTTTTCAGTTTTTTTTCTTATGTAGTTATTTGATTCCAATATTTGTTTATTTCCCACATTGTTAGGATAAGAATAAAATCTCATAGAGGCGATGTTGGATCTTTTACTTGGAATTCAGACATTTAGAAATAAAACCGAGATTAAAGTCTAATAGAAAATATTTATTTCAGTACAAAAACAATAAATCCTGAATAATTACATCTTTGCTAAAAAAAACACGACCGTTCAGGTCAAGAGCCAAGTCAGAAGAAAATTAATGGTGAATTAGGCATGTAGACATGTGTACACTTCATATCACGTGTTCTGCTTGTATTGGAATATACCATAATATTAGATAGGGGTGCATCACCCTGCGTAGACATACAACTGACAATATTTACTATGTGACACACATTTATTATTTTTACATTTATTATTTTATAATACACTTTCCCCCCTAATACTTTCCCCACAACTCCTCTGTGAGGTGTGTTGGACTGAGAGAGAGAGTCAGGGGTGGGCTGCTGGGGATTCGCAGGGGTTCGGGAGAACCTCTAGCTAAGATTCTGTGCAGTTCGGAGAACCCCCCAAATCCCACTCCTGGCTGGCCCCACCCACCCCACCCGCCCTCCCAGGAGTCCCCACATGGCCCATTTTGGATGCAGGTAAGTGCAGGGTGGGCGCGGAGGCTTGGGGAGGGTGAAAAATGGGCCTACCGGAAGTTCGGGAAGGCCAGAAACTGGCCCGTTTCTGGCCTCCAGAAGGCCTCTGGAGCCTGGGGAGGCCGTTTTCACCCTCCTGGAGCCTCGAGGAAAGCCTCTGGAGCCCGGGGAGGGCAAAAACGCTCCCCCACCATGGTGCAGGAGGCTGACTAGGCCACGCCCACCATGGTCACGCCCACCCAGCAACCAGGCAGAGAACCCCTTGCTAAAATTTTTGAAGCCCAGTCCTGGAGAGAGTGACTGTCTCAAAGTCACCCAGCTGGTTTTCATGGTTAAGGCAAGACTTAAACTCATGCTCTCCTACTTTCTAGGCTGGTGCCTTAATCACTAGATCAAACTGTCCACACAGTGTAATCCACATGTGGTCTGCATTTAACATAACATATGAACAGAGTTGGAAGGGACCTTGCAGGTCATCTAGTCCAACCCCCTGCCCAAGCAGGAGACCCTACATCTGCCTCTACCTAGGATAGAACTCACAACCTCCTGATTGTGAGGCAAGAGCTTTAATCTGATATTGGCAATAAGCAAACATTATCTTAAAAAAAACCCCAATACCTTATCAACTGCATTTATTTATTTATTTATTCAGATACTCTGACATTGCTAGGTTCTTCCATTTGTCCAGTGTTTGCATTCCGATCACTCGCTAGTATTACTATTTTTTTTATGTTGGATTTGCCATTTTTTGCAATTTCCCAGAGAAGCCCTCAGCATCTTCCTTTATTGTGCTATAGGCAGTGCATGGCAATAGCAGTTAGCACTTAAACTTACGTACTGCTTCATAGTTCTTTACAGCCCTTTCTAAGCTGTTTACAGAGCCAGCATATTGCCCCCAATAATCTGGGTTCTCATTTTACTGACCATGGAAGGATGGAAGGCTGAGTCAACCTTGAGCCAGTCAGAATCGAACTGCTGGCAGTCGGCAAAATTAGCCTGCAATACTGCATTCTAACCATGGCACCACCATGGCTCTTGAATACATTTATATATAACATCGATATTACTGAATATATCCTAAGTTTTATAGGTACCATCATTATCAAAAGAATCACCATTATCATCATCATCTATTTGGTTTGGGTTCATTCTTTATTCATTCTGATTATCAATGCCACTTCATTTCTTTATTTGAAAAAAAATATCCTGAATGGTATACCATGAAATGAACTGAGCTAATGTCATCCAGTTCACTCCAGCCCAATTTAGTTAGATTCACTTCTTTCTAAATCATCCAATTTTGTCCAAGTCATGTGACAATTTCCCATTCTCCCTGGCTTGCATCCCTTAAAGCCCTTGTTTGGAATGTAACAAGGAATCTAACATACTCATAGCTGGTGCATCCGTTGCAAGTATCCTTGGGCTAGAAAGAGCTCCAATAGTGACTTACATCTTCATGATCTTGCAACTGGACATGGTCTACAACAGGGGTGTCAAATTGGCGGCCCGCGGGCCGGATGCATCACATGCATGCCACATCCACCCCAGCTCCACCAAGGAGAAAAACATCGCAAAATGTCATGTGTTGGCAACATGGTGCTGTGAGTTTGACACCCATGGTCTACAAGGTGTTGGCTTTGAAGAAAGAGGGTAGTCTCTCTGCTCACTGGAATGAGCAGACTCAACAATGTGACACCATGTTACAGAAGCAGCACAAGTTAATGGTTTCCTGCCAAGCTGAATTCAAAGTCATACGGTAATTATTATCTACTGGTAGGAAGCACTATATAGCTCACTGAGATACCTGCAGGACCATCAGCGCTACAAGACTCAGCTTGTCCCATATATTATGAATTAAAAAAATGTCCTTCACATGACATATAAAATATCCCCAACCTTCTGGATTTTTTCATTCTAATTGCTCTTAACACCTGGGCATTTTGTTGTTGGGCGTTTGTTCTGAATTTTATGTTATTTTGTTGTGAAGTTATAAATAGACTTGAGTCCTAGAAAGTATGTGATATCTGAAACCATTTATAATTCAATAAAATTATAGTAAATTAAATAACCTATTAATCAAAACCTCATAAACAGAGGAAAACGGTATTGGAAACGTGTCTGCTAGGCAGCCGTGTTAATTCAATCCACTGAAAACCATGTCTGACTGTAATCTTTAGCATTCATCTTCTCAAATTCAATCTGCGTTTTCGTCTTAGTGGCTGTGGAATATTGGGAAAGTGGAGGATGCTGTTGCAAAATGGTCTTTTGTATCATTTCTTCTAATGCTAAACTAGAACGTCAATGGACTGTAGCCAAAGCAAGCCATTAAGCAACTATAGGGAAACACTGCACAATTAGGTAATTTTCAAAGTTTGTAGAAAATGCAAGAGACAAAGTCAAAAATAGTATGTGAGGTTAGGGAAATTACATTCTCAGTAGTTTTTGAATATTTAGGACTAGGTGGTGTAGAAAGTTAGCACCCACCCCTCTCCTAGAAGAATGAAATATTTTGAGAAACATTAAAAAGGCAGAATATTATATTTCCCTGGATGAGGAAGTGAGAAACATGCTCTTAAGAGACAGAAAGCAGCGCCCACTTTCCTTAATAGCCCACAGCAGATGTCAGCACTTAAGAGATAAAGAGATAGATAGCTCTATTCATAAGCAAATACCCTCACTCAAGATCCAAACCAGGACAAAGCCATTAAGCCATAATAGGAATTGACCGACACCCTTTCAGAACACAAGCCCCTTCATTGCATCATCTCAGTTGCACCACCGCCCAGCAAACTTCAACCAAACCTGGGAGCTCAGATAAACATCTAGGATTTGTACTTTGCCTATAGAGCCAGCTATGACACCTACATGACCCCATGGGAGTCTGACAACAGCAAATATAATACATGTTCTTGCACAGGAACAGGAAGCTCAAGTGAAAAGCCCAAGACAATGTATAAAAAAACCCAGTCTCAACTCCATGTGGTCAGCTGCACCAGATCCACAAACATGTGGTTCTGTTCATCAATAAATGGACCCTCTTTCCAATCAGCCTCCAGCCTCCATTTTGTCTCCAGTGCCTTTCTCCCAGCTTGAAACTGAACCAGATGGTTATTTCTTCCTACAGTGGTAAACAAAAATGGAAAATCAACATTGAGACTGCATACTTTGCATCAATGTCTCCTGGTTTGATAGCTAAGATACCGGTGCCTGATTATTACTCTGAAAACAGGACTATGTTTACAAGGAGTTTTTTAAAAAACATTTTTTATTTTTTTCTCCATCTCCACATACATTTCCATACATATACCACAAATCATATTGAAATATATATAATTATACATTTCTATCCAATATATCATAAACAAACATTCTAATTTTGCACCTTTTGTACTTTTATAACCCGTCTGTTTCCCCCCAATATTTCTTATTACTCCCCTCCCTCTATCTCCCTCTCTTCCCTCTCCCTTCTTTTCCCTTCTCTCCCTCTTTCCTACTTCCCTCCTCTCCTCCTCTCCCCTTCCTTTTCTACCTCCTCTTCCTCCCTCTTATCCCTTCCCTGAGTAAATCTAATCATAATTCATTTTTGGTTGACAGGCAGGTAACACAAATCCCTAACTTCATTTAATCATCAGTGATACTCTTAGACTTATATCCCCCCCCCTATTTATACACATATTGTATTTTTTTCCCTAGGTATATTACTACTGTTATAATGCTGCCTCCTTTACTACCTCTTTTTGTTGCCTGGGTCTATTACATTTAATTTTCCATTTTCTTCTGGTTTAATCGCTATTGCTTATCTTCCAAACATATTCATTTTCTTTTGTACCTCATTTCATACATATCCTTCAAATCCATCCTTTTTGTACTTTTGGTTTTGGGCTATATTTCTCCCTTTCCTTAATTTTTATCTTTACCTACTTTATTTTAATTCATTCATCTCTAAATGCCCTAAATTTCTAATCTCTTTTACCTTTTCAAGTCCTCCTCTCACCTTTATTACACAATTTTTCTTATTTTAAATCCATCTCAATATTTAAACAAAATTTAACCTTACTGCTAAAAATCCATCCATTGGCTAACTTCCCGGTATACAGAAACCCACTAATAATCAAAATTTTCTTCAACATTAAATCAAATTTGTAAATTATACAAGTCTTATATGTTTATGTTCCAACTTCATTTCTGTTTTCTTATCACCTCTAATTTCCAAAAGATAGGTTTTTATGTCTTCATGAATGTATTTTAACATCCCAGTTAATTCTTCATACATACACGCCTCCATATTATCAAATTTACAGTTATTAAAATCTTTATTTTTTAGTTGAAGCTTAAATCCATATAGTCTCTTCGTAGTTCTGTGTTCTGATCTCCAATTTTAGTCTATTCCATTCCAGTTCAAAATCCTGTTATCTTCTGTCACCAAAACAAATCAGAGTCAAACACCATAGCACAACACACACTCCTTTCAAGTTCCAAGTTATCTTTGTATAAAGTGACCAGATTTTTTTTTCTTCAAGCGGGACACCATTGACGGGGGTGGGTTTCTCCATTTGAGTTTTGCCCTCTGCGCATGCGCAGAACACTGCGCATGCGCAGAGGGCAAAACAGCAAATGTCGGCGTCCAGGTGAGGTGGGGGGGAGGGGGGGAGGTGGGAGGGCGCTTGGATGCCTGCAGCTCGCGACAGGTAAGCTGCCGGCTGCCTCCTTTCCCCGTCTCCCGCCTCCCGTTCGTTGCTTGCCAGCCTGGCCGAAGGGAAGGCGGGAGGCGAGGAAAGGCCTCCCGAAAGGAGGGGAGGCTTCGGGAGCCCGCCTCCCTTTCGGGCCGAAAGGGAGGCAGGCTCCCGAAGCCTCCCCTCCTTTCGGGAGGCCTTTCCTCGCCTCCCGCCTTCCCTTCGGCCGGGCTGGCTCGCCTCCCCTCCTTTCGGGAGGCCTTTCCTCGCCTCCCGCCTTCCCTTCGGCCGGGCTGGCAAGCAACGAACGGGAGGCGGGAGACGGGGAAAGGAGGCAGCCGGCAGCTTACCTGCTCCAAGCATCCAAGCACCGCGGTCTCCCGGTCGCCCGCCTGGCCCCAGGGCAACGGCGGCAGCGAGGCGACGGGGGGAAGAAAGGGGAGGGGGACGAGGAAGGGCTGTTTGCGCCGCTCATAAACTCAAAGCGGCGACGGCTCCTCGTCCCTCACCCCTCCCAACCGCAGCGGCGCCTCCGAGGGTGGGGCTAGGGATGGGGCGGGGGAAGGAGAGGAGGAGCAGCCTCCCTTCCCCCTCCCCCCAGCTTCCAGCACCCGCCCGCCGCCAACGCCGGCCCGAGCTGAGAGGCCTGCTGCCTTTCAGGCCGATTTTTTGAAAGAATGCCCTAGTCGGGCATTGTTTTAAAAAATTGGGACTTTTTAAGAGGGCGGGCGGGACGCGGGACAAATGGTGAAAAAGCGGGTGTGTCCCGCCAAAATCGGGACGTCTGGTCACCTTATCTTTGTATACAAGGTCAATCGAGCTGTCAACAAATACTATCTTTCCACAAACTGTTGCAATGTTTTCTTTTAGCCAGCAGACGGCGTTGCTGGTTTCCCGATATAACAAACCAGTTGTTTTACTGAAATTTCCAAAAATGCTTTAAATCCACATAACTATTTTTTCCAGATCCATTATTCTTTTTCTAATTTCTCTAATTTCCACCAAGTCCAATTGCAAATATATCAACAATCTTCTTGGGCTTTAATCTTCATTTATTCAACTCTCTCTATGGTATTCCCAGTTGCTAGATAGCTGCTAGTTTCCATTCTGGGATATCTTTTATTGTCACCTTTTAAATCTTCTTTTAACTTTAAATTTGCCAGTCACTCACCCGACTCCAGCACTTTACTTCCACTCTGCTCCTGCTCAGATACTTTGATCTTCTCCCCCAGGCAATCTACAATCTCTTTTCCAATCGTTACATTGTGGCCGTCTCTGCTAATGCTGATGAGTCGCCTTTTCACAGCTTCCGGTCAAGAGGCTGGTGCCGGCTTCCTGGGGGGGTTTGCAAACCCCCCCCAGACCACCGACCAGTGCCTCTCTTCTTCACCCCCCTCCAGGGGGGTTCCAGCCCAGTTCCAAAAGATCCAGGCCCCCAAATGGCTGGAAATTTGGCATTACGTCGTGGTGCAGAGACATTGGCAACGCCTTTCTTCCTATTTTTACTAGGAGTTGAGGATAAACTGCAACAGCTTATTATGGATCTTTCCTACTTCTATACAATGGAATGCTTGAGAAATATGGAATCCAAGGATATATGTCAAAATCATGCTATAAATCTTCAAATGCAAATCAGAAAATTATTTGCAAATGCAAAACCATGTGGTCGTGTAGATTTGAGGGGAGGGGGAAAAAACCAAAATAAAACCACAGGGCACATTTGAAAAATGCTACTATAAGATCCTTAAACGAAGAAGAGCAATTCATAGACCATAGAACATTGACAACTTCACCGAGAGAGGCTAAATTTAAATGCACTTGGCTGGCATTTACTTGGTAGTTAAAAGGCATTTGGTGATTAAGCCAATGGCAGGGAAAAATTTGCATTCCCAATTATGTCCATCTCAAGTGATATGAAATGGGTCCTTAAAGGGAGTAAAAGATGGCCACTGTCATCAGCAAGAAAACTAAGGGGGGGGGAGCTGACTTAAAATATTACACAGAAGGAATGACTTCAGTGGCTCTAGAATGGTGCCTCCTGTTGCTTCGTATTTTCTCATTGCCCTTTCTGCTGCAGCTCCTAGCATCTATTATTACTATTGCTATACTTCCTCAGAAATTGTCAAATTATACTAAATCACTCTCTATTGCTATCTACAGCTGTAAAATTAGGCGGCTTTGAACTCATCTTTGCTAATGAGCCATTGTCTCTGCAAAAGGGTGGTACCAACCTTATGGCAATTTCTAGTTCTTTAACAGCTGGAGAGGGGCGAGGAGGCTAAAGGTCAGGTTGGAAACTTCTGTGTAATTAGTGATTTTCCCCTTACTGGAAATTTTTGCAAAAGGAACATGTTCAATTTTATGTTCTATCAATCATTGCTGATGATTATTGAGAGAAATGAATTGACCCTCCCTCCCTCCCACATACTTCGAGCTGCTTTCCATTTGATTTTCTAAAATAATGAATGTTTATGAGGAGTGCTGGGACTTAAAAGCATTTTTTTGGGGGAGAAAAAGGTGATGCTAGAGATTAACACTTTACTTTGTAATAGGTCAGATACTATTTAATTTTTGTTTCAATTAAAACAATAATGACAAAAGAAAAAGGGAAGACCATATGCCATGTAAGAAGTAGCTGCAGACACACTGGTACTTCACAATATCACCTGGATTATCTGTGATGTGACTAGTCCACTTACGATTGTAACAAATTGCATCACTAGCAGAAGTCCAAGGAATTCAACCTGAAATGTAAAGCAATTTATGATATAATTACATGTCACTAAATTGACCTGAAAGCAATGCACTCCTGAATTTAAAATGATCCACACCTAAAGAGAATAGAATACACAGAGAGAGGGGGGAGGCGGGGAGGGAGATATTTTCAAAATAAACCAAGAAACCAAGAGTGCAAATGCATTTGAAGAAAGGGAACCTGGACTTCCGGTTGACGTCGCGGCGAGAACGGTTTAGAAATTAGCGGGCTCCGCCGAGCCTTTTGAAATCCAGCTGGCAACTGCTGTCGGGGGACCCTATGGGGTCAAAGCTGCCTTGTAGGGGTGGAAAAGAAAGGTGAGGGACTTTGTGCACCACAGGAATTTGCAATTTCCTTGTTAGGTCCGAAACAAGCTCTCCCAAATGGCAGCAGGGACAACGGCCATTTTTGGCAGTCACAAGCTGGGACAACCGGGACTTTAAGATTTGTGTTGGAATGGTTCATGGACAGAGCATTGAAACTGGGTGAGATAACTTCCAACTCTTACTCTAAAGATTTAATTTAAGTACAAGAATTTGAAAAGATAAGCTCCAAGCATTAAGGAAGCAGCAATCAGACACACAGAGAAGATTAAAGACTAAGAGGCGAAAGAGGGAAGCTTTAAAATACAGAAAGCCTGGGAAAAAGCTTAAACAATTTGAAAGGTGATTTCTGGGAGAAACTGTCTTGTCTATTTGTATTTTTAAACCTCCTGGGTTTATTGGATAATCAGCTGTTTTTGACATACTGTTTAATGTTACCTAAACATATATTTCAATTCCTGGCTGACTGCTTCAGCCCATAAATGGCCTTGTTCAATTTATACACCGTGTTAGGCTTTTTACTTTCATACCCTGGTGCTTGAACCATGTAAATTTCTTCCTCTAATTCTGCATTGAGGAATGCAGTGGTTATGTCAAAATGCTAAAGTTTGTGGCCATGTGCCGCTGCCAATGCTAGTGCTAGCTTGATGCTTTCACTCTTTACTGTAGGCGCGAATACCTCATCATAGTGCACATTTTTCATCTGTGAAAAACCTTGTGCCACTAACTTTGCTTTATATTGTACCTCATTGTTGGGTAGTATTTTCTTTTTGTATACTCACTTGCATTCTGCAACTTTGCTACCCTATGGCAAAGTCATAGATGTGAACACTTCATGTTCTCCCATAGATTTCATTTCCTTGTCCATGGCTTCTTTCCATTTTATTTGTTCTATTTTAGGTAATGCCAATACTTCCTTATAGTTCCTTGGCTCATACCATACATTACACACTTTAACTTTACTAGCAGAATACCTGTCAGGTGGAATCCCCTTGTTCCATCGCTCTGACCTGCGTGGCATTGACTGCTCCTGTGCTTCAACCCTCTCTTGCTTTGTATCTTTTTTAGCTTCTCCTCCCTGAATGCTGACACCATCATTAAGTGAGTTACCATCACTAAGTGAGTTACCATCACTAAGCGGATTACCGACACTAAGTGGATCATTCCATAAATTTGCATCAATTCTGTTCCAGTTTTGCTCTGCAAAGGCAGCAGACCTGGAAATCACTATTCTTTTGCTCCCATCGCTAAAGCAATAGCTCTTTGAGCCTGGCTCATAGCCAGTGGTGGGTTCATACCAGTGCGGTCTTGCCTGTTCGTCACCACAGAGCCAAAGAAGCTGGCTCTTCTTCAAAGGGATGCTGTGATTGCTCATAAATATGGGCCGGTCACAAATCATCCACATTTGGATCATGTATTGGAGATGCTGTAACAACCAGAAATTTCAGAACCAGGCAAAATTAGTTCAAATTTTGAACTGTTGCTGAGAACTTCCTCCATGTGGATTTTTTGTTGGATTTTTTTATTATTTGTTTAATTTCAAAGAAAAAATATACTTTCTTTAAACAAAGGGCATGCTGGCCTTTTCCTTGTTAGAAAGGAAAGCAACTCCTTAATTTGTTTGTTCTTGTAATCAAGCAAAAAGGTGACAAAATTACTTGCTACTTACAGTATTTTCCATTTCTGTGAAAAATATTATTCTCTTTCATTTATTTTTTTAAGTTATTTTAAGTTACACTGGTTCTGCTGGTTCCCCACCACCACAATTTTTAAAACTCGGTTTATTTTTGGTGAGAATGGATTCAATGTTACAGTTTTATTTATATTTACTCTTATTAGAAAAGTTAGTGAACACCTCTGTTTAGAAAAAAAAAATCTTGTCTAATGATCGTTTGCAGTGTAGCAAACATGGCTTATATCAAGTTGTTGTGACATGATAGCAGCCTTCCAATATTTGGGGGCTGTCAGAGAGAGGGGGGGTTGACTTATTCCCCAAAGCACCTAAGAGCAGAACAGGAAGTAGCATATGGAAATTTAACAAAAAGAGATCCAACCTAGAACTAAGGAAAAATTTCTGGAGAGTTAAAATAATTAACCAGTGGAACGGCTTGCCTTCAGAACCAAGTTGTGTGTGCTCCATCACTGGAGGCTTTTAAGAAGAGAGTAGACAGCCATTTCTCTGGAATGGTATAGGACCGTGATGGCGAACCTTTGGCACGTGTGCCACAGGTGGCATGCAGAGCCCTCTCTGCGGGCACACGAGCCGTCACCCCAGCTCAGCTCCACCGCACATGTGAGCGGACCTCCCACCAGCCAGTTTTTGGGTCTCCACCGCGCATGTGCAGGGGGCGGGGTACATGCAGGAGATGCAGGGGTGGGACATGCCCGGGGGGTTGCACATGCATGCATCGGGGTGAGCATGGGGGTCATGCATGCATGCACAGGGGTAGGGGAGATCACTAGTGCATGTGCAGGGCCGGGGCACATGCGGGGGTTGCACGCATGTACAGGGGGCAGAGCGCGGGGGTCACGTGCACATTGCATTATGGGTGTGCATGTGTGTGCACGCTTTCGGCCCGCAGCAACAAAAAGTTTAGCCATCACTGGTATAGGATCTCCTGCTTGAGCAACGGGTTGGACTAGAAGACCCTCAAGATCCTTTCCAATTCTCTTACTCTGTATTCTGTCACTGAATTTGCTTCTTTGGAACACATGATTACTACAGGCTGGCACAGAAGCTCTTCTGCTACTTGAAGAATTAATTTGATGTGGATAAAATAATTACATCGCTGGCAAACCCCACTCAAAGTAGATTTTCATTCAGATTTAAAATGTATCTCTTCCCTGACATTTTTCACATCAAATCAGATGAGAAGTGGGTTTGATTGCTAGAGTCCTTGATGACACTAAGTGACCAAGGACAGATGGCCTTTGACCTGTTCAAAGAAAGATGGAAGGAGAAGTGATACTTTTCAAAAACTTCGGTTTTTCTTTACTTTGAGAAAAATGGTAGATGAACAGACTTTTCATAAAATGCAAATTAAACACGGTATTAGAAATAGTTTTGAGCTCTTTCATGAGCCAATAAATAAAAAGGCTGGAACATGAAAAACCTCTCACTTTCAATCAATACCTAAACTTAGACTGGAAGAAACTCAAGCCCAAATTTATGCTTTGATTACTCTCCAGGAATCTAGATAAAGGGGACACTAATTACCGTATTTTTCAGAGTATAAGACGCACTTCTCCCCAAAAAAGGATGAAAATTTGGGTGCGTCTTATATACTGAATGTAGCCAAAAACGCAAGGCACGGAGGAGGCGATGGTCTGTGGCAATCCCTGCAGCCTGGAACAGCTGATTGTGGGTATTCCCAGAGGCTGATCCACCCACCAATCAGCTGCTCAGGCTGAATCAGGCTGAAATAATGTGCTTAAACTGACCTGGCTGTTTGCTATTTGCTGCAAGGACATGTCGCAGTTTGCAGCAGCAATCACATCCAGAAAGCACACACAAGTAACTGATTCAGCAGGATTCAATAACTTCTCTTTATATATAATATAACAAATGAAGTAAAAATATACAATACCAAAAGCAGGTTTTCCAATGTGGTAATTCCAACATGGTAAATACAAGCAAAACACAAGCAGAGGAGTTTCAGTTTTAGTTTCAGAGATTAGCACAGCTTTAGTATAGAACAAGCCACGCCCAGCCTCCTTGCTGTCTCCTTCCTTGTTTCTCACACAGCAATTACTGTTTCAGTTTCCAAACAGCCTTCAACTCTCTCACACACTGACAGGATACTAGCCAGATGAATACCATGGATGCTGGTAGGCAGAGGCAGATTTTTTTTTCTTATTTTCCTCCCCAAAAACTAAGGTGTGTCTTATACTCCAGAGCGTCTTATACTCCGAAAAATACGGTATCTTTTTCAGGCCTGACCTGAAAACTGATTTGGAGAGCTCAGAAACTAGAAAACTTGTTTTTTTAGTTCACCACAAACTCTGAAAAAAATCCCAGCATTTTTCTTTCCTGAGCCATAAAATTGAAGTCTTTTACATGAAGTGTGAGGGCATTTTCTCTATGTCTCTTTTTTTCCCCTTCTTCAAATTTTATTAAAAGTTTTTTAGAGACTATAAAAATAGTGCAAACTATTACAGAACAAAGGAAAAAAGAGAGTTAAAGAAGGAAAAAAAGAACAAAAGTGCAGAAAAAAGAAATAAAAAAGATTTTTCTTTCCCTTCTTCAGCAAGGCTAAATGACATGGTATTGCTCAGTGTAATGTAAGAATTATAGTTCCTTAAGGGGACCTTGTCTATTATTTTTTCTTTGTAGAACATGATTGATCAGTTTTGTTTAGTGATTTTGTTTACCAAAAGGAAAAAAATTCCCTTTTCTGGCAGAGATCAGAAAATATTATTTTAAACAGCCTACTCACACATTTTTCAAGTGTGTTAGTTTTTTCTGAAATGCTTTTATAATGATCTACTCTTTGGAACAATGTACGTTTCTTTGAAACAATACTAAAATACCGTTGATGGAAGGAACTATCATTTGAGAAATCTATCTTACCTATCCAGGGATGGGTTCTAACTTACCTTGCCGACGGTTCACTTCCTCCCACACCGCATGGGTGCATGTGCGCAGTGCCAAAAACTCATCTTCTGCGCATGCGCAGAAGCAAAAACTGTGTATATATATACTGCATGCACAGAAGCAAAAACCATATATATATATATATATATATATATATATATATATATATATATATATATATATATATATATATATATATATATATGTGTGTGTGTGTGTGTGTGTGTGTGTGTGTGTGTGTGTGTGTGTGTGTGTGTGTGTGTGTCTGTGTGTGTGTGTCTGTGTCTGTGTCTGTGTCTGTGTCTGTGTCTGTGTCTGTGTCTGTCTGTGTGAGTCTGTGTGTGTCTGTGTGTCTGTGTGTAACATTTTTTTGCTGATAAATGAAAATGAAGGGAGACTATTATAGATCTATTTCAAGCTATTTAGCTCTCATCAGATAGCCATACCCTTACCAGGATTTGAACCTGGGCAGGTTCAAATCCTGTTAAGGGTATGGTTATCTGATGAGAGCTAAATAGCATGAAATAGATCTATAATAGTCTCCCTTCATTTTCATTTATCAGCAAAAAATGTTACACATACAAACAAATAGTTATATATATATATATATATATATATGTGTGTGTGTGTGTGTGTGTGTGTGTGTGTGTGTGTGTGTGTGTGTGTGTGTGTAACATATTTTGCTGATAATATATATATATATCCTACAGTTGAATGTTACTGGCATAGAACCAAGCTAGAATTAAGAAGAATTTTCCTGACAGAACAATTTCATTCATTCTATATAGAACCATAATATACTTGGATATTCATTTTGGAAATATTTCTATGTACTAGAGTTCTATATTAATATTCGAGAAAATGGAGAGAAATAAACATCTGGTAAAATGATTTTAGTATGAAAACAGAATTTAATAAATCTGTTGTGTTAGCTAAATTTTATTATCCACTTGGGCTATTCCTTATTCTAAGCCTATAGCACTATCTAAATTTCACTCTTCTCTTTAAAATACAACAATTTTACTGCTTTTTCTTACACCCCCCCCCTTTTTAATTTATCTCAACTCATTTAATCAATATAATTGCAAGTAGTCTTTATTTAGCAACTGCCTTGTTTAGTGACTCTTGGCAGTTAAGATGGGATGAAAGGAGGAAAGATGGAAGAATTTTCAGCCAATGCTCACATTAACATCTTTCACAGGCCTGTATATAATAAAGGAAAGCTGAAGTAAATTTATAAACACAGTTTACAGAGAAACTGCTTGGCTTAACAACCTGGCTGCTGGTTCCATTTGTGGCCTCTAAGTGAGAAGTACTTGTATTGATAATAATTATCATCACTCTTTTTTTTTGAAAACACTTAATGGAATACATAATTAGAGAATCTTAGGTTTTCTAAAAATTTAGACATGTCAGACATACATCAAACATTTCATTAGATTTTAGATCACACTAGATTTGTGTAAAATAAGAATAAATCATTGTATTGTTCAATATGCCATTTAACCTCATTAAAACCTTTTTGAATGTTACAATCATTACATTCTTGGAAGAAGTCATATACTGTATATCAATTTGTCTTTCAGAAAATAGTTAATAAATAAACAAATTCATTTATCAATTTGTTCTCACCTCCCATCTCGCTGGGAGGCTAGGGGAAATGTTGTAGCCCTTGTACAATCGTCGTTAATTTCCTCTTTTTCATTCTTTTTTATATGGCTTATTTTGCTTTTTAAATAATACTTTTCCAACTTTGAACTTTTAATAATTTCTAGTAGTGTGGGTAGTCTCTGCTGGTTATCTTCACTTGCCCAGTGAGTTGACTAATGAACCTTGTTTTCATCTGCTGCCAACAACTTCAAACTAAATTGCATTATGATATTTAAGTGTTTGCTGAGAAAGCACAGAGAGAGAGGAATAAGATTGTAATTATCTCCACTAAGCTTTTTAGCCCTGCTTGCAATCTCAGTCGTTTTTTGCTTGTTTGGCAAGCAAAAGCAATATCAGTATCCTCCATGCGACAGAGAATGCCAATCAAACAAGATTTCTGCTGACGTGGAGGATTCTATATAAATTCTGCCAAATGGTGAAGATTGTTCCATTAGATATTTCATTGTTACCAGGCTGTGGAAAGAGGCCAACATATGGGCAAACATGTAAAAGCTTTCACTTCCTTTTAAATGTAAAATATACTCAATAAACAGTGATGGGAAGGGGTAGAGTCAAGAGTTTCAGAGGAACATCATGCACAGAAATGTCACTTGTTAGAGAGAACATTAATTTAACTTTTCTATAATTTCCTTGGGGCCAAATAATATAAATGAAATCCTAAATGATGGGGTCCTATTCGAAATGCATCATCATCATCATCATCATCATCATCATCATCATCATCATCATCATCATCATCATCATCATCATCATCTCACTGTAATTAATGTCAAATAATATACGATTACTAGTGTGATTTCAGAACAATAGCTGTAACATTTATGACCCCCATAATAATCATGACTCCTGCAAAGTAAGTTATGTGAACAACTTTCCTCAAAATTGTATTCTCAAAATGATTTGCTCCCAGAATTCCTAAGCAATAACCTTCCAATGAAGGTTTTTGTTTTTGTTTAACATGATCTAAGTCCCATTTGGTTCTTAGACATATGAAGGGATGTTTCTAACATCTTTTTACTTTAATACAGCAAAATCATTATTTCCACTTTTCTTTCATCTCAAGAAATCCAGAGTACATTGGGACAAGACCAAGCCACTACAATACTGTATATCCATATGAAAAGGATTTAGCAATAGCAATAGCACTTAGACTTATATACCGCTTCATGGTGCTTTACAGCCCTCTCTAAGCGGTTTACAGAGTTCAGCATATTGCCCCCAACAATCTGGGTCCTCATTTTACCTACCTCGGAAGGATGGAAGGCTGAGTCAACCTTGAGCCGGTGAGATTTGAACAGCTGAACTGCTGAACTAGCAGCCTGCAATGCTGCATTTAACCACTGCACCACCTCAGCTCTTTTAAAATTTCAGCATGGAAAATTTCATATTTCCATGCTGAAATGGACTTTAGCTACACTCTGTATGATTGTAGCCTGGAAAAAAAAGGTCAGATAAAATGTGTCAGAGTTACGCAATAAATCAGAAGCTTCACAAGATAACTGCATTTTGCTGATTCAAATAACTTCTTTATAAGTAGAATAAAACATTAACAATACCACACTTTGTTTCAGATCACATGTTGAGATGTTTTCACAGCAAGCTTTAATGGTGGACAGACTAAACCACACCCTTCTTCTTGCTAAGTTTCTGGACATGCTCAATTAACACTTCAGCCCAATTGGCTGACTCAATCACATGGCTCTCCCAGTCATGAATATTCCAACACTCCTCCCTTCATTACTGGGAGAGACATCAAACCTATTGGATTTAAACATTTCCTATAATGGACGCCACCCAATGGTTTGGTCATCATGTCTGCTAAATTATCCTCTGAAGAACAATGATGTAAACGTATCAATTTTTCTTTTACAGCTTCCCTGACATTACAATACTTAATGTCCACATGTTTACTTCTGTTCTTCACTCTGTCACCTGTTGCCATTTTTATACAAGCAGCATTATCTTCATAAACAGTTACAGCTTCATTTACATTTACATTTAAATCTTGTAACAACTGTACATACCAAACTACTTCAGAACATAACTCAGACAATGCAATAAACTCTGCTTCAGCAGTTGAAATAGCAACCGTTGTTTGTTTTCTGGACTTCCAACCAATTAAAGCCCCTCCAAACATTATTACAATTCCAGAATTAGACTTTCTGGTTTTTACATCATTTGCATAATCACTATCAACATAACATTTCAATTTTAATTCTTCAGTGACCTTTATTTGAAGACCCAAATTCACAGTTCCCTTCAAATACCTGAGAATTCTTTTCACACCCATCCAATGCAACTTTGTAGGTGTAGCAGTAAAGCGACTTAAGATGCTCACTGCACAAGCTATGTCTGGTCTGGACCACTGTGACAGATATAACAGACTCCCTATTGCAGAGTGATATATCTCCTGATCACAGGCTTCACTTTTGTCCTCACCCAAACTATTGTAAAAATCTGTGCTCATAGGTGTAGGAGCAATATTACAATCTTTCATGTTATACTTCTCTAATAATTGTTCAATTTTTCTCCTTTGACTGAGAATATAACCCTTTTCAGTTTTTTGTATCTCTACACCGAGATAATTCTTTATTTCTCCCAAATTCTTTAATTCAAATTTCTTTTCTAACTTATTAGCAAATTCTTTAACTTGTGATGCATCCTTTGCAAAAGATCATCCACAAATGCTAATAGTAGACAATTCCCACCTTGTAACTTTCCAGTGTATATGCAACCATCAGCTTTGCAACTCTTGAACCCAAGACCTTTCAATGCAGTATCTAAACAGATATTCCAATTTCTGGCTGACTGCTTCAGCCCATAAATGGCCTTGTTCAATTTATACACCATGTTAGGTTTTTTATTTTCATACCCTGGCGCTTGAACCATATAAATTTCTTCCTCTAATTCAGCATTGAGGAATGCAGTGGTTATATCAAAATGCCAAATTCTATGCCTGTATGCTGATGCTAATGCCAGTGCTAGTCTTATGCTCTCACCTTTTACAGTTGGCGCGAACACCTCATCATAGTGCACATTCTTTAATTGAGAAAAACCTTGTGCCACCAACCTTGCCTTATACTGTACTTCATTATTGGGTAATACCTTTTTCTTGTATACCCACTTACATCCTACAGCCTTGGTACCCTGTGGCAAAGTCACAGATGTGAACACTTTATGATTTCCCATGGATTTCATCTCTTTATCCATGGCTTCCTTCCACTTTTCTTGTTCAACTTTTGCTAATGCCAATACTTCCTTATAGTTTCTTGGCTCATACCACACATTACACACTTTAACTTTACTGGCAGAATACCTGTCTGGCGGAACCCCTCTGTTCCTACGCTCTGACCTACGTGGCATTGCCTGTTCTTGTGTTTCAAGCTTTTCTGGCTTCATATCTTGTTCAGACTCTCCTCCCTGAACATAGACACCTTCAGAAAATGATTCACCATCATTAAATGAGTTATTGTCACTAAGTGGATCACCGTCGCTAAGCGGATCACCGTCACTAAGTGAGACATTTTCAGAATTTGCATCAATTCTGTTCCAATTTTGTTCTGCAAAACTAGCAGACCTTGAAATCACTATCCTTTTACTTCCATCGCTAAAGCGATACCCTTTTGAGCCTGGCTCATAGCCCACAAATCTGAGCTTTCTAGCCTTTTGTTGTCCCTTTCTTCTGATTGCCTTTGGAATATGTACCCAAGCAGTACTTCCAAATATTTTTAAATGTGCTAGAGAAGGCTTTCTCCCATATAGCATTGCATATGGAGTATTATTGATGGATGAACTCCACAGCCTATTTACTAAATAATTGGCAGTCAGTATGGCTTCACCCCAATATGACCTGCTCATACCAGAATCCTCCAGTAATGAGTCTTTCATTGTTTGCAAAACACCATTCCTCTTTTCAGCCACTCCGTTCTCTCCCGGTGTGTAAGGATTTGTGCGCCTGTGTCTTATTCCCAATTGTCTCAACCATTGTTGAAAATTTGTTGACATAAATTCAGAACCTCTGTCAGTTTGCAACTGACATACCTGTTGTTTGTACCTTCTCTCTACAAAACTTAACCATTGCTTAAATTGCTGTAGCACCTCTGTTTTACTCTTAAGTAAGTAGCAAAACCCAAACCTGCTGTAGTCATCCACAATGACCAGCGCATACTTTGCTCCTCCCAAACTGGCTTGCATAGGCCCAATTAAATCAGCATGCACCAGTTCTAGAGCTTTTGTGGTTTGTCTTGTGCTAAACATGCTAACTGGGAATGCTTTGGATTTCGATGCTTTGCATACTGCACAATCCAAATATGCCTTACATCCCTTCAAATCTAATCCTTCTGCAAATTCTTTCATTTGTTGAACAACCTTAAAATTAGCATGACCAAGTCGTCTGTGCAGAAGATGAACACATGAATTATGTTCTGCTACATTTTTAAATATCTGGGAACAATGTGGGACCTTTTGTCCCTGCAATACATAAAGATTATCCTCTTTTATGCCCTGTGCACAAACATTCCCATTTCTTTGGATGAGACACTTCCCATTAACAAATATGGTTTCATAACCTTGCTTGTCTAAACTAGACACACTTAACAAATTATGCTCCATTTCAGGTACACATAACACATCAGTAAACCTGGAGTCCAAATATGGAATTTGCACATCGCCTCTTCCAATGATTTTAGCCTTTTGACCATTGGCTAAGGCCACTTCTTCATGGTTTCCTGGGAAAAATCTGGAAAATAAGTCAGAATTATTAACAATTGTTTGACTAGCCCCACTGTCAATCAACCATTTGTCTCTATTGTTATTATAACAAACTTTTGCAACTGCAATCTGTCCTTGCAAATAATGTCTCTTGTCTTGCACATTTCTTCTCTGTGCACAGCTTTTCTGCAGATGATTTGTCTCTCCACAAATGAAACATGCTTTTTTAACTTGCTTGAAGAATTGTTGCTGTGTAACTTGATCTCTCCTGCCTCTGCTTTCCTCTTGTCTGCAGACACCTCGGCTGTTGCTAGAGATAGGCAGCCTGTGGAAAATTTTGCTGGAGACTTGCTGTAAGTTTCCACTGTACTCCTTGTTGGGCCCCTGCCTGTGGAATTTTCCATCAGCATGGCTGAAAAGCCTTTTCTCATATTCATTCAATAAACACGATTTCAAAGCCTCCAAATTCAAATCTGCTTCTGGCTTACTTTCAAAAATAGCTGATACAGTCTCCCAGCTTTGATCCAAACTATTTAACACTAATAAAACTTTCTGGGACTCTGGAAACTTTACTCCACGTTGCTCCAATTCTAGAAAATTAGACTGCATTTTCATTAAATGATCTTCCATAGAATCTCCTGTCTGCAAACTCATTCTGAAAAGCTTTCTTGAAAGTTGGACCACATTACACGCAGAAACATTGACATGTACTGCTTTCAATTTCTGCCATATTTCTTTTGCAGACTTTAATTCAGCTACATTTAAGA
Source organism: Diadophis punctatus similis (assembly GCA_023053685.1). Classification (NCBI taxonomy): domain Eukaryota; kingdom Metazoa; phylum Chordata; class Lepidosauria; order Squamata; family Dipsadidae; genus Diadophis; species Diadophis punctatus. The sequence goes on from JALIGW010000013.1 coordinate 2,370,762, forward strand.
ATTGATCATCCCCCAGACTTAACAGAAGATAAGCCATAGCTTTGTCATGAGCCTTTTGATCTGCTGCTCCAAGCACACCTTGTGGGGGGTCTGCTACGATGTCCCATAATTCTTTTGCTTTCAAAAAACATTCCATTTTTGCAGCCCAAATTAAATAATTTTTCTTCCTCAATTTAGGTATTGGACTGTCTTTAAATTCCATAGCAGCAGCCATCCTGCTTTATTTTTCTTGTCTGCCTGTTCCTTTAACAACACAGACAGCTTCTTATCAGCTTTAAATTACAATGCAGTTTTAACTTTACTTCTTGAGCGATTCCTGGGCCCATAACCTGTCAGAGTTACGCAATAAATCAGAAGCTTCACAAGATAACTGCATTTTGCTGATTCAAATAACTTCTTTATAAGTAGAATAAAACATTAACAATACCACACTTTGTTTCAGATCACATGTTGAGATGTTTTCACAGCAAGCTTTAATGGTGGACAGACTAAACCACACCCTTCTTCTTGCTAAATTTCTGGACATGCTCAATTAACACTTCAGCCCAATTGGCTGACTCAATCACATGGCTCTCCCAGTCATGAATATTCCAACAAAATGTTTATTTGGCCTGTGTTCAAGTTAAACAGTTGCAGTTGTTAAATTTGGATGCTAAGTATGTTAGACACGATTGAGTGGATGGTTAGCAGGTAATGTGAACTGTGAATTATAGAAAATTAGATAGATAAATATTAAGAAAGGTTTTACATCATTAATAATGTTGTAGATGGGATATTTACAGTAACTAATAGAAGTCAACAAATAGTTTCTTCAGGTTTAGAGTACTCAATCCTCATTCATGGCTTTCTGATTTCATGGATTTGAATGAAATTGAAAATGGATTCTACATGGAGCTGTAACTGATAGAAGAGACTATTTGTAGCTCAGGGTTGAACTGTGTGGTCCTTAATTATCTTTGAGCTAGGTTGTTAATACCGTATTTTTCGGAGTATAAGATGCACCGGAGTATAAGACGCACCTTAGTTTTGGGGGAGGAAAACAAGGGAAAAAGGCCTAATTTTACTTACCACTGAACAGCAACTTGTTGAAAGGGCCAAATACTCAAGATCCTTCTGAAAGTTGAGTCTATCTTCCAGTGTTGGCAATTACCCCCCAGCATGGCATTGTCTGCAAATTTGATGAGTGCTCCTTCAATCCCCTCATCTAAGTCATTTATGAAGATGTTGAAGAGCACAGGACAGGACCCAAGACAGAATTCTGAGGAAACCCAATGCATGCTTCCCTCCATGTACATGCAGTTTCATTGAGGACTATAGTTGCCCAGTGAAACTGTGAATCCACTTGGTGGTGATGCTGTCATCTTACCAAGATATTACCGAGATGTAGGCTATGGTCTACTTTGTCAAATGCCTTACTTGCTTACATCTTTGCAGCCATTTGCAAAGAGGTTTTTCCCCTTGATTCTTTAGCAGAAAAATATCACGAGATTTTTTTTGTCTTCACAACCATTTGCAGTTGATTGATGATTATATGACCATCAATTACTTTTCTGTAAAAAGACTGCTGCACTATTAGATCAGGAAACAATCATTTTGTTGCTCTATAATAGAAAAAGATGGCAACAGAAGAACAGGAAGAGGAGGGAAATCTTGTTTCACAGAAATAAACATAATATTCATTCAAGAACCTTGTTGCATGTTTATTATTTATTTATTTATTTATTTATTTATTTATTTATTTATTTATTTATTTATTTATTTATTTATTTATTTATTTATTTATTTATTTATTTATTTATTTATTTATTATATTAAATTTATATGCCGCCCAACTCCCAAAGGACTTATTATACACTATTTAATTTATGGACTTCTTTATAAACCACTGTGAAAAATAATCCACACCAGTTCCAATATACAATGCATATTGAGAAAAATTAGGTGTGTAATGTGTAATAAAGTTAAAAGCCTGCATGTGGATGGTTAGGACTGTGCAACATGCTCTATAAGAAAGAATTCTTACCTAATTGTGATATGTCTAGTTAGATATGTTTAATCATAATTTGGTAGGGCCATTTGCTCAGTGGTTTATGTTACTGCTAAAACACATTTTGACTAAGTGGCAGTAATAGACTGCAGAACAATAAAAATGCCCTCTAGAAAGTGTAAAAGAGCTGAAAGAAAAGTAATTGGAAGGAAGAAACTTTCACGACAAAATTATGTCATAAAGTTATTTCTGTCCATGGTGCTGAATTTTAAAACTCATAAGAGAACAAGCAAACAAAATCTCTGCAATAAGTTCCACACTTGGTTTGTTGTGGTTTGGTTTTTAGTTGTGGATTGGTTTGTCATGGTTTGGTTTTATTTGTTTGCTGTAGACTGGCTTTATTTGCCGTGGCTTGGTTTATTGTGGTCTTATTTATTGTGGCTTTATCTGCTGTGGTTTGGTCTGTTGGGGTTTTGTTAACTGTGGTTTTACTAGTTTGGTTGGTTTGGTTTGCTGGGGCTTTGCTTATTAGTTATTGTGGTTTACCTGTTGTGGCCTGGTTTTATTAGTTGTGTATTGGTTTGTTGTGATTTGCCTTGGTGCGATTTGTTTTATTTTTCTGTGGTTTTGTTTGTTATGGTTTTGTTATGGTTATAATGTATTTTATGTTTTGAGGAAAGCCCGTAGGGGATAGGCATCCTAGTTATCAAGGAATTATTACAATAACCACTATAGTAGAAGAAGTATTGTGGGAGGAGAAGTTGTCCAAATTCACATGGATGCTTGAAAGATATCATCCATTATACCACCATGTTAGAGGAATAATACCTCACTAAATAACCTTGGTCCAGCTGGCCCGGCTGGTAGCACCTCATAAGGGCCCCTTTCCAGGGTTACAGGAGAAGATGGGCAAACGGTTTTGAAGGTGGAAGAGGGCTCTATGCCCCAATGGCAGATAAAGCGGAAAAACCATCTTCTAGGAGAAGGGAAACTCTGACCTCCACTGCCTTGTGACTATATCCATCATTGGAAAAGGCTTCAGGAGTAAACCTTGAGGCAAAATCCAGAGCCGGAGTCCTGGAAGCAGTTCGCAACTGTGTACAACCACATTCTGATAAGTCCTGTGAGCTGGAACTAATCGTACTGGCTTTGCCGTTCCATTGGATTATTTCAGCGACGTGGAGAGGGGGGATCTGCTGCTTGGATAACAATCTATCCTCCATACTAACCTACCCAGGCCTCATACTCTGGAGAGGATACTCCAGCTTTGCATACAGCACTGAAACAACATGAAAAGCAGCAATTACTGGTTATAAGTCTTTGCTTGATTGGCGTAGAGCGTGACACCAGATGCCGCTTTTGATGGTGGGTGAGGTCATTATGCCTCATTGGCATAATGACAAGCAGATCAATAACTTTGCACTGTGCAACAACCATAAGAAAACTTTAGCCCTAAAGTTCGGCACTTGGAATGTTCGGACAATGACCCCCGGTTTTTCTGATGATTTGCAAGAAATAGATGACGTACGCAAGACTGCTGTTATCGATATGGAGCTGAGCAGACTGCAAATGGACATCATTGCCCTTCAAGAGACAAGGCTGTCAGACTCGGGATCTGTTAAGGAGAGACACTTCTTGTTCTTCTGGCAGGGATAGCCCATCAAATGAGACTAGGGAATACGGGGTGGGCTTTGCGGTCAAAAACACCCTACTAGGATTCATCACTCCAACTGCTGCAGGGAGTGAGAGGATTCTGTCCTTGCAGCTCCACTCACTAGCAGGGCCTGTCACTCTTATTAGCGCATATGCACCGACATTATCATCTTCAGTAGAATCTAAAGACAAATGTTACGACGATCTGGCCGCCAGTATTAAGAAAGTCCCTGAGAAAGAATTAATGTATTTCCTTGGTGATTTTAATGCCAGAGTTGGTGCCGATTATAGTTCTTACCTATTTGTTTAGGTCAGTTTGGTGTTGGGAAGATGAATGAAAATGGCCAATGCCTGCTGGAGTTTTGCTGCTACTAGGGTTTCTGCGTTAGCAATACATTCTTCAAAACAAAGCCTCAATACAGAGTCTCTTGGAGACATCCAAGATCGAGGCACTGGCACCAACTCAACTTGATTCTTACCAGGAGCTCTAATCTTCCCAGTATTACAATCACACGCAGCTATCAGGGTGCTGACTGCGATACAGACCACTCCTTGGTGTACAGCAGAATAAAACTGCAAACAAAGAGATTGCATCACTCGAAGAAGGAAGGAAGACCACGAATCAACATCAGCAAGATCCGCAACCAGGGCAAAGTGGAGGAATTTGCACAAGCACTAGAGGAAACGCTCCCAGGCCCAGCTGAAGCAAACACATCCGAAAGATGGGAATATTTCAAGAATGCTGTCTATAACACCACCTTGTCAGTATTTGGTAAGAAGATTAGAAAGACAGCAGATTGGTTTGAAGCCCATTCGAAAGAGCTGACACCAGCCATCAAGGAAAAAAGGAGAGTGCTAATTGCATATAAAGCCTGCTGCAGTGCGCACAATCTACAGATTCTGCGAGCTGCTCGTATCAAAGTCCAACAGGCTGCCAGGAGATGTGCTAATGACTATTGGTTGCAGCTTTGCTCTCAGATCCAGATAGCAGCTGACACAGGTAACATCAAGGGGATGTATGATGGCATCAAGCAGGCCTTAGGACCAACACAGAAGAAATCTGCCCCTTTGTAGTCTGCCACAGGCAAAGTTATCCAGGACCGAATGCAGCAGATGGCATACTGGATGCAGCACTACTCTGAGTTATATTCCAGAGAAAATGTGATAACTGATGAGGCATGGAATGCTATCGAGTGCCTGCCTGTCTTGGAGGAGCTTGACAGTGAGCCAACTTTAGAAGAACTAAACGTGGCTCTGGACTCCCTCACCTCCGGCAAGGCACCCGTGAAAGATAATATCTCTGCCGAAGTTTTGAAGTGCTGCAAAGTGACCAACTCCACAGTTTAATGAGTTTAACCCGGGAGCAACATAGGCGTGCAAAACGTGCACTTCCAGCGCGACCCCGAACCGGTAGCGAAGGTAAGTAGAACCCACCCCTGATGCAGACATATTCATAAGCAATCTGAAATCCAAAGAACATAATTCTGAAAATAGGTTGACTGGATGACACTGACCGGCACTAACAAACTGAAAAAATATTCACATTATGCACAATTAAAATATGGAATTTATTTCCCAGTCATACAAATAAGGCCTCCAATTTCTCTTTTAACTTTTATCTACACTTTTTGGGTACTTTACATAATACTGTTTACCCAAAAAGGAATAGAGTATTTGAAGGGGTTTTCCCCCCTAGTATACTGGGAATAGTATAAAAGTTTATCATGGTCAGTGGTGGGTTCTAACTTACCTCGCTGCTGGTTCACTTCCTCCCACGCCGCGTGGCCGCACCTTGTGGGTTCACGTGCTTGCGCAATGCGGAAAAATCCCCCAAAATCATAAAAAAGTCAAAAACAAGATGGTGACGCATGCGCAGTGCTGAATCCTGGCTTCTATGCATGTGCAGAAGGAAAAAACCCAGGGAAAAATTCCCAAAAATTTTTTTTCAATTTTTTTTAAAAGATGGCGGCGTCCACAGAGCGGCACCGACAGAACTGGTTCCGTGACATCATTGTTACATCACCAGCGGGTTGCTACCGGTTTGGGCAAACCAGTTTGAACCCGGAGGAACCCACCTCTGATCATGGTTGTTAAAAGTTTCAACAAAAACACAGAACCAAGGATGAAATTAGCTGTTAGGTTAAAATCACCTTTATGAATTATTGTGATGTCCCCTTTCCCTTCTCTTATTAAACAGGGTGCAGAACTCTTGAGATTCTTTAATGGAATCTGTAGAAAACATTGGAATATTTCTAACATTCAAGTTTAGTAGCTTTACCCTGTAACCAGACTGCAAATATCCATAATTTACTCTTTTGAAGTTCAATTTAATTCTCATTATAGCCTACTGGAAGGATTCCATTGCAGTAGTGCTAATGAACTTTATTCCCAAGTAGTAACATTGGGTTTTACTAACTCTCTACCGGGAAATTAAGTTATATAACATTGGCTAGAAACAATATGTGCTTGTTCTACAGATGCCAGAAAAAGAAAACTGGGGTGTAAAAGTATTTTTTTTTAATTTTTATTTAGACTTCGGTGCAGTCAAATGTGTAGACAACTCTGGCCAGTTATCAATTGTATATAACAGATGTAGAAATGTGGTTTTGAAAGCATTTGATTTTTGCTCCGTTTTAATGTGCACAGTGCTAATGAGAGCTGAAAGGTATAAACCTATGAAGACAAATCTTGCAAGTATAAATATTGATGTGGGATTCACATGGCTTTGCCAATTATTAATTTTGTATACCCATTACACAGATCATTGCCAAGACCCTTTCACCAATGTATTTAAATAAAGAAGTATTTGTTTCTGGTGAATTGCTCTTAAAATAAAGTATGTGATTCCTTTGGCATATACAAAGCTTGGAAATTATATTTATTTACTCATAACTTATAGGAGAGATTTATGCTCTCAGGTTCAGTTATTAAGAGAATTCGTTGTGAGGGTGGTTATTATCTACTATTACCCCTATTTCTGGTCTCGGCATTTGTTCAAAAAAAGAAGAAAAAAAGTGGGGGGGGGGAAACCTATGTGCTAGCACTGGGTCTATCCTAGAGTAATATTCAAATATTTATATTCAGATATTAATATTGACTGCAACATAATTGCACTAGTGATGTGCATATGAAAGCCAATATTTTGTAATTAAAACATTAGCAACGTATGCTTCCCAGCATAATATGTCAATAAAATGCAATAATTTCAGTATTCCACATATTCAACTGACAGTCTTCAAAATTTAATTTCATGAGATATGGAGAAAAGTCTGAATAGGTTCTCCCTGACTAGCACCTTAATACATGGATTGACTCAAAATGTTCTTTTCTTTTCCTTTCTTTGATACACATTACACAACATGAATATTGTCTTTGTGGCGATATATCTATGGGGGGGTTCATCAATAACGATGTGTTCATTTTGAACATTAAGGCCAAAAAAAAAATGCATGTGAAATAACTGTCCAAATCTCTCCCTTTCCCACATGGCAACGTAAAAACACTTTGTTTAAAGGGATTTTTTTTTCAGAATTTCACTCATGATTCATAAACCTTTAAAACTGGAAAATAAAGTACCATATTTTTCGGAGTATAAGACGCACCGAAGTATAAGACGCACCTTAGTTTTGGGGGAGGAAAACAAGGAAAAAAGGCCTCTGCCTCCAAGCAATTTGCCAAACAGCAAACAGCAAACAGCACAGATGATATACACTGTTTGCTGTGTATTTCTGTGCATGTGTGCCTGACCCATAGAAATAGCAAATAATTGGAGAAATGTACATTATGCCAGAAAGTTTTCTTAAATGTAGTCACACTAACTCTTCCCAATTATTTAAATAGATCCACTCCAAGGTAACTAAACTCTAATACTAAACAGGACACTGTTACATTTCATACTATACTTGTACAGAGCTGTTAAAATTAATTAAAATTTCTGGAAGTATACATTATTCGCTTTATTTAAAAGAAGATACAATAGCATTGGGCCTCTTCAGAGCAAGCATTTATTTTAGAAAGCTTCTTTATTTTGTTAAGTTGTCTAGATTTACAGGGATCTCCAACCTTGGCAACTTTAAGACTTGTGGACTTCAACTCCCAGAATTCCACAGCCAGCAAAGCTAACAAAGCTGGTTGTTGAATTCTGGGAGTTGAAGTCCACAAGTCTAAAAGTTGCCAAGGTTGGAGACCCCTGGCTCTAGAACAATAATAAAGCAGTCTTTAAAAAATAAGTCTAATAATTTAAACATTCTATAGACATTTATAGTTATTCACTTACCCCTTTGCAGCCAGTTCAGCAAAAATAAAAACCTGCGTGTCTCTCCCAGCTATTTGCCTCTTTGCAGTTAGTTTCACTTTCATTTTCCCACGTGGCAAACCTAATCAGCTGTACATCGGGAAACTGCTACTGACTTGCTTGGCTTTACAGGCTCTTAGCTCTTTCCTGCAAGCAGGTAAATTGCTGGAAGACAGAGGCCAAAGGGTGGGTGTGGGTGGGTGGGTGGGGCTACATTTGGTGTATAAGACGCACCCAAATTTTCACCCTCTTTGGGGGGGGGTAAAAAGGTGCGTCTTATACTCCGAAAAATACAGTATGTATATTACAATATTCAACATGTACAATACATTTCCAGGAGCCTAAAATAGATTGGTAATTTTGGAAAAAAATAAGAGGCTGTGCCCTCCATCCTAGATGCTTTTACAAGAAAATGATGTTGTTTAATAACTAATAAGAACAACATCATCAGGAGCACCAATTGAAGACCTTCAGCACTGACAAAATCACCACCAGTCACCTCCAAAAAAACAAATTTATTTGGAACAGCTTACATCCTATGATGTAACCTGAAATGTTATTAATCAACCTACCTATCCCAGGTTCTTGGGAAGGGCTTGGTAGATGAATAAAAATGCCAAATTCAGATTAAATAACTGACTGAGTGTGTGTGACCAGCAATATCTCTTCAAGAAGAACAGAGCTTCCTATACTACTTGCTATAGAAGGCTCAAGGGAATGTCCATTAATTTTCACAACTTGATGAGAAAAGCAGCTCTTGTAGGGGAAAAAACTGAAACTTTTTGATGGATGTTAAATGCAGTTACTACCACTGGCAGCATCAAACCATCAAGATCTTACTGAAATACTCCAACCTTCCACTATGTTTATATGCACATTGCATTCTGAATAATACAATATAAGTAAATTTATAGCCTTAAATGGTTAGAATTCCATACAACCTCAACCTGTCTCCTTCTTTTGCATCTTGGTATTTCTTAGGCATTATTCAATTTTGCATTTAGATATAGTTCTCCGATTTCAAAATAACACATCTAGAAGAGTATCTAATGGCCTCTCAAGTGTAAAGGAAGGCTGCAATTTCCTGCTATATGTCTCACCTGATACATTAAGTCATTTAAATAGCTGATTTCCAATGTAACAAAGCACTGGATTTAGTAGGACATATCCCAAGTGAATTTTCTCTTACAGAGCCGATAGTCTATGATATAATGATGTATCATTACATTATAATGGCATGATAGGAATCCTAAGCCTCACTTATAAGAGTAGAACTTCAGAAAATTAATCTAGGTTTTCATTTTTTTATCATTATTGTTATTCCCTATTAGGTTGCATTTGAAGAAAAATACAGAGAATAGGGCTGATAAATAAAATGATCACAAATAGTATTAGCAGTTGTTGAAAGCCAGAATGTTCTGAACTGTTTTGTGCAGTGAAATGGTATAGAATTCATGGTAGAACATAGCAATAAATACCTGCTGATGATCAAATATTTATTTATTTTTATTTATTTATTAAAATTTCTATGCCGCCCAACTCCCGAGGGACTCTGGGCGGCTCACAGCATGTATAGACACATAAACAGGTAAAAACAAATTTTGTTAAAAAGCCATATTAAAATACTATCCAAATTTAAAAATAACTTTCATTCATACCCCGCCTGCTGTAAGAGCCAAGTTTTTATTGCTTTACGGAAGGCCAGCAGGGTGGGGATAGTCCTGATCTCTGGAGGGAGCTGGTTCCAAAGGGAGGGGCTCCCACAGAGAAGGCTCTCCCCCTCGGCCCCGCCAGCCGGCATTGCTTGGTCGATGGGACCTGGAGGAGACCCGCTCTGTGGGACCTAACCGGTCGTGGGGAGGTATGCGGCAGGATGCGGTCCCGAAGGTAAACTGGCCCTGAGCCATGTAGGGCTTTAAAGGTAACGACCAACACCTTGAATTGGATCCGGAGACTAATGGGCAGCCAATGCAGCTGGCGGAGAATCGGTGTTACGTGGGTGCATCTAGGTACATCCACCACAGCTCGCACAGCTGCATTTTGCACCAATTGCAGTCGCCGGACACTCTTCAGGGGTAGCCCCATGTAGAGCGCATTGCAGTAATCTAGCCGTGAGGTGATAAGGGCATGAGCGACTGTGAGAAGTGCCTCCTTCTCCAAGTAGGGTCGCAATTGGTGCACAAGACGTACTTGTGCAAAGGTCCCCCTAGCCACAGCTGAAAGATGTTGCTCCAATTTAAGCTGTGGATCTAGAAGGATCTTATTTATTTCCATTCTTGGTTATCATTACATGAAGATATAAAAACCAAAATACTGTCACGCAAGAAAGCCTCTAAACTTTGGTTTATATTCAAGACAGTGCAAAATTTTGTTAAAATAAAATTTTCTTTTAACATTAGGTGGAGAGAATATTCCCATCAATGTTAATTAAATATATAAGGGGAAGAAATGGTTTCTAGACTTCATTTGAATCGAAGACCAGCACATACATGGTTTATTACAGTACTGCGGATAATCAAAAGCTAAACTTAAATGAGAATACAAGCCTTCTATATAAAGTTATGCTAATTTAAATCAATTAAAAGGCACACATGATTCTCTGGTATAGACTTACTACACAAAGCTAAGAAGGTTATGTTTTAGTCCCTTAGGAAGGCTGTTGTAAAGCCATAGGGACTTAACAATAATGATAATCTGCAGTAAAGAACAAGTAGCTGTTTTCATATTTCTGCTATTGAAAACACTAGTATATCTGTAATAAACATTAAAGCCAGAATGAATTAGAGATTCAGAAATAAATTAACAGAAAAGTGGTAACAGAGAACTATAGCAGAGGTGGATTCCTCCCGGTTCAGACCGGTTCTATAGAACCGTTAGTAATTTGGCAGCCTGGATCGCTGGAACTGGCAGCGACCCAGGCCTGCCACATCCCTGAGCCAGTTCTCTCGGCGGTGCCATGGGCACCGCCATCTTGTTTTTTGCTTCTGCACATGCGCAGAAGCTTTTTTTTAGTATTGCGCATGTGCAGAGGGTCATTTCCGGGAAGTGATGCACACAAAATGTGCACTTCCATCGCGATGTGAACTGGTGGGGAAGGTAAGTAGAACCCACCCCTGAACTATAGCACAGGGCTGTGTCTCTTCTCAAGTATTTAGAATTCCAAATTCTTTCTGCTATCTGTTGATTTGACAGATTGGAGGAAATATAAATCATTCTGGTCATTACAGAAGGAGACCAAAGCAAAACAGAACAAAATCTTGCTGCAGAAAATATATGACCTATCTTGATTTCCTTGCCCTTGAGACAAGTAATTTATGTTTCTGTTCTTAGTAGGCATGTAAATAGTGTAGATTGAAGTACGTTTCAGTATTCAGGGGAATATAAACCTTATATCTGCAAAAGACATTAAAATGGTTTAAATTTGTAGATCCTTTTTTTCATAGCAAGGTCGTGCTACGTGCTGGACTTGTCTTTGGAGTTGATGGCAGATTCTATTAATTTTGCCTCCTGTACAGTAGTTGATCTATATATCCTGCATATATGGTGGTGTGGTGATTGACAGGCAGGTAGGTTTATGAAGACTGACAGGTATCATCTGTTTAAATAGTTGGAATACAGAATTTCAGTTTGACCTCTTCCAAATGAAAATAACACTCATTATTTGTGTTACACATATACATCATGCTATTCATTCCGTGTGTGTGTGTGTGAGAGAGAGAGAGAGAGAGAGAGAGAGAGAGAGAGAGAGAGAGAGAGAGAGAGAGAGAGAGAGAGAGAGAGAGAGAGAGAGAGAGAGAGAGAGAGAGAGAGAAACATTAGGTAGAGCACAATAAAGAAAAAAGAAATAATAAACCAAAAAAAAACTACAGGCAATGGATAAGGGGAAAAAAACATAGAAGAGAAATTGTTGAAACTAGTTTATATCCACGAGTCATATTTCTTTTGTGCTCTTCTATCCCTACAAACCACTCTTATTTTCAGCAAGTCCGTACACCACTTCGTGCAATGCCCATTGTTCTTTAAACTTAAATTTCTCTTTCTCATCAACTACATCCAACAATAATTTTCTTGGTCTTTCTTTGCTTCTCAACCTAGACATTACAGTATTTCTCTCTTTCATAAGGGCTCACAGACTCAATTTAGAACACCTTACCTAATAAAATATATGGGAAATATTAATCTTTTTTTACATGCAACTACTACTATCAGATTGGTATGAAGCAGTTTATCTGAATGTGGTCAAATTCTGCTATGCTGTATGTAAAATTAGGCAAACTTTAACTTCCCACCGTTAATCCACCACCAACTGTAATATATTATTCTGTCTGTCTGTCTTTCATTTTTTATTTTTTACTATAATTATTGTTTTAATCATTTTACTTGCTGGTCTGTGACCATTAGATTGATTGACTACAATATTTCTTCATATATCTGTTTTGCAATTCATCCCTTGCTATTTCATATATGATCTAATAACCTCAATATACTTCTTTAATAGTGGTCTGTGATTTCTGAATTCAGTCCACATTCATTTAATATTGATTTATTTTTGACTCTTCAGCTGTATGCAAATGTTTAGGGATCAAGTAGTCAAATTGGGAGTTAATCCTAACCACATACACAATCTCTACAGGGTACAAAATTAAATAAGATATACTGTATTTTGCATACTTTCCCATTTTATTTTATGTATGTATTTCTCCAACACAGCCAATTTTGACTTCCATTGAAACGGCTGGGGAACTATGGCCCTTTTATGATCTGTGGACTTCAACTCCCAGGATTCATGAACCAACATCACTGGCTCAGGAATTCTGGGAGTTGAAGTTCACAAGTCATAAATGGGCCATAGTTCTCCACGTCTGCATTAAAACAAAGTGAGTAACAACTTTTTTTTTGTATATAGCATTTTTTTGCTTCTTTCAATGTACATTAATTGCCTGCAACAGGCCACATACTACCTTTCTACCAGCATTTGCAAATCTTAACAGAACAACTCAAAATCTCTCCATCTTTTCCCCATCTTTACTAAACATTTTACCTAAGTTACATTCAACTACCTATTTTAGTGTTCTGCTGTATAATACGCAATGGTTTGTTCTACTTTTTCCTGTCAAACACAATTAGCTTGGCCTTGATACATTAATGTTCAGATTCATGCTCTTCATATAGCCTGTCTAAAATTTGTGGCAAATCATTTAAATTCTCAGCCAAAAGCACAGCATAATTAGTATATAGTAGTACATGTGCAGTCATGTCCCCTGTCACTAATCCCTCTCAAGCATTCTTTATACATTTACCCATTAATACATTAAACAACCAAAAAGACAAGTCTGTAGAGATTCTCAGTCATCCAGGTCATGGTTGTCCCAAATGTGCTTTTTCAGGAGGCATGACAGGATAGTGGGGAATGGAAGGATTTATATTCCTTGCATAAATCTGGTAATTTGCATCTTTTTAGAGGGTCATTGAAGCACTTGGAGGTTTATCTGTGTCTTCAGGGTCACCTGAGTAGTTCTCCTGGTTCCTGTAGTCTGCAAATTTTTCTGTAGAGACTTTCAGATATACAATTTGGGATGAACACCCTTTGAATGGTGTGGGAGTAGGAATGGATTTCCAGAGGAAAAAATTGCAGACTACAGGAACCAGGAGCACTACTCGGGTGACCCTGAGGACACAGATAAACCTCAAAGTACTTCAACCAGGGGTGGGTTCCTACTGGTGCAGTCCAGTGTGCAGCTCCGGTAGGGACCCGCCGATTACGCAATTTGTGTGCGACGGCTCCGGTGCCGTCTTCGCCGGTGCATCGTGCGCCACCATCTTTTTCCAGCAATTTTTCAGCTTTTTTTGCTTCCTGCGCATGCATGGAAGCAAAATCTCGCTGAAATCTCGTGAGGGGATGCGCGTGCGTGAGAGATTTTGGTGAGATTTCACTTCCGCGCATGCACAGAAGCAAAAAAGTGCCAAAATCGCGTGCGTGTGCGCGTCTCCTTGCAAGATTTCGGTGAGATTTTGCTTCCACGCATGCACAGGAAGCAAAATCATGCAAGGGCGCGCACGCACATAGTGCACACATGCAACATGGCAATCTGTGAGCAGCGCACTGGTAGTGAGGTAAGAGCAACCCTCTCCTGGCTTCAACGACCCTCTAAAAGGATGCAAATGACCAGCTGTCTGCAAAGGATATAAATCATTTCATTCCCCACTATCCTGTCAGAGCTGAAGAAGCTTCTTGGATGAGAAGTGAAATGTCTTCAAAAGAAAAAAGAAGAAAGTCCAGTTGCCTCGTGAAAAAACACCTTTGGGACAACCAAAAGGACACCAAAAATTCTTGACTTAGTCCCTGTGAAGGGGAAGAAAGCTCTTTATTCTTTTAATGAATGGAGATCACAATCAGCTTTGAAGCAAACTGCATAGAGGAAAAAAGTTCTGACCACCCCAGAGGTAGACCAAAAGTTTATATACTATTCTGGTTTACATTTTATTTATTTATTTATTTATTTTGGTATTCTTATATGCCGCCCAACTCCCGAAGGACTCAGGGCGGCGTACAACAGAGAAAAATACAAGAATGCCCAAATATTAAATATTAATTAAAAACAACTATAAAAAATTTAAAAAACACAGTATAAAAGAACATCGAACAACCATTCAACAACCATACATACTTGGGGGTAAGCTCGAGTGGATTAAGCTCTACCCCCAGCCTGCAGGAAAAGCCATGTCTTAACGGCTTTTCAGAAGGCCAGCAGAGTGGGGATAGTTCGGGTCTCTGGGGGAAGTTGGTTCCAGAGCGTGGGGCCGGCCACAGAGAAGGCTCTCCCCCTAGGGCCCTCAGCCGGCATTGCCTGGCCAACGGGACCTGGAGGAGACCAACTCTGTGGGCCCTAACCGGTCGAAGGGAGGTATGAGGCAGAATGCGGTCCCGGAGATAGCCTGGTCCTAAGCCATGAAGGGCTTTAAAGATGGTGATCAACACCTACATCCTTTACATTGAGTCTACTCTTAGCAACCTCAGCATCAGCCCCTAGCAATCCTTAACAATTTGGGTTCGGTTTTTTATACTTAGCATTGGAAATTGTTCATTCAACCTTCTTCAGCAAATTTTCAAAGTTTCACTTCCTTGTTTGAATCGCACTTCCTTGTACCTTTAGGCAAGCTACTTCTGCAGTGCTGCGTCAAGCAATTTTCTGATCATCGGAGCATTTCAGGCCTCATGGATTTGAGCCAAAGATCTGGAGCTGTTCAATGAAGGATCTAAAGTCTTTCTCCTGTTCAGTGTTGCATAATTTGTTAAGCATTCAATTTATTCTCATGCACGATTGACTTCAATCGCCTACGTCTAGCAACCTTTAATTCCATATTCATGGAAAATATTCTGGATTCAATCCTGTTCACTTTATAATACACTTTACCTAAGCTAACTACTGTGCAATAACTTTCTTTCACACTTGAGTAAATTTCTCAACAACTGGACAGATCCAGGTTCATGTCCTTCTTCCATATGGAATCTCACTAAGTAACTTTGGGCCATTCACTTTTTCCTCAACCCATCATCTGACCATTTGTTGTAGTGGAAACTTGGAGAATATACATACTTGCTACATACACAAATTCAATTCCTGGAGAAAAAAATGGGATATTAATCTAATGAATGAGATTGTATAAATTTGCATATTTTAATATTAAGTAAAGACTGTTAGGTTGATACAAGACTTTAATACATACAGTAACATGTTGTCATTTACTTAGATACTTACCACTAAAGCTTGTTTAAATTAATCATGACTGGGGATAATTTTTAGTATTTGCTCTCTATCTTTATACAGGGGGTCCTTGACTTTCATCCACATTTGAGCCTAAAATTTCCATTACTAAGCAAGGCAGGTGATAATTAAGTTTTTGCCCTCGGAATGGCGAGTCCTCAGGAAAAGGCGTTCTGCGTTCTTGAGTTCGCGAAAACAAATTCGGTTGTCAAGGTGCAACGTGCTTTTCGAAGGCGATTTGACATTAACCCACACCTCTCCTAAGAACATTCAAAGGTAAGTTTCGACAGTTTCAAGAGAGTGGGTGTAAAGGAAAAAGCCCAGGACGACCACGAGTTTCGGAGGAACAAGTGGTGAGAATCCGTGCTGCGTTTGAGAGGAATTCTCTTATCGCATTGATGTTGTCCGTGCTGCATATGATGGTCACATCGAACACTTGTAAGACAGGAAATAAAAGTTGATTGTGAGTAGAATACTTGTGACTTGGCTGGAGTTTTGTATTACTTTTCCTTAATAAAATATTGTGCCATGAAATCGGTTCATTCTTTTTGAATAACCCTGTATTATACTAGTAAGTCCAATTATGTCTGCGAAACTCTCAGAATGTTTCAAATGACAGAACTTTTATTGTGATGGGAATGTGGCCACCCAGTAGTTTAACTCAGAATAAGTGCTCTCTCTCTGTTGAGAAAACAAAAACAAATAACTCCAAAAAAATGACCTCTCCTGGATTCCTGTTGTCACTCATAATGGTGATAAAATTAACAGAGACACTTTAAGAAACAAATAAGAAGTGTCTACCTCTCCAAAGTTGACATGTAGAGGTGCCAAAGGGTCAAAAAGGGATGGATCCTAATTATAATTTGTATCTTGGGAAATGCCGTAGAATTAGTAAATCAGGAATGTGGACACCACTTGCTTATCAGCAGGACATAAATTGAAACAGACCCGGAGATGGATGCCAGAATACATTACAGCGTTGTTGATTCCCATCAGTCAGTATCTGCTATATTTCACAGTACCTGGAGCTTAATTATTCTGTGTGAAAGGAGATTGAAAATCAGTACATCACCAGGAGCTAAGCATGAGGAGCTGAGTTCAAAGAAGACAAGGTTGAGTTAAAGTGCAATTAAGCACCATGGCTACCAGAATTCTGAATGTCTACGATAAAAATCTATTCATGTCAATGGAATTTATGTGGAACACAATTAGGTGTGGAACTGCATGAAAAAGCAACAAACAAGGAAAAGCAAGGGATAGTACTGCATAGCTGAACTTGTAATGTTCTTTCTGAACCCATCCTGCCTTTCATCTGTAGAATACTTCAGAACAAAAAAAAATTCAGGATGGGCTGCGAGGTTTATGGCTAAGGAAGGATAGGGTCTTTGAAGCAAGTGAAACTTTTCTCCTTCACTTCCCTTGGAGAATCTATGCTTTCCAATGTACAGGTCAAGCATGAAAAAGCAATGCTTTCATGAATTTAACTCCCATTGAAGTGACAGAGTTTGATAAAAGACTCTTGATGACTTTTATGAATACATGAAACAGATCCTGTCTATGCAGGAGAGTTTTTTTCCCAACCTTTCTAGATTGATAAATACAAAACAGTTAGTAAGACACCAATCGACCAGCAATACTGCCTAACCCTCATGACTTACTATACAATCCAACTAGCAGCAGCCCTAAACTGACCGTGGATGGCCTTCAAATCTAAGCAGAACTGGATATGGTTATTGTATGAATGGAAGACCAGGGCATCACAGGTGTGTAGGTTGCAAAGAAAAAATATTGGTGGGGGGGGAGGCGGGAAGCATCCCAGGAGAAAGCCATGCAAAACCATTTTTTTGGAACATGGACATAACCGTGAAGCCACAGGAATTAAGGTGGACCCAAAGTATTATCCTTTTTATTAATGCATTCTGTACAAATGTAAGCTTTGAGTATACATTTCCAAACACTGACACAACAAAATGATCCAATTGTAGCTGTAGATGGCTTAATTGCTCTTAAATTTGTTAAGAACCCCACTCTATGAAATATACATGTGCCTTTTCCTGATAAATAAACTTTGAGGATTTGGCTCATAAACCAGATGGGTTTAGTACATTGCATGTATATGGTCAAGATTTCAAGACCACATTTGAAAAATTGCATCCAGTTCTGGTCACCATGGTACAAAAAAAAGGTTAAAGTCTAGAAAGATTGCAGAGAAGAGTAACAAGATGACTAAAGGACTGGGGGCTAAAGCATACGATAAATGGTTGTGGGATCTAGATATATCTAATCTAATGAAGAGAAGGAATGATAGCAGTCTTTCCATATATGAGGGTTGTCACAGAGAAGAGAGGTAGATAGATTGTGCAAAGAGAATCTCTCCAAAACTAGACCCACTCTAGAATTTAAGGAGAAATTTCCTGGCAGAGAGAACAATTAATCAGTGGCACAGCTTTCCTCCTAAAGTTGTGGGTGCTCCATCACTGGTGTAGATCAGGCAGAGTTGGGGGATGAAGTTAAGAGTCCATGCATTCCCACAAATGCTCCTAGTTCAACCCCTCCTCAATTCTGTTGACCCTTATCTGGGGCTAATTTAATTAATAACTTTAGTTGTCCAGATTCGTGGGTATAGGCTTGAATAAATCTTCTGTGCTACATGAATGGTCTTGATTTTTTGCACCTGACACTGGAGGTTTTCAAGTAGAGATTGGACAACTATTTGTTCAGAATGGTACAGGATCTCATGTTTGACCGGCTTAGACTAGAAGACTTCCAAGGTCCATTCCTACTCTATTATTCTGTATTCTATATATTTTTTTATCTATACCAACTTCAGAAAGGGAGAATCAGACGGCTGATGGCTTTTAAAGAATTGGTTTGGCTCTTTGCCCTTGAAATCCATGCAGTAAAAACAACAGCAGAATAAGCAGAAAATTTCATTCCTTTGAAGTCAAGTTTATTTCTTTATATCATCAACTTAGATTCAAAAACATGAATGAAATCCAGAACTCATTATATATTTAGGACTATTCATGCAGACAACTATGCTGTTTTTTGTGGGACACCTTCATACTTCTGCTTCTGATGTCTAAGTCTAATGAGGTTTGGCACACTGAAGCTGCCTTTCCTATTTATCTCTCATCTACCAGAGAATGAGAATGAAATTAGGATAAAAAGACTGACCAATGACATGGATCTCATATCATTTCTGGAAGCAGGCAGATGTCACAGTACATTCAATCTTGCCAAATGGAGTTTTCATACCGTCAGTTTTTTTTATCTGACTGTTGCCACATCACAGAACCTTTTAAAAAATGTTCAAATGAAGGATTGAATGTTAATTTGAGCTCCATCTTTTATTTTCAGCGATACTATTATGTCCAGCAAAGCTTGCATCAATCTGACTCCATTATCTAAGGTTGAGATGAACAAACATGAGACTCCACTTTTAAACCAGATTCCTGTAAGTAGTTGCAGTAGTGTGAAGCCTCCAACTTTTTCATGGGGAAGAAGGGAAAATTAGCGAGTGTTTGGGGAAAAAAAGTCCTGGTTAGAATCTCAAATAGGTCACAAATAAGCACCCTGGGCAGCTGCTTGAAGAGAAAAGGTACTTTTATTCAACAGACTCAAAGCTTTTTGGATTTCAGTTGCAGACCTGTCAGACAATTCAGCAGCTCTGGCTTCATCCAGGGCTGACTGAAGCGTGATGTCCGTCTTGGCTAGCAGGAAACGTTGTAGTGGATGTCCCTGACCCCACAAACCAGCTGGTCCAGGAGTAGATCTTCCAGATCCCTAAATTCACAGTACAAGACAGCTGCTCTCAAAGCTGCCATATACTGGTTGATAGTTTATCCTTCTGCCTGATATCTATGCCTGAATGTGTGGCGTCTAGCAATTCTGGAGGGTAATGGGGTGTAATGGCTTCTTAACTTAGCCAGCAGCGTGTCCCAGGACACGTCTTGAACCTTCTGTGGAGCCATGAGTGCTCTGGCTGTCTCAAACATATCTCGGCTGCATACACTAAGGAAAACTGCTAGTTTCCTATCGCCTGGTTGCCCCTTGTAGTCATTTGCAGCAAGAAAACAATCAAAATGGTCTAAGAATGAATTCCAAGTGTCCATTGCCTGGTTGAAAGGGGCGAATGTCGAAAGGGTGGCCATTTCGTTGTGTGCCCGATTCTGAGGTAACTTCTCAGCAGGCGACGTATCGTCGCTGAACTCAGCTCTATGACTTAAGCTCTTTTTTTTATTGAAAAAGTTTTATTAGTACAAAGTACAAACATTTTTTTAATTTTTCTCCCTCTCCCCCTCCCCCACCCCCTTCTCTCCCCCCCTCCCCCCCGGACTTCCCAGAGAGAATACAGGGCATAATATCAGTAATTACAAAAAGAGAGGGAAAAAAAAAACAAAACGAAAAAAACCCAAAACCCCTCAACTCCAAATTATACATTGATAGATTACATCATTAAATTTCTATATTTTATATTATTTCCAATATAATTCTTAAATAAATATTAATAATAATAATAATCTGAATGACTTAAGCTCTTTTTGAAGTGACTTCTCTGGCCCTGGAGCCTCAGCATCCCATCCTCGTCGCCAGTATTGTGTATTCGGGCGGAGGGCTAATTACTGAGGCCACGCAGGGGAACAATTCAACTCTTTTATTCAGTGACTTTGCTCAGCTCTGGAATGGCTCACCTTGCGCTAACAACATGATTGAGTGAGCGGCAAATAACAGCTGACAGCTCTTTTATACTAGAGCTGTCAGTCGGCTAGCCAATCAGCGAGCGTCCTTTTCCCGCCTGGAAACCTCCAGCCGGGTAGCCAATCAGAGGCGCTTCTCTAGCCACGTGCCCTGCGCCGAACACAACAGCTATTGCTAGTTAGTGCAACATTATTTATCCATTCATTTCTTTGTTCATTCAATTTTTTTGCTAAGAATCTATTCCAAAACAATGTATCAGACAGGAATGCATGAATGCAAAGAAGAGAGAAAGTTCATGGACAGCCATAAAGGACCACAATGAAATTTCTGGAAATACAGATGAACCTAGGGAGCCCTAGATTCCCTTGTAGCTTAAGCCTGTTTGTGATTTACAAAATCACATGGTCCCAATATGGTTTTCATTCTCAAAGAGAAGTAAACCAGGATCTTTCTATCCAGCTGAACTAGACAGAATACCTTATATGATCTGTAGCTGGCTGCCCTAAACAATATGTCTAACAATGTGTCCAAACAATTAGATATTTATAGGAAAATACAAAAACCTGTGTAATACAAAGAAACAGGCTTCGTGCCATTGCCTTCATGTTTGGCTACAGTACAATTTATAAGGAAGGAGCATCTCAGGAGACAAGCTTCAAGTTTGCCCACCTAATTGTCCTTGGTTACTTTCTTAAACTTTAGCAAGATTTTTAAATTACCTTAACTTTATCAATTTTAATTAAGAGAATTACCTTGATTAAAAGGCTTTATAATTAAATTTTGTATAGGGAACAAAATCATCGTCATACATATTTAATGAGGGCACTGGGTAATTCTTTTGGTTGTAAAACTGCTTCTAAAATCTGAAAGATGTTGAATGGAATGAAGATGAAACACATTTCTGATAGACGTGTTATGTACTTATTTCTGTAAAACAGTTACAGAGTGAGTAATTATTTGCTATTATATGCTCAACAAAGTAAAATCACACTGTCAGTTCTTTAGCTGGCGTTGGCCTTCGTACACATCAAGTTTTCCCCAAGAACCAGGGATGTCATAATGTATCAGTATAATATATGGGTGGATCAAAGCAGTGTGGCTTTTTGTAATTGACAGGTGGAAATTTTGTCAATGCATGGATTTTCTAAATGTCATCCAAATTTTTTGGTATGGTACCTGGTGTGCTGATAACCACTGGAACCACTACGGCTGCTTTATGCCATAATTTTTCAATTTCAGTTTTCAGATCTTGATACTGTGTGATCTCCAATTCTATTCTATTCTCCCCTGATATTGCCACATCAATTATCCACACTTCTGTTTTTTTTCAATCACTGTTAAATCTGGTGCGTTATGAGCTGACACTTTATAAGTTGGTATTCAGAAATCCCACAATATTTTAACCTGCTCATTTTTACTACTTTTTCAACTAAATGTTCCCACCAATTTTTCTCTACTAATCAGAGGTGGGTTCCTGCCTCTGATTGCCGGTGCGGTTAATCGCTGAGTTCGGCGCAGAGCCGAAGATGCTGCTCCCATTCGCGGAGCGGGAGCTTTCCCCGGGCGCTTTCCCCGCCCGCATGGATGCCGCCAATTGCATTCTTTTGCCCTCTGCGCATGCCCAAAGCGTTCCGCATGTGCAGAGGGCAAAAGAACACAATTGGCGACATCCATGCGGGTGGGGAAAGCGCCCAGGGAAAGCTCCCGCTCCGCGAACGGGAGCAGCGTCTTCGGCTCTGCGCTGAACTCAGTGATTAACCGCACCAGCAATCAGAGGCAGGAACCCACCTCTGCTACTAATAGATTATGACTTCCAATGTTCCAGTGAATCGTTTTTGTGACTAGGTGATGTCATTGTTTATAATCAGTTTGTGCAATCTTCTTGCATGAACTGAGTATGTATCATACACTGTCTCGTCTACTTCCTTGCACAATCTTCACTTTGAATTATTTGATGATTTTGGTGACTCTGGGCCAGTCACTGTGTCTCAGGCTTATGTACCTGACAGGGTTGTTGTTATGGGGAACATTGTAGGAAGAAGATATGTTAGATTTATTTGCCACATTGAGTTATTTCTGAAAATAATAAAGGTGGGAGTACAAATAAATATTTCCCCCCAATTCTGGCCTCAGCTACATTAGTTCAAATAGCTTGTTCTTGAGCAGCCTTCAGATTCACATGTATAATCACCAAGGCATGGCGTTCTTTTTCAACAACTTGTTTCACCTGAAGTAAACATCTGCCCCCATTTCTGCGAGACAAGTATAATCTATCAATATCCCTATAATGATGTAATGCATACTGAATAGTCATGAGTTTTCTTTTGAGTCCAAATTGTCCAGTTCAGTTTGTGTCCAGTTAATAAGAACTATATTATATGATACCACCCAGTTATCGATGGCTTTGATGCTATTTCTGCTGTTCAATTGTACGAGGGTGAGTCAAAAAGTAATGCCATTTTCTTTAGGACAGGCATAATTACCAACACAGGAACATGTAGCATACATCAAAATGAAGCTGGTCCTCTGTGGATCACATCCCTACTTCTCAACATAGTCACCTCAATAGCATATTCTCTCAATAGCAATGTTCCACCTTGGAATGAGAGCATGTATTCCTGTCTCATAAAATTCTGTTGACTGTTCTTTGAGCCACTTCTTCACTGCAGTTTTCACTTCCTCATCACTGGAATAATGTTTGCCTCTCAAACCCTCTTTCATGGGGCTATAATCTAAAGTATTGTCCTCAAACACATTTTGTAATCGTCTGTAAATGTTCACAGGGGTTTCCCCCTCAGCAACAAGGAATTCAATCACTGCTCTTTGTTTTTGACGCAACTCTAAGGGGGCAGCCATTTTGAATTTTCCTTACGAGTCTAAAAACTTGAAAAGTAAGAAACAAAATATTTCAGAACGTAAATGATATAATCATTTATAACTGGGAAAAATTTCAGGCATTTTTATCAAAAACGTCACCTGAAATAAAGACAATGGCATTACTTTTTGACTCACCTTCGTATCTATAGCAATTTCGTACTCTTTACATATATTCTTTGTTAATCACATTTTTAACTTGTCCCGCCTGGTGTTATCCATTTATATTATCATTTTATTTAAATTTGTTATAGCCACAGGGGGCATGATACAGAAGGCACGTATCCTTGATCACAAAAATATGATCACAAAAAAAAAAACATTGAATAGAGGAACTAGGGCCATACCCACTCTTCAGGAACATGACACATAGGCCGAAATTAGTGGATTTAAAGATCCTACAGGCATCCAGGACCTATCATCTTGAATTGCATCTGCAAGTTTAATGGCATTGAATATAGTGGGAGCATCCATTACTGGACATACCACTGCATTTATAAAGTGTAACTTCCAGGTGGTCTTCACTGGCAGGCCTCATACACAACACCCTACAATCCTGGAGCCAAAGGAGTCATCTCTCTCCTTTCTTTTTGTCAGCTTGTGGCTGTGTAGTTGATAGAAATGATAAAAAGGCAACCTATGGAACTTCCCCTCCCAAAAAACAACAACAGTTAGATACAGTATATCAAATAACTGGTCCAGCCCAAATGCTTATGACTGTAATTATGTTCTGTATTTATTTACTGAACTTTTATTCATGTATTAGATTAGAACAAGCAGAAACGGATTAGATCAGATTAGAACAAGAAGAAACAATCACATTTTTGACTGGTGGTCTTTAGAAATTCAAGCCCCAAGTAGGAATCTAGGAATTACCCAAATAAGATGTAAGATATAACATCTTACATCGAGGTGGCGCAGCAGTTAGAGTGCAGTATTGCAGGTTACTTCAGCTGACTGTGATCAGCAGTTCAGTGGTTCAAATCTCACCGGCTCAGGGTTGACTCAGCCTTCCATCCTTCTGAGGTAGGTAAAATGAGGACCCAGATTGTTGGAGGCAATATAAATATACATTGCTTAATGGTGTAAACTGTTTAGAGAGTGTTTGCACTATGAGGTGGTATATAAATAAATAAATAAATAAATAAATAAATAAATAAATAAATAAATAAATAAATAAATAAATAAATAAATAAATAAATAAATAAATAAATAAATAAATAAATAAATAAATAAATAAATAAATAAATAAGCCAAGCAAAGTGTTGTTGTTGTTTTTCAAATCCACAATTGATATAACAAATATTTAATTTTACTTTTAAATATGTTTAATCCACCCAATGTGCAGTAGAAAGTGATGGCTTTATAAAATCACTTCTATAATTTACCTATTTCAAATATTAAAGTTCTCACTGTCCCCACTGTCTCTCCCTTTCTCTAATTCTTTCCTCAATTCTGCTGGCCACAGGTATTGTTGTTTCTACAAAAATTACCTTTCCTTGGGTAATTATATCTGCAGTAATGTCTCCGGTGTGTTGTGTGCTAAATGGTGATCAGTGTATATTTGAAAAATCTATTTTCAACAGCTGTCTTAATTTTATGGTCATACCACAGTTGGGAAATTTGTAAATTATAGTTTTTACACATATGCCAGTGGATAGCAGTGGCTGTTTTGCCATGACATAGTTTATAGTCAATTTGAGCAATTTTGTTAACTCCATTAATTATGTGGTGCATGGTTTCATAATCTCCTATACAAAGCCTTGATTTTGCTTCTGTTTGAATCCTTGATTTCATATTATTGTGTTTGGCCACACAGTCACCCAAATGTTTAGAATGGATTTGACATTATTGTTACTATTCAATTCTCATTTTAGACATTTAGATTCAAAGGCAATTTGATTAAATCTCTAAAGTGGAACCACTTTTGGAATCAAACTCCATATTAATTCTATATTTCAACTGGCCCATTTCCTATTTAGAATTTTATTCAGAATTGTTCACATGGATAAATCTACTTTTTCTGTATTGATTCTAATGCTTATAATGAATCAGTTTCAGTTGTTGAAACAATTCAAAAGAACAAATCTAATCAGTGCAATTTTCCAGACAGAATCAATTCCTTTCTGTCAATGTGAATTAAAGTAAGAGGAGAAAATTAATAAGAACTTTGTGGTATAGCACTGGAATAAAACTCTATTAGATTCTGAAAGCTCTTCACAAAAGAAAGAAAGCTTGACCAAGCTTCTCTTATTTCTTCCCATATTTGTCTTTTTCTTTAAAATCCTGCTAATGTTCCTTATTTCTCTTCTTCCAGATGATAGCAATAGCACTTATAGCAATAGCACTTAGACTTATATACCGCTTCATAGTGCTTTCCAGCCCTCTCTAAGCGGTTTTACAGAGTTCAGCATATTGCCCCCAACAATCTGGGTCCTCATTTTACCCACCTCGGAAGGATGGAAGGCTGAGTCAACCTTGAGCCTAGTGAGATTTGAACAGCTGGACTGCTGAACTAGCAATCAGCTGAAGGTCGCAATGCTGCTTTTAACCACTGCGCTATCTCAGCTCCTAAGATGATGATAATGATGATTTCATACTGAATCAATCCACTATAAGCAGGGAGGCGGGACCGATTAGGTGGTTCCGCCCCAGGCACCTAATGGAGCCGGAAGGATTCCAGAGGGAACTTGGGGAGATACCTGAAACCCTAGTCCACAATTCGACTGAGTCCTTGGTGGCTGCTTGGAACAACGCGGCATCAGGGGCTTTAGATCGGATTGCATCTTTGCGACCTCTCCGTGGCAGTGGATCCCAGAAAGCTCCCTGGTTTACCAAGGAGCTCCGGGAGATGAAACGCCACAAGAGATGTCTAGAGCGACTCTGGAGAGCCAGTAAGGCCGAATCCGACCGAACACTATTAAGAACTTTTATTACGTTCTTACTTAGTGGCGATAGGGGCGGCAAAATGTTCACACTTTTCCGCTCTTATTGCATCCACAGATTCGCGCCCAGCTGCCTTGTTTAGGGTGACACGCCACCTCCTTGCAAAAGGGGGTGGCGAGGAACACTTGCAAGGCAGAGCTGAGGAATTTGCACAGTTTCTGATGGATAAAGTCGCTCAGATCCTGTCAAATCTGGACTCTGGCAGGACAGAACCAGTTGAGTTGACAGGGGCGAGTCTTAATTCAATTCTATGGGATGAGTTTGAGCCAGTAACTCCTGATGATGTGGACAAGGCCATGAGAGCGATGAGCTCTTCCACCTGTTTATTGGACCCATGTCCCTCCTGGCTGGTTTCGGCCAGCAGGGAGGTCTCACGTAGCTGGATCCAGGCAGTGATCAATGCTTCTTTTAGAGAGGGATCCGTACCATAGCCCTTAAAAGCTGCGGTGTTGAGACCCCTCCTTAAGAAGCCCTCCCTGGACCCAGCGGACTTGAAGAACTTTCGTCCAGTCTCTAACTTGCCTTTTCTGGGTAAAGTTGTTGAGAAGGTGGTGGTTCTTCAGCTTCTCCGGCTATTGGAGGAAACTGATTATCTGGATTCCTTTCAATCGGGTTTCAGGCGGTGCTACAGCACGGAAACTGCCTTGGTTGCCCTGATGGATGATCTCTGGCGAGCCCGGGATGGTGGTCATTCTTCCATCCTGGTGCTACTTGATCTCTCAGCAGCTTTCGATACCATCGACCATGGTATCCTTCTGCACCGACTCGGCGGTCTGGGAGTGGGAGGCACCGTTTTGCGGTGGTTCTCCTCCTACCTTGCCGATAGGTCGCAGTCGGTGTTGACAGGAGGGCAGAGGTCGTCTCCCAGAGCCTTGACATGTGGGGTCCCTCAGGGTTCGGTCCTCTCGCCCATCCTGTTTAACATTTACATGAAACCGCTGGGGGAGATCATCCGTTGACATGGGGTGAGATTTCAACAGTACGCTGATGACATCCAGCTGTACATTTCCACCCTGTCGCAATTCAGGGAGGCGGTGGATGTGATGTGTCATTGCCTGGATGATGTTAGGATCTGGATGGGAAGGAACAGGCTCAAGCTCAACCCAGATAAGACTGAGTGGCTTTGGATATTGCCTCCTAAGGATTATACCAATTGTCCCTCCTTGGGGGGGACTAAATTATCCCCCTCCGGGGGGGGATAAGTTCGCAACTAAGTTCGCAACTTAGAGGTGCTCCTAGATCCACAGCTAAAATTAGACCAACACCTTACGGCTGTGGCTAGGGGTGCCTTTGCACAGGTTCGCCTGGTGCACCAGTTGCGACCTTATTTGGAGAAGGAGGCTTTACTCACGGTAACTCATGCCCTTGTCACCTCTCGCTTGGATTACTGTAATTCGCTCTACATGGGGCTACCCTTGAAAAGTATTCGGAGACTGCAACTGGTGCAAAATGCGGCTGCGCGAGCTGTGGTGGGTGTTTCTAGATATGCCCACATAACATCTATATTCCACCAGCTGCATTGGCTGCCCATTGGTCTCCGGGTGCAATTCAAGGTGTTGATTATCATCTTTAAAGCCCTACATGGCTTAGGACCAGGTTATCTTCGGGACCGCATCCTGCCTCATACATCCCTACGACCAGTTAGGTCCCACAGAGTTGGTCTCCTCCAGGTCCCCTCAACCAAACAATGTCGGCTGGTGGGCCCTAGGGGGAGAGCCTTCTCTGTGTGGGCTCCGGCTCTCTGGAACCAATTCCCCCCAGAGATCCGAATCATTCCTACCTTGCTGGCCTTCCGGAAAGCTATTAAGACATGGCTCTTCCTGCAGGCGATGTGATTGTGACTGCTGCTTGTGTAGGTTTTTTTTAATCTTTTTAACTACTATTTTATTATTGTTGTCTTATTGTATGTTTTGATAGTATTTGGTTGTTTCTTATATATGCTGTACGCCGCCCTGAGTCCCTAGGGAGTAGGGCGGCCTATAAGAATCCCAAATAAATAAATAAATAAATAAAATAAGAAGAATATCACTTCATTGAAGTCTCTCTCTCTCTCTCTCTCTCTCTCTCTCTCTCTCTCTCTCTCTCTCTCCCTCCCTCCCTCCCTCCCTCCCTCCCTCCCTCCCTCCTTTCAATCTCCTACCAGCTCATCAACCCAAATAGGAGAGCTTGTAGTAAAATCCTTCAAACAACCCTTCCAATTATTAAATTTGCAGATTGGTTTGGCAATTATTATTGTTTGGTAATTAATTGTCTCTCAGCAGCTATTAAATTATTTAAAGCCAAAGTTTTGAGTTTGATGCTATATGGTGCTCAGCACTGTGTTCATACTGTTCATAATGATTCTCCTAGTTTAGAAACAATCCAAACTATAAGTTCCTTATTTAACTTTCAATGCCCTAACATGACTAGAATTAGGCTACATTTCCTATGAGACCCAATTAAGTCTTTGGTGTCTTAGATACTGCCTGAAACAAGTCTATGGGGAACTTCTTTAGTTCATCTCATATTGCTGGATGGGTTCTCTTCCAAACTAAGGAGCAAAGTAATGACGATTTGGCAGACTACATATTGTAGTCTTACCTTGTTAGCAGTGCCTGCTTTGGGACTTGATAAAATCATGGCTGAACTGAAGTGGAGGTTTTAGAAGATATACAAAATGATAGATCCAAGGTCTCACATCACTTTTATAGCACAATCACTGTTTATTCATACCATGTCTCTAGATATTTCTATAATATATAGCAGTGATGGCGAACCTTTTTTTCTTTGGGTGTCAAAAGTGCGTGCACGCGCACTATCGTGCATGCGCGAGTGCCCACACCCATAATTCAATCCTTGGGGAGGGCAAAAATGGCCTCCCCCGCCCTCTGGAGGCCCTCTGGAGGCCAGAAACGGCCCATTTCCCAACTTCTGGTGGGCCTAGTAGGCCCATTTTTCGCCCTCCACAGGCTCCAGAGGCTTCCCTAGAGCTTGGGGAGGGTGAAAACGCCCTCTCCCGCCCCCCAGAGGCCCTCCGGAAGCCAAAAACACCCTCCCAGAGCCTCTGTGCAAGCTGAAAATCAGATGGTCAGAGTGCACATGCATGCTGGAGCTGAGCTAGGGCAACGGCTCGCGTGCCGGCAGATATGGTTCCGCGTGCCACCTGTGGCACGCGTGCCATAGGTTCGCCATCACTGATATATAGCTTCCATGTGGGAGATTGTTTTCTTTGATTCAGATTGTCGTGCTATCTATTAGGGCAACAAGTGGTGGATATATGAGCTTTTCATATAAAAGCCTTTATATATGCAAAAAGCACATGTCCATTTTCATCAAGTTCCTTGAGGAGCAAGACTAAATTATACTCTTGGTGTTTCTTCAACAGCATTTGGAATGGATATTAATGAAAACTCTTCTTCCTTTCCATCCATTTTGTAAATGAATACCTTAAACCTCAGTAAGGAATGTGTATGTAAGCCTTTTTATACAGACTTAGTTAAGAATTTATAGATCTTGGAGAAAATGATTTATTTAGCAGGAGTGAACCCAGACTCAACTATGATTACCCATTCAGAGGTAGGAAAAAGAAATAAAGACTCAGAGGAATACTGGGTTTGAAAAAAAAATGGCTTATTTTGATATTAAACATCTCCAGTTACAGCTTTTCAAGTGATTATGAACTGATATTTCATATCTGTGCTCCCCATCTCTATGCATATACAATATGTAAATGTATTAGTCTGTAGGGAAGTAAGGAAAACAGAAAACCAAAGAAAGTAAGATAAACAAAACAAAACAGTAGTTTGATGGAATGTAGCACATTGAAAGAAAGCAGAATTTCTTGCTTAACCTTGAGGGGTTTTTCCCCTTTATAAGACAATGATACATTTTAATTATATATGACTTAGCACTAATTTGATCATTTCCCCCCATGATAGAAATGCAAATTCAATAGTATGATATTAACTTCCCACGTTACATAAGACAGGCAAAAAGAAAAAAAGACTGTATGAGAGATCAGAACTTATTTGATATATAAATCAAATCAAATATTTATTACAGTCACAGACTTGCATAAGGTGGATTACAGTCATTGCAAATATATGTAAGTACGATTTTGATTTGATCTGGGTGGGAAATCAGAACTGATTTGAATACAAAGCAGAGAAGGCCATAACAGAGAGATCTCAGATCTGTTGTGCCTCTGGATCATTTTTCTTTCTCGGCTGTAAAACCAATTTTCCTTGCCAATCTTTTTTTGTTAGGCAAAGCACCTTATCACTTTCATCCCACACCTCATATTTGCATGTGTGCTTCTCACATTCATTCTTTCTTTACTTTATAATATCCCAGCACATATGGAGGCGTAGACTTAAAAACATGGACAGATATACTCTCCTAAATATATGCCAAAATAGCATGCTTTATGGCTGACAGATCTCTAAAATCTGGGACAAAAATGCATTATAAAAAGAAAAGGACAAAGTACCCAAACTCTCTTACAGTGAAGGTCAAATGTCAATGGAGGCACAGGGTCAAGGAGTGGCAAGGAGGAGTCATTTCTACAAGTTTGTGGGAACATTTGAAGTTGAACAAATTGATGTTCCTGACTCCGAATCCTTGTTCTTGCTTCCAAGGTAGTCCAGTGAGGTTTATTCAGGAGAAGAAGGAAAACATTACTGTATTTTTCGGAGTATAAGACGCACCTTTTTCCCTCCTAAAAGAGGCTGAAAATTTAGGTGCGTCTTATTCTCCGAATGTAGCTTTTTCGAAGCTTTTTTTTTCCAGCCCTAACAAGGTGCTAACGATCTTCCCGGCTCTTTCCTGCTTGCAGGCTTTTCATTGCTACTCCCTCTGAAAAAGGTTTTTCAGCCCTAACAAGTGCTAACGATCTTCCTGGCTTGCAGGATTTTTTCATTGCTACTCCCCCCAAAGAAGTTTTTTCCAGCCCTAAGTCTTTGTAGGCTTGTTTTCATTGCTACTCCCTCCGAATAAGATTTTTTTCAGCCCTAACCAGGAGATAAAATAATGTGCTGAAGCTGACCAGACTAAGGATGCTAGCCAGATGAATACCTGGTAGGTAGATTTCCCCCCCCCTATTTTCCTCCCCCAAAACTAAGGTGTGTCTTGTAGTCCGGTGCGTCTTATACTCCGAAAAATATGGTAATTACACACTGGAATGAGTTAAATGGCTTTAAGCTGTCTTAGCACTGGCTGTGGATAAGGTAAAGGTTTTCATGTCATGAAAACATCTTTCCCCAAACAGTTAGTAAAGCATCTTGATATCACAACGAGCAGGATGTGAAGATAAGCCCAAAGGAAAGGTTTTCCTTGATTCAAATTTAATGAGTAGTATGCTGGATAGTTCTGCTTTTTAATATTCATTTTCAACTTGATAGGGAAAATGTTTCTGAATTGTGTTTCTAAGAAAGAAAAGTTTTGGGGTGAAATTCTCATGGGGGAAGAGGGGGGGAAGGTAGAGAGAGAGATCTTTATTATATACATTTCTCTAACCATAAAACACATTGTGTACATAGGACTAATATTAATTGATTAATAAAGCATCTCGATCAAACTGTTTTACATCTTATATATTACATGATCAAATTTGTGCATACTGAAGAAATAGAATCACCTGATACTTTAAGCAAGAGTTGTAAAAAAGGAACTGATCACAGCCCTGGTGCCGCAGTGGTTAGAATGCAGTACTGCAGGCTACTTCCGCTGACTGCCAGCTGCCAGAAGTTCGGCAGTTCGATTCTTACCAGCTCAAGGTTGACTCAGCCTTCCATCCCTCCAAGGTTGGTAAAATGAGGACCCAGATTGTTGGGGGCAATATACTGACATTGTAAACCACTTAGAGAGGGCTGTAAGGCACTGTGAAGCAGTATATACTGTAAGTCTAAGTGCTATTGCTATTGCTATTAGTGACTGAAGAATTTGGTCAGAATTTGGTCAACTCACAGAAGACATCAGTATAATGAACACTCTATTACATCTCTGACAGTTTCAACGGCTGTTCCTCTGTATAGATATGGTACAGATTTATTTAAATTAATTAATTAATTAATTTATTTATTTATTTAAATGGATTTATATGCCGCCCAACTCCCAGGGGACTCTGGGTGGCTCACAACATGTACAATCCATTTATCAATATAAAAAAAGACACAACAGTTAAAAACTACAAAAAATTAAAAGAGCATCAGACATTTATAACCCCGCCTGCCAGAAGAGCCAAGTTTTTATTGCTTTACGGAAGGCCAGCAGGGTGGGGATAGTCCTGATCTCTGGAGGGAGTTGGTTCCAAAGGGAGGGAGCTCCCACAGAGAAGGCTCTCCCCCTCGGCCCTGCCAACCGACATTGCTTGGTCAATGGGACCTGGAGGAGATCAACTCTGTGGGCCCTAACTGGTCGTAGGGAGGTATGCGGCAGGATGCAGTCCTGAAGGTAACCTGGCCCTGAGCCATGTAGGGCTTTAAAGGTTAAAACCAACACCTTAAATTGGAACCGGAGACTAATGGGCAGCCAATGCAGCTGGCGGAGGATAGGTGTTATGTGGGTGTATCTAGGTACACCCACTACAGCTCGCGCAGCTGCATTTTGCACCAATTGCAGTCACCGGACACTCTTCAAGTGTAGCCCCATGTAGAACGCATTGCAGTAATCCAGCCAGGAGGTGATAAGGGTGTGAGTGACTGTGAGAAGTGCCTCCTTCTCCAAGTATGGTCGCAATTGATGCACCAGGCATACCTGTGCAAAG
Source organism: Diadophis punctatus similis (assembly GCA_023053685.1). Lineage (NCBI taxonomy): Eukaryota > Metazoa > Chordata > Lepidosauria > Squamata > Dipsadidae > Diadophis > Diadophis punctatus. Next base: position 2,403,725 of record JALIGW010000013.1, read on the forward strand.
ATTTGAAAGAAATGTCCTTCTTCTGCACCCACCAAAGGGAGCACTGCAAACCATATCAAGATTAGCCCTCTCCTAAGTTTGGAGACAGTAATATTACTTAAGAATGTAGCAATCTGGAAGTGGAATAAGGACTGTCTCAGAAAAAATATATTTAGGGAGGGACTATCAGGTATGATCAAATATTGACATCTAAAAGTCATTGCTTGAGTGTTTCTGCTGTGTGCTGAAAGCCTATGTGGACAATTGAATTAACAAAAAAAAATAAGAGTTACAGTTTCTAATTTATTCCCTTTGCCCAAAATGAAACAAAATTATCAGAAGAACTCAGAAGACACAAGCATAAACCTGATGAGATAAATACACTTCAGTCCAATATGTAAAAACATGAATGCAGGTAGTGGATTAACTCTTGTGATGCAGGATTGCATTTGAAATGCAACATGAAATTTGAAATATGGTCCTAAGGAATTTAGTTTGAACTTTTTTTAAGGGGGCAAAAAATAGTATATGGAACTAATAATTGTGTGCAAACTTGGGCTGAATGCATTTGTAGGGCAGGAGGAATATGCAATGGTCCTTTAGGATTCAAAAAATGTAGGCCTGTGGCCCACATCAAATTGTAGATCACTTGTGACTGGCTGTAAGCTGAGAACATATAATACCGTCCAGAATCTGATTTTTTAAAATATAAATGATGCTGTGGTTTAATGGTTAGATGACTTAGACCGTGTGTCGGCAACCCGCGGCTCCGGAGCCGCATGCAGTTCTTGAGTCCCCCTGCTGTGGCTCCCTGTCAGCTGAACCCACCACTGGCTGGCCCCACCCCTCACCCTTCCTCCCAGTCACTCCTCACCTGGCCTGAGACGGTAAGGGCGACTGCAGGGGGTGGAGACTTGTTCCAAATTCCAGAGCGTGAGCAAAGTGCCCTTGTACTTGCCTGATCTTGCGGGCACTTCTTCTGGCCCTTGTTGATGCTGTGTGCACCTTGGTGGCTCGGGGAGATGCACGACTTGCTCTCTGCCCTGAGACACTGGCCCGGCCCGGCCCAGCTGCAGCTGATGCTCCATGTTGTAATGGGCTCCAGGAGGAGGAGGGGACATCATTTCCCCCATTGTGAAGCACACTAAATTTAACTGTGCTGCGCAAGGTGGAGAGCAAGTTGCACATCTCCCTGAGCAACGGAGGAGCATGCAGCACCAACAAGGGCCAGAAGAAGCATCCACAAGATGAGGCAAGTACAGGGGCACTTCGCTTCTGGTCTGGAATATGGAGTGAGTCTCCATCCCCCCCCCGTTTTTGGATATGGTTCAAGAGGGAACACACATGGGGAGGGAGAGAGAGGGGGAGAGAGGGTTGGAGGGAGGGAGGGAGGGAGGGAGGGAGGGAGGGAGAGAGAGAGAGAGAGAGAGAGAGAGAGAGAGAGAGAGAGAGAGAGAGAGAGGAGGTGGAAAGAGAGACATAGACACACACACACAGAGAGAGAGAGAGAGAGAGAGAGAGAGGCACACAGAGAGAGAGAGAGAGAGAGAGAGAGAGGCACACAGAGAGAGAGAGAGAGAGAGAGAGAGAGAGAGAGAGAAAGGGGGAAGAGAGAGAGTGGGAGGGAAAGAGAGAGAAAGAGAGGGGGGAAAGAGAGAGAAGGAGGGAAAGAGAAGGGGGAGAGAGAGGGAGGGAAAGAGAGAGAAAGAAAGAAAGAGACAGAGAGACACAGAGAGAGATATAGAGAGGGAGTGGTTATTGCATGAAATATAAAACTGAGATAGTGAAATAATATAATCTACTCAACTCACTGAAATGTGATACTCTTGCACATATTTTTAACTAGGAAGTAGCTGAAAGGGATTTTTGAGTGTCCCATTTTCACCCTATAATCGTCATCCTGAGGGCATATTAGTTTCAGTTAAATCCTGTGGGAATCACTATGAAGAAACTTATAATGTAACTTCATAATGAGAGAACAAAATTTCAGAAAGCTAAAAAAACAAATTTTGGCACAGAATTTGTTTCAGTCTCTTAAATCCCTCAGCATAAGGATATCAGAATTAGTCCACGTGCTCCATTCTGTTTTATCATTTCACCCTTATTTTATCAGCTATGATGAAGATGGATTCACGATGGAGTCTTATTTGGGGGGGGGGAAGAGTGGGACTTAGAAAGATTAGCTCCTATCACTTTATCAGGAAATGAACGTATGCCAGGAGAATAACGAAATAACAGAATTAGAAGGGACCTTGGAGATCTTGTAGTCCAGCCCCTGCTCAAGCAGGAGACCCCATACCATTTCAGACAAGTTGCTGTCCAATCTCTTCTTAAAACCTCCAGTGGTAGAGCACCCACAACTTCTGGAAGCAAGCCATTCCACTGGTTAACTGTTCTCACTGTCAGGAAATTTCTCCTTATTTCTAGGTTGGTTCACTCCTTGATTAGTTTCCATTCGTTGCTTCTTGTTCTGCCTTCAGGTGCATTGGAGAATAGGTTGACTCAGTGGTGAAATGCTCCTGGTTCGGGCGGGCCGGTCAGTCGTAGAGCCGATAGAGCCGATAGCGATCGCAGCGTGAGGAGTCCCCCACCCTCCTGCATTTGGGTTCTTTTATGTTCTGTGCATGCGCAGAATGCTTTGCGCATGCACAGAACATAAAAGAACCCAAATGGTGGCGTCCAGGCAGGTGGGGGAAGCGGGTGGGGGAAGCCTCGCACTGCGATTGCTATCGGCTCTATCGGCTCTACGACGACCGACCGGCCCACCCGAACTGGGAGCATTTCACCCCTGGGTTGATTTCCTCTTCTTTGTGACAGCCCCTTAGATATTGGAACACTGCTTTAATGCAGAACCATAAAAAATTATCTGCATGTGAAAACAAAGTATCAAGCTTCTATTCTATTCAGTATACATCTTCATTTTTAACTATAGATTAAAACCACAAAAGAGGGGCTACAGAAGATACTGAGGGGGGTATTTTGAATGGTTAAAGCAACCTCTACCTCTAAACTATTACTTCATTTCAGATCTGATTCAGAGTGTGCCAGCTTCTGTGAAGATCAAAGAGAAACAACAATTCATTCTCCAAAAATCAAGATTTCTCATTTATGTGCACAGAAAATAGATCAACAAGACCACTGCTGATTTAACCCTTAGTACTATACTTGGGATAACCTCTACAGAGATAAAAGTAGAGATTGCATTCACTAAAGGAGTAGATCAGGGCTTCTTGTCTGATGTCTACTATTCCAAAATAAAGTTGTTATGAATATATGAACATATGAAAATAGAAAATACATTTTTTTGGTTGTCTGAAAATATTTATGAAAAATATGCGTAATCTCTCAAAACAGAAGCCCAGGGAGCTGGGAAGAATAAATTATAGGTAAAGGCATTATTCAAATCCACATAATTTTAGGAGTGCATAAAGATACTTAAAATGTTGTGTTCCTCTCTGATATCATACATGCCTAAGGACTGCAACGATCCAGGCCAAGTACTTGCAAATGCTTTGTTACTGTTTTAGGGGTTGAGAATGTAGTGTCATATAAAGTTGGCATAGTATTTGGGGTTTCACAGTACAGTATTACCTTGCTTTCCTCTTACCTGGCAGCAAATAAGATCATAAATGGGCATAGCTCAGGGGTGGGTTCTAACTTACCTCACTGCCGGTTCACTTCCTCCCGCGCCGCGTGGTTGTGCCTTGTGGGTGTGCATGCGCAAAGCATGCATACGCATGCACACTGCCAGAAATATATATATATATGTTTCTGGCAGAGAAAACCCGAATACCCAAAGACCTACATACAAACACCCGCGAAAACCTCAGAAAACACACACACACACACACACACACACACACACACACACACACACACACACACACACACACACACACACACACACACACACACACACACACACACACACACACACACACACACACACACACACATATATATATATATATATATATATATATATATATATATATATATATATATATATATATATATATATATATACTGAAAACAAGATGGCGACGCATGTGCAGTGCTGGAAATTTGGCTTCTGCGCATGCTCAGAAGGAAAAAATCCCAGGGGAAAATTAAAAAACAAATTCCCCCCCAAAATAAAAAAAAATAAAAGATGGCGGTGTCCACGGACCGGCACTGACCGAACCAGTTCCGTGACATCATCGTGACATCACCAGCGGGTTGCTGCCAGTTCAGGCATAGCTACAAATCATCATCCTTACCTTCATAGAGGTTAGTATACCAATAATTTAGAATCCAGAAGAGATGAAAAAGAATTTAGCATTCCTTCTTCCTTCTTCTATATGCTGTTAGCACAGTTTATCCACTGCTAGATCTTAAAAAAACTGACTTTTATTAGAGAATAGGCAGATTCTCTTATTCTTTATTTCGATAATCAGGACATTAGGGATTTTGAGGGGTTATCTCCTTGATCTTTAGACAAGAATTTTTTTATATATGGTATTATATAACAAGATTATATGCAAAATTCATGTTAATCTTTGCACAGAACGAAATTTGTTATCAGTTTTGCTGCCCTGAAAATAAATAAATGTAACCCAGCAGTTCATGACTTGTACAACCAAAAACTGGTGGTTTCTTAGAAGAGAGGAATCATTTCAGAGGTGGGTTTCAGCAGGTTCTGACCAGTCTTGGAGAACTGTTAGCGGAAATTTTGAATAGTTTGGAGAACCGTTAGTGGAAATTTTGAATAGTTTGGAGAACCGTTAGCGGAAATTTTAAGTAGTTTGGAGAACCGGTAAATGCCACCTCTGACTGGCCCCACCCCCATCTATTCTCTGCCTCCGGAGTCCTAGCTGATTGGGAGGAAATGGGGATTTTGCAGTATCCTTCCCCTGGAGTGAGGAGGGAATGGAGATTTTACAGTATCCTTCCCTTGCCACGTCCACCAAGCCACGCCCACCAAGTCATGCTCACAGAACCGGTAGTAAAAAATTTGAATCCCACCACTGAATCATTAGTATAATAATAAGACTTTTAAGGAACCAGGGTACCTTTAGAGATATTCCTCAAAGCCATCTCTGTGAAGGGTTTGAGGAAATTGAAGGTCTGCCTGCACACATTCTTTCTGGCCCCCAATTTTATCTGAAAAACTAAAGCAACTGTGAACACATTAATCCTGATTTGTAAAGTTGTCATAACATATGAGATGGCATAAAATATTTGCTGTAAGATCCGGTAATATATCAGTCTCCCAGTCTGAGCTAACATTCCTTTACAATTTAGAATTTCTCCAAAGGCCACAAATCTCTTAAAATTAAAACTGAACCTGTCCTGATTTCTTGCTAATGCCACTGACCTGTGTATACATATTCATAAGAAATGGTAGATGAGAAATTATTACTACCATAAAATTCCCTTTTATGACTCCGTAATCCCTTAATTCGGGGTAGAGTCGGGATGACTGGATGGAGTTCAGCAGTTATTGGTTGATGCCATTCCTGACACCACATGGAGTTCACAACAGATATTTTTTCTTTGTGTCCTAGGAGAGAAACATCTGCCGCTAACTTATTGAAGAGAAGGAGGGGGGGGGGTATGATAGCTGCCTTCCAGTATTTAAAGGAGCTGTCACAAAGAAGAGGGGATTGAATTTATTCTCCAAAGCACCAGAGGGCAGTACAAGAAGTAATGGGTGGAAGAATGTTAAAGTGAGATCCAATCTAGAATGAAGGAGAAATTTTCTGACAGTAAGAGCAATTAATCAGTGAAATACTGCCTCCAGCATTATGGTATGCTGGATCAGAGCAGGAAATGCAAGCCAGTGTGGATAAATTTGCAGCAGCATGCGACAACTTCAGCATCCTCATCAACATAAAGAAGACCAAAGTGATGCATCAGCCAGCTCCGAAAGCCCAACACCAAGAGCCCACAGTGAAGGGACAAAAGCTGCAAGAAGTGGACCAATTTGCATACCTTGGCAGCACTCTCTCCCATACAGTGACAATTGACATTGAGGTCAACTGCAGAATCGCCAAGGCAAGCTCTGCATTTGGCTGACTACTACTGACCAACATGTGGGACTGCCATAGAATAAGCCTTGCTACAAAGCTCAAAGTCTACTGAGCAGTAGAGCTAACTACCCTGATGTATGCCAGTGAGACCTGGACTGTATACAGGAGGCATGCTGGGCAATTGAACAACTTCTACATGACCTGCCTCTGTAGAATTATGAGAATCTGGTGGCAGGACAAGGTGCCAGACACAGAAATCCTCTCCAGGGCAGGCCTGCCTTCAGTTCACACCTTGCTGATGAAAGCCCAGACATGCTGGACAGACCATATTGCAAGGATGCCAGACCATCGCATCCCTAAACTGCTCCTCTATGGTGAGCTGTCTCAAGAAAAGCCATCGCACAGGGGACAAAGGAAGCCATACAAAAACACGTTGAAACCCTCCTTCAAGTCCCTGGATATCGACACCACCTCCTGGGAAACCCTGGCACAACATCGATCAACATGGCACTTGCTGATCCACCAAGGCTGCCAGACATCTGAGGACAGAAGAACAACCATAGTACAAGAGAAGCGAGCACGCCGCAAAGCCAGAGCTACAAATGCTGCAAAATGATGCCCACACATGTCTGCCCAACATGTGGCAGAACATTTCATGCCTGTATAGGCTTTACCAGCCGCCTGCAGACATATCGTGGACAGCCCACAACCTTTTAGGTGTCAAGGTCCTCGTCGGACACAATGGACAAACATCAACATCAGGCCTTTGCCAGTTACATAACAGAAGGATCCTGGCCCATGAACACCCCAGAAGAACCCAATCAGAGCACAATGGATCTCTTGAGTAAACTGACCAACTATGAGAGGAACAAATCTACCCATGAACATAAGGTTTAAAGGAAAGCAGCATCTGTGATATCCAAGAATCCTAGTAAGATTAAAAATGGGATTGAAACAAAGAAACTGGTCACTGTGGGAGCTAAAATTATTGAAAGGATTTATAATTTATTTTAAAAAACGTTCATAAACTGGAAAAGGTTCAACAATTTGACACAACCTCTTCTATCAATTTCCTGACCAGAGTTTGTAGCATTGATCATAATGCTTCTGAGAAACGTGGGCATAAAAGCATTACAACATTGGAATATATAAGGAAAGAAATGAACATAAATTGATCCATCATTGTCAAATTAGTTTTGAACATTTCAATAACTCAGAATAGGGAAGTAGTTACTTGAGATGCTAGAGATTATGTTAGCTGCAGACACCAAATACATTACTATTGTCTGAAGCAGTTTTCACTGAGGTGAAGAATCAAATGGATCTATAGAAGTCAATTTTTTGCATTAAATTGTGGAACAGTTGGAAAGCATCAACTTATTTACAGATATATTGTATAGGATAGGAATCCAATATATGGCAGTCTGTCAACTCTCAAACATGGAACTGTGTATCCTCACAGAATTGATATCAGGTTGCAACTTCAGAACATTTTTAGTTGAATTTAAAACTTTGTTCACTCAGAATGAAAAGAAACTCAGCCAGTGCTATGAAATCTGTCGATCCAAACAGCTGAAAAACAGTTACAAGCAATTTCTGAAAGTGATTAGAAAAATAAGTACGCAAATCCAGTGTCCTTTTGAAGGTACTGATCACAGTTTCAACAAAAAGATGGCTGTTGTCTTGTCTCCCAGAGCTCTAAACAACTGTCTTGCTGTCTCCTTGTAAGAAGCAATTGTATGGAGCCCTTGTGGGTGATCTCGAGTCCTCTCCTTGTCTGGAGATGAATTATGAAGAGCTGGTCTACTCATAAGCTTTTTATTCCATTGCAGATCTTGACTCCGCTTCTAGCAGAGCCATCTTCAGTTCACCATTTCTTCTGTAGAAGTTGCAAATATCACTTCCTTCAAATTACATTGGCTATTGAAACTATTCTTCCTTACAGGAGAAACTAACTTTCAAGTTGGAGGTTATCTCCCTTTTACAATACTTCAATTGTAATTGAATGTAATTTACAATATTTTGAGACGACCTTCATCTGACGTCTCCCCCATGTATGTATGATGTTATATGTTTTTTAAATTGTTTTAAATTGTTTTTAATTGATTTATTTGATGTTTCCTAAAATGTTGTACGCCGCCCTGAGTCCTGAGGGAATAGGGTGGCATAGGAGAACCTCAAATAAAATAAATAAATAAATACTTCCAGTGATTCCACTCCCATGTTCTTCTTTTCTGCTCAATTCCTACAATTCTACAAAGGTTACTGCCTTTCTCTTAATACCCATCACAACTCAGTAGAAAAATTGGAATTAGAAGTTTGCATCTATTTAAATTAGATTATGCAAACATCAGACTGCACTAAAATTCAAGACATAAAACTCTCCTTATAGTTTAAGGAAAGTTTCTGACTATGTACCATCAGGTCAACTGCAACTCTTAGCAACCACATAGATCATCTTTGTTCAGGATGATGTGCTCCCAACCTGTCCCCCAACAATTCATATTTGCCTTTTCAATTAAATCCATCCATCTTTCTTCTGCTAATCCTCTTCTCTTTCCTTTCACCTTTCTCAGAGGGTCTTCTCAAAGGAGCTAGGCAAGTCTTAACATTTATGCCTTGACTGAGAATTCTGAATTGATTTATTCTATGAACCATTTTTTGCTTTCTTGGATATCCATGGTCTTCTCAGGCGTTTACTCCAACAAAAGTGTCAATATTCTTTTTATTCACTTCTTCAAAGTCCTTTTTTTTTTTGCTTTTAGAGAATCAGTGCCTACACAATTCTGGTCTTTGTAGAGCATCCCACTATCTGAATATCTCCTCCAAGACTTTAATTACTGCTCTACGAAGATCTTTACGCCATGATTCCTTTGTTGTTAATAGTTCTAAAATCCACCATTTCAATATATTCACTGAAGCTTCTTACTGTATTTTTAAAAATTGATATTTCTATTAACTTCTGTCCTTTCTAGTCACTTAATTATACAAGCATGTGGCAGAGAATCAAATACATTCTTAAAATTAATCCAAGTTGGTCTTCCTTCTCTTGCAGCTTTCCATAATCATCTTGTCAATTAGGAGTTGAACTTTTGCTCCTTGGCGGTTTCCCTTCTGCTCACGGCTTGTTTTCAAGTAGATGCTGTTTGACTGCATCAACTACTACACCAATTAGCAATTTGAAAGTTGTTGTTAGGCTGGTAATTGGCCTGTAGTTGTCTGGTGCTGCCCCTTTTTCTGTGGCTTCTAACTACACATTTTTCCTTTTTTTTAAAAAAAAGTCTAATTTATAAGTTATAAAAACATTATAAAATTATTTTGAAAATCTCTCTCTCTCTCTCTCTCTCTCTCTCTCTCTCTCTCTCTCTCTCTCTCTCTCTCTCTCTCTCTCTCTCTCTCTGTGTGTGTGTGTGTGTGTGTGTGTGTGTGTGTGTGTGTAAAATTATACATTTGAAAACACAATCCTGTCCTTCACAATCCACCTACTCCAGCTTTTCCAACTCTATTAATTAGGGTTTGTAAGTGAATATCTTGCACTAAATTTTCCAACTGTACATATTATACTCAATTATGCTATTTTTCACAGTCCTTGAAGTAAGATAAGCCCTAATTTCATGTAATAAAAGTTTCTGGTAGGAAGAGGATATCATAATTCCCTGGGTCATGCACTAATGTACATGGTTTTGCACTGAGGTGTCTCTACATTTAGAGAGCTGAATTGGGCAATTAAAAAATGAGGTACCTACAAAATCCAGACCCAATCTATTCACATATTTATGATAAAAACTTGCATTATTTGTCAGCCTCATTGTATTTACACAGTAGGTTTTAAACAAACAAGGCTGGAAACATAAACATTATCTAGCATTCTGCAATTTTGTTTTGATGCAATAGTTCCCTTCAGACACATAATTAAATCAAGCAAAACTGAATTATTTTTTTCAGCAGAATTGGGAGTTACACATGGTCACACACAAATGCTTGTATATACAAACAAGTCTCGTCCTCTTTCAAATTTCAGAGATAGGGAAAATGAAGCTCCCTTGTGGCTCAAAATTATGACTTCCTTACTACGATCCCTTCTTCAGGATGGATTACTATTATATCTGAATTACAATGATTGTAAGAGCATATAGGATTTTAACTTTGCAACAATTCTGAAAATTGTCATAATCCACTTACATTAATTACATGTATGTATAATACGTTAGAACCAGGGACGGGTTCCTAATTTTTTTACTACCACTCTGTGGGCGTGGCTTATTTTGTGGGTGTGGCTTGCCAGCCATGTGACCAGGTAGGCATGGCTTCTCGGACTGCTGAAGGGAGGGGAACTGAGATAGATCCTGTCACCCGTTCTTTCAGTGTCTCACACGCTCCCTCAGCCATCCTCTCCTGCTTGGACTCACTGTGGAATAGGAAGGCAGCGCATGAGCAGTGCCGGAAAGCTGGCTTCTGGGCATGTGCAAAAGAAATGTTTTTTTTTTAAATTAATTTTTAAAAAATGGCGGCGCCCCAGGCACCGGCAACCAACCGCACCAGTACTGTGATGTCACCAGCGGGCCGCTACCGGTGCTATAGAGTGGACCACACTGGTAGGAACCCACCACTGGTTAGAACCTGCAATTCCAAATTGCCTTGAAAATGAATTCTACACTCATGGAATTTAGATTATTGTGAATCAAATTTATTAAATTGGTCTGAGGACCTCATCAAGGTGGAAATTCATTGTGTCCCGTTAAATTCAATGGTGCTTAGAAATGCACAGTCATTAGGATTGAGGAGTTAGGATGATTCTACATTTATTTATCCAAGGAGAAAAATATGTTATTCTCTAAAAGAAAGCCAAAGCTTCTTGTAATAAATAATACCATGCCACAAAAAGAGTATTCTTGTAGCTAAGAATGAATACTTGAAGATGATTCATATGCTTCTATGACAGCTACTTATATTTTCTTTTGGTGCTAATACTGTTTTCCTGTCTTTGTTGGCAGCTTCATTTGCTACTGTTCAAGTGGCTCTAGAAATTTAAGTTGCAGCATTGACAAATGCATCTGAATATCAGGGTTTATTGAGAACACAAATGCTGGGTGAAATTTCCTCACTATTATTCACGACTCCTGGAGCTGAACATAGTTACGGCACATCTACTCATAATTTGCCCTACTACTGAGCTCCATTTAAAACAAAGGGAAGATGGCACTTGCACACTGAACTTCTATCAGGGGACTTTTCAAAAGCCTTATTTTTTTTCCTCAGGGAATTTGAGAGTCTTCTTGGATTTACCATTTTTGTCAGATCAGAACGGTTGCTGCTCCACCATTAGAGAGAATGGGATAGCTGCCAAAGACAGCAGATTGACCAAGCCTGTAGTATTATTACGATTTGTTTTTCTACCTAAGGCAAGAAATAGCAATAGCACTTAGACTTATATACCGCTTCATAGTGCTTTACAGCCCTCTCTAAGCAGTTTACAGAGTTCAGCATATTGCCCCCAACAATCTGGGTCCTCATTTTACTGACCTCAGAAGGATGGAAGGCTGAGTCAACCTTGAGCCGGTGAGATTTGAACAGCTGAACTGATGAACTAGCAGTAGCCTGCAGTGCTGCATTTAACCACTGCGCCATCTCGGCTAGAAAACATCCTATCCTGGTCCTTATCATTTCAGACACAAGAACGGCAACATATAAATAGAGCAGGGGTGAAATTCAGCAGGTTCTGACAGGTTCTGGAGAACCGGTAGCAGAAATTTTGAGTAGTTCGGAGAACGGGCAAATACCACCTCTGGCTGGCCCCAGAGTGGGGTGGGAATCAGTGGGGAAATCCAAATGTTTTTACTACCTGTTCTGTGGGTGTGGCTTGGTGACCATGGTGTAGTTTGGTGGGTGTGGCAGGGGAAGGATACTGCAAAATCTCCATTCCCACCCTACTCTGGGGCCAGCCAGAGGTGGTATTTGCCGGTTCTCTGAATTACTCAACATTTCCGATACCTCACCCCATGTCGTTGGATGATCTCACCCAGCGGTTTCATGTAAATGTTAAACAGGATGGGCAAGAGGACCGAGCCCTGTGGCACCCCGCAAACCAGGGGCCTAGGGGTCGACGTCTGTCCTCCTGTCAACACCGACTGCGTCCTGTCAGAGAGGTAGGAGGAGAACCACCGTAAGACAGTGCCTCCCACTCCCATCTCCCCAAGATGACGCAGAAGGATACCATGGTCAATGGTATCGAAAGCCGCTGAGAGGTCAAGTAGCACCAGGATGGAGGAATAACCCCCATCCCGGGCTCGCCAGAGATCATCCATCAGCGCGACCAAAGCAGTCTCCGTACTGTAGCCGCGCCTGAAACCCGATTGAAAGGGATCCAGATAATCAGTATCCTCCAAAAGCCGCAGGAGTTGGAGCGACACCACCTTCTCAACAACTTTACCCAAAAAGGGTAAGTTGGAGACTGGACGGAAGTTCTTTAAATCCGCTGGGTCCAGGGAAGGCTTCTTGAGGAGGGGCCTCACCACCGCAGCTTTTAAAGGCTGTGGGATGGATCCCTCTCTCAACGAAGTGATCACAACCGCCTGGAGCCAGCCACGTGTCACCTCCCTGCTGGCAGAAACCAGCCAGGAGGGGCACGGGTCCAATAAACAAGTGGAGGCGCTCATCGCTCCTATGGCCTTGTCCACATCCTCAGGAGTGACAGGTTCAAACTCGTCCCATATAACAGGACTAAGACTCACCCCTGTCATCTCGGCTTGCCCTGTCCAAATGGAGTCCAGATCTGTCCGAATCTGAACGACTTTATCCGCCAGAAACTGAGAAAATTCCTCAGCTCTGCCCTGCAAGGGATCTTCAGTTCCCTCCTTGGCTAGGAGGGAGCGAGTCACCCTAAACAGGGCGGCTGGGCGGGAGTCGGCGGACGCAATAAGAGCGGAAAAATACGCGCATTTTGCCGCCTTTATCGCCACTAAGTAAGACTTAATGCAAGTTCTTAAAAGTGTCCGGTCAGACTCAGCTTTACTGGCTCTCCATCGTCGCTCTAGGCGTCTCTTTAGGTGCTTCATCTCCCGGAGCTCCTCAGTAAACCAAGGAGCCCTCCGGGATCCGCTGCCACGGAGAGGCCGCAAAGGCGCAATCCGATCTAAGGCCCCCGTTGCCGCCTGATTCCAGGCAGCCACTAGAGCCTCAGATGAATCATGTACCAGGGAGTCAAATGTTGGGCTCGTGGTCATAACTTGAGGATTATCTGTAATTTGAAACTGATAATATTATGCCAGGAAAGCAAAGTCTTCCCTGTGTTATAAAGGTGACACAAGTACTTAGGCTAAAACGAATTATGAAACTTTAAATTTACATTAATTTTATTAGTTCTGGGAATAAATTTCATAATAGAAATGATTCTAAGAAATGATATGACCCATCTTTCAAGTGTTCTTTAATTCTGTAAATATTTGTTCCCATGGCTACAGCAGGTAGTCAATGCATTGCAGAATATTACCAATGGTTCTATCTTTAAAAAAAATAATCCCAGAAAAATACAGAAACTATCTGTAATTATTTAAACTGCATGTTCAAGGCAAATGCATAATCTACTTGGCCTGATGGCTATCATGAAAAATCTAATGCACAGTAAAAAAACAGATGAAACTAATAGGATGCCCTACCATGGTCTAAATTAGTACTGGGAAAAAATTCTTAGTATGAATGTTAGTAGAAATATATGCAAAAGTACAGGGCTGAGTTTTGCAATGTCTACAGTTTTTTAAAGTTGATATTTATGAGCAAAACTGACAGGTGAATGGAATGGTGCTCCCATTTTTACCAATCTTTTCAGCAGTAGATCCAATTATTGCCTATGTTATAATTGTCAGACTGCAAATTGTGCTTACGGTTCAAAGATTTGTCATGGCAAAATCAAAATCAAATAGATGAAAGCAGATAAATCATGAATTCTTCATAAGAGTTGGATTGCATCAACAGGTCTAGATTTATTTTTACTGTATATTTAACTTTTACTGCATAATATCCTATGCCACCATTGGTTAGCTTGTTCTTTGTTTGTGAGATTGTTAATCTCAAGGTGCTTCCTTCATTGTTAAATCCTGGGCCCCACAATAGCCCATATTTTGATCCAAGAGAGCTGTCTGTTCTAACTCATTCAGTAGGGTCATTGAGTTTTAATATATACTGTCTTTGACCACAATTCCCCCCCCCTCTTAATAGAGCTAACATGGGATGAGAAATTGAGGACATCATTTTGATGTCATAAAAACCTAAGTTATTGAATAAATATTTTTTGCAGATACATAAATAAGTGTGAGATAAAAACTTTAACCTTAGACTGTCTACAGTCGACCTCTCCCTGTTTCTAAGAGGTCTGTAAGGGGCGTGCATAAGCGCACCACTGTGCCTACCGTCCCTGTCCTACTGTCCTATTGTCCTCTTTTATCGTTACTTTTTACTTATGTTTATACAAACTACTATTATCCTATACATGTTTGACAAATAAATAAATAAATAAATAAATAAATAAATAAATAAATAAATAAATAAATAAATAAATAAATAAATAAATAAATAAATAAATATACCTAAATAAAATTACAATTAAAAAAAAACTTTAAGAAATAGAAAACGTTGGTTAAAAGGAAGACTTTCCCCCCCTTACTAAAGAAATCAATGAAGTTTACACATTCCTTCTAGGTTTCTCCTATCAGCAAGAAATTGCCAGATCTACATTAGATCATAGTTGAAGTTTTCATTTCTAATATAATGTTTTGGATACATTCTAGGTGTGGAGAACCTGTTTTGAGATTCTTAGTCTGCTGAATTGTGCAAGTCACTGTCTTCACCTTAATTGCCAACATAGGGTTGTTGGGGGAAAAAAGTGAAGTCTTCCCTGCCTGAAATCTACTTGTGTGTATTTCAGGACGGTATGCAAGTTAAAAAAACATAAATGACCATTGCCTCTTAAGTTAGTTTACTGTGCAGTCCCAGCTGAGATGGGGCTGGAGAAAAGAGACTTAATACATAATATAACATACAAGTGTAGTACTGATATAATTCCTCATCCACAATAAATTTAATCCCTTTAATTTGGGAGTTATAGTCTATCAACTTCCAGGGACTAATCTGGTGAAAACTTAAGAAATAAGGGCTACTCTCAATATCATATCATGTCATTTTAACGACTCCATAATCCCTTGCAGGGTGGAGTCTGGGCAACTGAATGGAGCTCCATTCTATTAATGCCCTTCCTGTCGCCAATGCGGAGTTTTGTTCAGCAGATATATTCTCGTTGTGCCCAGAGAGAGAAATATCTGCCTCTACCTAGGATCGAACTCGCAGCTTCCTGATTGTAAGGTGAAAGCTCCACCTCTAGGCCACCACACTGCACCACACCGCACCACTCCACTCTCAATATCATATCATTTAACAAATTATGATAATACATTGCAGGCTTTGTCAGTAGCTGGCATTTTATTTTAAAATGACTGTGTGTCTTCTTTTCTTCAGGGGAAATTTCCTTTCCTACTTTTCTCTTATGCCATGTATTTTTTTAAAAAGACCAAAAACCCTCTCCAGTTTCAAAATGTGATACCAGATAGCATCATTTACTTCTAGAAATGGAACCTCAATCACCCCCAATTTTCTCTCACTCCTGACTGTTATTTGTTACCCTATTTTTGTTTTCATCTGCCATTTTTAGTTGGATTTCCTTGCCACTTTCACATTTTATTTCAAAGACAAAATAAGGGTCAAGCTTATTTAAACAGGATTTAGTCACTTATTCCAAGGGGTTTTTTTTAAAGCTAATGGAATGGATGCATACAATAATTATGGTTAATGGACTAAATTGTACACATGATACAAGATGTGTTTTCCACTTCAGAAATTGCTTTGATGAAGATAATGGGGCCACTTGCAGATTGAGCTGCTTTTTAGCCTGGCAATTATATTAGTAGTGCTACCTTGCTGCAATATTTATGTAAGGTTTTGCCCTTATTATATTAGCAAATGATAGTGATTAGTAAAGGTATTTAGGCACTATTTTGAAACAGAATTCAAATTGGGTTAGGCATTAATACATATGTGGTACGTATTGGTAAAGCGGCCACTACATTCTCTAGACTCACAAAGTGAGTATGACTTAATAAGAAGCTGACAGACTATACAAATATCCAGGTTTATAGAGCCTGTGTCCTGAGCACACTCTTGTATTGCAGTGAGTCTTGGACCCTTTATGCACGGCAAGAGAGAAAGTTGAATACTTTTCATATGCGTTGTCTCCGAAGTATCCTTGGCATCACTTGGCATGACAAAGTTCCAAATAGCGCAGTCTTGGAACGTGCTGGAATTTCTAGCATGTATACACTACTGAAACAGCGAAGTCTTCACTGGCTCGGGCATGTTGTGAGAATGGATGACGGACGGATTCCAAAAGATCTCCTGTATGGTGAACTAGTGCAGGGAAAGCGCCCTAGAGGGAGACCACAGTTGCGATATAAGGATATCTGTAAGAGGAATTTAAAGGCCTTGGGAATGGACATTAACAGCTGGGAAACCTTGACCTCTGATCGTTCCGCTTGGAGGCTAAAGACGCAGAAATGGCCTTCTCCATTTCGAGGAGACACTCGTTCGGCAGGCCGAGGCAGTGAAGCAGTCCCGGAACCAGAGAAATCTGGGGGCCAGGCAGGGGACGGAATGGATCTGCCCTCAGTGTGGAAGGGATTGCCACTCTCGGATTGGCCTTTTTAGCCACACTAGATGCTGTTCTAGAAACTCTTTTCAGAGCACGATACCATAGTCCAGTGATGGCGAACCTTTTTTTCCTCGGGTGCCAAAAGCGCGCGCGCATGCGCTATTGCACACTCTCGAGTGCCCACACCCATAATTCAATGCTGCCCCACCCACCGTGCATGTGTGCAAGATCCCCCCCGCTCCCCCGTTTCCCATCTTTGGGTGTGCCCAGTAGGTCCGTTTTTTGCCTCCCCAGGCTCCAGAGACTTCCCTATAGCCTGGGGAGGGTGAAAACGCCCTCTCCCCGCCCACCCCGGAGGCCAAAAAAACCCTCACAGAGCCTCCACGTGAGCCAAAAATCAGCTGGCCAGCGCGCACATGCATGCTGGAGCTCAGCTAGGGAAACGGCTCATGTGCCCACAGATATGGCTCTGCGTGCCACATGTGGCACGCGTGCCATAGGTTCACCATCACTGCCATAGTCTCTCGAGACTGAAGGTTGCCAAAGCAAAAGTGATTAGTAAAGGTATTTAGGCACTGTTTTGAAACAGAATTCAAATTGGGTTAGACATTAATACATATGTGGTATGATACACATATATTTCTCCATTTCAAAATATTTTCACAGGTTTGACAATTAAAACTAGGAGAAACTCATGTTCTAGTCACCCAGAGTGGTACTGGGACAGTCATGGCTAATTTTCTCTATCTTACCTCAGAGGACTAGATGTCCTTTTTAAAAAAAATGATGTTGATTTGAATCTTTGATCCTTCCTTTCCCTTCCCTTCTCTCTGGCCTACATTTTTTCCCCCTGGTTTTCACCCACTTATTAACCCATTTTCACTGTTGCCTGTTCATATGAAAGTGTGGCTGAGCCCATGAATATCTCACAAGTATTTCTAGAACTCATTAGTATCACTGGTATACATATGAAATACTATGTAATGGAGGATTTTTTTCAAAAACTATAGAGTGCCAGGCTGTAGATTTGTCTACATTGCTAACAAGACTTAGCTCTGCTCTTCAAAAATAAACCATCAATTGAGCCATTACATGTATTTAATAGCTCAATTGATGAGCTATTTAAGAGCCGAGATGGTGCAGTGGTTAAATGCAGCACTGCAGGCTACTGCTAGTTCAGCAGTTCAGCTGTTCAAATCTCACCGGCTCAAGGTTGACTCAGCCTTCCATCCTTCTGAGGTCGGTAAAATGAGGACCCAGATTGTTGGGGGCAATATGCTGAACTCTGTAAACCGCTTAGAGAGGGCTGTAAAGCACTATGAAGCGGTATATAAGTCTAAGTGCTATTGCTATTGCTATTGCTATTTATTTATTTTTATTTATTAAAAAAATTGCTATTTATGTTCATGAAATAAAATGCACAGAAATTTGAAGCATAGATTCAAAGGCAATAAACTGAAAGAATAGATTCCTTCCAGGATAGAAAGATAATGTAAGACGAAAACAACTAGTTTTCTCTTATTAAGATCTATATGTAACTTGAGCAAGTTAAGCAACTCTCCGAATATGGAATAAACAATGTAATAAATAAATAAGTATGAAATAGTTTGCTTCTGGTGGGTTGAATAATAAAATAAAATTAATATATGTACACCACCAACTACATTTTGGTAAATAAGATTTCTCAGTTGACTGAAAATAATACAGAATGATGGAGTTGGAAGGAACTTTGCAGTCTTCTAGTCTGACCTCCTGCCAAATAGGAGACCCTATACCATTCTTGACAAATGGCTGTCCAATTTATTCTTTAAAACCTCAAGAGATAGAGCATTTACAACTTTTGGAAGCAAGCCATTTCACTGATTAATTGTTCTTACTGTTGGGAAATTTTTCTTTAGTTCTAGGTTGGATCTCTCTTTGATAAGTTTCCATCCATTACTTTTTGTCTTGCTCTCAGGTGCTTTAAAGAATAGATTGTCCCCCTCTTCTTTGGAACAGCCTCTCAAATGTCGTAAGATTATTTATTTATTTATTTATTTATTTATTTATTTATTTATTTATTTATTTATTTATTTATTTATTTATTTATTTATTTATTTATTTATTTATTTATTTATTTATTTATTTATTTATTTATTTATTTATTTATTTATTTATTTATTTATTTGCATTTCTATGCTGCCCAACTCCCGAAGGACTCTGGGCGGCTCACATCAGAAAGAAACATAAATAAAAAATTTAAAAGTTAAAAAACACAATTAAAAATACAATTAAAAATTACAATCATCCACCATTCATGGGCCGGCCTCATCTATCCTCACCCCAGGTCAATGGTCCCACGCCTGTCAGAAAAGCCAGGTCTTGACGGCTTTACGAAAGGCCAGTAGGGGCATTATATCACCCCTAGTCCTTCCCTTCTCTTTATTAGAGTAGACATACCCAGTGCCTGCAATCATTCATCATATGTTTTAGCCTCCAGACCCCCAATCATCTTTGTTGTTCTTCTTTGCACTCTTTCTAGAGTCACAATATCTTTTTTGCATTCTGGGCACCAGAACTGGATGCAATATTCCAAGTGTGGCATTACCAAGTCATATACCAGCAGGGGTGAAATTCAGCAGTTTCTGACAAGTTCTGAAGAACCGGTAGCGGAAATTTTGAGTAGTTCAGAGAACTGGCAAATACCACCTCTGGCTGGACCCAGAGTGGAGTCGAAATGGAGATTTTGCAATATCCTTCCCCCAGGAGTGGGGAGGGAATGGGGATTTTGCAGTATCCTTCCCCTGCCACGCCCACCAAGCCACGGCCACAGAAGCGGTAGGGAAAATTTTTGAATTTCACCCCTGATATACCAGTACTGATAGTTTGCATGGTATTATTCCTCTGTTGATATGACCTAGGACTGCATTGGCTTTTTTGGCAGCTGTAGCATATTGCTAGCTCATATTTAAGTGGTTGTCCACTAGGATTCCTAGACCCCTCTCACAGTTAGTGCTTTTAAGCCATGTATCACGTATTCTTTGCCTGTGAATTTGGTTTTTCTTGCCTAAGTGTAAAACCTTACTTTTCTTGGCACTGGATTGCATTTTACTGAATTTATTTATATACTTTTCAAATAATTTACTTTTCAAATAATTTTATTTATTTACTTTATACTAGCACAATTATCTCTACTCTGGGCTATTGTTAAATAATTATCATTCATAAGAAATTGAGCCAGATGGTAAATATACCCTGTGAGGCATATGTATGACTGTGTGTTTGGGGAATGGGGGAATTTTTATTCATATGCTGTATTAATATTGATAGTTGAAGACAAAATCATTATCATTCATGACAATAATAGCTAAGTAACAAAAGGAAAATAATTTTTCAGGTTTCAAAACAGTGTTCGCACACTGAAGAAGTTCAGCCATGTAGCGGTAAGGCTGCAAGGGCTTATTTAAATATTCACCAGATATGGTGACTCTTTAGCTTTTGTACAAGTGCCACAATACTAATCGAAAAATCAGAGATCTACAGACAATCTTCAAATGTCAGTGAGCTTATATCAGTGACAAAAATTCCCTCTTCCCTCTTTTACAAGCAATTAACTGTGGCATATGGGTTTTAGTGGCTTGGCATAAGCCAGTCAATTAAGTGAATAAAGGAGAGGAACAGTTCAGTTTTAGCCTTGAAGGGCAGGTGCACTGTCATAAGGGCTGATGAACTGACCTGGATGCAGAGGTGGGTTCCTGCCAGTTCGGACTGGTTCTATAGAACCAGTAGTGGGAATTTCCCCCCGCTTTCCGAACCTGCAGCGATGGCCAGCTGGGTCATCATTTTACCAACCTCAGAAGGATGGAAGGTTAAGTGAACCTTGAGCTGGTCAGGGTTGACCTGAGGCTGTGGGAAGAGCCAGCCTGCAATACTGCATTCTGACCACTGCACCACCAGGGCTTCATTCTGATGTCCATTTTCTTGATACCAACGATACTATTGTATTTTTTTTAAAAAAAGAAAAGAAATCAACATTGTCTTGATATTTATATTATTTGCATTCATTAAGGCTCTTTATTGTTTTCTGATAAGCCACTCTCAACTTCTCTAGGAGGAATAAGCTTCTAGAAATATTGCAAGCTAAAGGTTATTAGAATCAAGGTTACCCCTAGCGATGCTGTGCATATGTTCATAAATTTGGGCAGGGGAGACACAATGGAAATGATTTGACATGGTGTTCTTCCATGTTATTGTTTTGCTTCATTGTTTTTTCAACTTCTTTGTCAAGCACACAACTCTGGGATTTCCTGATAATCAGTCATCAAATAAAAACAGATTGGATCTTGCTTTAGGTTTCAAAATCAGCCAAAGTAGGCTAGTTACTGCCACCTAGCTAACCTAACAAATAAAACCAAAATAAATTCTGAAAAGTCATAAGGACTACAATGTATAGGCCACTATACTCTACCTGCAATATTACTTGAATCCCTATTCAGATTCATAGCTTCCTCCCCCCCCCCCCCCAATCTAGGAAGCAAACATGCAGTTGCCAAAACAGAAAAACATACAAATACTGTGATTATGATATGGCATAGCCACCTCCAACCTGCATTTCTTGTATTCTTTCAAGGACCCAATATAATTCCCTTGAAGCCCCAAACAAATATTTATATAGATTTTATACAAGCATTTAGGAGCCGAGGTGGCACAGTGGTTAAATGCAGCTACTGCAGGCTACTCCAGCTGACTGCTAGTTCAGCAGTTCAGCTGTTCAAATCTCACCAGCTCAAGGTTGACTCAGCCTTCCATCCTTCTGAGGTCGGTGAAATGAGGACCCAGATTGTTGGGGGCAATATGCTGAACTCTGTAAACCGCTTAGAGAGGACTGTAAAGCACTATGAAGCGGTATATAAGTCTAAGTGCTATTGCTATTATGGAAAACAATCTATTTCTGTGGTTGCTAAGAATTGGCAGTGACTCGATGGTCCATCATCAATCAAAAGTATAGATACTTATCATCTATGGAGAATGACAGGTCCATTTGGGGAAGATTTATTAGCAATTATTAATCAACAAAAGGAAGTGAGAAGACACAAGATTAAATGAGTTCACTGTCTGTTTAGGTATTAAATCATTCTGAGAAACATAAGATTAGATTTGCAATTTATGAACTAAATAAATTATTCAACTGGCTATCTGTGTTTGAAATGATGTAATTCAATCTTTTCCTTAATTTAGAGTAGAGTAGAGTAGAGTAGAGTAGAGTAGAGTAGAGTAGAGTAGACTAGACTAGACTAGACTAGACTAGACTAGACTAGACTAGACTAGACTAGAATAGACTAGACTAGAATAGAATAGAATAGAATGGGACCTTGGTGGTCTTCTGCTCAAGCAGGAGACCCTATGCATTTTCAGATAAATCACTGTGTAGTCTCTGAAAGCAAGCTGTTCCACTGGTTAATTGTCCTGACATTTTTTAAAATTTCAAATTACCCTGCATTCATTCTTTGACACATACATTTTCCCACTGGTAGATTTTTGAAGAAAATGAATCAGACTGGCTAATTATATTACAGTTAATGTAATTTTAATTTGTATGCCACGATCTAGAAGCAACCTTCAGTAGGTTACCTTTTCCCAGACATACCGGTACTATTTTATTGATGTAAGATGAATGCTAGTGGACACCAGTGCCATCTTGAAATTTGTAGTCCTATTATCATATTGTATTATTACAATATCATAAATATAGTATCACAATTGATATGACAAGTATTGTTCTTCACTACCCATCTACGTTCGTGGTAACTTACAAAACCCAATAGAACTGAATAGGTTATAATAATAGTAAAAATTGAGTGAGTTTTTGTAAGAGCTGTAGTTCTTTTTAGCTGGAGGTGAAAGAATGAACTGAAGTGAAGCAGATAATTTAGAATCAACAACTCACTCTTCAAATTTATGCATTTTGAGAAGCCCAAATAGGATGCTGCAAATATGAAGTTGAACATAATTCATCAGCAAATAAAATGGCACCAGAAGTCTGAGCACATGGGGACTGGGCCACAATATTATCCTGAAATTGATTATTTAGAATTAAGATCTAAGGAAAAACAAATCAATATAGACATTATAGAATGAAAAATGCAGAGTGAATAATGCTCAATACTGACCAATTCTTAGAAAGCGCACATTAGTGTAATATTACTTAAAGAAGTTTGTTTGTCTGTCTGTCTGTCTGTCTGTCTGTCTGTCTGTCTGTCTGTCTGTCTGTCTGTCTATCTATCTATCTATCTATCTATCTATCTATCTATCTATCTATCTATCTATCTATCTATCTATCTATCTATCTATTTATTTATTTATTTATTATTTAATGTTGCCGCCTATTTGCCCATGGCAACTCAAGGCGGCTTACAGAGTATAAAACCACATTTAAAACAATAAAACTAATAAAACTAATAATTTTTTCTATAATATTTTAATATTTATATAATATATAATATTATATATTATATAATATTATATAAAATATTATATAATATAATAATAAAAAATTAAATATAGTATAAAAATTAATAAATTAATAAAAAATTAATATAGTATAGTATAATAAAATCACCCCCACCCCCCACCCCGGCGACAGCAGAGCACACAATGGGCTCCATCCTGCTCTGGGTTCCCCAGGCCCACTGGCAGAACCAGGTCTTCAGCACCTTCCGGAAGAATATTCCAGAGAGAGGGAGCCACCATGGAGAAGGCCCTTCTTCTGGGTCCCACCAGGTGT
Source organism: Diadophis punctatus similis (assembly GCA_023053685.1). Taxonomy (NCBI): domain Eukaryota; kingdom Metazoa; phylum Chordata; class Lepidosauria; order Squamata; family Dipsadidae; genus Diadophis; species Diadophis punctatus. The sequence continues at coordinate 2,427,171 of JALIGW010000013.1, forward strand.
ATCTCCCTCAGGGATGGGACCCCAGCATTCCCTGTTAAGTGTGTAAAGAATTTGTTGGTTCTTGGTCATGAAGGAAGAAGAAACACCCATGGGTGATACTGAACAGAAAACTGAGTTTCGCAGAAAACATTTTGTTTCTATATTTCCTTTCATTGTTGCTTCCAGATTACTTCCTGTCAACTACACTATGTTGTAGTTTTGAAATTACTGGTTGAAGATTATCAGGGATTAAAATGATTACTTGAGTACTCATCTAAAGTCAATCAAATAAAATAAATAAAATCTCACAAATAAAATCTAGCTCAGGATATTCAATGTCAGTTTTCTCATTCAATGTATCAACAGATGCTCAGCATCTTTTGTAGAAGAAAAGGTTGAAGTAGCATTCCATTTACGTACTGCTCAGGAGAGCTATAAGCATTTTCTTTTCTTTTCTTCTTTTTTGGAGTTTTTTTTTTTTTGCACGTTTTAGGGGTTTTATTCCTAACATCCTCCACATCTGACTATTTCAAGGATTTTATATTCCTTTGAAATACCGTTAAAAAGAGTTGCTTGAATTCCTGAGAACAATCACTCAACACATCAGGTTGACTTGGCATCAGATAATTGAGTTCCACAGTTGCTGGAGAAGCAGATGGCTGATCCTTTTCAAATGCGCCTGTTCTATGGAACTTCCCAGGGATTTCTAAAGGTGGTGCTTTCTCTTCATTGTTATCCCTGGTGGGGGTGGGGGTGGGAAATGATACTAACTGCTAAGTTCAGGGTGATGAAGTTTAAAAACAACGTTTTGACAAATACTTTAATGTTAGTTGGAGCTGATGAATAAGGGATATAGTGGCTAACAATAGGCAGAAGCGAGTCATTACAGTTGATTGGAACAAAAATTGCAGCATATAAATTAACCTCTCTGACATGAGTTCAAAGCAGAGAATTGGGCAAAAGAGGAATATCTAATTGTCCTAACTAAAAAAAGAGAGCCTATATTAAAAAAAAATATTAACCACCTTTTGCACAAAAAATGTTAAGTTAATCAAGTTAACTTAAAAGAAATCTTTAGGTTTTGGGGAGGATATCTCTGAAATATTCACAGCATGTAACTTCTCTTTTGAACACACTGAATAGAAATGACTAAAGAAAGCATAAACATTCTGCTTAAGATGCAAAGTAGAAACAAACGGGCGTATTTCTGTTCCCCAAATCAAGAAATCTACAGCTGAGCAGAGCACACTGCCCTGCCTATTTGAACTGATGGACCATCATGTTGTTGTTGTTTTAATTCTTAAAGAGAATTCCATTAACAACAATCGACATTCAAGAAAATATAATTAGCCTCTATCTCATCCATCTGCCATCTTCTATACAAGTTAACAGCAGAAACATAAACAGAGAAATAATCACTATATATCTGTTCTATAGCCTCTGACTATAGAGGCTATAGAACAGATATATATGTCTACTGAAAATTGATTGAAAAGCTCTTATTCAATTTCAATGTTAACTTAAAAACTGTAAATCAGAGGCAGAAATCCTTCGTTAGCCAGATATCCTGAAACCTCAAGTTTTCTATCGCTATGACTAGACTCCTATCTTATTTTTTGAAGTTTCCCAATCTCATATAGGATTTCCACCTCTGCAACCTTAAAACACTGGAAAGATACACATTGAATTGATACCTATTATCAGTTCATTGGAGTGTCCCTGTCCTCCAAGTGTTCAAATGTCAACTGTTCCTTCCTTGAAGTGGGAGAGATAAATTGTAATTGTCTACTCTCAGAACACTCGCATCAAGGTCAGTGAAGCTGAGAGCAAAACTGTGATAAACTAACAAAATAGACTGTCTTTTCAGAATGATTTTTACCCTTGGCATCTTTGGTAGGACATTCAGTAGATGTACGCCATATGGCTGTGAAATAAAAATTATTCCTTACTTGTTTGGCAAAAGTACTTTGAACTCACTTATAATCTAGGGTCAGATTGTCTTATGCTGAAATCAACAGAATCCAAACTACTAATCATGAAGAAAGTGAATCTTAGAAACATAATCAAAATAAACTAAACTTGATCAAGAAAATGTTGCTCATTTAGATCCCTCAATAAGTACTTCAGCTATTCAACATTCATATCAATTTAGATTCTAACCATGACACATTGAAAATGAACATGTTTTCCATTTCCCTAGATGACCTATAATTAGTGGTACAATGAGAAAAATTATCAGTTTCAGATTAATTTAAAAACACCTCTCTGAAATGATAGCCTTTGCAGACTCAGATAATAAGGTAGGTCTTATACAAAGCAGGATTAAATAGCTTTTCACATGTAAACATCTGCTGAGTTTGTACTGCACATTAAATCATAAACTGTGATTTGCAGATTTCATTGGTGGGTTTGTGCTTCATTGAAAGCCAAAACTAAACAAACCTATTGTTTTGTATGATGCATGAATCCAATTATTGTTTGAATCAAGAAAACTGAGCAAGTACGGTGTGTGCAGAAATACACTATATGGAAAACCCACATAACATGCAACAAACATAGTAAACATGATTAATAGCAGTTTCAAAGCTATATCTCCTTTATTGCTGATCATCCTATTAACAAAAACATAACCCTTTCAATTCTTATAGTGCTACAGAAATATTAACAGGCTAAGCTATTTTTTAAAAATGCTTCAGAGAACTAAGCTGTGAAATTCAGGTTTTCTTTTCTAATAATCAAACCTTATTTAGAGAGTTTGAGAAGGTGAACTCATATTATTACAATTATTGCTAATATTATGCCACTTAAGACATTTTGTGATGTAGCAATTTACTGCCTTCCTTCTAGTCTATCAGAAGAAGAATTGATCATATGTCAATGATTAAAATGGTGGTTCATCAATCAGAGATGCTTACAAGCATCACACTCTTAAACATAATTCCTTGAAAGTAAGTTTATTATCATGGAAATATCTGTAGAACTACTCTGTGGTGTCACAACATATTTAGTTTATAAGTATTAATTGTTAATACAGTAAATATTTTGTTAGTGGTTATTTGTAACTTAACTGTTTTTGAGATGGACAATCAACCACTAATACAACCAAGAGGGATAGAAGTCTCTTTTAATTTGAGCTGGTGCCTGGTCCAAAGTCCTCCGTTATATTTCAGCAGATCAAACCAACCCAATTCTGGAAAAAAAAAGAACAATAGAAATATTTAGAAGACCTCCAAGGTCCCTTCCAACTCCGTTAGTCCATATTCTGTTTTCTAGATTCTTGGACATCTTCTATTAATAATGATATAAATTATCAACAGAAGTGGGAATACAATTTGGTAAACTGGGGAAAAGGTGATCCAAATCCTTATGGAAATCAATGGATGACTTTTAACCACTTATTTTGTCTCAGGTAATCCTAACTTTTCCTTTGAGCAAAATGAAGAATGACCAGGTAAAGTGTTTTCTCCTCCTCAAAGGAGTAAAATGAAAACCCTCTTCTGTATAACACATGAATATAATTTCCCCCCTTCCTTGCTTACTTCCTTGGGGGGGGGGGAAGTCCCCACCAATTTTGAACAGAAAAGTCAGAGGGATTTTAAAGAACTTGCCTATCCCTCATTTTAAGGCAATTTTTTTAAAAGATGATGGTATTAAGTGCTGCGTCCAGCCTTCCCTCAGGTCCTCAGCTGAAACCAGGCTGCTGCTGCAAGCTGATTGATCACAGCCATTCTGGCTCAACTATATAAGGCCCTCCAAAATTCTGCTTACCCTGTACCTGTGGTTCAGCACCTCCTCCATTCCCTAGGCTAGGGCAAGATTTTTGCAAAATTGGACCTAACCCAGGCCTAGCAACAGATTCCTGTTGGTGAGGCCACAGCAGAGGCCCAAACTATCGTCACTCATAGGGGGGGCATTTAAATGCCACAGGTTCCAATTTGGAGTTACTGTTGCCCCTGGTATATTTCAGTGTTTAATGGAATGACTGCTCCAGGGTATTCCTGGAGTAGTTCCTTATTTCAACAATATTTTGGTGTCTGCTGCTGATATCTATCAATTAAAAGCACGATTAAGGACAGTATTGGAGAGATTTAAGCAATCTGGACCCACTCTTAAAAATGCAAACTAGGTGTAAAAGAAGTCGAGTTCTTGGGCTACAGAATAAATTCTTCAGGGTTACCTGACCAAAGCTAAAGTTAAGGTGATTCATGAGGTCCCTGCTCATAAGAACAAAACAGAATTTCAGGCTTTTCTAGGCCTCATTAACTTTTACAGTGTTTTTTTGTCCCACAAGGCTTCCATAGCCGAACCTTTATATAGGCTTTTAGATTCAAAGAGACCTTGGCTGTGGGACTCAAGAGAAGGTGCCGCATTTCAGGCTATAAAACGACTGCTCACGTCTGACAGTCTCCTTTTAGAATATAGTGACAAGATGCCATTGGTTTTAACATGTGATGCCTCTCTGTTTGGCGTAGGAGCCGTCCTTAGTCACAGATTGCCTTCAGGAAGCAAAGCACCCATCACTTTTTTCTCTCACACCATGTCCCAGACAGAAAGAAACTATGGGCAAATAGATAAGGAGGCTTTAGCCCAGGTAACCGGAGTAAAAAGGTTCCATGAATACCTATATGGCCGCAATTTATCTTTGGTCATAGACCACAAACCATTGCTGGGGATTCTCTCTGCAAACAGGCAGTCCCCTAAAATTATGTCCCCAAGGATGACCAGGTGGACTGAATTTCTAGCTGCCTATGGCTACGCCCTTGAGTACAGGCCAGGAAAACATCTTGCACATGCAGATGCCCTAAGTAGATGCCCTCTACCGATTCCAGTGGAAGATCCAGCTCCTGTTAACTCTGTGCTGATGATTGAAGAACCAGACATTTTATCAGCAGTGGACGTGGCCAAACACACGTCCAAAGACAAAATTCTTTCTCAGGTTTTGGACTGGTTCAGGAGAGGCTGGCCTTTAGACTCAGGGTACGCTGTTCCAGCCATTCCGGACAAGGTAAAACGAACTATCCACAGTGAAAGGCTGTTTGCTCTGGGGGCATAGAATTGTTATTCCTTCCACTTTACTAAACCACATCCTGTCTACCTTACATGATAGCCACCCGGGTATAGTGAGGATGAAAGCTCTGGCCAGGAGCTATGTATGGTGGCCAAACTTAGATCGGGACATTATCAAATGGGTGTCTGGGTGTCAGACATGTCAAGAAACAAGAGCAAACCCACCTAAAGCAAGCCCCTCCGAATGGGACAAACCAAGAGGGCATTGGTCTCGCCTTCACATAGGCGAGACCAATGCCCATGGGTGTGGATGCTTACTCTAAGTGGGTAGAGGTGAAGCTGATGTCCTCCACCACCTCTGACGCAGTCATCAAGATATTACAGACTTTGCTTGCCACTCACGGTATCCCAGATGTTCTGATAATGGGCCCCAATTTACTTTTGGCCCTTTTGAAGTATAGCTAGTAGAACTGGGCATAAGGCACATTCTAACTGCTCCTTTTTTTCCTGCTACCAATGGTAGAGTGGAAAGGGCTGTATGCTCAGTTAAGGGGGCCCTGGCAAGATTAAGGCCTGGGGACTGGAACTATAAAACCTCAAAATACCTCCTGTTGCAGCATGCCACTCCATGCCCGGAAACGAACCAAAGTCCTGCTGAGCTGTTGATGGGAAGGAGGATAAAGACAAACTTGGACAGACTGCACCCCAATTATTCCCCTGACCTTCCCAGGGATTCAACTTCAAAAATCAGAACTTTCCAGCCAGGGGACCTTGTGTATGCCAGGAAATATGCAGGCCACCCGTTATGGTTATCAGGTACTGTCACTAACCAAGCAGGCCCCAGGTCATACACACTGGTTCTGGATGATGGGCGAATGTGGCAACACCACATTGACCAGCTCAGGGGTCACTGGAGCCCTAAGATGAAAGCATTCACACTAGAAACTAACCCCAACGTTTCAGATAAAAGTTTGTTTACAGATGGGCCTATTACAGGAACTGAGGCAAACTATGACAACCGCATCAAGTATGACTCACCGGACACCGAGGACTCTGTTCCAGCCATGGAAGCAGTCAGCGAGATGGAAAACCCTCCAGAGATGGCAGCAGGAGCTTCTGCGGCAGTCCTACCTAGTCCAGCTTCAACAGGAACCTTCCAACGGTCAGACCGAGTCAGAAGAAAGCCTGCCTACCTGCAGGACTACGAATGCGCCATCTAGTGACGGAGGAGTGCTGCGTCCAGGCTTCCCTCAGGTCCTCAGCCGAAGCCAGGCTGCTGCTGCAAGCTGATTGGTCGCCGCTGTTCTGGCTCGACTATATAAGGAGCTGTCAAGAGTACTGACTTTGCCACTCTCTGTTAGCCTGAGCATGCCGCGCTAAGCAGACAGGCTAGCACTTTCACTGTTAGCATTTACCTTGATCTGAATAAACTTGTTAGCCTTTCTTAACGTGTCTGCCTCAGTTTGTATGTCTTCTAAGACATATCATTAAGTAATAGCTTGAATATGATGACCCAGTTTTGTGAGCATAACAGTGACTGACAGTAGCAGGAACTTTGGAAAGCAGACTGCATTTAGTAGAGCTTTCTCTTAATCGAGGACACAGCTTACATGTAAGAGAAAATGATAACAACCGCAATAGCTCCTTTCCCTCTGCGTATGGAAAGGTGATTGGAGGCCCCAGTATCACCCTGTGCACCTTAAGCAGGGGTAGGGCAGATGTCTTGTGAAAACTTTGGCGGCCTTTGGTTATCCCTTTGCAGTCATTTATACAGCATCACAGTGACATCTCCTCCACTTATAGCTGATAAGAGGCCCCCTGGAATGCATGCTTGCTACAAACAACAAGCTGAGCACAGATGCCTGCGGCTAAAATCCAAATGATATATCATAAATTGTTAATGCTGGTTTTCAAAGTGCTAGATTATCTACCTCCTGCTTTTTGCTGGTTTGGAGCTTGGGGAAAGCAGAGAAGCAATGGAAAATCATTAGAAACATTTGCCAGCTCTCGGCAGTAAAATATCTGATTTAATTTTGTCTCCAGGTGTCACTATAAATGTCTCTCAGTTACCATCAGAACAGAAACGTGCAGATGTTATTTACTTTTGACACAGAAAAATCATTTTGCACACAAGGGCCTTTGAGCGTATGCAGGAATTTTTAATAGATTATCAACAAGAACCCAAACCTTTAATCTGTCACTCAGCAAAATTAGTAAGGCACATTTAGCAGCAGAAAATGCCCCGAGGCAGTCAAACACATTGAAATTAATTGCTGCAGGAAAAAGATACACATATTTAGAAATGTTTTTGGTTCAGTCATTTGTTAACTAAAAGTTCAGAGGCAAAATATTAAACCATAGGTTTTAAAGACCCTTCTCTAGAAACAGAGCAAAAAGCAGGGTCACATAAATCTAAGACACAGTGTATTGAGAAGGAGACATAATGGTGGCATAGACAGTCTTGATGGCTCTAAGATAAGTCTGTAATGGAAGACTATCAAGTGACTGACGTACAAAAAAAATGAAATTTACTTCATTGTGTGGTGTCTTTTTACAGGAGGACTGAAAAACTCAAGGAAGGTAAAATATTGAGTTCAGGAATTTAGGAATTAGGTGAGAAAACGGCTCTTGTGAAGGTCAATGTTTCGGGCTATGAATCTGGAAAATAAAGAGAGCTACAGGCTTACCAAAGATTTTGCTATCTTTCTCACTGTCAGAAAGAAAAGGTATAACTAAGGAAAAAAGGGAAACTTTGAACTGAAATTTCAGCACTATCGCAAAAGGGAATAGATAAAAGCCACCTCTGGATTCAAACTAAAGAAAGGAGAGGAAAGCAAAAGCAGCTTTACTGAATAATTATTAGAACTGCTGCAGTCTTCAGAAACAGTCAACATTATTATTATTATTTTAAAAATGAAGGTTCATGCAGCATGTCTCCAATTTAAAAGGGCAGAATTGAATGATTTTAAAATATTTTAATAAGCAGTCTAGCAAGGACTTTGCGTTAATGTGCTGCATTTAGAACAGAATTATCTAAAATGAAGATCCCCAATTAATAAGAGATTCCCAGCGTGACTGCTTGTCTCGTCATCCGAAATCCCAATACTGAACCATTTAACCATTTTAGGCTTACACAGGAGTGAAAGCCTTCGAAGCATGGCAGATCTTAGAGAAGGCAGGAGGATGCAAATCTTTTGCTCAGGTTTAATGCCAGGGATTACAGGAATATAGCTTCTGTTGTGGGAGATCAAGTTCCCAGGTAGTCTGTTGAAAGACTGATTGGATTACAAAGCTCAGTGATGCTGATTATTTTGAATGCAGGCATAGCAAATGTTTAAATCAATCAGAACTAGAAAAGCGGTGGGGGGTTTGTCTGGAGAGAGAGAGAGAGAGAGAGAGAGAGAGAGAGAGAGAGAGAGAGAGAGAGAGAGAGAGAGAGAGAGAGAGAGAGAGAGAGAGAGAATTTGGCTCTGGATGAGTAGACACAGCATAAGTCTCCTGACTATTTGGCCTTAAATTATACCTGATTTCTTCTCTCATTTCTTCTGTAGTAAAGTCACTCAAGAGGAAACTGAAGAATTCCCAGCTCACAACTCTCTCCTCCTTGCAAATGTCAGAAGGAAAAAAAAATCTTTGAATTGTCTGATGCCAGATCTCCTTAACTAACTGGATTTGAGTCCACTGGGGTGATCCTGAAACCAGCTGAGGCTTGTGAAAACCAATTGAGTTGGATTGGCAGTTACTGTTCCTAGGAGATTGGCCCTTCCAAATGTTAAAGTTGCCCCTCTAGGATGTCATCTTCTTGAACTTCATAAGCATATTTTACCTCAGGGGTATCAAACTCGATTTCTTTGAGGGCCGCATCAGGGTTTGTTTAACCTCGGGGGACCGGATAGGCATGGCCTGGGTGGGCGTGACCAGGGTGGGCATGGCCAGCTTGACATCACTCATGTGAGGGGGCACCTGTGGTGGCCTGGGTGGGGCTGGGGGGATCCTCCTGCAGCCCTCTGCCAATGAAAACAGTGCCCGGGAGGGCCGCGCATGGCCCTCCTGAGCTCCTTTTTGCTGGCAGAGGCACTGCAGGCCAGTCCTTCACTATTTCCAGGGTGGCCCTGTGGGCCAGATCTAAATACCCCCAGGCCAGATCCGGGCCCCGGGCCTTGAGTTTGACACTCCTGTCTTACTTGGTTTTGGAAATAGCTACTGCAGAGTTCGGTTTCACAGCCCAGAAGTACCAAACAGTGACATTCATTTCCCCATGCCCTGCATTGGTCAGAATCCCCACTTCCTGGACAAACACTTCTGGAATTGTGAGGATGGCAAGAATGTATGTATGTATGTATGTATGTATGTATGTATGTATGTATGTATGTATGTATGATGTATGTATGTATGTATGTATGTATGTATGTATGTATGTATGTATTTAAAATTATTGGCTGCCATCTCCAGTGGACCCTTCAAATTTCAAAGTAATAATAATTTCAAATTTCAAAATAATAAGCATTGCAAATGTGACAGGATCCAGTTGATCTTGATTGATTTAAAAAAGTGAAGCAGAATTGGTTAGTATTTGATTTTAGACAGACTGGGATTTCTATAAACAAACAAACAAACAAACATTCTGGTAATGATATATCAGTTCTGTAACACTTCCATGAAAATTGCCCAATATCATCCATGAAGTCATTAGAACTGAGCTCAACCTGAAAGAGATATTTTCTCTTAAATTGTTCAGATTTCAAAAGCAATATGCGATTTGGAACTTTGGACTGACAGAACGTAACTACTGAATTTTGATTGTCTACCTACCATAACAACAGCTTGTATTTCAGAGAAGGCACAGACATATACTTAAATCTAAGCCTTCTTTCCTCAAGTGGGATCTTCAGACTTTGCTATTTGAAGTATTTGGCATTCATTCACCTCATTCAGCACATTCCCTCTTGTTTTTTTTTATTGTTGTTGTTTTGTTTTTGGCCACTTCATAATAAAAATTACATTTTAATCATGTTTTTGTTAACAAATCTGATTTTTTTTTCCTGGGCCTGCAGATTATGATAAAGTGCTACCCTATAGCTGAATGGAAACAGATGCATGTGACAAAAATAACAAAAACAGCCACAGATGGTGCGTTGCGTGCCCAACTTCTTAATTTATCCTTTTTTTGTGCAGCACAATGATCTTTGCCAATAGATTGCATTCATCGTTTGTGCATTTCCTTAGGGAAGCTTTCCTGCCCCATCTCTTTAAAACCTGCTGTACATCGTTATTATAGTGCATAAAACCACTTGTTATTTTGGCAATTAATTTCATCCTTTCTCCTCAAAAAAGAATGTGACAGCAGAGTCCTATTCATGAATTATGTGCTCCTTAGAATGGGAATGTTCTGTCTTGTTCTCCCAGATTGTCTTTGTGTCTTTGTGGGTAATATTTATAAGGAACTCACTTTCAACTTGACATTCAGAGTTCATACCTTCTTTGAAATTTATAAAAAAAAGTCAGGGTAATCTGTCGTTTAGGATGGGGGACAGTCACTGTAGAATACTAAAAACACATTGCTGTGTCCCCTTCAAAAAAGAAAATCACATAGTCCTTTGTGAAATTCCAGAGCTACTGGTTTCCATGCATGAGTGAATGTTGTGCACAAAACCCAACAGGTAAACAAAAGAAAACAGGAAAGAAAAGAAATTAAAATTTATTATCCCGTTTTTTAAAAAAATATGGCATTACATTTGAACTACAGTAGTCTCTGAAATTGCTTCCTGAACTAGCTGCAGATGCAGGAGAGAGAGAGAGAGAGAGAGAGAGAGAGAGAGAGAGAGAGAGAGAGGGAGGGAGGGAGGGAGGGAGGGAGGGAGGGAGAGAGAGAGAGAGAGAGAGAGAGAGAGAGAGAGAGAGAGAGAGAGAGAGAGAGAGAGAGAGAGAGAGAGAGAGAGAGAATAAGGAGTTTTATTTCCAGACTTTGGTAAATTGACTGAACATAGAAATACTTCACTATATAGTATGTGTATTCTCTGTTTCACCCACCTCACTAGGGCCCTCGGGCTAATGTTCTCTCTTTTCTAATTTAATGAGTCTCCTCTCTTATAGATTCAAAGTGACAAATAATTAAAAAGTTATCATTGCATTTGTGTCTCTTTGTGTTAAGTGTTTAAGAGAAAGTAGAACACGCAGTACATTATCAGTGAATGTTTGATTAAAGTAGGAAAACAGACTCAATCCATTAAACAAGGTTTTGGCTCTTCATTCCATTGCACACTTTCCTTCAGCCATCAGCCATTGCAGTTAATAATGCCAAATACATGCATACAAAAAAACTAAAGAGGTGCTGTTAAACAATTAAAAATGGCAAGAAAAATAGTCATAGTGGAGCATACTATAAAAACAAGTCCTAAAAATATGAAAGAAGCAATGGTTAGGTCTTTCTTTTGAACGCACCCTTTGATAAATGCAGAATGAAAAGCATACATTGAATTGGCTCTTCTTTGATCTGTTCATTTTAAATTATAAGTTTGCATGCTTCTATTCAAGATGCACCTGTATAGAAGTCTAGTTCTATATATGTCTAGTCGCATACAAAGAAGCCTCTTTGAACTCACTGCCTCTTTGGATTAGGTATGCATATTTTTGGTAATCAATCAACTTTTGTTCTTACAAGATTGCAGCTTTTGGTTAGTAAAGTCAAATGTATCCTTGATTACATTCTTTTAAGATTTTTTCCCCCTCAACTTCCAATTTTATTTTATAACCCAGGGGAAAAAATTGTTCATCTTGTACCTAACTATTGACCAGGACTGGGGTTGTTGGGTTTTTTTTGCTTTTTTTTTTAAATTAGTACACTGAATAATACTATACTAAGCTGATTGGGAAAATAACACCTAAGAGATACGAGATTTTTTAAAAAATAGATGTATAATTAAAATTACAAGTAACACAATGAGTTTAGATAGTTATAAAACTGAGAGGGTAGTTTGGCTGTTGCATTGATGTCTTGTAAGTATTATTTGTTCTCCACAGAAATATTGTGGAATATGTTTATGTCACACTGCTCTAGATATATTCAGGAATATGAAATGAGGAAGCTTCCAGCAAGGGTCATGATGAACTAAATGTCTCCATGAAGCAGGGATGACATTGTGGTGAAGGCCAACCAGCAAAATCTCTCTGGACAGAGATCATCCCCCTGAATTCTGGATAACTCCTCCTTAAAATAAACTGTGGGAATGGAAGATTTTACAGTCAGCTCATGAGGTAAGTAGCTGACAGTTGAACAATTTCATCTATGCTCACAGCTGCGAATATACAAAGACAAAGCCTTTACAAACACAAAGCTCAGCCGAATCTCATTTATAAATCACTTTTGGATCTAATTAATTTAGTGCTAAAGAAGTATTTTCTGAATGGCAGGATAAGATTTCACTTGCTGAATTACCTTTTTTTTTTCTGGATTACAAAGCAATAAAGAAAAATGGTTTTAAAGACTAAGAACTTCAGGCAAGAATTTAACAAGGAGTTGAAGTAAGAAAGTTTAAACAGATAAAGGGGTCAGTAATTTTGAAATATTATTTTAGTGAAAATGCTTTTGAATAAATTAGAATTAATTTAGGCAAAGCAACATTTCTGGGAATGATTTTTGTTAGTTTCTTTAGTATTAAAAACTATAGGCAATTGATGGATTTACAAATCAAAAAATAAGAGTATGAATCAGACTATGAAGTCAGTAATAACTATGAAAATATGGATTGTGATGTTGATAGAAACTACAGAGTGACCTTAGAGATTAAATTATTAAAGTCACAGGAAGACAAGTCAAAAATGAGGCTGGGGAACCTTTCCTCCTTCTCCTCCTCCTCCTCTTCTTCTTCCTCCTCCTCCTCCTCCTCCTCCTCCTCCTCCTCCTCCTCCTCCTCCTCCTGTTGTTGTTGTTGTTGTTGTTTGAAACACTTTCACTTTTGGACTATAATATCATAATGACAACTACTGAAAAAGTGGCAAGAATGGAGGAGAGGAGGAGATCATTAGAGCAAACTGCAGAATGAGGAATTACATCAGATTTGTTTCAGAAAATGATTCAACAACTCAGCAGAAATGTAGCTGAATCACTTGATACTTAATTGACAGCTTTACAAAAAAGAATGGATAAAAGACTTTTAAAGATGGATTGAGGAGATGGAAGAAGAAGTTTAGAAGATGAAAAGCCAATTCAAATATCCACACTAGTATTTGACATGCAAAATAAGTTAATGATAAAGTGAAAATAAACTACAATTGTCATTGCTGGGGGGGAAATATTAATATAAAGCTAAACCAATATTAATGTTATTGTTTTAATGTTTCATATTGTTCTTTCATTGGTTGTAAATGAGATGGGCAGCATATAAATTTAATAAATACATTTTAAAAAATCTCGCCTAGAATGCTGTTTCTGTTTCAGACAATACCTGTTTAGATAACTGGTGCACCATTTAAACAATGGCAGAAGGATATAATCTTCTCCTACAAGATGCAAAGGAAAGAGAAGGTTTGGGTTCACCTGATTTGAAATTGTATTTTTCAGCTTACTGTTTGGATGAAAGACTGAGTGTTCCTGAGAAATAGAAGACTTCTGGAGTTAGAAAGATATGACCTGAGATTTGGACGGCATGGGTTTTGTGGCACGACAAAGTTAAGGTTAATGTAGACTTTACAAATCATTATGTTAGATGTTTCTGACTAGATGTAGATCTACATGTAGATGTTAGATTATTCTATTCAGTAAATAGAATGAAAGAATACAAGAAAATAGAAAGAATACAAACTAATGTACTATAATACTAGAACTTTGTGAAGGGGGTAGAGACTAATCCATCTGAGCTCTCCCCCGGGTATGTCTGGTTGTTAGATGGTTTTTAATATTAAATTTTTAATTTTTATATTTGATTTTAATGCAATGTTTATTGTTGGTTGTTCTTGTATTTTCTCTTTGCTGTATGCCGCCCTGAGTCCTTCGGGAGTTGGGCGGCATATAAGAAAACAAAAATAAATAAATAAATAAATAAATATAAAATAAAATCAAGGGAAGATCTCGTTCCAGAGGGCTAGTAACAGGGCTATACCTGTTAATTATTTTCTTATTTACAATTATTAGAAAGATTTAAAATAGATACAATAATTCATGAATTGGAACATTGTAAGATTGAGTTTGAAATAGAACCATGGACTGATGATGAAGATGTGATTGCTAAAATGTATGAACTTTTATTAAAATTTGAAACAGAAGAAGTGAAAGAATGAATGATAAAGTGACCTATTTTTTTCTGTATAATATAAAGATCACCAGATATTTATGCATATGCCCCCCAGATAATTTATCTAGAATCTATTAAAATACCTCGAATTTACGTTGGAAACATGAACAACAAGAAGGGACATTTTATCATGTTTGGTGAATGTCTAAAAAAGCCAGAAAGTTTTAGATTCAAATACCTACATTAACTCAAGAGGATTTTAAAGATTAGTTTACAATCAAAAACAGAAGCTTTTCTTTCATGACTGATGAAACAATTGGAAAAATAATTTTATATTGTCTTTATGCATGACAACTTCAGCAAGATTATTATATTCACAAAGATGGAAAGATTTGGTACTACTCACAATGGAGGAGTGGTGGGTGGAGATGATGGGACTTGCTGAAATTGCCAAATTGGCTTCTTTGATTTTTTAAAAAAAGATATCTGCATCTATGACTGGAAACACCATAGAGATTTTTTGCATGAAACAGAAAGAAGTAAACTTATGATTTATGGTTTTGATTATTGGAAACAATAGATTCTAGAAAAAAAGTTATGTTGTAACCATCAAACAAAAGGCAAATTTATGATTGTACTTATAACTGGTATAAAAGAAAATCAGAAACGTTTTATTTTCTTATTTTCTTTGCTTTTACACTTTTTAGTTTGTTCTTTTATTTCTTTGTCCTTTTTCTTACTTTATATTACTTATAACATAAAAAAACATAATAAAAATATTAAAAAATAGAGCTAGGATTCCATTAGTCTTTGGGATAAAGACTTTACAAAAGGAAAACTGAAGATGTTTCCTTCAAGAAATATTAAACGAAGCATCCTGTGCCTATTTTCTCTCATTTAGTATTGTTTTTCTAAGTGAAACTTCTGTAAGAATGTTCGTACGACTTATGAGCGGGATTTCCTTCTCAGCTGCTTTAGAATGTATGAAGATTTTACATATTTTCTTCCATAGCAGAAGGATTTGCACATTTCCTGAGGTAAAAACTGTATGCACAGCAGGACTTTGGAGAGATAAGATCTTCTCATGAGCAAGGGGTGCCATATTCATTTTCATCCAAGCAGCAGGTATATAGCAAAGACTGGAAAACTGAAAGCATGAAAAACAACTGAGCCACTATGTTGACCAGCTAATCTATACGATTGCTTTTGGGTGAGATTTTATAAATCCATTGATTGGATTGCACAAATTATTTTGATGTGCTGATATATTAAAATACTGTAGTGTAGTATTTTATGTGATTCTTTCCAACTGGTGATTTAGCCAGCACCCACATGAGCATCTTTCTGTGAAGAAGACCTTTCTATTGTCCCATACTTTTTAATACATCTTTCAAACCACATTTTAATTTGATTTATTTTAGATTTGGAATGACTGCCTTGTTGCTTCCTAGTTTTTATTGTGTTTTCATTTTACATTTTATTTGATATTATAGGAGAGCTCCGGCTATTCAGCAGTTTTTAAAGGTTCATAAATAGCATTAAAGCTCTAATCAGTCGTAAATTAAATACTTTTATTTTCAAGTTGATCCAGTTTATTTGCTGTATACACCAGTTTATTTATTTTATATACATTAATGCAGAAATGTATTGGATATTTTTGGACCATCCCTACCAACCGCCTTGGTATTAGTTTCCACATAAGCTCATTTAATGTTGTATTCTAGCAGTTAGAATGTGTATTTTTTAAATTATGTATCATTTGATTATACAACCGCAACATAAATAGCTCTCTTGTTTATTTTCTTTTTGCTTCATTGTCTCGAGAAACCACAATAGGCATCATCAGCTAAATTAAAGTAAAGCCAAGATAATGTTATTCAGTTTGTCATGGAAGAAAAATTACTAGATACTTGTACATTTGAAGATTATAATCCTATTACTGTGCGATGTGAATGGAAACAACATTTCTGCTGATCCAGCTTTTATTTCCTCCCTGTTCCTTGTTTATTCAATTCTGCTTTTTTTTATGAAGTTCTGTAGGGTCATCCAATAAATGACTTTAAAAAATAATGTGAATATTTTAGAACAGTATCACCATAAATCATTTTGTGAAAGTCCTGGAAACCTCAGATAGCCGAATTACTGAACATCGCATAGAAAACTGTTGTATGATTAAGTTCATTTTTTGGAAATGGCTTTCCAAGAGTTTTCAAGAAAAGATTGGACATTCATTTGTTCTGGATGATATAAGGTCTCCTGACTTGGGCAGGGGGATGGATTAGAAGACCTCCAAGTTCCCTTCCCTTCCCTATGATTCTATGATTGAATTAAAAAAATAGCTTCTCTGGAG
Organism: Diadophis punctatus similis; assembly: GCA_023053685.1. NCBI lineage: Eukaryota > Metazoa > Chordata > Lepidosauria > Squamata > Dipsadidae > Diadophis > Diadophis punctatus. Next base: position 2,443,737 of record JALIGW010000013.1, read on the forward strand.
AAGGAATATGAAATACATATTGGGAGCAATATGCGTAGCAGTAATACATATTCATAATAACCACAAACATTGTGATTTTATTTATTTATTTATTTAAATGGATTTCTATGCCGCCCAACTCCCGAAGGACTCTGGGCGGCTCACAACATATCAGAATCCATTACATAGTATAAAAGTACAAAAATTAAAAATACAAAAATTAAAAAGAGTATCTCACATTCACAATCAAGGGGGGAGACCCATATCTAGTCTAGTTGGTCTCACTTTCACCCCGCCTGCCGGAAGAGCCAAGTTTTTATTGCTTTCCGGAAGGCCAGCAGGGTGGGGATGGTCCTGATCTCCGGGGGAAGCTGGTTCCACAGGGAGGGAGCTCCCACAGAGAAGGCCCTCCCCCTCGGCCCCGCCAACCAACATTGCTTGGTCGATGGGACCTGGAGGAGGCCAACTCTGTGGGCCCTGACCGGTTGTAGGAAGGTATGCGGCAGGATTGCTACTAACAAGTAAAAAAAAACCTGTGGTTTTGTTGTGGCCCGCCCGCAGCTTGTGCAGCCTGGGCCTTTGGAACCTTCAGTACCTCTTGGCAGTGCTGAGAAAGGAGGGGCTACTCCTTTCCTGAATGCAAGAGCATGCAGGGCTGTTAAGAGGCAGGAAGGTTTACTCCGGAGGAGGTCTACTCGGGAGTAAGACTTGGGGCTAATTGGCCACTCCCCTAGTCTATTTAAGGTCATCAGTTTCAGCTAACAAGCTGCAGAGAACAATGTTTGAGAAAGAGACCTGTCTGATCATAGCTTGTTCCCTGACTCTTGTTTTGGCATTCTCTGCATTGGCTTGGATTATCAAGGACAAATTTCTAGGAACTTTGCCAACTCTTGGAAACTCAATTAATAAATAAACAGATAAACAGACTCAATTGCTCGTCATTGTCTTTGAACTCTTTGAACTGATACCAGCTATTAATGAAGTTTAATTGATAGCTGGTTGCTTGGTGATAACAGTTTGTTTGTAAATTGGTGTGTGCATCTTGAGTACTACTAAGACGTTTTATTAGTAGCCTTTGTTTCATTAAATCAGTGTGTACAAACTGCTTGTGTGGTTGTGTGCTTTGTGGGGACAGAACAGGTTTTAAGTAAGGAGCACAGTGTTTTGGGGGCCAAGGACCAGAAGACGAAAAGTAGATAGATCCAAAACAAACAGCAGAAGAGGGTATTAATTTAATCTTAATTAAAGTGAAATACAATGAATGTGGCCGCTCGTGTGTACGCATTTCTCTTTCTGCCACATTGATTCTTTTTAAATAGGGGATTTCAAGATGTCCTGAAAGCCAAACTGAACATCGTGGCAACAGGGTTGGGGAGGCATAAGGCTTCAGTTTGTTTCTTTTGCCTAAAGGGAAACCACACATCCTAGGTATAAAACTTCCTATTCCATCTGTTTCGGGCCATCTTGCTTTGTTGTTTTGTAAATGTATTTAGCAGCACTTCTTTGAGTTTCACTTTACCAACATGCTGTACAGAGTTTTTCAGTAATTTGGATTCAAAAAGAGAAAAGTGCTTTGGAGTACAGAAGGATGTAAACACAGCTCTTGACTGCAAATCCTAAAGCTAAATACACCTTTTCCCCAGGATCCCATGGGCTCAGCTGCAGAGGCCTCATGTGCCTTCCAGGAAAAGCACAGCTGCTTTAAGGAATTTCAGACAAGCACCATATTTGCATACCTGCATACTCTGGTGTAGTTTTTCTTTTGCCTTTGAATGGTAAAACTGAATAAGAAAGGGATAGTTAGTGTACCCATTTGAGAAAAAGGTAAACAAAAATAGCAGAAGTTAACAATATCAGTGAAGGATGAATAAATGAAACAAGTTTGGCCAGATAGATGTACTGTATGTATGTATGTATGCATGCATGAATGCATGTATGCATACTTGTATTACATTTGAAGGACACCCAGCTCCATTCTTTTTTCATTCGAGTGACAAAAGGAAGGGCAAAGGAAGGACCTGTGACTTTAAAGTATTATCTATGCAAATGACTTCCTGCTAGATTTGTCACTGTTTTATAAGGTGTAGCAACAATTGATTCAAATGAGAGGAGGACAGTGTGATGAATGTTTGTACAATCTTATACTTATGTAAATTTTGGGCCAATTATGTGAACAGACTTAGCTCTTGGGAAATGTATAATGTTGAGAAATGTATAATGTGGAAAAAAAATAGAAGATTAGGATAACCAAGTAACAAGTAATAAGTAACAAGCTAAATAAACTTGGTAACAGCAGTGCTGGGTGCCTCACTGAAGACCTGAAGGGCCAGACATCCTGGGGAAGTTCTATCTATATAGTTGCTAAGAATCAACACTTACTTAATCATACATATTCAATCAATCAATTGCTTCCTTTACAAGCAATTGATTGATGGATTGATTATGTATGATTAAGTAAGATTTACTTTGATTATTGATTGTATGATAAAGTAAGATTTACTTTACTGATTGATTATGTATGATAAAGTAAGATTTACTTTAATATTGTATATATTAAGTTACCAGAATTCACCAAGGAAGTTTTGGTCGCCACGATGTAAAAGGGATGTTGAGACGCTGGAAACAGTGCAGAGAAGAGCAACAAAGATGATTAGGGGACTGGAGGCTAAAACATATGAAGAATGGTTGCAGGAACTGGGTATGCTAGTTTAATGAAAAGAAGGACCAGGGGAGACATGATAGCAGTGTTCCAATATCTCAGGGGTTGCCACAAAGAAGAGAGAGTCAAACTATTCTCCATAGCACCTGAGGGCAGAACAAGAAGCAATGGGTGGAAACTAGAGAAGGAGAGAAGTAACTTAGAACTAAGGGGAAATTTCCTGACAGTTAGAACAATTAATCAGTGGAACAGCTTGCCTCCAGAAGTTGTGAATGTTCCAATACTGAAAGTTTTTAAGAAGATGTTGGATAACCATTTGTCTGAAGTAGTTAGGGTTTCCTGCCTGGGCAGGGGATTGGACTAGAAGACGTCCAAGGTCCCTTCCAACTTTGTTGTTGTTGTTGTTGTTGTTGTTATGATGATGATGATGATGATGATGATGATGATGATGATGATGATGATGTTATGGACGAAATCTCTGAGCATTTGATGCTTCTCTTGCAGACTCTTTTTAGAGCATACAGATGTTCTAGGGGTGTGGGCTGTTTGTTGCAAACAGCATTTTTGCTCTTTTGTTCTGTCTACATTTTCCATCAGAGAGTGCAAACTTGCAGTCAAATGATGTGGAGAGTTTGGGGTGAGTGGGTGCATAAATCAGGTGAGACTGTCTTACATTGCTGCAGAAAATGCCACCTTTCTATATTGCAACTGACAGCACTTTTCACCATTATGCAAACAAACTCATATACCTAAGGGCCAGAATGCTACAAAACTGCTATTTAAACACACACACACACACACACACACACACACACACACACACACACACACACAGATATATATATACCCCTCTTTTAAAAGAGCAGAAAATCTGCGTTTAGAAGAAACCTTGTCATATACACCTAATGTATGTAAGTAAGCAGTGGTCTGGCATCATGTGGAAAGACACCTCAGTGTGTCTGATGTCTCCTGCAGTCCAAGTGAAAATGGCAATGGAGAAAGAGCCTAGTGAAAAGAAGAATCTAGACACCCCCAAAGCCCCAAAGTGGCTAATGAGAGCTAAGCAAATCCCTACTGAAGAGCTGAGATGGTGCAGTGGTTAAATGCAGCACTGCAGGCTACTGCTAGTTCAGCAGTTCAGCTGTTCAAATCTCACCGGCTCAAGGTTGACTCAGCCTTCCATCCTTCCGAGGTGGGTAAAATGAGGACCCAGATTGTTGGGGGCAATATGCTGAACTCTGTAAACCGCTTAGAGAGGGCTGTAAAGCACTATGAAGCGGTATATAAGTCTAAGTGCTATTGCTATTGCTATTGCTACTCCCAACAGCAGCATCACAGCATTTTCCATATTGTGTTATAAATGTCCTTGAAAGATTTGTGTTACCAGAAAATGAGAAACACTGCTTTAAATTGATATGGCTAAAGATAAATTTAAGAAGCTTCCATACAATGAGATGAAGGAAGCAACATGAAGACATGATCTTTCAAAGTAGTTGGTGGGTCATCTTCATAATGCAGTTTGAGGGATTGGAAGATGAGTCAATATGTTTTCCATTGAATTTGACCTGTGATTTTACTTACTCCCCCCCCTCCTTTCACATAACAGTAAGCCAGTTCTATAATGTTCTGTATTTGTATTTGAACTTAATCAATTTGCATAATATAAAGCACAACTGATTTATGTATATTTATTTAATCTTGCTTGGGAACATCATTAAAGAGTGAAATCAAATATTTATCATACATAAATAAATGAAGCATATTTTCCCCAAAGTTACTCTCCATTGGCACATATTAAATTATTACTGCATGAATATAATGTACACCTCATGAACTTCATCTGCATGAATTAAAATTAAGAAGTTGGATCTAAACATAGATTATTCATGAGTTAAATGATATATAATTTGCATATGATGCTGTTCCATTTGTATATTTTATCTTACTGAAAGAACATGATAGCCAGATCCCGAACAGAACTACTAAGTATAGGGTACAGAAAGTCTAAATTATCTCTGATCCCCTTTCTTTGCAATTAAAAAATAAATAAAAGTTTACGATCCTTACCTATAGTTCTTCTAGACCTCTCTGAATCTTTTAAAACAAAAATTCTGGAAAATAATTACATTTTTGTCACATAGTGGATGGCGGCACTTATTTAGACTGGGCCATGAAACAGAATAAACAATTGAAGTAGTGGAACTGAAAGATAATTTCCATGAGTCATACATGGAGTATATTGTAGAGACATACTTATATAATTACAAATCTCTTGCTGACAGAGGACTACTAGAAAATCAGTGCTCGTCCTTTCATGCCAGGACTTGACATCAATCTCTGTTGTGAAATGACATTGAATGAATCTTGTTGGGGCCTATGATGATGCTGATTGGTGTAGTTGTGGTGTAGGTTTGTTGCAAGGTGTGGTCCCCGTGTTAACATCCTTGTCCTGTTGTTGTTGTTTTGCTTCTTATGCTTCAGGTTGGATGGTTGTCCATACAGAAGTATGGGCCAACATCTAGTGCCTTAGAAACTTGTACTATTGTACTCTTAACCAGAGCATACAAAACATTTGCTAGACCGATTCTTGAATACAGCTCATCAGTCTGGAACCCACACTACATATCAGACATTAACACAATTGAGAATGTCCAGCAATACTTCACAAGAAGAGTATTACATTCCTCTGTTCACAACAGAATTCCTTATGAAACCAGACTTGAAATTTTGGGACTTCAAAATTTAGAACTCTGCCGCCTTCGATCTGACCTAAGTGTAACTCACAAAATTATCTGCCTCAATGTCCTACCTGTTAACGACTACTTCAGCTTCAACCGCAATAATACACGAGCTCACAATAGATACAAACTTAATGTAAACCGCTCCAGACTTGATGGCAAAAAATTCGACTTCAACAACAGAGTTGTCAGCGCCTGGAACACTTTACCTGACTCAGTAGTTTCTTCCCCAAACCCCAAAAACTTCAAACTCAGATTATCTACCATTGACCTCACCCCATTCCTAAGAGGTCGCATAAGCGCACAATCGTGCCTACCGTTCCTGTCCTAATGTACACATATATTCTTACCTCTTTTACTCTTATTCATGCTTGTACTATTACATATATATTCAATCATGTTTTACTGTTTATACTTTGCTTATAATCATATATGCTTGACAAATAAACAAATACAAATACAAACTTGAGTTTCATTTGAGTGTCATTTACTGGTGTGGGTTATATGACATATTAATTACATTGTTGAGTGACTTGAGCTGTGAGCTAAGGGTGATGACCTTAGCCTGGTGTGCCATCCTGTCCATTTCCCAGAGCTTTATCACATGCAGGGAAGGATATTATTTTAACCTGTTAACTTGAGAATATCCACTGCACTCAATGTGACTTTTGTGTTGCCATTTATAGCACTAGACTGCAAATCTCTTTAGACATACAGTTATGTTTTTGAACTATTGTAAGCCAAAAGTAACGGAAGTTATACTATAAACATTTAGGCTGGGGGAAAAAATTGCACTGGTGTTTAAAAACCCACAATGTAACAGAACAAGAAAGCAAACAAAGCTTGCTGGGTTCGTGGCTACAGAAATCCCCCTGGTCTCCGTTCAGTACTATTTACGGTACATTGCTAACTTGAAAAGAGGAAAGCAATTGCTTTCTGTTTTATGTTGTTAATTCCAATGAAATCGTCACAAGCAACCCTGCAGCTCACCTAAAACTGCTGGATGCAAGGCATTAACTTACAAGTACTGTATATAAAAAATTCTTTCTGGGAAAAAAATTAATGTTTAGCTATTTTGCTGAAACTTATGGATGGAAAGTTAATGGCAAATCTATCATGGAGGAAAAAAAAACGCACAATCTGTTTTATTTAATTTCAGATAAGGATGAACAGATACCTCTAAATAATGCACACAGATTTCTTGAGATGGCTCTAGAGATTATTTAGCTCCAAATATCTTATTGTGGTATGACAGTGAATTTTTTTTGAGACCTCAAATCAGCAAAGTTGCAAGACATATGACATGTACCTGCTCCTCAGAAACTTTTTGAGAAGCTAATAATATTTTAAGTTTCCACTTTCTGCATTCTGTTCAGTATGTTTGGTGTCACTTTGACATTTAGTAAAACTACCAGATTGGGCTGCAAAATTCCAAATTTGCAGCAGCTGGGAAGGAAGTTGGAATTTTCTGAATGTGGTTGTTGTTGCTTTTAAAGGATTATTTGGATTTTGGAGTAAGCTGAGAAGCCAAGATTCACAAATATTATTTGTTGGTGCGTAGTTTGTATATTATGTTTGCTATAATATTGATTAATGTGGTCTTGTTCATTACATCTTTTTTTATTCTCTTTTGGGTTTTATTAAGAGAGAGAGAGAGAGAGAGAGAGAGAGAGAGAGAGAGAGAGAGAGAGAGAGAGAGAGAGAGAGAGAGAGAGAGAGAGAGAGAGAGATCCAATGAAACCCTGGCTGAATAATGCTTGCTCAGTATTACAAGCTTGTCTCCCAACATGCTAAAATAGAATCAGGTAAACAGGTAAACAAGAATCTAACATGCAATTGTATTTTAGAAAATCTTACAAGTTATTATGAAATAATTCCATCAATGCTTCAGCCTACATACATTTCAATTTTAATGCCTATTTATCCTACCTGCATATGAAATGGGTGGATTGCCCTCTCTTTTGGTAAAACACTTTATTCCCATGTGTGTCTCTTCTTTCTGATAATTGCTAGCCCCCAAGTGGGCATCCCCTAAGCAAAGGTGATATCACTTAAAAACCCTTTCACCACGGAAACACTTTGGTGCTTCCAACATGGAAGTATTAGTATAGCTAGCTCTGCTATCAGGTTACATTCTTTGAAATTTAAATCTCACAATAACTCTTATAAACTAGTTTTTTCATTACCTAGCCATGCCATTACCTTAATTGACAACCCAGTTGAAACATAAATGAATTAATACTAACATGGTGATATAATTCATTTTTAATTATCTTCCACAGCATAATAATTTAGAACTCTAGAACCTTCAACCTCATATTGTGATGAGCATTAGAGATATACACTGAATTCGTGTATTTCTTGAACTCTGGGTACAGAATACAGAATAACAGAGTTGGAAGGGACCTTGGAGGTCTTCTAGTCCAACCCCCTGCTTAGGCAGGAAACCCTACACTACTTCAGACAAATGGTTATCCAACATCTTCTTAAAAACTTCCAGTGTTGGAGCATCCACAACTTCTGTAGGCAAGTTGTTCCACTGTTTAATTGTTTTAACTGTCAGGAAATTTATCTTTAGTTCTAGGTTGCTTCTCTCCTTGATTAGTTTCCAACTATTGCTTCTTGTCCTGCCTTCTGTCATGTTTTGGAGAATAGGTTGACACCCTCTTCTTTGTGGCAGTCTCTTAGATATTGGAACACTACTACCATGTCACCCCTAGTCCTTATTTTCATTAAACTAAACATACCCAATTCTAGTATGTTTTAGCTTCCAGTCCCCTAATTATCTTTGTTGCCCTTCTATGCACTCTTTCTAGTCTCAACATCTTTTTTTTACATCATGGTGACCAAAACTGGATGCAGTATTCCAAGTGTGGCCTTACCAAGACATTATAAAGTGGTATCAGCACAAAAATTAGTGTATGTCACTGTATCCAGGGATACCTTTTCGGACTGATGAAGGACACTTGCATTTTTTGTTCCCCCTCCCATGTAATATACTGTTGTGGCCTTTAACAAAGTACCATTTTTTTTCAGGTGCCCTCTTTATTTCTATCAATTTCACTGGCTCTCTGTTTTGTTTTCCACACATTAAAAATGATAGGTGGCTGCAATCCAGTTAAAGGAAGTGACACCGTAGTATTAAATATGCCTACCTGATTTCAAAAAGGACAAAGGCAAGCAGCTATACATCTTGGAGGGTTAGGCATTGGGGGCTGGCAGGTAGAATTATTGCAGTCATTTTGTGTGAACACCTATCAAATGCTCTTCAGGTTTAAGTGCAAAAGCTGGAAAAGCCTGCGACATAATTGGTTGATTGGTTTTGGCTTAGTGTGCCATCTGAACCCAACTATTTCCATTCGAAAATCATAGTTTATCACTGTGCGTGCCTCAGGGAACAATGGATTTTTCAATAAAACATTTTTTAAAAGAAATCCTGGTTTACTGCAAACATTATAGGTAGAAAGCTGTGCTGTGTGAGTCAGGTCATTAATCCATCCAGCTGAATATTATCTACAGTGACTGACGACCATTTTCTAGCATTTCGTCTTTACTAGCTTCACTTGGAGGATTGAATCCTTAATGTACTATGCATGAAATATACATTTTCCACCAAGCAACTTTTTTTTCCAGCAAGTAAGATTCTTAACAGATTAACAGAGTTGGAAGGGACCTTGCAGGTCATCTAGTCCAACCCCCTGCCCAAGCAGGAGACCCTATATCTGCCTCTACCTAGGATCAAACTCACAACCTCCTGATTGTGAGGCAAGAGCTTCTGTTAATGCTCTGTCTTAATGCATAAGAATCCTGCAGTCTATTTCTTTCCTTCGACTTAAAGAATTGCCTGAGAATTCTGGACCTTGTGAAAAGTATCTATGATATTTCTCCTTCCAAGGCCAGAATTCGCTGGCCAACCATTCTTGATTTATGAAATTGAATAACATTAGATACCAATATTATATTAGTAAATACCAATACAGGAATTGAGGACAAAAACACCTTAGAGTTTTTATGCACCAGCTTAAAATTTCTACCGTCATTCTGACTTGAGCATTCCAAGGGAACAAGCACTGAATCAAATAAGCGGAGCCAAGGAGAAATTTCAAAGGGTCACAAACATGGGAACAGCATACAGCTACATGAAATGAGATATTGTGTGGGAGACATCGACACCCCAACCAATATGACCAAAGTTAAATTGAATTGACTCTGCCTCCTGTCCTTTACAAGTTAATCTCTAGGCTATAGAACAAGACGGCTTCTGCTGCTAAGATTCTTCTGCTCTCTGTTGTACAAAACTGTTATATGATCAGAGTTAAATGCTAGACGGTTAACTTTTGTTCTTAGGAGTTATCACAGGATGAGAATTCTACTGCTCTTTACAAATTCATCCTTCAATTCTATTGACCTTCGTGCAATATGGATCTATAATTCTGACAATCCCAGCCAGCATGAAATATGCTGAGAACAATAGTTCAGAGGGATGTGGAAATCCATGCCTAGTTAAAAGATGTGACAGAATGCTATTAAATAGGAAGCAAAAAAAAAAAAAAAAAACCCACCATAATTTTGTAGCAGAACATATGCTTTTAACACTTTTAGTGAATTTACACAGACTATATGAAACCTTTGAGGGAAAGAATGTACTGGGAATCAAATTTCAACAAGCAGATTCAGTTGAAGGGAAAGCTTATCCTATCTGCAAATAAGAGCTTTGTGACAGATATTTAAAGGGGTAAAATAGAAGGTTGGAAAATAAAAAAATGTTCCATGCCCATTGTGAGTATGTACATTCTATCAACAGCAGCTCTTGTGGGCTATATTTTAGGGAGAAGATGGGGAGGAAAATTTGGAACCAACTACTATTTTTTTTTTACTATGACATCTCAGTATTATAGCATTTCCCAGTATTATTGCATCTCCCTGCATAAAGGCGCTGTGAGTATAAATAAAACTTTTGTGCAAAGAGAGACTTTCAAAGGGATCACAAAGTGAATTGCTGCATTAAGAATGTAGGCTGAAATATAGGAATGTCGAAGTAAAAGCAGAAAAGCTAGGACTCAGTTTTAAAAAAAATCCTGATCATATAATAGGTCACAAATGCATTGAAAAGATATAGGCCCTTGCTTTTAGAATTATGGGATCTGTAGATTCTATACTGCTAGAGGCATTAGTCTGGAGAAAATTGAAATATAAGTACAGACTGAATCAAGGTTTTTTTTTATCATTACAAGGATGATTTCAAATAGAAAACTGACACCTGTAAAATAGGACACATGGCTACCTAATCCAATGCTTTTGAAACAGCTTTTTAAAAATAACCATCCAGGCTTATAGAAATGCAAATAGTCCTCAACGTACAGTCACAACTAGAATGGGAATTTTGGTTGTAGGCAGTAATGGGTTCCTACCGGTGTGGTCCACTCTATAGCACTGGTAGCGGATCACAGTACCGGTGCGGTCGGTTGCTGGTGCCTGGGCCCCGCCATTTTTAAAAAAAATAATTTTTTTTTCAAATTTTTCTTCTGCGCATGCCCAGAATCCGAGCTTCCGGCACTGCGCATGCGCTGCCTTGCTACCCCACAGTGAGTCCAAGCAGGGAAGGATGGCTGAGGGAGCGCGTGAAACACTGAAAGAACGGGCGGCAGGAGCTATCTCCATTCCCCTCCTTTCAGCAGTCCGAGAAGCCACGAACACGTGGTGATGATCCTAGGCATTTTTGCACATTTGAGGCTTCTTGAGCTGCTGAGGGGAGGGGGAATGGGCGGCAGGACCTATCTCAGTTCCCCTCCCTTCAGCAGTCTGAGAAACCACATCCACCCGGTCACATGGCTGGCAAGCCACACCAACAAAATAAGCCATGCCCACAGAGTGGTAGTAAAAAAATTAGGAACCCGCCCCTGGTTGTAGGTCATGACCGTCATAAGTCAAGACATCCACAAGACAGAACCTAATTTCAGGATTATTTTTACAGGAGTTGTTAAGCAGATCATTGGTTGTTAAGTGGGATCAGAAAAAAAAGCCAGTAACTGGCAAAAATATTGCAAATCACAATCTCGTGATGGAGAACTGTCAGGCGCAAGCAATCAGACCCACACATGCAGAATTTCCGTCTAACTACTTTATTGTTTTATGCCTATTCACCAGAATCTCCCTGGACTGGTAGCTTTCACCTGGAAAAGACTAGATAAAACTCAAAGGTATTGGGTGGGAGGGGGGTCATACCTTGCATGAGTCAGACTAATTTCCCACTTGCTCTGCAGCAAGAACACTTGCAATCACTTGTAAATTTGTTTCTGTGTGCGGGGGAGGGGGGGAATACCAATTGCAATCATGTGTCTGGGGCAGAGCACCAATTTATCAAGGCTGTCGTAATTTTGAATGATCATTAAATAATTACCTGTAGTTCTTAACTGAAAAGGAGAGGTTTGTATTTAGGACATACTGGGGAGCTATAGTTGATCTTTGATATGTTTATTCTTATATGCATGGCATATTTTCATACATGAATTCTTCTTCCTATAAGGAAACTCAAGGGGAAGTTAAGAGGAAGTTAAAAGGAAGTTGGAACTTACTCTTGCTCCCACTGATTTTTCCCCCCTCTATCTGTGATCAGGTCAGAGGTGGGTTCCTCCCGGTTCAGACAGGTTTGCCCAAACTGGTAGTGACCTGCTGGTGATGTCACGATGACATCATGGAACCTGTTCAGTCGGTGCCGGTCCATGGGCGCTGCCATCTTTTTTTGAATTTTTTTTGAATGTTTTTTATTTTTTTTCTTCTGAGCATGTGCAGAAGCTGAGTTTCTGGCACTGTGCATGCGATCACCATCTTGTTTTCGGTTTATTATTATTATTATTATTATTATTATTATTATTATTATTATTATTATTATTATTATTATTATTATTATTATTATTATTATTATTATTATTATTATTATTATTATTATTATTTTAAAACATATTTTTTTTCTTCTGAGCATGTGCAGAAGCTGAGTTTCTGGCACTGTGCATGCAGTCACCATCTTGTTTTTGGCTTTTCTTTTTAATTTTTTCCGGATTTTTTGGCAGTGCGCATGCACACACGCGCACCCATGCGGCACACCCACGCAGCGCGGTAGGAAGCAAACCGGCAGCGAGGTAAGTTAGAACCCACCCCTGGATCAGTTGATATGTTTCTCTGTTTAGGGAATAAAATATCTATGAAACAATGACCCAACAGATCATGTGTTGTCTAGCTTCTGTTAAAAAACATCATTTTAGAAATTACGGATAGAACTATTCCTAAATAACGTGCTAGTGATATTTTACATCTGTCTCTGCTGGCAATGAGATTTTAAATTACACCAAAATCTTTTTTTCTTTCCAAAGCAATATTAAGACAATAAAAATAATAATGATGTTTAGAACTATGCTGGGAGTAATTTATTCTACCAGAAGAGTCACATGTGCCAAACAGGTGTTACTGGAAAAGCCAGACTAAATGTATCTACCAACACATTTAATATGTACCCATGAATACATTTAATATATCCAGTATAGGATCAAAAGAGTCCTATACTGAATCAATTGTCATTGCACTCAACAAGGACCATGTCAGATGTTAGAGTTGTTGGGAATCTGTTGAAAGGGGGAATGGGACTCAGAAACGATGGCTGGGCAACCAGAATTTAACCCTGTGGGATTACTGGAAGAACAACAATCCCAGACAAAAGTATACTGTGTTTGAAAATCACATCATTATGGCCTGGGATTATAAACTGGAATGAACAAAGCAGGGCTATTTAAAGCGAATGTTTGAACTGTGGAAAAGAATTTATCCAGACTCAAATGTCACTGAACAGCGATTAGCAGATCAAAGTAGATTCATTACCATAAATAATATATTTGGGGATGCAGAATTGGAAGAGATTCAAAAACATTGTGAAAATGGAAGACTCTGAAACAATAGTAGAAGAATAGAAGAAACTCAGGTAACAATTGGAAATGTAATGGAAACAACTAATATGAACTATATAAATGATAACTTAGAAGGAGTGATAACAAGAGGGCCAGTACAGACCAGCACTGAAACAACTTATGAACTGACTCCTGAACAAGAATAATTTTAATCAATCTAAATTTTAAATAATTAATTTTAATTATACTTTTATAATTATAAGTATAATTTTAATTATACTTAAAATAATTATATATATACTGTAGTTAGAAAGACAAAAACTGCCAAAAACTGAAAGTAATGACCAAGAAAGACCTGACACCTATAATGAAGAATTTAATTAAGGTCCTTGTAGAGATTAAAATAACTTCTATCTAACAGACCAATCAGCTTGCCTATAGTAAAGCAATGGTTGTTACAAAAGAATTGGATACTGAAATTAGAAAACCCAAAGCAAAATCAGGATATTCAGTCCCAACGTGGAAAATAAAACTGGAAGACAAGAGAAAGAAATTAATATGAGATGCAAATAATTTAAAGAATACGAAAGAACAAAAATAGGGGGAAAACATAAAGATCAAGACAAGATAAATTAAAAAAATATTGACATAGCTTAGAAAAATGGAATAAGCTTTGTAAATCATAAAGTAGTGAAAAACAGCAATTGCTGGAAAAATGGAATGCTATGAGACAAACATTACCCATCTGAAGCAAAATCAGGTATTTCAATCAGACGAGAGGAGATTCTGCTAAAGTATAAATGGCAGTAGTAATTCTGAAAATGGAAAACTAAAAGAAAAGAGAACAAGATTGCCTGATACTGCCTGTTCCACGCAGTATTATATACACACACACAAAAAGATATATGGTTTGGATTAATTATAAAAGGGCATTTCATTCATTACCATATAGTTGGATCATCAAATGGTTGGAAACAACTGATGTGAGTAAAAACATTAGAATGTTTATTTAAAAAATGAAGCAATAGAAGACAGATTTGGTGGTTGGAAAAAAAGTGCCTTTCAACATTGGGAGAGGCATATTCCAAGATAACTCATTGTCAACTTTATTATTTGTCATTGCTCTGAACCCATTTTCAGTGATTTTGAAGAAAGCAAATGTTGGCTATCAAACAGCAAAAAAATGCTAAATAAAATCTCACATTTACTTTATATAGATAATTTGAAGCTTTTTTTTGAAAAATCAGAAACCGAAACAAGTTGTAGCAAAGATATAGGAATGGGATTTGGCTTAAACAAATGTGTTACTGTAGCAATAAAATGGAGTAAAATCACAAACAGTAATGGGATTGAAATTCTGAGTGGTTGAAATCTTAGTTGTTACCAGAATGAATCCCACAAGCATTTGGGCATGTTGGATAATATCAAGCATGGAGAAGCTGAAAACTCTTCCACAGAGTGAGGAAATTACTAAATACAAAATTGAATGGTCAAAACACCATCAAAGCCATCCATACATGGGCCATGCTTGTGATCTAATACACTGCAGGAATTACTAACTAGACACAAGCAGAATTGGACAGTCTGGGTTGAAAAACAAGCAAACTGATGACTATTCACTATGCATTCTATCCTCATAGGGATATTGAGAGATTGTACCTACCCCACCGAAATGGAGGCAGAGGTTACTTGAAGTTAAACAAACTGTCAAAGAACAGAAGCATGCATTGGCTGATTATGTCAAAAACAAGCATTGATGTAGGTTAAAAATTGGAACACTGAATAAACTTACAGGAAACAAAATACAAATATCAAAATAAGGTAATAAAAACATGAATAGAATTCTGGCAAGGAAAAGCATTACCTGGTCAATTTTTTTTATAAAAGATCAAAGGGGAAGTAGATAAAGTTGCCAAAACTTGGCAATGACTTACAACTGGAACATTTAAAAAAAGAAAGAAAGAAACTGAAGGCCTGATTTTGGCTGCTCTTTAACTAGCTGTTTGAATTAATGCCATCAAGGCCAGAATTGAAAAATTATCAAATGATTCAAAGTGTAGATTGTGCAAAGAAGCAGAAAAAACAATAGCTGATATCCTCAGCTTGTGCAAGAAGTTGATACAAAACAACATAACAGAGTCACTAAAATGATTCACGGTAAAATCTGTAAAAAAAAAATCATATGCCAATAATGAATACTTGATGAGAGCACATAGTTGAAAAAGTATCAAAAATATTGTAGGATTTCTGAATAGAAACTGATAAAATCTGGGCTCATAGCGCACAATATTTTATTGCGGTTGAAAAGAAGGAAGTGTGGATAATCAATTTGGCAATACCAGTAGATAGTGCAATAGAAGAATTGGAGAAGATTACAGAGTATCAAGATCTGAAAACTGAAGTTGAAAGATTAAACCAGCTGTGGTGGTCCCAGTGTTAATTGGCACACACCAAAAGCTACCAAAAAACCTTGGATGGCACAGAGACAAATCTGTGCCTTGACAAAATTTCCATCTATCGATTTCAAAACACCACATTGCTTGGATTTTGCACATATATTATATCAGTATATTGTGACATCCCAGATTATTGGGAATAACTCAATGTATATGAAGGCCATCACCAGATAAAGAACTGGGAGCTGTAATTTCACATTGTGGTGAAATAATGTTTAATTTATGTTTTGAGTATATTTCTAGTTAAATTAATTGTGTTGCAGAATAAGTTGTTATATTTGCAGCATAATATATTCTGCATGCATCTCTCTAACTTACAATGTGCTTATCTTCCGTGTTGTTGTTGCCGGAATGATAACAAGCTTTCATTCTCTCCTCTGCATGCAGAATTTCTTTGAGCAGTGATAAACAAGCAACATAAACAATTATCCTTTGAAACTTTTTATCATGGTACAAATAACTTATTCCTAAACTTATTTATTTCAATCCACACTGTTTTCTAACAGTGCACACTTGAGAACAGTCATACCCTTTGGAAGCAAAGTGTTTACTTGTAAGTAAATGGCACCAGTGGTGGGCTGCAACCAGTTTAACAACCACTTCGGTTGTTAAGTGGGGATTCAAAAGTGGGGATGCTAAAAAGCATGATAATAGCAATAGCAGTAGCACTTACATTTATGTACCGTTACATAGTGCTTTACAGCCCTCTTTAAGCAGCTTACAGAGTCAGCATATTTCCCCCAACAAGCTGGGTCCTCATTTTACCGACCTCAGAAGGATGGAAGGCTGAGTCAACTTTGAGCTGGTCAGGATCGAACTCCTGGCAGTTGGCAGAATTAGCCTGCAATAGGGCATTCTAACCACTGCGCCACCACAATATCGTAGTAGCTATTGCTTGGTTCTTGCTATGCATTGAAGATGTTACCTAGTTTGGGTAATTTGGGTAATGAAACCTCTGGGAAAAAACAACCAAGCTCAGAGAGCACCAAACATATACAAATAAAATATGTTTTCAAAGCAAAAAAAGGAACTGGATAATCCGGATATCACCTTCAGAATCTCCTTAAAGCAACTATGCCTTTTGTTTTTATTTATTGTTTATTTTTGGAAGTGTGAGTTGTGTGGTAGCTGCAAAGGGCAACCAAGAAATTTCAGGTAGAGATGCAGCTGCATTAGCAATAGCAATAGCACTTATACACCATTTCACAGTGTTTTACATCCCTCTCTAAGCAGTTTACAGAGTCAGCATATTGCCCCCCAAAATCTGGCTTCTCATTTTACCAACCACAGAAGGATGGAAGGCTGAGTCAACCTTGTGCCGGTGAGACTCGAACTGCCAAACTGCTGACAGCCAGAAGTCAGCAGAATTAGTCTGCAGTACTGCATTCTAACCACTGGGCCACCACAGCTCTTTAAAAGCACATAAAGTCTTTTGAATTATAGAGAGGTGCTCACATAGCATCTGTCTACAAATCTTTAAAGCAGTTGCAGACAGATGCTATGTTATACTTTATGTAATTCAAAAAGCATCTTTTACCTTTGAATCAGAACTGTTGAATAGCCCTAATACACTTTTTAGAAACACCTTTGGTGCACTTGTAGTTTGTACAAAGCTTTTGGAAGCAGGGCCATTCTTCAACATTTCTAGCAGATTTATAAGGCTACTCAATCCCACAAGACTGAGAGATTTACAAAGGGTAAAAGCATTTTTCACAATGTATATTTCACCAAGGAAAATGCTTTGTGTGTATATGTGGGTCTGGCACATTTTAACTAGAAAAGGCTAGGTCCAAATTAGTTTATTTGATTAATTTCCAATCAGAGACCAAATGAATTGTCCAGGCCATAAGAGAGTCCAGGCCTTAGAAATCAGTTCTCTTGGAAAGCCATAATAAAGAATTTATATTCGAATATTCGCAATTATTGTGTTCTCTCTCTCTCTCTCTCTCTCTCTCTCTCTCTCTCTCTCTCTCTCTCTCTCTCTCTCTCTCTCTCTCTCTCTCTCTCTCTCTCTCTCTCATCATCTATCATCTATCATCTCTCACCATCCCTCCATCCATCTATGATATATGGAAAAATCAACTCAAATTTGTATTATGGTCATAGACCAGCATATCTAGAATAGACTAACTTTAAAAAGGAGGGAGAAAATTGACACAAATGTCAATAGTGGGCAGAATTTAAATAATGAAACTTTGATACTTTTAAGGAGATAGAGCTATCTCAGTCAACCAGCAGATAGAAATTATTGGAAAATTTAGGAGTAATCAGCTGGTGACAAATGGCCCTATAAAACTACCATAAAGAAGAGCATAGAATATCGCTTCTATACTTCCCATTGCTGCAGGAAAATATTGTGCTTCAAAAGAAATTCTCTTCTAAAACATCTAAAACATCTGTAGGAAGGACAGTGAAATGGCTTCAGATACGTCTCTGAATTTAGGGGTTGAAATTAAGGTATAGATTAGGGGTGAAATGCAGCCGGCTCCATCCGGCTCGTGCGTGCTGGTAGCGCTGACGGCAGGTGGTTTGGCAAGCCAGTAGCGCTGGTGCGGGAAGTTGCACCCCCCCCCAAACTGGGACATCATTAATTCCCGGTTTTGACCCTTTGTGCATGCGCAGAAGGCTTTGCGCATGCACAGATGACGGCGTGTGCACATTAGCGAGCCGGTAGGAAAGGTAAGTGCATTTTACCCCTGGTATAGATATCCAACTGGTTTGTGAGCTAAAATTCACTCAACAGTATTTATAAATATATCACATGACAGGGCTACAGTTTTTGTTTGCATTTCTATGTCTAAAATTATTTATCTTAAATGTAATTTAGCTCAATCTGGCCCTAATGGTAAATAGCATCACTGGGAAAAAAATCATAATGGCTCAATTTCCTTTGGATTGTTTTTTTTCCAGGAGGATTTGAAATTATCTGCTGGAATTAGGTGGGCCAATCCAACAGGGTTGTGAAGCTTCAGACAGTAAATAAAAATATTTATCCATTAAGAATTAAGTTTAAATTTTGCCTAGGATTGCCCTGTTGTTATATAGTCTAGTGTGCCTGGGCTTTATATGCAAACAACTGAATTGCTGCTGGTATAAACTCTGCTTTTTGGATAAAATAATTAGTTTGGATGACTGAAATATATAACTTAAATGAGCATTTCAGCTTTGGAAGTTTTTTTTAAAAACTACTCCTAAATATTTAAAGCTTTAACCTGCCCAATGGAGTGACCAGCTAACTTCTAGATTCGGACCTTGATCTGAGTAAAGTTTATTGTTAATCTATATATATAAAAGCCAAATACCACTCGCTCATCATGAAATCTCCTGAACTGTAAACCCTACAAACTTGAAACTTGGCCCGTATGTTCTCCTTGGCTTCTATACCGAGCCGAGATGGTGCAGTGGTTAAATGCAGCACTGCAGGGTACTGCTAGTTCAGCAGTTCAGTTGTTCAAATCTCACCAGCTCAAGGTTGACTCAGCCTTCCATCCTTCCGAGGTGGGTAAAATGAGGACCCAGATTGTTGGGGGGCAATATGCTGAACTCTGTAAACCGCTTAGAGAGGGCTGTAAAGCACTATGAAGCGGTATATAAGTCTAAGTGCTATTGCTACTTGCTAAGAAAGGATTTTTTGAAATGACCATCAGATCATTAGTATTTTTTTTACAGCATTATATTAATTAACATGATCTGATGCTAAGGAGTTAGACATTCTACTCCCCCTCCCCACCTGAAAAGAACTCTATTCCAACTGCCAGTTTCCTTATATTAATACGCTCTGATGCTAAGGAGTTACACATTCTACATAAATTTTCAAGTGTCAATGTATCAAGCCCTATCGTAACTACTCATTAATTTTCAAGCTTTAACTGACAATTTATCAAGCCCGATCACATAGTTTCGTAGCGAAGCTACTAGTGTCCAATATATGAGCAAGCCGGAGCTCCTGAATATAGGGATTAGTCCCATTATTTTTTTGGCATGTGTTCAGCTAACAAATCTGTTTTGTATTTCTAATGGGTTGCATTAATTTGACTTTGATCACCTTTGGTTTATGCCATTAATCATCTTGCTGCATTGATTTCATCTAAATTAATTAACACTTTTATTGAATGAAGACATTCAATCCTACCTGAACATTTCTCCCTTATGAATCTTTCATATGTCATTAAAATGTTGTCATTCAGCTTAATTATCAGTTACGTTTTTGTCACTCTTTACTGAAAATCTGAACTGGGAATTGATTTGTTTTTTTAAAAAAAACACCATAGCCTTTATCACAGAGGTGGGGAACTATGGTCCTTTTATTACTTGTGGAGCCAGGAATTCTGGGAGTTGAACTCTAAGAGTCATAAAAGGGCCATAGTCCCCCCCCCTGTTTTATTCAATAGCCCTTCAGCCTAAGCAAATTGGGTATTCCAAGTGATCTGTGGACAGAATCAGCCTCCAGACATGTAACTGAAAAGAGTTTGCTCAAGTAATGTGAATTACAAGATGTAAGCAGGGTATCTACATCTTCTACTGGCAGTGGACTAGTGTATCTTTAAAAGTACCGGTACTTTAAAATGTTTAATTTAAGAAGACTGCTTTAATTTCGATGATTCTGTGGTAGAAATTTTTCCAGTGTCTGCAGGATATCCAGGTTACATAACACTTTACTCAGAAAAGAATTTAATCTCTTTTTGTTAGCTGCCGGATAAGCTTTATTAAATACTGTGTACTCTGGATTGTTTACAAAGGCAGATTTTTAAAAATAATAATTATTTTTTATTCAAAAGATTTCATGTGCCATGACCAAAGCACAATAGGAACTTTTAAATGTCATCATCGTAGAGCTCAGTTCTTGAGCTGAGTGGGAACAAAAGCTAACACAATAACTAGCAGCATTAAATTCAAGGTTCCCACCCCCCTCTGGCTTTGATGAAAGTGTTTCATAGATAAATTTTTGCATGAAAGTTGTTGTAGGCTGATTTTAGCCTGTGTATAAGAAATGTTTAGAAATCATAGAGATTCTGCAGATATTTGCTTATCTTTAAATAACATTTGTAGCACATTATTTCAGTGTTTAAACCAAGTAATTCTTATTTCATGTCAATGAATCAATGGTTTTGAGGCTTCCCCCCACCCCGGAATCAGCAAACCTTTCATCTGAATCTTGAAACTTCCCATTCATGTTATCGCTAAGGTTTGTATTGGCATAAATTCTGTCACTCTAAAGCAGGGGAGCTTAAATCTTGCCCACAGGGCTGGCCTGGAAATAGCAGTGGATTGGCCCGTGGTGCCTCTGGCAACCAAAACGGGACATGGGGGGGCCTCTTGCAGTCCCCCCAGCATCCCGTTTTGGCCAGCAAAGTACTGCAAGAGGCCAGTGGTGGGATTCAAAATTTTTTTACTACCAGTTCTGTGAGCATGGCCTGGTGGGCATGGCTTGGTGGGCATGGCAGGGGAAGGATACTGTACAATCTCCATTCCTATCCCACTTCAGGGGAAGGTTACTGCAAAATCCCCATTTCCTCCAATTCAGCTGGGACTCGGGAGGCAGAGAATAGATGGGGGTGGGGCCAGTCAGATGTGGTATTTACCGGTTCTCTGAACTACTCAAAATTTCCGCTACCGGTTCTCCGAAGTATTCAAGATTCCCTCTACCAGTTCTCCAGAACTTGTCAGAATCTGCTGAAACCCACCTCAGGTAAAGGCCAAGAATGGAGTGGGGCCCCCGTTTTGGCTGGCAGGGTGCTGTAGGAAGCATCTGTCCCCCCTCCCCCTCCCCCGGCTGGCCCACAGAGGAGAACTACAATGCTGATCCAGCCCTTGAAGAAATCCAGGGTTTGTCACCCCTGCTCTAAAGGTTTTAAAATGGCAAATAGCTCTCTCTCTTCCTCTTTTCCTTCCTCTCCCGCTCGATCTCTCTTTCTCAGTGTGTGTGGGGATGTGGATCTTTGTAAAATTCAACAGAAACCATTGGCTGATCTGGTAAGCTGCTTCCTTTAAAGGAGAAACATCCACAAGGAAAAGATTCCACTAATTAATATTTCTTGCATGTATGGAAAAAAATAGATCTTGATATTTTAAAGAGCTAGAAAGAAAGAAACAGGTATGTCCAAGACCTGGAAAGTGTCTATGTCTATGCAGGGGAAGCTTTGTATGAGGGACTAGATATATTTTTAGATTTGAGGGGGAAAAGGGACTGCAACTGAGAATATATAATCTCACACAGCATGAATATTTTGCATGCCTGTGAACAAAGTATAAATATTCTTAGTAGTATATGGTGTTTGTGTGTGTGTGTGTTTGTGTGTGTGTGTGCACGCGCACACACACACACACACACACACACACACACACACACACACACACACTCAGAAGAGCTGGAAGAAAAAGAACATTTTTCATATTTTTTGCCTAATAAATACAAAGTTGTTTTCTCATTTAGAAGGGGTGATTAACTTTTCCTTTCTCTGGAACACCATATGCTTACACTTGTATTATGCAAATTATTTGCTTGATGCAGCACTTTTAATCATGTTCACAAAGGGGATGGAATAGTCCTAGAAGACACTGTAACAACATCACACAGCAAAAAGCAGTTAATGAATATTAATAAAGAATGCGTCTGACTTATAGGTGTGATTCACAGGCAAATTGTGCTGTACCATTTTCTCTCCCTCCCCAAACCATTCAACCCTTTATTTATTTCAGCCTTTTCATCTATAGTAAATTTGTGTAGCTAAATTGCACCCTGCAGTTTTTTAATTAAATGTTAGGCATATAAGTAGCTGTTCTGGCAATATGAGTTTATACTCATTCAAAACTGTACTCATTGTGCTCATTTACCTGAAAGTAAATTCTACTGAATTCAGTAGGCCTTTCTGCTAAGCATTTGAGGATTGTGCTCTTAGCGTATAAAATGAAATGTTAAGCACCAGAAAAATGCCATTTTGTTTGCTAACTCCCTTTAAAAGGGCATCAGAAATCGATGTTGAACAATTAGCTTCAGCAGAATATGAAATATATTTCAGGGATCAATCTTGCAGGCACAAATGTGTTAGAAAACAAAATCGTCCCCCACCCTCTCGGCCCCCACCCTCTCGGCCTTCCAACAGGGCCTGGAAACCCGGCTCTGCCAACTGGCTTTGGGCCTCAATAAGGGCATCCCACTTGGGAGGTGGGTAGGAGGTGAGCCATGGTGGCCCAGTGATTAGAGTGCACTACAGCAGGCTACGTCTGCTGCCTGCTGGCTGCCTGCTATTTGGCAGTTTAAATCAACCAGGCTCAAGGTTGACTTAGCCTTCCATCCTGCTGAGGTGGGTAAAATGAGGAACCAAATTGTTGGGGGCAATATGCTGACTCTGTAAAGCACTTAGAGAGGACTGTAAAGCACTGTAAAGCGGTATATAAGTCTAAGCGCTATTGCTATTGCTAGTAGATTTGGAGAAGGTAGATTTGGAGAAGTCCTTGGAAAGTGATACTGCTTTGACTGCTGTTGCAGTACAAACTCCAGATGTGGAAGTTCCCATTATAACAATTACAACACTGCTTATCTGCTAAAGGTGCCCTCTACACTATGTGAAGTGCCTCAGGGAAAATGCCGTGCATATTTCTTATTATTATTTTGAAACCTCTAATGTTCTGCCTCAAATGCCTTTTGGTGTGTTTGCAAATTTCAGAGCAGACTTATGTTAGAAACCAATACATATTTTTTACAAAAGCAATGATAGCACATCAGGAACTTCTATTTTTAAAACATATCCTACTGAGGACTCTGAGAAAAATCTGATGTTTCCATAATTTGGATACTGTGTTAGCACACATGAAGAGCAAATTTCAAAGAGAATAAAGGACGCATATAGTCCAAAGACTGGGGCATGATGGCTCAGTGGTTAAAGATGCTCAGCTAGAAAGCTGAAGGCCAGGGTTCAAAAACTGAGGGGCGCTTGATCAAGTGACCTCCAACTTCTGCAAACCTAGCAATTCAAAAGCATGAAATGCAAGTAGATAAATAGGTACCAGTGATGGATTCCTACCGGTGCGGTCCACTCTATAGCACAGGTAGCGGCCCACTGGTGATGTCACAGTACCAGTGTGGTCAGTTGCTGGTGCCTGGGCACCGCCATTTTAAAAAAATATTTTTAATTTTTTTTAAAAAAAATTTCTTCTGCACATGCTCAGAAGCCGAGCTTCCGGCACTGCGCATGCGCTGCCTTCCTACCCCACAGTGAGTCCAAGCAGGGGAGGATGGCTGAGGGAGCGCGTGAGACGCTGAAAGAACGGGCGGCAGGAGCTATCTCCATTCCCCTCCCTTCAGCAGTCCGAGAAGCCACGAACGCACGGTGATGATCCTAGGCATTTTTCCATGTTCGAGGCTTCTCGAGCTTCTGAGGGGAGGGGGAATGGGCAGCAGGAGCCTAGGATCATCGAGTGGGGAGAAGCACTCAGGCCGGACGGAGCCTCCTAGAAGAACCGCTGCTGCGGTCTTGCTGCTCCCGCTGCAGGAGGCTGCGTTGCGGGTGGGCAATGCCCCCCGCTTCTCCAGCCACTGCCAAGCTCCCGAGGCCCATGCCCACCCGATCACATGGCTGGCAAGCCACACCCACAAAATAAGCCATGCCCACAGTGTGGTAGTAAAACAATTAGGAACCTGCCCCTGATAGGTACCACTTCAGTGGGAAGCTAACAGCATTCCGTCTGCCTTGGTATATGCTCATGCTGGTCACATGACCACTGAAATGTCTTCAGACAACATTGGCTTCCGTTTTGCAAAGTCCCTCTCTCATCTTTGTTCCCCAATGTCTATTATTATTAACAAACAAGCAAAAACTTATAAAATATGTAGGGTGTGTTAATCATGAATGGCATTCTATAATTCATAAGAATACATAAGAAAGACCAGCAATGGTTGGCAGAATCATTGTAATTCTAGAAAACCTTCCTCCCTCTGCTCCCCACCTTGCCATAAATATAGAAAATACTGCTGGCCACTGTTGGCTTCATCTCTTTATATTCTAATCCATACAGGTATTTGCCTATTTCAACTTCGATATATACATCAGGGGTGGGTTCTACTCAGTGGTGGGTTCCTACCGGTATGGTCCACTCTATAGCACCGGTAGTGGCCCGCTGGTGACGTCACAGTACAGGTGCAGTCGGTTGCCGGTGCCTGGGCGCCGCCATTTTTAAAAAAAAATTTTTTAATTTTTTTTTAATTTTCTTCTGCGCATGCCCAGAAGCCGAGCTTCCTGCACTATGCATGCGCTGCCTTCCTACCCCACAGTGAGTCCAAGCAGGGGAGGATGGCTGAGGGAGCACGTGAGACGCTGAAAGAACGGGCAGCAGGAGCTATCTCCATTCCCCTCCCTTCAGCAGTCCGAGAAGCCACGAACGCGGGGTCACATGGCTGGCAAGCCACACCCACAAAATAAGCCATGCCCACAGAGTTGTTGTAAAAAAATTAGGAACCCGCCCCTGGTTCTACTTACCTTTGCTACCAGTTTGGGGTTGCGCCGGAAGTGTGCGGTTCGGCGAGCGGGGGGAAATTCCTGCTACTGGTTCTAGAGAACCGGTCTGAACCGGCAGAAACCCACCTCTGATATACATACATACATACATACATGCATACATGCATGCATGCTTGCTTGCTTACATACATACATACATACATACATACATACATACATACATACATACAAAAGAGGACACTAAGGTAGCATGGAGAGCTGGGTAATGATATTCTTGATATCTCAGCTAAAAACACTCGTGGTCTTTATGCACTTTATCATTTTTTTAAAAAAAAACCCAAATTCTGTTCCCATAGTAACAGGAATGGAAATAGCAGCCTTCAGCAGAGTAATCATACTTCTGCTTTCAGTTCTTGTATCTGCATGAACAATTGTATTTCAATTAAAAACAATATATATTAATCAGCGAGTTTGAAATTTAGAGTGCATAGTCCTAATAAATTACAATTCAAATGATTATGCTTTTTGGGGGGGGGGGGTT
Source organism: Diadophis punctatus similis (assembly GCA_023053685.1). Lineage (NCBI taxonomy): Eukaryota > Metazoa > Chordata > Lepidosauria > Squamata > Dipsadidae > Diadophis > Diadophis punctatus. Next base: position 2,469,463 of record JALIGW010000013.1, read on the forward strand.
AAAATTATTTATTTATTTTTCTTTCAGAATAGGATATGTTTGACCACTGAGTAAAGAGAAGCAAGCAAAAAGTAAGTAAAAAATGTAATTATTATGACTGAATACAAATGCAAATTTAATACTTTAATAGTGCAGTCTTAAACTCAGATATATTTTATTTAGATATATTCAGGAGTCTCCTCTTAATGCAGTGGGACAGTTCCAGATAATTAAGAATTTTAACCTAAGGCTTGAATCTTTATGTAATATCAAAAAATGTCCAATGAAATTTAGGGAGATATAGAGTAAATCTAAGCTACAATGCACTATTCCTATTGAAATAAATGGAACAAAAATTGCATGAAAACCATTATTCCTTACTTCTCATTTATTTTAACATAATTAGTACAGTAATTATGTAGTACTAGATGGGGGTATTTTTTAATATTTTGCTTGAGGAATTTTTGCTTGATATTTTGCTTGAGGAAGCAAAATATCTCAACTGATCTGGATTAATATATTTGAAAGAAGAAAAGGAGGTTCTTAGGACTGGATCTGGAAATTGACATAACTAGAAGAATATATGTCTAAATTGACATAATTACATGAATTTCTTTTCCACTTTGAATTGTCCATAAGCTGAAATAAGTACCACCTTTTAAAGTCTTTAAATAGGATTTCTACCACTTTTTAAAGTGCTGGATTGCTCTCAAAGATTTGGGAAAGTTCTGATTTAATTCTAATCATTCCAGGTGTAACATGCTTTGTTTTGAATACATGATACCCTTATAATTCTTGGTATATTAAGAAATAAGTTTCATTATAGTATCCCAATTACATTTTAAGCATCAGGAAGATGGGAGTGTGTTAAATTCCATGCCCACGTACATAAATATTTGGCCACCTATGATTACATATATCCCACACCTTCAGAGGTGGATTTCAGTAGGTTCTGACCAGTTCTGGAGAACCGGTAGCGGAAATTTTGAGTAGTTTGGAGAACCGGTAAATACCACCTCTGACTGGCCCCACACCCATCTATTCTCTGCCTCCCGAGTCCCAGTTGATTGGGAGGAAATTGGGATTTTGCAGTAACCTTCTCCTGGAGTGGGGAGGGAATGGAGATTTTGCAGTATCCTTCCCCTGGAGTGGGGTGGGAATGGAGATTTTAAAGGCCCCTGCCACGCCCACCAAGCCACGCCCACCACACCCACCAAGCCACGCCCACAGAACCGGTAGTAAAACATTTTGAATCCCACCACTACACACCTTCATTAGCATGCTCTCCTTAAAGCCAATGAAATAGTCTCAGCAGCCTGAGGCTAAACTCCTGAAAATAATCTAGGAATTAAATAAATGGAAGAAGCACAGAAATCTATGATTGTTTTCACAGATAATTCACATATTTGGGAGTGTTAAATATAAGTGTGGCTTGCAGTTCTGATGCACTTTTGTTGGATTTTATTAGCTGTGGTAATCCATATAACTTGACTAGTGTCTTCTAATTCCAATGATTGGATGGATACTCAACGCAAATAAAAGGAGGAGGGAGGAGGGGAGGAAGAAGAAGAAGAAGAAGAAGAAGAAGAAGAAGAAGAAGAAGAAGAAGAAGAAGAAGAAGAAGAAGAAGAAGAAGAAGAAGAAGAAGAAGAAGAAGAAGAAGAAGAAGAAGAAGAGCAACAATAACAATAGCAACAGCAACAACAACAACTAGTAGATCATGGTGGTTGTGCCTAACAAAAGTATTGACCAACCTTCAAACACCATGAACCTTCATCAAAATAAATGTTCTTGCTTTTTACTTCTTTAAAGTTTTTTAATTTACATTTGTTTTAAGAATGTTTGACAAAATCCTAATGGTTAACCAGGAAGATTCACTTAGATTGTTGTGATAGGAATCTTGAAAACTCAAATGAATGTTTACCCTTCTGTAAAGTATAAAACATTCCCCACATGCATTGATTAAATGAATATTTCTTTATGAATTATGCAGACGCAGAATCCAGAAATTCAGCTAACAAGAAAAGGTGAGCCATATTTTAATATCTAATCAGATTTTTCCATTATGCTTTTTTTCTGTCATTGTTTACAATACCTTATGTTTTAGCAGGTGGCAGATCCGAGAAATGAAACCAATCATCTTTTTTCTAGATCTTTTCTTTTGTGTGCACATGCTATACTAGATAGAAACTTATACTCCTAGATCAGTGTTTGTCAATCTTGGTGACCTTAAGATGTTTGAAATTCAACTCCCAGAATTCTGGAAATTGAAGTCCAGATATATTAAAATTGCCAAGGTTGAGAAATGCTGCCTTAAACATTGAGAACAGAATCCTGGCAAATCTGCTGGGAACATTTGAGTGAATGTGTCTGTGTTGTTGTTGTTGTTTTTGCTTTTCTTTTCTTATTGAGTTGACTGCTTTTTATTTCTTTGTGGCAACACGAATTGGAGACGACCTGTTGAAAAAGCAAACACAAAGAATCCACTAAACATTCCTTGATATAGGCAATAACAATCTTTACAGATCATGAATTTTAAAAAAAACACTGAAAAAATACTGTCTTGTTGTAGGCTATCAAATTCTTAAGTCTCACTTTTTGTGTGTTTATGTTAAAATTGCTTGCTTTATATTAATATTAATTACATTTTCCCTTGAATTTTACCATTGTAATGCCTCTCTACCTTAGTTCGGTAATTTTACGATGCCATTATTCTGAATAATCATTTAATTGCCTTATTCAATGAATAATGCTTTACCATATTAATTTTTATGTCCAAAATTCTTAAACCTGAACCTACAATTTTACTTGCATTGTTATATGATTTTATAGCTTGTTTTATTCTAGTCAATTTCTGCATTGTACAGGTTTGCATGGATGTTTGGCGAGTTAAATGTGATTCTCTCCCCCCCCCCAAAGATTTCTTTTGCTGGTCAATGACCGAAATAAAATGACTGAATGACTTTATATTAGCAATTTATATTTTTAATTCTTGAATAACATCACAGTTTGTTACCCTTTATTTCTGAAATGATTTAAAGGACCATTGATTTATTTTCCGCCACCAAGTCATTGTTGACTTATAGCATGGGTGTCAAACTCAATTTCATTGAGGCCTGCATCAGGGTTGTGTTTGACCTCGGGGGGCCATGTGTGTGTGTGTGTGTGTGTGTGTGTGTGTGTGTGTGTGTGTGTGTGTGTGTGTGTGTGTGTGTGGCCAAGGGACAGCCTCCTGCAGCCCTCTGCCAGTGAAAACACCCAGGCTCTGTCTTCAGTGGCAGAGGGCTGCAGGAGCCTGTCGTGGCTGAAAACGGAGCCCGGATGGGTTGCATGCGGCCTCCCCAAGCTCCATTTTTATTGGCAGAGGGCTGCAGGAGGCCATCGCAGCTGAAAACAGAGCCCAGGTGGGCTGCGCATGGCCCTCCCAAGCTCCATTTTTGCTGTCAGAAGCACTGCGGGCTGGTCCTTCACTGTTTCCAGGGTGGGCCCATGGGCCAGATCTAAGCACCCCATGGGCCGGATCTGGCCCCCAGGCCTTGAGTTTGACACCCCTGACTTATAGCAACTACATAGATTTTTCTCCATAACCGTGTTTCCCCAAAAATATGACCTATTCAGAAAGTAAGTCCTAGCTTGATTTTTACATGTGCACCCAATATAAGCCCCACCCCCACCCCAAAATAAGCCCTAATTAAGACCCCACCTGCTCCAGGGTGCATGGGTAAAATTAAGCTAGGGTGGGATATATGGGTGGGGTGGAGCTGCCCTACTACTTACCTTCAGATAGTTGCAGCCAGGCCTCACACACCACAGTTCATTTCTTCTGCAGCCAGCAAGGCTTTCCTGAAGGCCTCTGTAGCCAATAACAGAGCTCCGGATCAATCCAGAGCTCTGTTATTGGCTGCAGAGGCTTTCCTAAAGGCCTTGACAGCTGAAGAAGTTCCTGAAGGCTATGACAGCGAAAAGAAGGCTGGGGGATGACTCACGCAAGTAAGGTGAGTCAATGGATGACAGACCCCCTGAAAATAAGACCTGGTGCCTTTTTTGGTGGCAAAAATATATATAAGACGGTCTTATTTTCGGGAAAACATGTGTATCTATTCCTTACTTGGTCCTTCAAGTCTTCCAATAGTTTACTCATCACCAGTGTAACTGAGCTCATCCTCCTTGCTTGTCATCCTTATCTTCTCTTTAGGAGACAAATGTCCACCTTTTCCAAGGTTGAAAAAAAAAGAAAGGAAAAGTCTAGACAGATGAACTGGTCTCTCTGTTTTTAATTGATTGTAACAGATTACAGTCAGCAAGACTTGCAATTTGCTTTCTGGTTATCTTTAAGGCTGTTCTATTATCTTATAACAATAGCTTTGTAACTGTCAATATGTTGGGTAACAATTTTCTTGGATTAAATGTTGTGTCAAGTTTTATGCTAAAAATACCTAGGATGTAGATATCCTAAATCAGGTTCTGAAACAAATGACAGATGAGCTTCCAGGAGTTGTCAGATAGCCTCATTTTATTTTATTTATTTTATTTTTATTTTATTTATTTATTTTTGTCAAGTACGTGTTGGTAATATACATAGATATAACATTGTTTATATACATAAGATGAGTACTGATAAGAGGGAACATTAGGACAGGGATGGTAGGCAAGCTGGTGCACTTATGCACACCCCTTACTGACCTCTTAGGAATCGGGTGAGGTCAACAGTGGACAGTCTAAGGGTAAAGTTTTGGGGGTTTGGAGACGAAACCACAATGTCAGATAGTGAGTTCCAGGCATTTACCACTCTGTTGCTAAAGTCGTATTTTCTACAGTCAAGTTTGGAGCGGTTCACTTTGAGTTTGTATCTGTTGTGTGCTTGTGTATTGTTGTGGTTGAAGCTGAAGTAGTCGTTGACAGGAAGGACATTGTAGCAGATAATTTTATGAGCTATGCTTAGGTCGTGCCGAAGGCAACGTAGTTCTAAGCTTTCTAAGCCCAGGATTTCAAGTCTGGTTGCGTAAGGTATTCTGTTGCGAGTAGAGGAGTGGAGGACTCTTCTTGTAAAGTATCTCTGGACACTTTCTAATGTATTTATGTCCGATATGCGATGTGGGTTCCAGACCAGCTGTATTCAAGGATTGGTCTGGTGAATGTTTTGTATGTATTGTGTGTATATGTTTTGTATGTATTTTGAATGCATTGTCTTTCATCCTTCCATCTCCACTTACCTTAGAACGTTCAATTAGTGTTCAGAAAAGGAATCAAATTTTTGGAATAATAGTATTTTTGAAGTTACAGAGTGTAACTACCACTTTGTATACTTGGAATGTTTCCTGGACACACTTATTTATACCACTGGTATAAATACCACTGGTATCTTCAGCCAGTCTGTCTGTCTTATGATTTTTCTCAGCTGATTTTTGGCATGACATAAATAATCTTGCAATTTCTCTGCAATGTCTGTAGAGATTCTCAGTCATCCAGGTCATGGTTGTCCCAAAGCTGCTTTTTCCAGGAGGCAATTGACCAGGCTATTTCCGGGACCGCATCCTGCCTCATACTTCCCTTCGACCGGTCAAGTCCCACAGAGTGGGTCTCCTCCAGGTCCCGTCAGTCAAACAGTGCCGACTGGCGGGGCCTAGGGGGAGGGCCTTCTCTGTAGGGGCCCCTGCTCTCTGGAACCAACTTCCCCCAGAGATCCGAATCATCCCCACCCTGCTGGCCTTCCGAAAAGCCATTAAGACATGGCTCTTCCTGCAGGCGGGGTGATTTTGAGTCAACCTTCCATCTGACGTCTCTCCCATGTATGTATGATGTTATATGTTTTTTTAAAAATTGTTTAAAATTGTTTTTAATGATTTGTTTGATGTTCCCTAAAATGTTGTACGCCGCCCTGAGTCCTGAGGGAGTAGGGCGGCATAGAAGAACCTCAAATAAATAATAATAAATAAATAAACTGGACTTTCTTGTGTTTTTTTTTCTTTTAAAGATGTTTCACTTCTGATCCAAGAAGCTTCTTCAGCTCTTCCCCACTGTCTTGTCGGAGCTGAAGAATCTTCTTGGATGAGAGATGAAATGTCTTCAAAAGAAAAAAAAACAAGAAAGTCCAATTGCCTCCTGAAAAATAGTACCTTTGGGATATTCTGCTGCAATGCAAATTCAAGTAAAGGACCACTACAGCAGTTTCAGTATTCAGGACAGCTGCAGTGAAATGTAACTGTGGGAAAAGATAGCATCTCCTCATCTTCATCTTCTTTCTAACCAAAGTTCTCTCATCAGGGACATAGTTATTTCTAAGTTGCTCACAAGGTGTCACACATTTCTCCTTTTGCACTGAAAGATGCTGATTCAGATCTTGAACGTGTTGTTTCATTAATTAACTGGAACAAGAGATTCTGAACTACAGGGTAATTGAATAAATTAAATGACAAGAATCTCAATCCACAGATGAATTCCCTTATATAAATAATGACTTCTTTTCTTTGCTGAGCCTTTCAAATAGACGCTAAGTCATTTCTATGAGCAAATTATACAACTGGGGTCATTTTTATCACTTCATTTTTAAATAATATTCTTAATATTTTGTCATTGTTCGATTGCACCAAAAAGGTGAACTACTGGTAGTGAAAACTGAAAAAGAGCTCTCAATAATAAGGAAATTGTGCCTAAGTTGGCTTCCTTTATAAATTGGTGAAAGGTAGCAATTTTTATTCATAATATGTTAAAATCACAATGCATTTAATAACTTTTTCCCCAAATGGAATAACTGTTGGACATTATGGATACACATATTTAATTTCCTTGCTTCTCCATCAACACAATCATTCACTCAAACTTTTTCTATATATTAAGGCAATGAAATAAATTCCAAAATATTATTTCTTGATTTAAAAAGATGTAATTTATTGAAGTTTTGGATATTTTTAACTTTTCTTTCTCCTACAGAAACACTGAGTTAGAAATGAACTCTAATAAATGAACTCTAGTATTCCTGATTGGGTATATGGTAGGTGTCAGGTTCCTGGAAATACAGTTGTCATCTAAAATAGAATTAAATTAGCATTGCATGAATCTAGAAGAACTTAATATAATCCCAGTTCTGTTCAGGTCTCAGAAATGTGTTTGTGTGTGTGTGTTGTGTTGTGTGTTTACAGAATCCATGTCATTTCCCAAGCTAAGAAACAGTGCAAGAATTTATTTTAAATCAAACTTGTCATGTGGTATTTTGGGATGATTCTTAATAAAATATAGACAAGAAGCTTTAGCTGTGTTCAGTATTCATCCTTGGACACCAAAAATCAAATCAGGAGATAATTTTTTGCTTGATATTGTATATCTCTGTCACTATCTCTGCATCTACATCAATCTATCTCTTAGTATTTTAGCAATTAACAATTAATTAACAAAACAAAAATGTCATGAAAACTTCAGAAACTCTGATGTGAAAAGCCAAAAGCTGTTTGGTGATCTGAATGACCAGACATCAAGCCATTCTATCAATAGAGATAATTTTGGAATTTTTCATAATGTTACCAATTTCCTCCAGTGCATGGGTGTTCTGAATTGGAAAGTAGAATTTGTAGTTGAACATACCTAGAGGCTAATCTATTGGGTGAAAGTGTGGTTGTTTTATCCCTTGGACAATCTGAACCATTAAACAGAGTATCTCTTTTAATATTTATTTACTATTTATTATAACTTAATTCTGTGATTCTTTGATTCTAATATTTCACAGTTTGGACACCCAAAAAATTATTTAGTTCCTTGTGGTAAGACAGTAATGACTCATGGACTGAAATAACAATTTTTAAGGTTCCCTATTAAGTGTTTCCAATTTAAGAATTTGTTTGCCTTTGCCTGTTCTGACAATAAAAGTATTTTTTCTTTACCTGAACAATACTCATGCTTTGGCCTAGTTTAAAACTAGACAAGAGTTAGTTGGACCTGCTGCTGTTGCTAAGAGATAATAAAAACTAAATGTATATTTAAAAATAAAATAACCTGACTATATAACAGTATATAGGAAAAAGTAATAATCAAAGTAACTGATGATTAAATAGGAAAAAAGTGCAAAATTTGTTATGTATGTTGAAAAGGGAAAAAAAGTTTTACAAATGTATGTAAAAAGGCACCTTGGGAGAAAGAAAGAGAGATAAATTTAATGTTTGGTCTGTTAATCGTGAAGCCAAGGAATGTTGGCCTGTGAAGATATTGTAAACCTGCATGACGATAAGAAATGAGATGATTAAAAAGAAGCCAATAGTAAAGTCCCATGAAATCAACTTGGTTCAAGTCATATACAATTCTTTCTTCAACTGAATCTTAATGCAATCTGGATGCAGGTAAAATAAACTACCAATGTGTTGATGGGAAATTCAGAACTATTACAACAAGAGCATTATACATACGAGGGTGAGTCACAAAGTAATGCCATTTTCTTTATTTCAGGTGAAGTTTTTGATAAAAATACCTGAAATTTTTCCCAGTTATAAATGATTATATAATTTACATTCTGAAATATTTTGTTTCTTACTTTTCAGGTTTTTAGACTTGCAAGGAAAATTCAAAATTACTTTTTGACTCACCCTCGTAACTTTGAACAGTCACTAAATAAATGGATGCAAGTTGAGGACTACTTGTACTGTAAAATGAATAAATAATAAAATATAACCATGAGAAGAACCATTCTCATAGTTGAAATGTGACAAGAACAAATATTTAATGTAAATATTCTACATTCTCTACCCCAAAAACATTCAATTTAAAATATACAGTGTTTGGAGTAAGTGCTCAAATGAATTACCTGTTGACTTTTTGGTGTCAAATGTTAACAATATGTTCAACTTAATGACTTCATCACTCCGGAAGACAGGTAATAAAATAATCAGTCAAGATCCAAAGTTCAGATAGTATATCTTGATAGGTGACAGGTTTGATTCATTACCACATTGATGCAAACTTCTTGCTGTGTTCCCTCACTATTTAGTTGTAATCAGGTTTGAAATATGAAGCACTAGGTTCCTCAGAATTTATTAACCAACTGTGCATGAAATCCACGATGTCTGCATTTGTGATTCTAGATTTAGAAAAAATGAGAGCTTCCAGATTGGTATATAAAATAGTGGCAGGAATGACTGTCTTGCCATTATGTTCTGTTTTTATACTTTTGATTTGAAAGAGTTGGAAGCTACTGAGTGAAAAAATAACCTAATTGATCTATCACATTTTTTTTCTTTTTATGACCTTGTAATCCCTTGATTCAGGGTAGAATCTGGGTGGCTGAGTGGAGCTAAGTGTTTCTGGCTGGATGCCCTTCCTGATGCCTATATGGAGTTCACAGCAGATATGTTCTCTTTCACCCTGAGAGAAAAACAACTGCTGTTACCTAGATGGGAACTCGCAACCTTGCTTCACAGTCTCAATTTCATAGTCATTACCAGCCCTAAAATTGTAAATGACTTTCAGAGAGAGTTATAAATCTGGATGATTTTTATAGTCCATTGGTTTCATCCTCAACAGAAAAGCCCATTTTTCTGTCAGGTTTTTGACAATTAATTCTCATCAAGAATTATCTGTTTCTATAGCCAGGGAACAGGAAACTTGAAATAATATTTCTACTGATAATCTCTGCTGACACCCTAAAGAATGCCTCCTTGCATTCTCTAAAGCAGTGGTCCCCAAACTTGGCAGCTTGGCGGCCTGGCTGGGGGTAGGGGAGAGGAACCAGGCTATATGAGCAGTGAACTTGCGTGCATACAGCTCAACTGCAAGTGTAAGTGGAGCACAGGCCCACTGCTTGTGTGAGTGGAGCTGCGTGCATGCATGTGCACCAGCCCACCGCTTGTGTGGCCTAGTTCCAAATAGGCCCCAGTCCAGTAGCGGGCTGTAGCCCAGGGTTTGGGGACCACTGCTCTAAAGGCAGTGCCCAAATAAGCCCAAATAAACCCATGGTAGACATCATTGTTAGTCAGCTAAAATCCTCCAATCCTCTGCTCGCAACAGAATACCTTATTCCACCATACTTGAAATTTTGGGCTTAGATAGCTTAGAGCTATGTCGCCTTCGATCTGATGTAAATGTAGTTCATAAAATCATCTGCCACAATGTCCTACCTGTCCTACCTGTCAATGATTACTTCAGTTTCAACTGCAACAACACATGCGCACACAATAGATTCAAACTCAATGTAAACCACTCAAAATTCGACTGCAGAAAATAGGACTTCAGCAACAGAGTGATCAATGCCTGGAATGCACTACCTGACTCTGTGGTTTCTTCCCCAAACCCCCATAACTTTAACCTTAGACTGTCTATAGTCGACCTCACCCCATTCCTAAGAGGTTTGTAAGGGGTGTGCATAAGCGCACCATTGTGCCTACCATCCCTGTCCTACTGTCCTATTGTCCAAATTTACCTATACCTACTTTGCTTTTGTTAATGTTTATACCATACCTGCTATCTTGTACATGTTTTGACAAAATAAATAAATAAATAAATAAATAAATAAAAATAAACATTGTTTTATTTTAATGTTTCTCTTTGACATTCTCTTGATTTTCTGTAACAGTACACGAGAATGATCTTGCAACACAGGAAGAGGAGCTGCAGACTAGGCAATGGTCAGATAAGAGGTAGATAAGCCTACGGAAGAAATGGGGGCAAGGCAAATGTCTCAGAAGAGACACTCTGAATTTCTTGAACTTTAAGAAGGAAAGAGGAAGATATGTACTTTCAGACATTCAAGATTCTGTTAATGTAACTTACAATAAAAATGTGGTCAATACTCCTCATTGTGCTTCTTGTCTGGAATACCTTACAATGCTGAGATCACCCTTGCAAGTCTGAAAGAACACCTCTTCCCTCTAAGGTAAATGTATAATAAGTAAATAGTACATTTACCTATATTATTATGTTTTTGCTTTTATTTTTGGTGTACACCATACGGAGTCCTTTATTGGGATATAAGTACTGTAAAATCAAATAATACAGTGAAATGAAATGAAATGAAATGAAAAAGCAAAACAAATTATACCACTTTCCAGATCTCTGATTGGATTCACCCAGTTTGTCAATGCCTCGAATGCACTACCTGACTCTGTGGTCTCTGTGATGCAGTGGTTATTAAGCCAACTCATTGTTCACTTCAGGGTGTTTTTGCAAAAAACCCAGAAGTTAAACCCATTTTTTGGCAAAAATATAAATCACGGTCATGCGACTGTGGGATGCTGCAGATGGCCATAAATGCAGACCAGTTTCCTAGCACCCAAAATGTTGTTATATGACCAAAACGTCAGAATTGGGTTGTAAGTATCTTTTGTGGGGTGCATGCTAACTTTAAGCGGTTGCTAGTCCACTTGTTGTAAATAAAGGACTACCTGTAGCCATTGTTTTTGGAGATAATGTTGCATCATCTTGCATGATTTCTTCTGTTTCTTTGCACAATGTCTGCTTTGAAAAATCATTTGATGATTTTTGAATCATTTGATGATCTAAGAATAATAATAATAACAACAACAACCATAAAGTTAATTATAAACAAAATTGAATGAGAAACAATGATTGCATCTTTTGACCATGCACAGTAATACAATTTATACACCTATACATATCTATCTAATACTTGTGCCTGGAAACTTCCTGGAGTAGATCCTGCAGGCTTTTTGGCAAGATGTTTTAAAGTGGTTTGCCCTTGCCTTCTTCCCAGGGCTGGGAGAAATTGACTGGCTCAAGGTTACCAATCTGGCTTTGTGCTAATGCTGGACTGGGAATCTTGGTCTCCTACATTTCTCACCTGGTACCTTAATCAAATTTACTGTCTCATATACTGTAAAGAAGTACAGTGGAAGTTATACATTTATAACACTGTCTATTATATTATTAAATATCTAATGTATGAAATAATAGTGGAGACATAGTCTGTATCAAATCAAACTATTTACTAATAGAATCCCATCCCAATGACAAATAATTGCACTTACTGTATAATACTGGAAGATAACATGGGAATGAGTCCTTGCTTTTGTATGGGGAAGAATAAGGACTTGTGATTTATGTTAGCTGTGTGTATGCATGACAATATAGTTAGCATCAGCCTAGGCTGTGGCTGTTAATTAGTTGATCTACTTGGTTGATCGACAGCCTGACCTTTCTTCAAATCAGAATAAAGTTAATGTGAACACAAATGACCTTGGAGAGATCAGGGTATCTCACCATGAGAAATGAAAATACCTCACATAAATATATTGACCATGGGTTGACATATAATTAAGCATCCAGTATTGGGAAGGAGAAAGGAAAAAACGGGGAGAAAAAGAGATTAAAATAAACAATCAAGATATGAATTTGGTAGAAAATTAGTGATAAACTGCAAGGCAGTACATCAATGGTTTTTATTCATAGCATTGCTTCATACATGAAACGATAGCTCACAGTTTGGCAAAAAATTAAAATGGATCATAACGCAAATAATAAAAGAAGCAGTTGCAAAGACAAATCTGAACAGGTTTTGCCCATTTAGTATGCTTGGCACATTGCAAAATGCAGCAGTGTGCTTTGTGACGATTGCCTGTTGAGAGAATCAAGAAGATAACAATAAAATTCTTGCTGTCAGCCAGCATTCAGCAGCCATTTCAACACCATGTTATTCCACCTACAGAAACCAACATGTCACATATCAGAAAATCAGAATACTTTTCTGAAAGATGCTGAAACAGGGGAGGGGTTCATAACTACATGGGCGAGGACTGGGAAATCTGGCTGTGCCATGAGATACAAGGAACACTTGCCTTGAGCAGCAGAGATTTGCGAGCAAAGAGTAGCTGGAGAATAAAAATATAAGCCATACTTGTTTTGTGCCTACAAAGCTCCCAGTCACTCCCAGGTGGACTGCTGTAACATTCTCTACATGAAACTGCCCTTGAAGAGCTACCAGAAGTTGAAGCAGGTTCAAAATGCAACAAGGCGAACACTTAGGAACATTCTTCTAGCTGCACATGTGACACTCATGTTGTCAGGGTTCCAAATAGCATCCAAAACTAAATCAGAGTCCGAGGCAAAGTAGTCCTCAAAGTCCCAATTTATTAATAGAGCCATGTTGGCACATCTGTGAGAAACCCGAATCTAAGCTACGAGGGTTTCTCCACCCAGTTTAAAGTTCATTCCCTTGTTCCCACACCCACAAGTTCATCACGTTGACCAGTCTCCTTCTGCCAACGTGTCCGGTCCTCCCCTCAGCTTCCAGCCAGGTGCTAGACAAAGGATGACCTTGAAAACCTAAAAGGAATTTGTTATGGCTACATGCCTACAGTGCTCATGCAATAGCCCCTCCCAAATTCCCACAGTAATAAGAAATTCTAAAGCATCAAGTGTGGCAGGCAGAAGTCTCTACTCAAACATGGCTTCGGCCTGACACATGTTTGACTCTGCCTTCAGTTCAAGTGGTGGTTACCCATAAAGTCCTTCATGGCATAAGACCAGGTTATGTGAGATACCACTTCTCCCCTATTGTGTCTAACCCATTCCATCCGATCTGCAAGATGAAAGAATGCTACATCAATTAGTCTCCACTAATAGGAATCAGGAGGAGACCTTTTTTTTCTTGTGGTACCTCCTCTTTGGAACATCATTCCCTACCAGAGAACAGATTAACCCACCTCTTTTTCCCTTTTGTAAGGCCCTAAAGATTTGGTTGTGTGCCCAGGTGTGAGGGGTAGAGTGTCAGTTGAGCTTGTGAAGTGGTTATGTCAATAGTTTATTGATTTACCTTGACTGACAATTATGTATTTATTTTGTTCCTTATTGGCTTTTAATCACTTTCATCAAATAGGGAGCCATATAAATTAAATATATATCTGAAAATTAAGATAACCATCACATTTCGCATGCACGCACACTCGCTACACGTGTGCGTCCCCTCACGTGATTTTGCTTCTGCACATGCGCAGGAAGCAAAAAATCACTGAAATCTCGTGAGGGGACGTGCACGCATGCGATTTCATCAATGTTTTGCTTCCGTGCATGCGCGGAAGCATAAAATCACCAAAATCTCACACGAGCATCCCCTCGCCAGATTTTGCTTCTGCGCATGCGCAGGAAGCAAAAAAAAGGCCATTTTTTTTTAAAAAATTGAAAAACAAACATCCGTCTGTTGTGGCCCATCCACAGCGTGTGCAGCCTGGGCCTTTGGAACCTTCAGTGCCTCTTGGCAGTGCTGAGAAAGGAGGGGCTACTACTCCTTCCCTGAATGCAAGAGCACGCAGGGCTGCCAAGAGGCAGAAAGGTCTACTCGAGAGGAGGTCTACTTGAGAGTAAGACTTGGGGCTAATTGGCCACTCCCCTAGTCTATTTAAGAAGAGTTGATGCAGCTGGGAAGCTTCAGAGAACAACTTGGGAAGAATCCGTCTGAATCATAGTTTGTTTTCGTGATACCTGTTTTGTGTTTCTCTGTCAGCGTCTTGTTATCAGAGACTGGACTCTAGGAATTTTGCCAACGCTAAGAAACTCCGTAAGCTAACTGGACTTAATTGGCTCATCATTGTTTGAGAACTCTTTGAACTAATCCCGGCTACTAATGAAGCAATTAGTAGCTGGTTGTTTGCCAACAAAGACTGTTTGTAATTGGTGCGTGCATTCTTTACTGATAACAGTTTTACTAGTAAAAGTATTGCTTTAAACCTGTGCAGTATTGCTTTAAACCTATGCCTTAGTGCAGTAACATTCACTGGCAGCATAAAACAATCCATAGCATAAGAAAATGGTAAGACAGCTATAAAAATCTTGGTCTTGTTGTGTATTGATTTAGGATTGATATGAAACCAGAACATTAATGCCTTTCTGTAGGCGTCCTGGCATTACCTGAATGAAATCCATACATGATGTTCACTGTGTTTGGAAGAACAGGAAATCATTTTATGAGGCTTTTAGTCCCTAAGAGCCAAGCTGTGTTCCTTTTCCTCAAAGAAATCATTTTAACTTTTCTAGCTTTGTTTTTATTTTTATTTTTCTTTTTTAATGAAAGTTGCATTTCTAAGTGGCATTTTCCTTTGGAGGCCAACGATGGCTGGATTGTTTTTGCTGCAGATTTTATGCTAAGGCAGCACTTCGAAGTTTGTGTCACATGCATGAGCAGCAAATGGAGTGGCAAACCCCCTTCTTTCATTTCCCCCATCCTTAAATAAATTTACTTATCCAAAAACACTTTGAATGCTCTGAAAATAAGAAACACAGAATTTATGAAGAGGTTGGTGCTGCCTTTTCTCTATTTTCTTGTGAAAATATTGAGCAAGCTCTTAACTTAATGATGTTTTGAATAAGGTCATGGAATTAGATGAATCTAGCAATATATTGGGAACCGAGCATCTCTTAGGTGACTGTTACTTTTTTATTTTTATTTTTATTTATTTATTTGTCAAACATGTATAGGATAGTAGTAATTTGTATAAACATAAGTAAAAAGTAATGATAAAAGAGGACAATAGGACAGTAGGACAGGGACGGTAGGCACAGTGGTGCGCTTATGCACGCCCCTTACAGACCTCTTAGAAACGAGGAGAGGTCGACTGTAAACAGTCTAAGGTTAAAGTTTTTGGGGTTTGGGAAGAAACCACAGAGTCAGGTAGTGCATTCCAGGCATTGATCACTCTGTTGCTGAAGTTGTATTTTCTGCAATCGAGTTGGGAGCGCTTTGTGTGACTTCTGAGCCATGAAGTTTGAGGCGGGTTGAACAATGAAAGTTTCTGGAAAAATAAGTTAATCTAACTGCAGTTTCTCATGTATATACTTTCTAATATAATTAGAAACTGCCGTTATATATTAGAAACAATATATATTAGAAATGACCTATATACAGTATATATACCCCAAACACACCTCCAAAACGATCACTGCCTTGCTAAAGAGGGTAAAGGTGATGGACTGGCCAAGCATGTCTCCAGACCTAAACCCTATTGAGTATCTGTGGGGCATCCTGAAATGGAAGGTGGAGGTGCACAAGGTCTCGAACATCCACCAGCTCCGTGACATCATCATGGAAGAGTGGAAAGGACCCCAGTGGCAACCTGTGAACTCTGTGCCCAAGAGGGTTAAGACAGTGCTGGAAAATAATGGTGGTCACACAAAATATTGACACTTTGGGCCCTAAGTGGACATTAGCACTTAGGAGTGTACTCACTTTTGTTGCCACCAGTTTAGACATTAATGGCTGTGTATAGCGTTATTTTGAGAGGACAGCACATTTACACTGTTATACAAGCTGTATACTCACTACTTTACATTGTAGCCAAGACGTGTCATTTCTTCAGTGTTGTCCCATGAAAAGATATACTTAAATATTTACAAAATGTGAGGGGGTATAATTATATGTAGTATATAAAATATATAAAATTGTAAACCACCCAGAATTAACTTGTGGTCAGATGGGTGGCCAATATTTTTTTTACAAACAATAAATTTGGCATTGGACTCATTTATGGAAAAACAAGCAAAGCATAAAATTGCATCAGACTTATGACCACAATTGAAGCCAGAATTTTTGTTGCCAAACAAGACAGTTGTGTAGTGAGGTGCACCCAGATTTATGACCTTTTTTGACACAAAAGTTAACCGAATCATTCCATTTGTTAAATGAGTTGTGTGGTTATTTAGCAAATCCAGCTTCCCTATCCACTTTGCTTGTTGGAAACCAATTGAGAAGGTTCCAAATGGCAATCACATGACCCCAGGACATGCAACTGTCATATATACAGTACATGCTGGTTGCCAAGTGTTCAAATTTGGATCATGTGACCCTGGGGATGCTATGATGTGCAAGGACTGGTTCTAAGACACTTTTTGAGTACCATTGTAACTCTAAACGGTTGCTTAAACATAGAGTTGTAAGTGAAGGACTACCTCCATTCTTTAAGAATAATTCTTTTACGAAGAGATTGGACAGCCATTTGTCTGAAATGGTATAGGACAGTGTTGGCAAATGTTTTTGGCACCGACTGCCCAAACGGGAGTGCGTGCATGTGGGGGAGCACTGGAAACTGGAAGAGAAGCAACATGGAATTAAGGTGATACTTCCTAACAGTGAAAACAATTAACCAGTGGAATGGCTTGCCTTCAGAAGTTGTGGGTGCTCCAACATTGGAGGTTTTTAAGAAGAGACTGGCTAGCCATTTGTCTAAAATGGTATAGGTTTTCCTGTTTGAGCAGGAAGTTGGACTACAACAGGGCTCTCAAATTCCCGGCCCGCAGGCCAGATGCTTCACACGCTGGCCATGCCCACGCCCGGTTTAGCTAAAGGGAAAAAAGTCCCAATACATCACATGATGCCGCTGTGACGATATGAATTTGACACTCCTGGACTAGAAGACCTCCAAAGTCCCTTCCAACTCTGTTATTCTGTTATTTGTTTACTCATTATTCTTACAGTGCATCTAGTTCAGACTCAAGAAATGCTCCATAATTATTGTGTTTTGGGAATAGCTTAGGGAATATTTATTTCAGAACTAATGCAAATATCCTGCTAGTATTCAATGACACACTCCTGGCACTATCTAAACAAGGTCTGCTTTGAAAAATTAAGCCTTGGGATGATTTGGCTTTCTCACTTTCCATGGCAACCTTATCATCTAATTAGCCACTCAGGTCAGGTCCAAGAATTGTGTTTATGGGGGGATTGACTGCTTTTTGTAATTCTGAAACTTAGCTTGTTTTATTGATCCTATCTTGTGGTTGAAGATTATCTTTATAAAAGGCCATCAGTGGTTCTGAAGGTTCTTAATAACATTTCACATTATCAAAGGGCACAGAACTCAAAAGCAAACACTGCCGAATGGTTGAATCCCTTTAAGTACTAAGTTCTGTATATGAAAGCAGGGAAAACATGCTATAGTGAGGAACGCATTCTACTCAAAGGCTCTAAATGTCACTCTCTGCTTATTTTCTTGAGCTGAGAAGTGAGCACATGGGCAATGACCATTATCTGAAGTATACTGCATTATAGCTTCTCCATAAGAGCTTTGTCGATCAAGGTATAGAAGAGTAAAACAAGTGAATGAACTTGTGTCTTTTGTGAAGGCAAGACTAACATATCCTATTGTTTTTATTTTGTTTCTTTCCGTGATATTTTCCATGGAAAGGAGCAGGCATGGGTTTTTTTAATTGCAGCTTAAAAGACCATAGAATGACAAATATATTTACCGTATTTTTCGGAGTATAAGATGCACCGGAGTATAAGACACACCTTAGTTTTGGGAAAGGAAAACAAGGAAAAAAGGCCTCTGCCGCCAAGCAATTTGCCAAACAGCAAACAGCACAGATGATATACACTGTTTGCTGTGTATTTCTGTGCATGTGTGCCTGACCCATAGAAATAGCAAAGAATTGGAGAAATGCACATTATGCCAGAAAGTTTTCTTAAATGTAGTCACACTAACTCCTCCCAATTATTTAAATAGATCTACTCCAATGTAAGTCAGGATTTAACTCTAATACTAAACAGGACACTGTTACATTTCAGACTATACTTGTACAGAGCTGTTAAAATTAATTAAAATTTCTGGAAGTATACATTATTCTCTATTATTTAAAAGAAGATACAATAGCACTGGGCCTCTTCAGAGCAAGCATTTATTTTAAAAAGCTTCTTTATTTTGTTAAGTTGTCTAGAGGTCTCCAACCTTGGCAACTTTAAGACTTATGGACTTCAACTTCCAGAATTCCACAGCCAGCAAACCTAACAAAGCTGGCTGTGGAATTCTGGGAGTTGAAGTCCACAAGTCTTAAAATTGCCAAGGTTGGAGACACCTGGCTAGAAGAATAATAAAGCAGTCTTTAAAAAATAAGTCTAATAATTTGAACATTCTACAGACATTTATATTCACTTACCCCCTTGCATCCAGCAGAAAATAAAAATCTGCATGTCTCTCCCAGCTATTTGCCTCTTTGCAGCTAGTTTCACTTTCATTTTCCCAGTGGCAAACCTAATCAGCTGTAGGTTGGGAAACTGCTACTGACTTGCTTGGCTTTACAGGCTCTTCTCTCTTTGCTGCAAGCAGGTAAATTGCTGGAAGACAGAGGCCAAAGGGTGGGGGTGGCTGGGTGGGTCGGGCTGCATTTGGTGTACAAGACACACCCAAGTTTTCACCTTATTTTGGGGGGGTAAAAAGGTGTGTCTTATATTCCAAAAAATACGATAAATACAGCAGTGCAATTTCAGAGTATCACAAAAAGGAGTTTTGGTGTGGGTCACATATATCTTAAAGGCTAAATTGCCTATCTCTGAATTAAAGCATAAAGAAGAAAATAGAAAAAGACACTTAATTTGAAATCCCAAAGGTGCTTTTTCAAAAGGAAACTGAACTATCTATCTTTCTCAGCATCTAATGCTGTCCTATTATCACAGCACCATTGGGAGTATCCTGACCAGTGGTGGGTTCCTGCTGGAGCTGTCCAGTGTGTAGCTCCGGTAGGGAGCGGCCGATTGCGCAATTTGCGTGCAACCACTCTGGAGCCATCTTCGCCGGTCTGTCGCGCGCGTCACCATCTTTTTGTGAGAATTTTTGGGCGATTTTGCTTTTGCGTATGTGCGGAAGCAAAATTGTGCAAGGGGGCGCGTGCGTGAAGCGAGCGCGCGTGCGCCTGAAACGTGGAGATGCACGCACAGTGGACCGGCATCAGTAAGTGAGCCACCTGCCCCTGATCCTGACATATGGCATTCTTGCATGGCATGGGAGCAGCTCTGCAGCAGACAAAAAAAGCTCTACAGAGAATCATTAAAACTGCCCAGAATATCATTGGGCTCCAGCTACCAACCCTAGATGATATCTTCGCATCTCGCTGTTTTAGGAAGTTGCACAACATTCTCAGAGACTCTTCTCATCCTGCTTACAATCTTTTTGGACTGTTGCCTTCTGGCAGAAGTTACAGAACAATTAAAACTTGGACCACACACTTTCTGAACAGTTTTTATCCCAGAGCTATAATTGCACTTAACAATGAACTAAAGGGTCACCATCAGTGAGCTGTTGGATAGTATTACTTGGTCTGTTGGGTGGATGTTTGGGTGGTTCAGGGTGGGGAATTTGTGGTGGGTGGGACGTGTTTTAGGGATTACTATGTGTATTGGGACTGGTCTTTGGGCATTATGTGAATTTCGTTGTATGACTATACTGTGTATATACGTACAATTATAATAATAAAGTAATTAATTAACTGTTTTTTCCTTGACAAAGAAGAATCTCTACAGTTTCAGTTTGAAACTTATATCTAAAATCACTGCAATTAAGATTTGGGGGGGAAACAGGTTTGGAAAAAATGTTTGGATATAATTCCTGAACATATTATTAACAACTATATAAAGTTGAGCTATCACTTTAAATGTTGTAAGGAATACCATTTTTACCACCTGAGGAAACTGTAGCCTTAAAAATAGCAATTGTCTTTTCAAGTGTTTTTTTTAATCTCCCTTATTTCAGTTTTTATTTTTTTATTTTATTTTATTTTATTATTTTATTTTATTATTTTATTTTTTATTTTATTTTATTTTATTTTATTTTATTTTATTTTATTTTATTTTATTTTATTTTATTTTATTTTATTTTATTTTATTATTTTATTTTATTTTATTTTATTTTATTTTATTTTATTTTATTTTATTTTATTTTATTTATTATTTTATTTTATTTTATTTTATTTTATTTTATTTTATTTATTTTATTTTATTTTATTATTTTATTTTATTTTATTTTATTTTATTTTATTTTATTTTATTTTATTTTATTTTATTTTATTTTATTTTATTTTATTATTTTATTTTGTTTTGTTTTGTTTTGTTTTGTTTTGTTTTGTTTTGTTTTGTTTTGTTTATAAATATTCGTATTTTGAGGTGTGATTAATTTTTAAAATAGACAGAACTTGATGAATACTTAGAAGAAGCACTAGAAAGAACAGAAAATAAAGTATAACTTGATTGATGATCATAATAAGTAAAGATGCAATCCCGCACCCACCTCTGTTGTTGTAAGTCCCACTATTTTTAGTAGGGCTCTATTCTGGATAATATGAGTCTCCTTTCCAGAGAATTCTGAAATGTTCTATTTTTCTTCTAGATCATTCTGATCTCAACATTGAATTTTATTTGTTATAATAAGGATGATTATTACATTTGTTAAATTAGATAGAAACTTCTATTTGCTCTTTAGTCTGATTGATGCATCTGCTTTATTCTTCTTACTTTATGCTATTCTTCTTACTTTATGCTAGTTATTGATTATTAATTCATTTTCAATAATAGTTATAATTGGGATAAAATAATCTTTATACTGTATGTAGTTTTTAAATCTCTATTGTCTTCCTTCCTTCCTTCCTTCCTTCCTTCCTTCCTTCCTTCCTTCCTTCCTTCCTTCCTCCCTCCCTCCCTCCCTCCCTCCCTCCCTCCTCTTCATCCTCCTCCTCCTCCTCTAGAATGTACCTTTAAAAATCTGTAAAATAAAGTAAAATAAATTTAGTAATTCTTGCAAACAGAAAGAAGAAGAAACACAACTTAAAAAATGGGTTCTCAGGGAATAGTTTCATGGAAACTATTCATGGAAACTTATATCAGAGAAATATTGCAATATACTCTTATAATACTTTGTAATCATGGGCAAATTACAAAGGCACAACAAGAAAATTATAGCTGACATTTTCTTCTCTTCAGGTGTCATGAATGATATTCCAGTTTTTCTGGAACAGATTGGTGATAATGTTTCGTAATTCTCAACAAAGAAACACGTAGCATATTATATAATTTAAATGAAGCAAATTAAGCCTTCACTAAATCAAAATCCAAAGTGGGTTGTTCAGATTTGCTAACTAGCTTATAATAAGATCTAGAGAAACTGATTTGATTCCCAGTTATTATTCTCATTCACATTAATCATTTATTTTTAACAAGACTTAATTCATACATGCTGTTGAACATGGCGGTAAAGCATTGTTAAAAACTATTTTTTTTAACAAAAGTTATAAATAATTGCAATTAGAACATGTGTAGGAGGATTGAGGGAAAATTTATTTGTGATATTTTATTTATTTATTTGGAATATTATAAATATAATATTATAAATATTATAAAATATGGAAAGCAGCATCATATTGTCATATCACAAGCTCTTTCCTCTGTCCTTTTTGGACATGTACAGTATTATAACATTGCATGCATCTATCAAAGGGGAAGAACTTGTGGCATGAAGATGTATCACAGCTTTCATCATGAAATCCCCATAATGCTTCAATTGCAAATAAACTATTGAGGATTTTTGATGGTTTGTTTTACTAGGTCCAATCATAGAACATAGAATAATAGAGTTGGAAGGGACCTCGGAGGTCTTCTAGTCCAACTCCTTGCTTGAGCAGGAGACTCTACTATTTCAGACAAATTGTGAAAGCCTTCGGTGATGGAACACCCACAACTTCTAAAGGCAAGCTATCCAACTGGTTGATTGTTCTCACTGTCAGGAAATTTCTCCTTAGTTCTAGGTTGCTTCTCTCCTTGTTAGTTTCCAGTCATTATTTCTTGTCTTGCCTTTTGGTGCTTTGGAAAATAGTTTGACCCCCTCATCTTTGTAAGAGGCCCTCAAATATTGGAGACTGCTATCATGTCTCCCCTAGTCATTCCTTTCACTAGACTAGACATACCCAATTCCTGCAACTGTTCTTCATATGTTTTAGCCTCCTCCACCACCACCCAATCATTCTTGTTGCTCTTCTCTGCACTCTTTCCAGAGTCTCAACATTATATATATTTGGTGGCGGCTGCACACTGTTGGCTCCATCACTGAAGGCTTTCAAAAATTTGTCTGAAATGGTACAGGGTTTCCTGCCTGAGCAGGGAGTTGGACTAGAAGACCTCAAGGTCCCTTCCAACTCTGTTATTCTGTTATATTTAAATGATTGTCCACTTGGTTTCCAAGATCCCTCTCGGATATCAGATCTTTACTGATTGTAGAGGACTCCCTCTACAATTAGTAAAGTCAATGATAAGAAAAGGTGGGAGATTCCTTCAATCATATCTGGAGAGCCACAAATATTCTTATTTGCTTGTGTGTGTGTGTGTGTGTGTGTGTGTGTGTGTGTGTGTGTGTGTGTGTGTGTGTGTGTGTGTTTCCCACACTTGTTATGCAGTCAGTTGTCACTGTGTAATCAAATTTAAACTACATTATCAGCTAGCTAGACAACTTCCCAGTAAGGAGACTACTCAGAAGAACCTCTTTAGAGATTTCCAGTCTAGGCATGTAAGTATCACTTGATTACACCCCAGTGTTGTTACAGAATAATCACATTTATATCCGCGCAGGAGGCATTCAACCAAAGTAAACGGGGTTTAGTCTAGATAAATAAGATTTCAGTTTTAACCTTGTATTTTCATTTCATTTTGCTGGTGTTTGCTTAATATTCATGTTGCCTCTAGATCCCTACTGCTTCTGTAATTTTTAATGTGTTTGACCTCTTTTATTAGTGGGAGATTCTAAACCATATTTACTAAATAGCATGCTAAAATTTAAAACAAAGCAGATTTCCATTCTCTTCATGATTATGCATTAGTTTAAAAATATGACTAACAAGGCCAACAATAAATATTCTCCAGGCACCCAAACAGAAGTCCTTTTCTTCATTCTTTCTCAGAATTGCCAGATAATTTGCATTTGACCTGTGCCTCTGCGTCTGAATGCAAATATATATTTTCCCCCAGGTTGAATTCTAATCTGCCCTTAATTAAGCTGGAAACATTAAAGAAGTTCCATTTTTCTTGGCTAAGTAATCAGCTTTTTTATTTGATTTTAATAATGCAACAATTACTTTAGTCTTGATCCCATGCTACTGAGTTCCATTTTCAGAGCACATTAGGCTTCAGGGATGTCATTTCCAAACCTTGTCCTAGACTCATTAGCATGCTACAGGATAATGTTTAATGTGTCATTGTTAATAAATAACATACCGTATTTTTTGGAGTATAAGACGCACCTTTTTCCTCCCTAAAAATGGCTGAAAATTTGGGTGCGTCTTATACTTCGAATGTAGCTTTTTTTTCCAGCCCTAACTAGGTGCTAACAGATCTTCCCAACTCTTACCTTGCAGGCTCTTTCATTGTTACTCTCTCAGAAGAATGTTTTCCAGCCCTAAGTCTTTGCAGGGTTTTTTCATTGCTCTACTTGCTCCAAAGAAGTTGTTTTCTAGCCCTAACCAGGTGCTAACGATCTTCCCAGCTCTTACTGGCTTGCATGCTCTTTCATTGTTATTCTCTCAGAAGGTTTTTTTAAGTCCTAACCAGAAGATAAAATAATGTGCTGAAGCTGCTCCGAATAAGTTTTTTTCTAGCCCTAACCAGGTGCTAACGATCTTCCCAGCTCTTACTGGCTTGCAGGCTCTTTCATTGTTACTCTCTCAGAAGAAGGTTTTTTTAAGTCCTAACAAGGAGATAAAATAATGTGCTGAAGCTGACCAGACTAAGGATGCTAGCCAGATGAATACCTGGTAGGCAAATTGTTTTCCCCTATTTTCCTCCCCAAAAACTAAGGTGTGTCTTATACTCCGGTGCGTCTTATACTCCGAAAAATACGGTAATATGGTCTCCAGTATCCATCACTAATACCCTTTTTAATAAGCCAGCTTGGTCTAGTACAGTGATGGCGAATCTTTTTGGCACCGAGTGTCAAAAAGGTCACTCGGAAACATTGCATGCGCACTCGTCAGGGCCGCACTCTGGAAAAGTCAAGCTTTTCAGCTGGCCGGCGTGTATGCGCAGGCCAGTTTTCGGCACTGCCGCTCACACAAAGAGATAGCGCTCAGGAAAAGCCAATTTTTCAGCTTCTGGCGCGCATGTGCACCCGACAATCAGCTGGCCGCTGGTTTTTGGCACTGCCGCTCATGTGAAGGGATCGCGCTCCAGAAAAGCTGAACTTCCGGGTTCTGGCACACATGCACACCCAACAATCAGTTGGCTGGCGCGCATGTGCACACTGGCTTTCAGCACTGCCGCTTGCATGAGGGACAGCTGATCACCGCGTGCACATGCACACCAGAAACCCAGAAGACAAACAGGCAACGCCACGCGTGCTGGGCAACATGGCTTCGCGTGCCACTTTGGGCACACGTGCCATAGGTTCGTCATCATGAGTCTAGTAGTTAAGGAATCAGGCTAGAAACCAGGAGACTGTGAGTTCTAATCTCACCTTAAGCATGAAAGTTGGCTGAGTGACTGGGACCAGACACTCCATCTCAGCCCTAAGAAGAACACAATGGCAAATCATTTCCAAAATTTTGTGAAAAAAATTTCAAGGACCTATCTAGGCAGTTGCCAGGAACCAAGACTGATTTAAATGAATCAAAAAAAAATCTTTATTATTAATAGGTAGGTGGGTAGCAGATTCTTGGAAATAATTTGTACAAGTAGCACTTAGCACTTAGACTTATATACGGCCTCACAGTTCTTTACAGCCCTCTTTAAGTGTTTTTACAGAATCGGCATATTGCTCACAATCTGGGTCCTTATTTTACCAACCTCAGAAGGATAGAAGGCTGAGTCAACCTTGAGCCAGTGAGAATCAAACTGCTGGCAGTCAGCAGAATTAGCCTGCAATATTGCATTCTAATCACTGCACCACCGTGGGTCTGTGGTTGCAGCCTTCTCCTCCCTACTATCATGAATCCAGATGAATGTAGGATTGTATTTCCTCACCTAGAATAAAGGTATGATTGGAAGTTTTAATCACAATCTTCCCCATTATTTTGACACATAAGCCTATGTTGAGTTTGCATGCACATTTTTACATATTCAGTTAAATTACAAAGGTGTTTAGAAATGTTCACAGGAGGACCCCAGTGTTCAAGATATGAATAGCTGATATTCAGCCCTACTCGTTGTTTCTGTCTGAACTCTATCAATGGTCATACTTTCTAAAGAGTAATGATAATAGCAAAACATTTGAAGGAACATGCCTGCAAATATTGAAAGGAAAAGAAAATTCTAATATTCCCTCTTATTCCATTCTTAGACTTTTAGCAAATCTACCAGACCCATAAGACTGGCCCAACATTGCCATGCAATCTTCAAGACTGAGTTGCATATTTGAGCTTGGATTTCTTCTGTTATTTCCTTTTATAAAATGGATTTGTAGGAGTAAATATAAGGGAAAAGGAGTTGCAACTGGGGTTTCATGTCAATGGCTCAATGATTTATTCCCGTTTGGTTCAGAACCATTGAATGAACGTCTTTAGGAAGTTTAAGAGAAGAACAACAAGATGCAGGTATTATTTGTCTCCAGCATCTGGTATTCAGAGAGATGCTCCATTTGAAGAGCATAGATGGTGCAGCCATTAAAATGCTTGTACGGACACGGATGATGGGGAACTAATGCACAGGGTGAATTAAGTCAAATGATATGGTGGTGGAGATGATGAGAGAGAGAGAGAGAGAGAGAGAGAGAGAGAGAGAGAGAGAGAGAGAGAGAGAGAGAGAGAGAGAGAGAGAGAGAGAGAGAGAGAGAGAGAGACCTTGAGACATTTGTAGTACATAGCACTAAATGCTGGTTAATTTCTTGGGTATGAACCATTCTACAATATGTTCACATAAACTTACTATGTATCATTTCTGACAGAAGCCTTGAAATTACTGATGTATTTTTAAAAAAATTGCAGCCTGGAAGGTATCAGCTGCCCATAAAGATGTTCATCCAAAGCTAGTTAACCTTCTTCTCCTTCTCAGAGGGACCCCAACAGTTCCATCTGAGATGTCAGGACTTCCTCTGTGCTATCTATGTCTACTACTTTATCTAGAATCAAATCAAGCTCTTTCAACCATCCTTTTTTTCCCCTGGGTGGCTGAACACAAGTTGCCTACAATCTTATATTTCATAAGTGACTCAATGAATTCTAAAAATTCAGAAGCTCTTTTTACTCCCTAACATTTAAATCAACACTCATTGTGTCCCTTGAGTTCTGCCAAAGAACCTGTGTTATTTCAAAAGTAATGTATCTCCCAGGGACAAAATAATGGAGCAGCAAACTTTTCTACTATTATTTGCAGTTTTTGCTTATGTGCCTCCTGTGAAATCTGTCATAAATCTCCTGGTCCTCTCTGCCAGCAAGATGCAGAAATGAAGCACACTGAAGCCATTCCTCTTTCCACTCTGACCTGCTAGCAGTCACATACAACAGAAATGCCTGGAGCCATTTCCATCAAGTCTCTGCGATGCTGTTACAAGGATGCTGGAAGTAAAAGAAAGGCTCTAAATAGTTAATTCACTTCTGATACCGTACAACGTTTGCTGGACCAACTTCGTCCCCGGAGCTCTGCTTTAAATCTAGAGATTCACAATCAAATCATCTCAAGTGACAAACAGTCCTTTATCCACAGGAAGACAGTCAAGTACACGCAGCAACTCTGCACATAAAACAACAGTGAATACCCTGCAGAAAGGAACACCAACAATGAATAATAAATTGCACTTATTAAATGCAGCTGTCCAGCAGACATTTGCTGATTTGCAGCTCTTGTTGGGGGTATAAATACCCATATGCCACACTTAATTTGAATACTATGGATAATATGGTCTTCAGTTGCCAATAGCAGAAACATAAGTGAAACTTTACTAAAACCAAGATTGTATTTCACATGACTATTCTCATGACCAATGCAAACTATGCTCACCAGCCACACATTTTTGCTCATCCAAAATCCACATATCTGTATTTTGGTGATAACCATCTTTCCAGCTTGTGGCTCACAGCTGATTATTAACTTAATAATAGTTCACTTAATGTAATTGATTTTAATTTAATGTAAGGTTTATCACATATACAGCATGATGTACTATATGGTGTACTACACAAGCTTGCCTTAGAGAAAATGTTAGGGAAGATGTACCACACTGAAATGGGACAATTTTATCCTGATTTATATTCCTCAGAAGGGGAAGGGGAAAGGAACAGAGATCAGAAGTCATTAGTGAAACTCTGACTAAGTGCTTGGACTTGGCGTACATCTACTAATGTCAATTTTCTTCTGCTCCGTGTAATTAGTTTCTTGCTTTCCATTGCTTTCCATTTGTTAAAATCTCATTTTAAAGATGTCAGAATTGCATCATTTCTGTCTTCAGTTGTTTGTTTGTTTGTAAGGACATTTTGTTATTATGTTGGCAATTTCAATGATTCTATGCACATATCATTCAACCCGTATATATCAATTAGAAAAAAAATATTATTTCGAAGCTCATTAGTGGATTGGATAAGTATTTGAAGCAAATCCGGTCAGATCTCAAGAGTGGCAATTTGTTCATGACTACTCTATATTTTAGCAATTGATTCTCTTATCAGTATCATCCCCTGAACAAGTAAAATCTTTGCCATAGCCTGTCTGCATCTCATCAAATTGCTGCTATTTTTGTTTTACACTAATATAAATCAACTGACCTCTGCTTGCTTTCTCCAATTTCTTCTTTCATCTAGAAATATCATTTCGGAGTGATTATGAAAATCCAATAGCAATCATGGCTTGGAGACAATTCAGTGACATCACTTATACTCTTATATAGCACTTCTTTAGAGCTTTTAACTTAATGAAATTTACAAGGGCAGTTGGAAAAACAGCTGTCATTGATTTTGAGATGAGAAAATGAAAACTGCTTCTCACTTTTTGGACCCATCACAAATGTTTACAATCAATGCTTTATATTACAGACAAAAACACATTGTCTGAGCAGCACTGACATATTTACAAAGCTGAAATCTGTCAATTCTGCTCACCTATTGCTGGCTATGTTCTGCCTTATGCCAGTCCCATATAATTCTCTGGCTGTTGATAGTTTTCATTTTACTGCTTGATAAATAGCCAGTCAAATCCAAACGTCAGGATTTCCAGACAGGTATGAACTAGATACTGACTATCTCTGAATATTGGCAGTGAGTGGGCTAAGGCAATGTGGAGACAAGAAACATTGGTAGGTGGAAGGTTTGATTTGCAATGCAATACAAAACTTGCACAGAATTCTATTACAGTAAGTTTGGGGTATCTACTCAATTAGATATTGCAATTACAAGATCTATCATACATGGAGTCTTCTAGCATTTGACAGAAATATTAGGAGGCACGTTGATTCAGTGGTTTAATGACACGGGAGATGGTTTGGTGGTTTGGGTCCTATCACTGCATGGAAAGGTGAATTCTTGTCACTCGCCTTAGCTTCCGTCCAGCTAACAGTTTGAAAGCCTATTCTATGCAAGTAGATAGATAGGTACCACTTCAGTGGGGAGATGAATTGATGTTCTGTGCAGGCAGTCAGATTCCTGGTGGCTCTGTGTTGGAATATTCATAAGCTGGAAGAGTCATGTGGTAGCTCAGTCAGCCAATCAGAGTAAAGTGCTACTGAGCATGTGCAAATAATTAAGCTTGGAGTTGGGTGCGGTTTCCAGTCTCCATGAGATCTCAGCAAAGTCTCCATTATGTGTCTCTGTAAGAAGTATGCTTTCAACTTGCTGTAAAGAAGAATGTATGGTACTGTAAATATTTTGATATGATTATAAAGAAGTTATTTAATTCAGTTAAAAGCAGTCAAGTGTGTGAGCTTCTAATTTATTTTTCAACGGAGAAAATCTCCAATACTCTGAAACTTTCTGGTTTGTTGGTGCCTGCTTGCGAGGCAGTTTCAGGAAGCAAAGGGGCCTTGGAAGGAACAGCTGCTCATCTTTCTGTCTGGTGTGAAGCAAAGTCACCCTCCTGTGGCACAGTTTGGGAAGCACTCAAGTGTGTCCTACAACAGGCCTGGTATCTTGGCGAGCCAAAACTACTCCTGTGGATTTGTGTTGTGGTCTCCTGGCCACTGAAACAATACCAGGGGAGGGTTCCAGTTACCTTTGCTACCAGTGCGCATTGTGACGTTTTGTGCGTCCCATTGAGCGATTTTGCTTCTGCGCATGCTCAGAAGGACGTTTCAGGCCGAAACACAGCTGAGGAGGTGCTCAGCTGTGCTTTGGATGAAGAAATAAAGGTCGGTATTAACCCGAGGGCGGACGGGAGGGCTTTTTTCCAAAGCAGAGAACGAGGAGAAGTCATCCAAACCCCAAAAAATTGCCAAAAATTCCAATAAAAATTACATCACCAGCGGGCCACTACCGGTGCGCAGTACTGGTCTGCACTGATAGGAATCCACCCCTGAACAATACCATATGTTAATAATAATCTGAAATATCCTAGACAGATTTGCAGGTATGAGGGGTTGGGGGTAAGGGGCTGTAAAATCATTTTTTTATTTATATATTTTTTTTATTTTTTTCAACTGGGCTGTGAAATCATATTGAAAGCACTATTTACAATAGGGAAAACTGGATACAAATCTCTATTTGTCAAAAAGGGGTGCATTTGACCACACAGAATTTGTTACATTATTTTTAGAAAATAATAATAATAATGAAAGGAATGAAACAGCAAGGAAATGAATATAATTCTTACATAGGCTGGATTTTGATTGATACACATTTCTATAGGAGAAAGCACCATTTATTTTAAAGGATGTCCTAGTGAAAGGACTCGTTCTTCTGTAACTACTGTATACTGTATATAACATACAAAGCCTTAACTATGTTAACTGCAATTGGATTAGCTGCAGTTAATTCCAAATATCGTTGTTGAATCAACGTTGTAAACATAACAATGTGCCATCTATTTTCCATAACATTGTATTGTCATCAGAAAGTAACCCACAGGTGAGGCTTAGGGTTCCTTATGTGCACAGTGATTAAATAGCAGCATCACTTAGAATCCTAATGGGTTTGTGCTTTCATAGGAACAGTATGTTTTTTAATCTTGCAGTATGTTTAGTCTTGTACAATTTGGGGCTATCTAGCCAGAAAGGCTCTAGATAGCTTTTGGTAGCAGTAATAATATTCCGTTGTGCGACACATTGAAGCAAGTTAAACAACGGATTAAAGATATACATGGACAAATGGACATGGCAACTTTTTCAACTAATCATTCCCTTAATAGAATAGAATAGAATAGAATTCTTTATTGGCCAAGTGTGATTGGACACACAAGGAATTTGTCTTTGGTGCGTATGCTCTCAGTGTACATAAAAGAAAAGATACATTTGTCAAGAATGGTTGTCATAGGGTTCAAGTAAGCAATCAGGAAACAATCAATATGAATATAAATCGTAAGGATATAAGCAACAAGTTACAGTCATACAGTCATAAGTGGGAGGAGATGGGTGATAGGAATGATGAGAAAAACTAATAGTAGTGAATAGTTTGACAGTGGTGAGGGAATTATTTGTTTAGCAGAGTGATGGCGTTCGGGAAAAAACTGTTCTTGTGTCTAGTTGTCTTGGTGTGCAGTGCTCTATAGCGACGTTTTGAGGGTAGGAGTTGAAGCAATTTATGTCCAGGATGTGAGGGGTCAGTAAATATTTTCACGGCCCTCTTTTTGACTCGTGCAGTATACAGGTCCTCAATGGAGGGCAGGTTGGCAGTAATTGTTTTTTCTGCAGTTCTGATTATTCTCTGAAGTCTGTGTCTGTCTTGTTGGGTTGCAGAACCAAACCAGACAGTTATAGAGGTGCAGATGATAGACTCAATAATTCCTCTGTAGAACTGTATTAGCAGCTCCTTGGGAAGTTTGAGCTTCCTGAGTTGGCGCAGAAAGAACATTCTTTGTTGTGCTTTTTTGATGACGTTTTTGATGTTAGATGACCATTTTAGGTCTTGAGATATGATGGAACCTAGAAATTTGAAGGTCTCTACTGTTGATACTGTGTTGTCTAGTATTGTAAGAGGTGGTAGGATGGGAGGGTTTCTCCTAAAGTCTACCACCATTTCTACGGTTTTGAGTGTGTTCAGTTCCAGATTGTTCCGGTCGCACCACAAGGCTAGTTGTTCAACCTCCCGTCTGTATGCGGTTTCATCGTTGTCTCGAATGAGGCCAATCACTGTTGTATCATTAAGATTCTGACAGCAGTTAAAACAACTTTCACCCTGGAAAAATATTTACTCCTAGAAATGCCACCAGTGGAGAGAGAATTATTTGTCAAGTTTAGATTTGAACTTTTAGATACTAACATTAAATTCAGCCGGTATCGGAAAATCCCATATGACGAAAGAACATGTATATGTGGGGCAAACGTTGTCGAGGATACGGCGCATATAATATTTGAATGTAGGATGTATGAGGAAGTAAGAAAACAATATCTGTCCCCAATTATAAATAAATTTTCCCACTGGAATGTAAGGCATAAATTAACATTTCTATTGAAGGCAGACTCTCCTCCCCTGGTAAGGGCTATTACTCGCTATCTTAATAGGATGACAGCAATACGAGCCAGCTACATTGAAAAGAATTTCATTGATTGTAAGAAAGATGAGCTGAGTTAGAGACGAGATATTTTATTTGGGTTATCTAGTTTTAGAAATTTAGTTATTGAATTTTGATATCGTTGAATTTTGATGTCATGTACCATATATATTTTTGTATGGTTGTTTCTGTACCGGTTTGTTCTGTTTTTCTTTTTTTGAAAAGGCCTTCGGACTATTCAATAAATGTACTCAGTAATAATATGCAGAAAACTCTAACTCTGCTTCCAGATCTCAGAGACCAGTAAGGTAATGAATATAATCTGAAAGAGCACCAAACCATCCATACAGAAATAAAGAAAGAAGGACACTGAAATCTTTTTCAGAAAGAAGATTGTACCATTCTTCAGAGGTACTAAGACATATAGTATGTAGCACATTTCACATGTGTGAACAACCGAGTATCATTGATGTGGGTTCTATAGAGTTTGATGGATGGTACATTTATTTCCTTTTCAGAGATTTATAGGTAAGATCCATATTAATTATTTTCCTCTTCTCAAATAAATTATAGAACTCATTTCTCCATTGAAATCCAGGCCTGATGTTCTTAACTAATAAATTATTTGCCCTGTTGATCCAATGTCCACGACCGGGTGTCAAACTCGATTTCATTGAGGACCGCATCAGGGTTGTGTTTGATCTTGGGGGGCTGAGTCAGAGGTGGGTCCCTGCCGGTACGCTCTTACCTGTTGGTCGCCGCAGAACCGAAGAAGCCGGTGGCGTTCGCGGTGCGGGGCTTCCCCCGCCTGCTTTCCCCCACCCGCCTAGATGCCGCCATTCGTGTTCTTTTGCCCTCTGTGCATGCGCAAAGCCACCTCTGGGCTGAGTAGGTGTGGCCAGAGGTGGGCATGGCCAGCTTGTCATCCTGCAGCCCTCTGCCAGGGAAAATGGAGCCCATGTGCGGTCCTCCCGAGCTCCATTTTTGCTGGCAGAGGCACCGTGGGCTGGTCCTTTCCAGAGCAGCCCCACAGGCCAGATTTAAGCACCCCATGGGCCTTGAATTTGATACCCCTGGTCCATGACATTTTAAATTAATTTTGAAAAGTGTCCTACCTTGAATTATATTTTTCAAAATGAGATGTTAATGCATAACAACAACAACAACAAAAGAATTCTGAGGAAAATATGCATTTAATGGTTAAAATTCAATAGGTCTTTAGGAAAAGCCTGCCACAGGTTCTCATCAAGTGTCTTGCTTATCGGTGTATAATGCATGGCAGTAGTACCCATTTTTCTCTGTCAAGTGTTGTATGATATATATGAGTCCTAACATAAACCATTTTGTTCTTGACAACTGGCTCAACCTCATTTTTGTTTTTCTTTCCTTTAACATACAGAAAGCAGATACCATTTACTGAGTTATAGAAATGTACATATGCACTTTTTGTTCCTATTATCTCATCTGATTTATAAAGTTCTCAAAATTCTATGAGCTAATGAGCTGCTCCAGGCAGGATTTCACAGGAAAAGCTGCTATGCAAAATCTTAAACATTATTATATATTGTGTTTTTTAGGTTTTAAACATTTTGGAGCAGAATTCTTCCCCTTGTAATATGTCACAGTCCCACTTCTGCCTTCATATTTACAAGGTGTTTATTTATTTTGCACATATATAATTTGCCTGCAGTGCTTCATTAATGTAGTCAGGCCTATATATAATCTATTGGAACATGTTAAAGTTATTTGTCTAGATTCGTAATTAACAACTTTGCAAGCAGAACAATCATGCCCCACAGTAACTTGCCATGTTCTCCAAAGGTCAGTTTTCTATAAACAGCAATTACAGATTCATATAAAGAGAAGGGATTTAATGTAATAAATTTTACTTAATGGTGAAGGAGAAGGAGGAGGAGGAGAAGAATAGCTCTCTCTATTGAAATGAAGCCATTTCTCCCTGAAGCAACAATTACAAAATGGTTGGCAAACTTTATTTAAGATTTCCATAGCAAAAATACACTATGAGATTTCAAAAGGAGGATTGTCATACAATACAGTAAAGAAGACTGAGAAATGTAACTCAGAACAGAGCTACCCAGCAGATTTTTCATTTTTTTACCAAGTTAGTAGTTGACATCCTTTTCAATGGTTGAACCATCAACCATCGACTTTCAATTGATTATACTTACCGACTGATGATCATGTTCTGTGTTTTAATTCAGCCTTAATTATCGTTTTAGTATGCTGTTTTTATTTACATTTTTATAGTTCTTCTTGTTTAACTGTGACTCGCCCAAGCAAATAAGCACAGCTATATAATAATAATAATAATAATAATAATAATAATAATAATAATAATAATAATAATAATAATAATAATAATAATAATAATAATAACAACAACAACAACAACAACAACAACAACAACAACAACAACAACATAGAGCTAACAAAGCTGGCTGTGGAATTCTGGGAGTTGAAGTCCACAAGTCTTAAAATTGCCAAGGTTGGAGACCCCTGGCTCTAGAACAATAATAAAGCAGTCTTTAAAAAATAAGTCTAATAATTTGAACATTCTACAGACATTTATAGTTATTCACTTACCCCCTTGCATCCAGTTCAGCAGAAAATAAAAATCTGCGTGTCTCTCCCAGCTATTTGCCTCTTTGCAAGCTAGTTTCACTTTCACTTTAGCATGTGGCAAATCAGCTGTAGTTCGGGAAGCTGCTACTGACTTGCTTGGTTTTACAGGCTCTTCCCTCTTTGCTGCAAACAGGTAAATTGCTGGAAGACAGAGGCCAAAGGGTGGGTGTGGGCGGGTGGGTGGGGCTACATTCTGTGTATAAGACGCACCAAAGTTTTCACCCTCTTTTGGGGGGTAAAAAGGTATGTCTTATACTCCGAAAAATACAGTATATGATGTTCCGAGTAGCGCAGTTTTTTGCAGTTCCACTGGTGTTATTGCAGGAAACTGCAATTTCTTGATATTATATATATATGTATGTATATGTATATGTATATGTATATGTATATGTATATGTATATGTATATGTATACGTATATGTATATGTATATGTATATGTATATGTATATACAGTGTATATACAGTATATATATATATATATATATATATATATATGTGTGTGTGTGTGTGTGTGTGTGTGTGTGTGTGTGTGTGTGTGTGTGTGTGTGTGTGTGTGTGTGTGTATATATGTGTGTGTGTGTGTGTGTATGTATATGTATATGTATATGTATATGTATATGTATATGTATATGTATATGTATATATATATGTATATGTATATGTATATGTATATGTATATGTATAATACACCTCCCTCCACCAGCCAAAGGACATCATCTAAAATTCCAGCCATACATTTCTCTTTCCATGGATCCAATAATAATAGCTAATGTTTTTCCAACTAATGAAAAAATATATCGAACTGCAGACCCGCTTAGTTTACAACTACATTTAATTGCATACATTTCATTATATGAGCTTAGGATAAAATCCAAATTTCCCCCGACCATCATACTTCTTTCTTAGTAGATTGCCTTGCCAAAGCAACAGTGACATTTTTACATGCTTCCAGAAAATGCCAACTCTTCTCTTTTGCATTGTGATATGTGGTGCAATAATCTCCATGTTATTTATAAACAGAATTGAGAAAACAATCTAGGTTGTGAGAATCGATGAGAAAACACCAATCTCAAAAGTAATTTTGTTTGAGAACCTCACCTAACAGCCGCAACAACATCCCAGAACTTTGTGGCATTGTTACTTAAAACAAACAGATAGAGTTTGAACCAGTGCAATAATTTTCTCCAGTCTTCAGAAGACTTGACCAGTAAGAAAGATGAAGAGTTAGTCTGCTCTGTTTGTTCCTGGAGGTTTCGACAAAGGACTTAACTTGCCTTAAAGCTGAACTAAGAAAGGTTGCTGTCAATATGACTCTATCTAGTCTTCATTTGAAAATGTATTTAAATCGCTTTCCTTTTGTAGTTTTCCTGATAAAGACAGAATTCTCTTTTCCACTACTCAGATCAATTTCATCATCACCATCTTAAATATAGATTAATTATTTGCACACAGTGTTCCACAACAAAGCAGAAATTATTTAAAAGAAATTAATCGGAACAAGAAATCATTGAGATTTGATTCTGCTTTCACAAAGCGGATAGTAAGTTATGAGAGCGATACTCGTGGCTCTATACATATTTTCATAAAGAAAAAAAACAAGTTTATTAAAAACAATTCACTAAAGCAATGGAATGTGGGAAGAAAAAGGAGTTGGAAAGAAGGGAGGGTTATTTCAATCAGTAGATAAATTTGTAGTAGTGGTGACCAGTAGGATGGTTGGTTTGTTACGTAAAACAGTATACATTCAGAATCAGAATAGAGCTGAAAAAGACCTTGGGGGGGGGGTCTTCTAGTCCAGTCCCCTGCTCAGGCAGGAGATCCTATACCATTTCAGATAAGTGACTGTCCAGTCTCTTCTTAAAAACCTCCAGTGATGAAGCACCCACAACTTCTGAAGGCAAAGCTGTTCCACTGGTTAATTGTCATCACTGTTAGGAAGTTTCTCTTTAATTCCAGGTTGCTTCTCTCCTTGATTAGTTTCCATCCATTGTTTCTTGTTCTGCTCTCTGGTGCTATGGGAAATCAATTGATCCCCTCCTCTTTGTGGCAGCCTGGAATACTGCTATTATGCTCCCCACCAGTCTTCTTTTGTCTAGACTAGCCAAACCCAAATCCTGCAACCGCTCTTCATATGTTTTAGTCTCCAGGCCTTTAATCCTCTTAGTTGCTCTTCTTTGCACTTTTTCTAAAGTCTCAACATCTTTTTTGTAAGGTAGTGACCAAAACTGGATGCAGTATTAAGGCTTTATAAAGAGGTACTAATAATTCATGTGATTTTGATTCTATGACTCTGTTTATACAACCATGGATTGCATTGGCTTTTTTTTGGTGGCGGCTGCACATTGCTGGCTCACGTTTAAGTGATCGTCCACGAAGAGTCCAGGGTCCCTCTCACAGTTTCTATTTTTGAGCCAGGTTTCACTTAATCTGTACTTGCATGTTGCAGACCCCATCAATTAAATAATTCTGGCTGGCAGGATCCGGGATGAGACCCTTCTCTGCCAGTACCCCCACTCTTTGGAGCATTCTCCCCAGAGATAATGTGGGCCCCCATACTCCTATCTAAAGATCTAGCTCTGCCAATTACAGTAGCTAAAAGAACCATGAGAGCATCTCTCTCTCCCTCTCTTTGTCTCTGTCTGTCTGTCTGTCATCTCTCTGTGTCTGTCTGTCTGTCTGTCTCTCTCTCTCTCTCTCTGTCTCCCCACCCCACCCCACCCCACCCACCCACCCACCCCTCTCTCTCTCTCTCTCTCTCTCTCTCTCTCTCTCTCTCTCTCTCTCTCTCTCTCTCTCTCTCTCTCTCTCTCTCTCTCTCTCTCTCTCTCTCTCTCTCTCTCTCATAAAAAGGGCTAAACAAGGAGTCTCCGATGGAGTGAATGGATTTAAAACAAAAAATCGGGGTGTTTAGTGCCTGACTTGTGATTATAATGTCACATTAGCATGGGAGTCACATGGTCAGTATTTGTGATTTTTTTTTGCCAGCATCCTAAAAGCAAAGTCAATAGGGAAGCCGGCAGGTGGTCACCAGGTCACCAGGTCACCAGGTGGCAGATTTGCTTCAATGATGGCAACCAGGACATGCTGGAACTGTTGCTGCTAAGTAATGTGTTCGTGTGACATCATGATTTACAACCATTTTGCTTAGCAGTGGAAATTCTGATCCCAATTGCTGTTGTTAAGCAAGCACTACCTTTAAGGTTTTTGCTAGGAAGTGATTATCTGGTGCCTGGATGCAAAGTCCTACCTGTATCATACTTCCCTTTGTCACTTTTATTTTATTTTAGAGTGGTTTCACTTTTTCTAAAGATCATTATAGAGCAGTTCCTGGAATTTTGCTGTATGATCAGCCTCACTGGTTAGGGTTATTTCATTTAAGCTAACTCCATATGTTCATAAGAATCGCATGAGCTTTGATTGTTTGGCACAAGGATAATGTTGTCCTTTCTAATAGTCTGCATCCGTGAGAGTCTCCATTATTCCAAGGGATCTGTGGTACTGAAATAATAGGACATCTGGGAACTACCACTGTTGATAGCTTTATTGACATATTGATTTGCTGATCCGTAAATCAACAAGACATGCATAAAATTAAAGATATAAAGCTAGTGAAAAGAGAAGACATAACCAAGAGAAATTCTTTATGGGTTATATATTTGGGTTTACCTTTCTCTGAACTATAGCAAGATCTTTAAAATGTAATAAAAAGTGGTGGGGTGGAAAGAGAGAGAAACTAAATAAATCCTTCCTTCCTTCCTTCCTTCCTTCCTTCCTTCCTTCCTTCCTTCCTTCCTTCCTTCCTTCCTTCCTTCCTTCCTTCCTTCGATTAAGTCATACAAGTTCAAGAGCACTCTCAACAAACTAAAGATGAAGGACTGCAGCTTTGTCAATGAACATTGCATCCAACAAGGAACTTCATTCAATATACAGCCTTCCAATTACTTTCATTGATTTAGAAAGTCAATCTTCTTCCTGCTATTCAAGGACATGATAGCAACACCCGACAACCTGTTTTGTTTTGTTTTTTTGTGCTGCTATATCATTATATTTTATCTTTTAGCAGGAGGGTCAAACAATATTTGTCTTTCTCACAAAACATTGGCCTCTACTTCAAACTCACCACTGCTGTGTGTGTTTCCTCTCAGAGTTGCTTCTCTGCCCAAT
Organism: Diadophis punctatus similis; assembly: GCA_023053685.1. Taxonomy (NCBI): domain Eukaryota; kingdom Metazoa; phylum Chordata; class Lepidosauria; order Squamata; family Dipsadidae; genus Diadophis; species Diadophis punctatus. The sequence goes on from JALIGW010000013.1 coordinate 2,508,540, forward strand.
CAAATGATTATTTCAAAACAGTTTGGGCAGTGTCTGTGAAGCCATGACAAAACAGGGTGTGACAGAACAATCTTGTGTTCCTCTCTAGTGGGAAAGAACCTGGCAAAGTGAATTGGATGTAAATGAGCATTAGTAAGATCTGAATCATCAGGGATAGAGACAGATACATTTATTGGCTTTGGTTTCTCTACCCTTTATTTTGTTAATAAATCTGGGCAAATTAGATATGCATAGCTGCTCTGGGTAAATTGAATATGTGTAAATGTTCCCAACATGAAGCGAAGCATGCGGTATCTGTTTGTCATCTTGCTTTAAAAGATGAAGAAGGAGATTATGCAGGAAACATGAAAACAAAAGACAGAGATGGCACTTCTAATTTAGCCCTGTGCATATTGTTGATTATAAAACAAATCTGTATGGCTTAGTAAAATAAGGTAATAACATACAACCTCAACTGTTTACTTTTAGATAATATATACTAGCCATTTCTATAACAGTAACCTATTTAATCAGCAAAACCCAAAATCAAAATTTTTCCACCTCAAGTACAAAATCCAAAAGTGGTTTTTATTTATTTTTATTTATTTGTGAGATTTATATACCGCCTCATAGTGCAAGCACTCTCTAAGCGGTTTACACCATTAAGCAATGTATATTTACATTGCCCCCAACAATCTGGGTCCTCATTTTACCTACCTCGGAAGGATGGAAGGCTGAGTCAACCTTGAGCCGGTGAGATTTGAACCGCTGACCTGCGGATCACAGTCAGCTAAAGTGGCCTGCAGTACTGACTCTAACCGCTGCGCCACCTCGGCTCTATAGAGGCTTCCTATAGGCCGCCACCTCAGCTCTATAGAGGCTTCCTATAGGCCGCCACCTCAGCTCTATAGAGGTTTCCAAGTAGAAACAAAATTAATTGTACTCATTAATTAAAGCGAACAATTTTGCCATCTTTGCTAACTCCATCAACTTTTGCAACCATTTGTCCATTGTGGGCATCAAATATGCATTTCTGTGCATATTTTTGCTGTTGTCAACATATGTAACATCGAAGTTCCATTTTTTTCAAGTTCTTTATCCATTAAGTCTAGAAGAAAAGTCTCTGGTTTTATCTTTATATTCACTTTAAGAATCTTCTGTATTAAGATGTGAATCCTATTCCAATATATCTTTACTTTTTCACATGTCCACCATAAATGATAAAAAGTTCCTTCTTTACATTTACATTTCCAACATTCATTTGAAGTACTTTCATTCCTTCTTGACAATTTGTCCAGCAGTATGCCATTGTATAAAAAAATTCTTATAGATTATAATTTAATGTAAATTTTAAACCTTTCCTTCACATGTTTTTCCATTGTTAAAGCATTATACTATATCCAAATTTATTTATTTAGTGTATGGCATAGCATACATGGACTAGCAATATATATTAACATTTCATCTGGATTAGTAGAACATAATAAAATATAAACATTTAAAAGATCTATGTTCAAATGCAAATGTTCAAATACAAATGTTCAACGTTCAAATATCAATATTCAAATATATCCAAAATTCTTGGCCCACTGACTCATACAGTGCTTTACCTACTCATTCTCCAAATTCAATTTCAGTAGTAAGGCTTTCTTCTTTTGCTAAAGAGCTCCGTGCTTCAGCAGCCAATTCACATCATTAACTATAAAAGAGACATAATTTGGAAGATGAAGTTTTGCTAATGCAAAAATATTGGGCTAATGGCAATTACTTAGTTATCTTATCTTAATCTTTCTGGCTTCTTTTCTATTTTTCAAATCTTCATTGTTTGTTGAGTTTATTTTTTATTAATCTGGTGCAAGGAATCCGAAAGTCAGGATCGAGTGGGAAAAAAAAGCCAAATGTTCCATCTCTCTTAATGTCCCTGCTCAAACAAAGCAAAAAAAGGTGCTTAATGGGAATAAATGGCTATGGCAGTGTAGCTTCAAGCCAGGTTCTTGTTTCCTCATCAATGAAAATATCAGTGTGTCACCCTGGGATCGGAATGGAAATGACTGAAGGTTCCCAGCATGCAATAGAATAAAAAATTTCTAAGCCTCTGGGACATTCTACCACAGATGTAGTGATGCCGCTTAAAAAATGAGTGCATTAGATGAATTATGAACCAAAATATGTCTATTTGAGAGAGAAAAATATAGTCTGAAAAATGCATAAACTTTTCTACCAACATTCTTACTGATGTGGAAATGTAATGCTGAAACAAATCTAGCTTTGTGAAAGCTCAAAGCTGCATGCTTCCATTCCGATTACAATTTAAAGACAATGGACCCCTGTGGAGAAACTGATGTCTCTGGCAAGAGATCATGCCAATAATACATTAAACTCTGGGGACTGAATGCTGGCCAAATATGCTCACATTCTTACCGAAGCTATCTTCTGGAAGAGAAAAATAAATGATTTGATTTTGGTTATATTATTGAACCAGAAGTTGGAGTCTACAATGCTACAAGGAAAATATAACAGGAGAAGGCATCCAAGCTGTTATTTTAAGGCAATTCCTCTTGTTTTTAAATATCTAATTCCCTCTTTGCATTTAGAAAATTCTGTAACATCAGTGTACATTATATGTAGTCAGACTGTAATCACTGCCATTTTATACTTCCATTAATTCCTCTCTCTTTATTTATTTATTTATTTATTTATTTATTTATTTATTTATTTATTTATTTATTTATTTATTTATTTATTTATTTATTTATTTATTTATTTATTTATTTATTTATTTATTTATTTATTTATTTATGAGATTTATATACCGACTCACAGTGCAAGCACTCTCTAAGCGGTTTACACCAGTAAGCAATGTAAATTTATATTGCCCCCAACAATCTGGGTCCTCATTTTACCTACCTCGGGAGGATGGAAGGCTGAGTCAACCTTGAGCCGGTGAGATTTGAACCGCTGACCTGGGGATCACAGTCAGCTAAAGTCACCTGCAGTACCTGCCTCTTGCCGCTGCGCCACCTTGGTTGAATCTTAAAGAATCTTACACTAGAGTGTTACATTTTATCTTTTTCCATTTCCCTTCATTCTTCAGTATAGACCCCATCTGCTTTAACCTGTCTCTGGCCTTGTCTCCACAAGTCATTTAACAAAAAGAAGTACTAAATTTTCTCTCTTCTAATAATCACATACAATAGCTGTTATAGCTAGCATTAAGGAAATGTGGACATTGGCATGTTTGCATTTTATTTTTTGAATATTGGCGGCATGTATTATGTGAGTTATTTGTTCTGAATATGTAATTCCTATCTATAAAATACTACATCAGAAACATCTTCAGAATCTGGAAGACAGGGCAAAAGAAGAGAGTTAATTCTGAAATTAATATATTCATTTTCCTTCCAACCAGTATTACATCTTTTGACTGCTTAGTATGAATCCAGCTTTATTTATAATGTACAGTAACTGTGTATGTTCATTTGTGGTATGCATTTGTTTAAACTCAATATAATGACTCTAGTTCGATTAGAATTGAACAGTACTTTGAATTTTGAATAGGCGCTAGAATTTCAAACACTTCTGAGACTCTGCAGAATTAATTAACATAGCAGAAAATAGCTTTCAGCAAGTAAATTTCAGTGACCAGGTATTATAAACACAAATAAATATAACCCAGCAAAACTTTTGCCCAGGATGAATTGAATCATTACTCTCAAATGATGGAAGGGGAATTCAGTCAAAACAATAATTCTTCCAAATGTCTTTGTTCTAATATTGCATAATTTTTGGAGGCTCCCTAATCCCTTAATTCTACAGGCCTGTTCACCCTTTGGACTCCTATGTTTGAATGGATTCTTCAAATGATTCCTATTCTTGCTTACAGGCAAGATTTTGCCTGTTATGTGTTGTTTATTTAACATATAAGCATAAAAATGTGTCCATATTACTCAAACACCTGAAAAACAATGGTAAGAAAGGTAGTTCTTCTAATAAGGGTGTTCAATTACGATAAAACAGATGTCCTATTTGGGCTGGTCTGCCCCAGGACAATTTCTAAGTAATTAATTGCTAATAAATAGTTAAATCTAAACAGTTTGGAAACATTTGTATGTTAGGAAGTATTTTGCTGAGGTACAGGAATGATACCCGAGTAGATAAGCTCCGATTACCAAAAAATCCATTTCAATGCATTACACCTACTACCCTCTAATACCTTTTGCATTTAAATTGAAAATAAAAGGTAATCTCAAATTATTATTGTGATGATGATAATTCTAATATCAGGGTTTGAGTGAATTAAAAATGAATTTAATATATGACTGAAATCGGCACCATTTTATGCTTGATCTTTTCATGTATTTGTTTAATGGGCACAATAGCCTACTTAAAAGACAAGATTATCAGAGTAAAATTATATATTTTATAAATTATATATATAATTGAATAATAGTTGCATTAGATAATTATACTAATGAGCTGAGGTGGCGCAGCAGTTAGAGAGCAGTACTGCAGGCTACTTTAGCTGACTGTGATCATTTGAGTTCAGCTGTTCAAATCTCACCGGCTCAAGGTTGACTCAGCCTTCCATCCTTCCGAGGTAGATAAAATGAGGACCCAGATTGTTGGGGGCAATGTAAATATATACATTGCTTAAAGGTGTAAACCACTTAGATAGTGCTTGCACTATGAGGGGTTATATAAATCTCATTAATAAAATAATAATAATAAATACATATTTACATACATACATATAGAATTGTAACTATTTACAGCTAAAATTATACAATTGTTTTTTCCCTTTGTTCTATTTTTTCACTCTTTAAAAAAATACTTTTTCCATTTCCATGTCATTTATTTACTTATTAAATTTATTTGCTGGCTATCTCACTGTGTGCTACTCTAGGTGGCTTAAAACAATAAAAAGAAATAAATGAAAAGAGTAAAGAAAATAGAAGAAAAATAATAGAAAAATAAAATAAACAATGAAAAAGAAATCAACAAGAATACGATAGAATATCGTTGATAGAAATCAACAAGAATATGACAGTAAAAAAAATAATAAAGTAGCATTTTTTTAAAAAAAATAGATTATTAGAGTAAGCTCTTGAAATTAACTTAATAGAAACATGTTAATAAACTGTACAATATTATGGTCCCTGGCTATCATTTTCTGCAATTACTTTGCAAATAGATGTTACAAAGTGCTGATCAAAAGCACAAACATTTGCTAAAATCACTAGAAATAAGTGAAATAATTCATTCTAAATGCAGATAAGATACTAAATAAGGTAAACATTTTAACCAATCCACAGGGCTAGAACACAACTTGAGGAATAAAAGATTAAAAAACGTATATACTAATGATTGTTTATATGCAGTGTGGGTTTTTATACTAATCAATACAGCATCCAGTTTTGGATACTAATTACAAAAAAGATGTTGAGACTGTGGGGAAAGTGCAAAGAAGAGCAACTAAGATGATTAAAGGCCTGGAGACTAAAACGTATGAAGAACGCTTGCAGGATTTTGGTTTGGCTAGTCTAGAAAAAAGAAGGACTAGGGACGATATGATAGCGGTAGTCCAGTATTTGTGAAGTTGCCACAAAGAGGAGGGGGTCAACTTATTTTCCAAAGTACCAGAGGGCATGACAAGAAACAATGGAGGGAAATTAATCAAGGAAACAACATGGAACTAAGGAGAAACTTCCCAACAGTGAGAACAATTAACCAGTGGAACAGCTTGCCATCAGAAGTTGTGGGTGCCTCATCACTGGAGGTTTTTAAGAAAAGATTGGACAGTCACTTGTCTGAAATGGTATAGGGCAGTGGTGGCGAACCTTTTTAGGCTCGCGTGCCAAAAAGGGGGGGGCGCGCTCGCGCATGCTCGCGTGCCCACACCCATTCCCTCCCCCCCACGCATGCGCACAACATCCCCCCATGCTGCCCCCTGCGCATGCGCACACCCCCCACACCCCCACCTCCGCCTTACCGGAGCCTGAGACAACGAAACGGGCAAACCAGAAGTGTGGAAAAACGCACTTCCGTTTTGCCGGTGAGATGTTTTTTGCACTCCGGAGGGTTCAGGGAAGCTCCCTGAAGCTCCGGAATGCAAAAAAACTACAAAACGGACAAACCGGAAGTTCGGAAAAATGCACTTCCGGTTTGTCCGTTTTGTAGTTTTTTGCATTCCGGAGCTTCAGGGAGCTTCCCTGAACCCTCCGGAGTGCAAAAAACAGCTCACCGGCAAACCGGAAGTGCGTTTTTCCGCACTTCCAGTTTGCCGGTGGGCAACCCTCGCGTGCCGGCCGCTATGGCTCCGCGTGCCACCTGTGGCACGCGTGCCATAGGTTCGCCACCACGGGTATAGGGTCTCCTGCTTGAGCAGACAGTTGGACTAGAAGACCTCAAAGGTCCCTTCCAGCTCTATTCTGATTGATTGATTGATTGATTGATTGATTGATTGATTGTTAAAGATTAGCATAGCTAAATGCTAAGTTGCTTGGCAAATGTATATGTGGATACTTATCTGTCTGTCTATATGTACCTGGTAAAATACAACACAAGCCTAAATCATAACACAACATAAAAGACCTTTTAAAAAAGAAACAGTGTAATATAATAGGATCATAACAATTAAGGGATTATTTTCCTGAATAAAGCAAGGAAATAAATTTTACAACCCTCCTAGATATATTAGGGTTCCTGTACAACAGTAGAAAGCAAATGAACTCATTCTCTGAATTAGTGAGACTGCAATTAGTAAGCAGAATCATTATGGCTATATGATAGGGGATACAAATTGCTATTAAATAGACATTTAAGAGGATAGTCCCCACAGGTCATGGGACAACTCACTCTGCAAAATTAGTACATTCCTTCCAAAATTTCAGAAGCATTACACTGGACAAGGAAAAAGCTGTGAGCTGCATTGGGCAGGTAATATGAATAGATAATTTGCTGGCATGAAAGCTTTCTTATTTCTACATTGCAATTTGTGTGACCTAGTTTGCCCCCGTCTACCTGGAATGCTATGTCAAACAGTCACTGCGAGATAACAGTTCTAATTGGTAACCTTATGGCCAAGACTCCTGTACTTGAGAATACCAAGTACCAGAGATTTGCAACACTGATATACATTGCCTTGGAGTCTCATTTTTCAAAAGAAGAAAATTTGAGCAGCTAGGGAACATAGAATAATAGATTTGGAAGGGACCTTGTAGGTCTTCTCGTACAACCCCCTGCATGAGCAGGAGACCCTATACCCGTGGTGGCAAACCTATGGCACGCGTGCCACAGGTGGCACACGGAGCCATAGCGGAGGGCACGCGAGCGTTCCCCACCGGCAAATCGGAAGTGTGGAAAAACGCACTTCCGGTTTGCTGGTGAGCTGTTTTTTGCACTCCGGAGGGTTCAGGGAAGCTCCCTGAAACCCCGGAATGCAAAAAACTACAAAACGGACAAACCGGAAGTGCGGAAAAAACGCACTTCTGGTTTGCCAGTGAGCTGTCTTTTGCACTCCGGAGGGTTCAGGGAACTCCCTGAAGCCCCGGAATGCAAAAAACTACAAAACAGACAAACCGGAAGTGCATTTTTCCAAACTTCCGGTTTGCCTGTTTCGTCGTTTTTTACCGTCCCAGGCTCCGGTAAGGCCTTTGCGCAGGGGTGGGGGTGTGTGCGCATGCGCAGGGGGCAGCATGGGGGGTGTTGTGTGCATGTGTGGGGGAGAGGGAATGGGTGTGGGTATGCGTGCATGCGCTAGCGCGCGCACCCCCCCCTTTTTGGCACGCGAACCTAAAAAGGTTCACCATCACTGCCCTATACCATTTCAGACAAATGGTTGTCCAGTCTCTTTTTGAAAGCCTACAGTGATGGCGCATCCACAACTTCTGAAATCAAGTTGTTCTATTAGTTGATTGCTCTCACCATTAGGAAATTTCTCCTTATTTCTAGGTTGTTTCTCTCCTTGGTTAGTTTCTGCTATCATGTCTCCCCCTAGTCCTTCTTTTCATTAGACTAGAGTTTGAGCCACAAGTAAAGTTGGCCTGTACTTTCTAGTGGGATCATCCCGCCACATGGAGCACCTTACCTGGCAATGTGCTGTTAGGAATCTGGAGCAGTTGAGATATAAAAACTTTAGATTACCATATGTACATACCTAGAAGCTATGTAACAATTGGTAAGTATAATTGGCTTTAAAGAGCTTTATGGCTCTTTACAGAGAAGTTATTGCCTCCTTTGGTAAGAAAGGAACCTAATATGGGTTTGGCAGTGTTTAAACTTATTGATTTAATTTGTTCCCACCAGACATTTGAGATTTAGAATACTATGCCAAGATATTTGAAGAATGAGACCTATCTATGAGATTATAGTTTCTTTCATTGATGTTTCTTTCTTTATCAAGACTGCAATTTTGGTTTTGGAATAGTTCATTATATTCCTTTATTCCTTACAGGAATCCACAAGACCCCATAGATTTCTTTGGAGACCAACATGGTTTTGAGAAAGGATGGCATAGTGAAGTACAGCCAGCTATCCATTATTAGGTTTGGGAGTGAAGAGCTCACTTAAGGTTTTGACCATTGAATTCACATAGATATTGAAAAGGGAAGGAGGGGGCGTCCTTTTAGGTTGGAAATGCCTGCAGAGAAATGGCTGCTGCTACCATACCTACATTACATAATGATGTTTTCATGCAACAGCCTAACAAGATAAAGTAAGCTGTGCTGGGTAGAAGAATGAAAATGCTTCCATCATAGTCTTTTATGGTTTGGAATTGAAGACTGCTTGTAAATTAATGGAGGTAACTCTAGGGGGCAGAGGTGGGTTCCTCCCGGTTCGGACCGGTTCACCTGAACTGGTAGCAACCTGCTGGTGATGTCACAATGATGTCACGGAACCGGTTCTGCCGGTGCCAATCCATGGATGCCGCCATCTTTTTTTTTTGGAATATTTTTGATTTATTTTTTGGGGGAAAAAATTTGGGGGGAATTTTTTCTGGTTTTTTCTTCTTCTGCACATGTGCAGAAGCCACGTTTCCAGCACCGCACATACATTGCCATCTTGTTTTTGACTTTTTTTAAAAAAATTGATTTTTTTTTGAATTTTTCAGCACTGCGCATGCGCGACCAACAAGGCGTGGCCACTCAGCATGGGAGGAAGTGAACCGGCAGTGAGGTAAGTTAGAACCCACCCCTGCTTAATGGGGGGGGGAGTTTAAACCCTTGTGCCTATTTCTACTAGAAGTGTACATTATGGCACATTACTCCATCATTAACCAGCCCTCCCCAAGCTTACTATTCATTAAGTAGAAATTTGTCCTGTTCTAGCTAATCCAGAGGCTAAAATTTTGTTGGCAATACTTAGGAGGCTAATCAGACAATAATTGGAAGCCCAGGTTGTTGCTGTTTTTGAAAAATGGTAATTGCAGTCTTTGGGCACTCAGAATGTGTAATTATTTTGTGTAAATAAGGAAGCCAAAGGAAGAGCTATCAAATCAATGTCACTTTTAACCAAGGTCAGGTCATTAACAAGAGGTTTCTCATTTTTTAAAAAAATGATTAACTAGTTTAACAATTTTTAAATGAGTGACTGATGGCCAGAGGGGAATGCATTTAGGAATATAGCTTGTGGCAAGGGGTGAGTGGAAGAAAAGATGTATAGTATGCAATAAAAGCCTTCCCACCTCTTATCACTTTAATTACTGATTAGGCCATCCTACTTGTTTAAATGCTTGCAATTATTTCAACAATAACAAAAAGGTGGTATTTCTATCCTCTGTAGCTTGAAAAAAAAATTGGCCCAATTGTTTGGTGTAAATAATTGCTGCCTTTTCCTCCACAGGGATAGTACTGAGTTTTTGTTTCTTTGTTTTTGTTTTTCCAAAGATGATGCTACAACTCATTTAGTCACCTCTGGAGGCAGTTTTGCTTCATTCAGTTTCTTTTGCCTTTCTCTTTTTGCAACTACATTTGACCATGTCTTTCTTTTTTCTTATTTTAATATTTATGAATTTAAACTCTCAAACTGCAGTTGAAAAGCACCAATTGCTATGGGTAGGAAAAAGAACCTGGAGCTTTGAAACTGGAAAAGGTAGTAGAATAGGTGAAGCAATAATGAGCTCCTCACCGTAAAAGTTTCTACTGAGGACTTAATTGCATGGAATCCCATGAAAAGTTCTGAAATGGTCCACTAGCAATCAATGATCTCATCTCCCTAATGAAGATTGCATGGAATGGAGTCAATGGTGAAATAGAATTTTTTTTTATTATCGGTTCTGTGGGTGTGGCTTGGTAGGCATGGTGTGGCTTGGTGGGCGTGGCTTGGTGGGCATGGCAGGGGAAGGATACTGCAAAATCCCCATTCCCTCCCCACTTCTGGGGGAAGGATATTGCAAAATCCCCATTCCCACCCCATGTTGGGGCCAGCCAGAGGTGGTATTTGCTGGTTCTCGAACTACTCAAAATTTCCATTACCGGTTCTCTGAATTACTCAACATTTCCACTACCGGTTCTACAGAACCTGTCAAAAACCTGCTGGATTTCACCCCTGAATGGAATGGAATGATGCCTTACAAGAAAATGTTGAGTCTGGTTAATATATTGGCCATTTTGAATATTGTCTGTATTAGAGACCAATGTCTCTAATGTTGCTAGGGTCAGCTAGTTAAATAATACCCTACCTTCTAAACCTCCACCAGATTTTTTTGGGGGTAAATATTGTTTCTTAACTATGCAGACTATAATATAATAGCCTTGTTTGAGCAATTAACAACTATTCCTGCAAAAATTGATTATCCGAAGAAAACATTGGATTCCTGTATTGGGCTGTCTTCAGAGATACAGAATGCAAATTACTCCCAACAAAATTCTATGCTGGATATCCCATTAACTGATTAGCAACCTGCAAACAGCAAATGTCATGTTCCCTTAATCCCAGATAATAAAAAGGACTCCACCCTCATAGATCAACATAAGGAATTAGTTCTGTCTCTTCTCAATAACAGCATTAATGCAGGAAGATGAGCTTCCAGACCCTCTGTTAATTTTTTTCCCTAAGCCAAGCACCAGATTGACCTTGTTCACACTAATTAGCTCTCTGCACCTATTAGGATTCAGTTGTTTTTCAGCAATTCAATGGTAGTATTGATGTTTTTAAAAATAAAGACCACTTTAAAAAATCTCTAGGAATTAGCTCCCTTCCAGTGTTCATTGAATAAAATGTCAGACCTCTTCTGAATAATATTTTATCAGTTCATACATTTTCAAATGTTGTATCTATCAAAGCTTCTTCTACCATATTCCCACCCTTGGCAGCAGGGAGGATAGCTAAATGTTCCATCAACGTAATAATAATAATAATAATAATAATAATAATAATAATAATAATAATAATAATAATAATAATAATAATAATAATAATAATAATAATAATAATAATAATAATAATAATAACAACAACAACAACAACAACAACAACAACAACAAGAATCAACAATCAACAATCAACAATCAACAATCAACAATCAACAACCAACAACTAACAATTAACAATTAACAATTAACAATTAACCATTAACCATTAATCATTAATCATTAATCATTAATCATTAATCATTAATCATTAATCATTAATACTAATTTGTTGTCGTTGTACGTATATACACAGTATACCCATACAGCAAAATTCACATAACGCTTCAAGACCAGTGCCAACACACATAGCAATCCCCACCCGCCACGAATTCCCCACCCTGAACCACTCAAACATCCATACAACTTTGTCCTTTTGAAAGTGGATGATTAACTCTTATTGAAGACTAACAGAGATATAATCCAAAATTAAAGGGCTTGCCCAAGCAGTGAAACTGATTCAAGACACAGCAAAGCTGCCCTAGTACATTTAAAGAAAGACTCCAGAATGGCAATTAAGGACAATAAAAAACAACTAGATCAAAGGCACTATCCTTCCATTCCAGGGGTGAAATCCTCTGAAGTCTGCTACCAGTTCACTTCGCACGCACTACCGTGCAGCGCTGAAAAAGGAGCATTTTGAAGCCATCAGAGTCTGCAAAGGTAAGTAGAACAGCGAGGGGGGGGATCAGCTGTGTCGCACAATTTAGATTAGCTAGAAATCCTGCTTTCTAGCTAATCTAGATTGCGCGGCACAGCTGATCGTCGCACAGCTGATCATCAGATATACTGGTTCGCCCGAACCGGTAGCATTTTTTTACTACTGGTTTCAGCCAACCGGTCTGAACTGGTAGCATTTCACCTCTGTTCCATTCTCCAAAGATAATTCTGAGCTGGGAAAGATTGACACACTGAGGAAAGAGCTCAAATTGACACCCTAAGTAATAAAGGACCAGAAGCTGTTTGCTTTCTTCCTATTGATAGTGTTGCATATCATTGTCTGTCTGTCTGTCTGTCTGTCTGTCTATATCTGATTGCATAAGTGAGTTTTCCTATGCTAACCAACTTGACACACCATTCTGGATTCTGTTCTCTTTTCCCATGCTTCCATATTAGTCCCACAATTTAACCCAAATCAATCTTTACACATTCCACTAAAGATTGGTGCTTCCCTCATATGTGATTTTTTTTCCCCTCAGGCATGAATCTCTGCTCTAGAACACGGGTGTCAAACTCACCACATCAAGTTGCCATCACGTGACGTATCATGATGTTTTTTCCCTTCGCGGAGCTGGGGTGGGCATGGCCTGTGCATGACGCCCAGCCCGTGGGCTGCCAGTTTGACACACCTGTTCTAGAGAGATTGATGCTAACTTTAAAGCTTATTTCATTGAGTAAACCTATCTCTAAGTATCTATCACCTGATTTAATCCAATAGATCATCTCCATTGATCTGAATTTCCATTAGATATATTGTGATCTGAGCTTCTAATCTTAAAATGACATTGCTAGGAAGTCCTTTCATCATTTATTTTGTTCTGTTTTGTCCTGCTTTCTTCTTTTTTGTCTTCTTACACTGGCAAATTTTAAGCGGCAGTTCTATATGGTGGTTTTGTTGCTGTTATTGTAATAGAGCTTGTTGTTATGTGTTTTTATGGTTGTAACTACTTTGCTAGTTAGTGATGATAATGGTAATACAATTTCAGTTTTAATTTCAAGTATACATGTTACATTCTACCTTGTAGATAGTTTTCCTTAAGAAATATTAGATGGGACAAACTGAAGGACGATCTGTCCTAATTTACTTAGAGTTATCCAATGTTGATATTATGGTAGTAGGCAATCTTAACATTAGCCTTGGCACTAACTACATGACTCTTCTTATTTCATCTGCCAAGTCTCATCCATGCCCCTCACACATATACAGTGTTTCCCTGAAAATAAGACCTGGTCTTATTTTCTTTTGTGCTCTGAAATACGCACTAGCACTTATTTTCAGGGGATGTCTTATTCCTTTTGAGTGCCACCACCACGAGGCAGGGGGTGGAGTGCCTCACACCAGCTTACCTCAGGGGCCCTGAAGCCGGGCCATTATATGCACTGACACCTGCCTTGCCTCATGGCCATGGTACTATAGCAATAGCACTTAGACTTATATACCGCTTCATAGTGCTTTTACAGCCCTCTCTAAGCGGTCTACAGAGTCAGCATATTGCTCCCAACAATCTGGGTCCTCCTCATTTTAACCACTTTGGAAGAATGGAAGGCTGAGTCAATGAGCCAGTGAGATTTGAACTGCTAAACTGCAGCTAGCAGTCAGCTGAAGTAACCTGTAGTACTGTACTCTAACCACTGCACCACCTTGGCTGCAAGTAGTACTGGCATGTTACTTAGCCTCCTGCTCCATTGCAAGCAGAACAAGTGGGCCAGCAACCACACAAGGTTTGCTGGACAGGGCTGTTGGAGCCCCTGCCGCAAGGCAAGGCAATTGTTGGGGCATGGATGGCCTGGTTGCCGGGCCCTGAAGTAAGCTGGTGAGTGCATGGGGCAGCTCCACCCTCCCTCGCCTCACCTCACCTCGTGTCGGCAGCACCGTGAGCAACCAGATGGAATGGGCAGGCGGTCAGCTATGCAGGCACTTAAGTAGGGCTTATTTCTGGGGGTAGCTCTTATATTGGACACACAGGCAGAAAACATGCTAGGGCTCATTTTGGGGATAGGTCTTATTTTCGGGAAAACATGGCATATAGAAACCCAATGACAACCCTGGAGGTCATCCACACTCCAAAAATGAGGGAACTAATATAGCAGGTTGGTGCTTATTACGTATTACCAGAAGATTTAGGCTCCGCATGGGATAGGGGATAGGTACCTTAATAGACAGTTCACTTGTTGGCTTCTAGTGCCATTGACTGTGTCTTAATCTCATGCAAAATGTGTGGTCTGGTAGCAATCTTCAAAGTTAAACTATAGGCGCATAGCAATCACTTGCATTTATCACTTTATCTGGATTTTAGGTCCCTCCAACACCTTTGGATGATTCCACATGGGCTTGGGACAATGGGAGGGTCTGCCATCCCTAGCATTAAATATCTCATTAAATGAAAAATGAACCTGCCAAAAGAACTCAACAATTTCTTGATCTGATGAGCCTTTTGAGTTCCATCAGCTCCTAATTAAGAGCTCAGACACTGAAGAAGCCTTAACTACATATAATGCTCTGATATACAACTTCAGAAACCATTAGATTTAGATTTATTATTAGAGTTGGAAGGTACCTTGTAGGTCATCTAGTCCAACCCCCTGCTCAAGCAGGAGTTGCTACACCATTTGAGACAGATGGCAGTCCAGTCTCCCCTTGAAGGTTGCAAGTGTTGGGGCTCTCACAACCTCCGCTGGCAAACTGTTCCACTGGTTGATCGCTCTCACCATCAGAAAGTTTCTCCTCACTTCCAGGTTGAATCTCTCCTTGGTCAGCTTCCATCCATTATTCCTTATTTGGCTTTCTGGTGCCATAGATGCCTATCCATAAGCCCTCTGTCAGGGTTCCGACCTCTGGGTGCAAACCTTCTGCCTCAGGCAGAAATTCTCCATTGATCAGGACAACATACAAACTGGTTTAGATTCCCTGACAACTTTCAAACCTTATATATTCAGCAGTATGTATGCTGCCTTAAAAGAAAATAAATAAATGTGCTAGCTATTTATTATTTGTTCATGTGATAGGAAGAAAAGATGGAAGATGTAAAAATTGCTAAAATATCCTGGAATTACTGAAGCTGAAAGGCAGAAGTAATTAGCTGCAGAGCCCATCAATCTGCTTTTGTTTGGTACGAGGAAGCAACGGATTTTGCCGACTTCAAAACAGCCATGACCTATTAAGATGGATTACAATGCAGAGGGGAAAAAATCAGCACTATGCAAGGTGATACGTAGATTCAGTGGCCTAAATAATGTGTAGCTTCTTCTAACTTGTTGAAGTATGGTTCTGGGAAGACTTGAACAGAAGTAAATATAAGAGTCAGTATAATAATCCTGAATTGTTTGGGAAAATGTGCTTAACAAAATAAGTAAACAATAATCAACAAAATGCAAGCATTGTTGTGCAGTCAGGTGTCTCACTTATTGTGGTTAATAAAATAAGGATTGGGGGAACATGATAAATCTTCCAGGACTTGAGGGGTTGCCACAGAGAAGAAGGCACTGATTTATTCTTCAAAGCACTAGAGGCAGGGGTGGGTTCCTCCCGGTTCGGACTGGATCACCCGAACTGGTAGCGACCCACTGGTGACATCACTGTTGGTGTCGGTCCGTGCACACCGCCGTCTTTTTTTGGGATTTTGGGCAGATTTTTCCCCTTCTGCGGCTTGAAAAAGGGCCCTTCCGCCCGCCCACGGGTGAATTCTGACCTTTATTTCTTCACCCGAAGCACAGCTGATCAGCTCCTCAGCTGTGTTTTGGGCTCATTCCTGCTTCTGAGCATGCACGGAAGCCAAATCACACGAGGGGCCGCATGTACGAGTGCGAGCAGAGCGAGTGCGCAGGCGCAAAATGTCACAATGCGAACCGGTGGTGAAGGTAAGTGGAACCCACCCCTAAAGGGAAGGACAAAAAGTAACGGGTGGATGGTTACTAAAGAAAGATCCAACCTAGAAGTAAGGAGAATTTTCTGACAGTGAGAACAATTAATCAATGGAACGGTTGCCTCCTGGAGTTGTGGGTACTCCATCACTAGAGGATTTAAAAAATAAACTGGACAATCATTTGATTAGGATGGTGTAATGCTCCTGCTTTGAGCAGAGGATTGGACTAGATGATCTCCAGGGTTCTTTCTAGGCCTATGATTCTATGTTCTATATTTATGTGCCTTTGTAATAGGTTTTTTAATTGTAAGTTTTTTTATGTATTTATTGTTTTTTAATTTTAATTTATTGTTTTTAATTGAATGTTGTAGGCTGACCAGAGACACTCATATGAGATGAATACAGATATAACATATTAATGAATGTGCATTTTTCTTCATGTGCAGTTATTATAAATATATCTTTTATTCATTTCTCACCTTTATTCATTTTTATAAATAAGACAGTGAACACATCTAATACTTCTTTTTCCTTCTCCTATTTGCCCCATAACAACAAGCCTGTGAGGTGGGTTGAGCTGCTAGAAAATGTAATAATGCCATTTTGCCTTTAGAATTGATTTTAGGACTATCATTCCATTTAATTTCCCTGGCTTTATTATAAATGACCAGACTTGTGACTAGTTGCAATGAACTGATATTTTGAATTCTGTCTATCACAGAGACTGGGGTGGAAGTGATAAATTTGGGGATGATCCCATAGGCTTACAATTTCTACTGAGATGGTTTCGATTGTTTTGTCAATGTTATAATATTATAGTCTCATCTTTTATATTACTTTCTGTTTCTCTTTGGCTACTTATAAGTACTGCAATATTTTATTATTCTATTCTCTAAGCAGTGATAGAGACCCATTTGTCTTCAAGTTCATATTATAATATGTTCTTCAAGTTCAAACTATTTGCTTTGTTTTCAGACCCTGCATATTGATCTACTGATTCATCTGCTCCACTCTATAAGGTGATGAAAATTCAAATTCAAATTCAGACTAAATTACCAGTGTAAAAAGACTTTGTCTGTTATGATGACTACCCTGTGGAACTGCATAGTGCATGAGGTCTGAGGCAGGGGCGGGTTCCTAATTTTTTTACTACCACTCTGTGGGTGTGGCTTATTTTGTGGGTGTGGCTTGCCAGACATGTGACTGGGTGGGCGTGGCTTCTCGGAGTGCTGAAGGGAGAGGAACTGAGATAGGTCCTGCCGCCCATTCCCCCTCCCCTCAGCAGCTCGAGAAGCCTCAAACATGCGAAAATGCCTGGGATCATCACCGCGCGTTCGTGGCTTCTCGGACTGCTGAAGGGAGGGGAACTGAGATAGCTCCTGCTGCCCGTTCTTTCACCGTCTCATGCGCTCCCTCAGCATCCTTCCCTGCTTGGACTGACTGTGGGGTAGGAAGGCAGCGCATGAGCAGTGCCGGAAACTCGGCTTCTGGGCATGCGCAGAAGAAATTTTTAAAAAAATAAATAATTTTTTTTTCAAAAAAATGGCGGCGCCCAGGCACCGGCAACGATACTGTGACATCACCAGTGGGCCGCTACCGGTGCTATAGAGTGGACCGCACTGGTAGGAACTCACCACTGGTCTGAGGGCCCCAAGCCTGTTTTATGGCAGAAGGCCATAAAAACCTGGGTTTTCCCTGAGCGGCTGAGCCAGGATATTAGTTGAGCCAAACATAGGTGTATCAAACATAGGTTGTTTTAATTTTGTTTTGTATTTTGTGTGTACAGGTTTTATTATGTCTCTGTGGATTGTTGTGAGCTATCCAGGTACTGTCCTACAGCTTCCTTATCCACAAAGCTGTCCTGTGAAGTAAATGGCAACTGAAATTTTGGTAGCAACCAAAAATGTGGAACTCTAACTGCACTACTCCCCACCCTGCCCCCTTTTTTGAGTTTTGTTACTGATTTTGAGTTCTTCTTCTTTTGAGAAGCGAAGGTTATCAGGAGGAAGAAAAAGAGATAAAGTCAAAACAGGGATTCAGAGCTGTTTCAGAACTGTCTGTCCCTGTCGGTTAAAAAAATAATATTAAAGTCTGCTGTTTCTTTCTGTCTGCTTGGAAGCAGCATTTATCCTGAATTCACCTATCTTTAGAGTGACTGTTACCTGTAGGGCTTGTGACTGGGATTTCAATTGGCTTCGCTGCAGAGAAAAATATCATTAAAAATAAAAATAAATAAAAATAAGTGATAATACTGGTGTGAGTCCTAGTGGCACAGTGGTTAGAATGCAGCACTGCAGGCTAACCCTGCCCACAGTCTAAAGTTTGATCCTGACAGGCTGAAGGTTACTCAGCCTTCCATCCTTTCAACGTCGGTAAAATGAGGGCTTAGATTGTTGGAGGCAATATGCTCACACTGTGAATTGCCCAGAAACTGCTACAAAGTGCTATAGGGTAGTATATAAGTCCAAGTACTATTGCTATTGATAAAACAATCCAAAATCTACACCAGGTTTTACAAGTAAACTGTACTTCACTGATATATTGTCATCACTTCTTTTGTTCACTGATAATTTTGATATTTAAGCAAATACCTGCTTTAAGTGCATAAGTTTTTCATATAGACTCTTGTTCATTTTATTAGCAAATCATTTTGATAAACTGTAATCAAAGTGGCATGATTAACAGATTAACAGAGTTGGAAGGGACCTTGTAGGTCATCTAGTCCAAACACCCCCCCCCGCTCAAGCAGGAGACCCTTCACCATTTCTGAGAAATGGCAGTCCAATCTCTTCTTGAAAGTCTCAAGTGATGAAGCTCCCACAACTTCCGAAGGCAAGCTGTTCCATTGGTTGATCGTTCTCACTGTCAGAAAGTTCCTCCTTATTTCTAGGTTGAATCTCTCCTTGATCAGTTTCCATCCATTATCCCTTGTCTGGCCTTCAGGTGCTTTGGGAAATAGCTTGACCCCCTCCTCTCTATGGCAGCCCCTCAAATATTGGAATACTGCTATCATGTCTCCCCTGGTCCTTCTCTTCACTAGATTAGCCATGCCCAGTTCCTGTAACCGTTCTTCATATGTTTTAGTCTCCAGTCCCCTAATCATCCTGGTTGCTCTCCTCTGCACTTTTTCTAGAGTCTCAACATCTTTTTTATAGTGTGGTGACCAAAACTGGATGCAGTACTCTAGGTGTGGTCTAACTAAGGCTTTATAGAGTGGTATTGGTACCTCACTTGATCTTGATTGTATCCCTCTGTTGATGCAGTTTAGGATTGCATTGGCTTTTTTGCCTGCCGCTGCACACTGCTGGCTCATGTTTAGCTGATTGTCCACTAGGACTCCAAGATCCCTCTTACAGTCACTGCTATTAAGCCTGGTTTCACCCAGTTTATATGTATACTTTTGGTTTTTTTTACTTAAGTGTAGGACTTTACTTTTCTCTACATTGAATTTCATTTTGTTAGATAGGGCCCAGCACTCAAGTATGTCAAGATCTGTCTGGATCTTGAGCATATCTTCTAGGGTGTTAGCTATTCCTGCCAGCAAATTTAGTAAGTTCCACTTTTATTCCCTCATAAGTCATTTATGAAGATATTGAAGAGTACTGGGCCTAAGACGGAGCCTTGTGGTACCCCACTGCTTACTTCTCTCCATGTGGACTTAGACCCATTAAGAACTACTTGTTGAGTATGGTTTGCCAACCAGTTGTGGATCCATCTGGTGGTGAGGTTGTCTATCCCATTTTTCTCTAGCTTTCAAAGAAGTAGGTTATGGTCTACTTTGTCGAATGCCTTGCTGAAGTCTAGGTATATTATGTCCACAGTGTTTCGCTGATCTACTAATTTAACCTGATTCAATTTGGGAAAAGAAAACTGCAGCACTTTTGTATCTGATGAATATTTTTGTCTACCTGTATAGTATCTACACATGAACATATGAACAAAGGCAATCAATGAAGCTACAGTATATTTCTAGAATTGTTGCATAGTTACATTATAAAGGTTACCATATTCTGCAGCTTTTTATTATTTATTTTAAAAAATCACACTGTGATTTAGGACGAAGCAGAGATGATGTAATGAAGCTGCCAATTTCGGATTCAGAGCATGACAAGTCAAATACATTTAGCACTGTTTGTTTAAGCTTTCTTAAATCCCAGACATATCTGAATTTAAGATGATCTTTAGTTATTAGTACAACTGCTCCTTCAGGGATATTCATTACTAGGAAAAATCAGGATCAATCCACTTATAATTAATCAGCCCAAAAATAATTGCACTTTTTAAAAAAGTTTGATATCAACCTTGTATAAAGCCTCTTTAACCATAGGAACATTCCTAGCTCTTAATGTCTTTGGTTTTTTTACCTAAGTGTAGGACTTTACTTTTCTCTGCATTGAATTTCATTTTGTTAGATAGGCCCCAGCACTCAAGTATGTCAAGATCCATCTGGATCTTGAGCATATCTTCTAGGGCAGTGATGGCGAACCTTTTTTGGTTCACGTGCCAAAAAAGGGGGGGGATGCGGGGGATCATGTGTGTGCGTGCCCACACCCATAATTCCATGCACCCCCGCGCATGCGCGCATGACCCCCCACTCCCAGCATGCAATGGCACACCCATTTTTTGCTTTCTCCAGGCTTTCTAGGAGCCTGGGAAGGGCGAAAACGGCCTTCCCCACCCCCTCTGGAGGCTGGAAACAGCCTGTTTCCTGACTCCCAGTGGGCCCAGAAGGCCCAAAAATCAGCCGGCCGGTGCGCACATGCGCGCCGGACCTGAGCTCGTGTGCCCACCGATATGGCTCCGCGTGCCACTTGTGGCACCCGTGCCATAGGTTCGCCATCACGGTTCTAGGGTGTTAGCTATTCCTGCCAGCTTAGTGTCATCTGCAAATTTAGTAAGTTCCCCTTTTATTCCCTCACCTAAGTCATTTATGAAGATATTGAAGAGTACTGGGCCTAAGACGGAGCCTTGTGGTACCCCACTGCTTACTTCTCTCCATGTGGACTTAGACCCATTAAGAACTACTCGTTGAGTACGGTTTGCCAGCCAGTTATGGATCCATCTGGTGGTGAGGTTGTCTATCCCACTTTTCTCTAGCTTACAAAGAAGTAGGTTATGGTCTATGATGGACATATGATATTTCCAACCCTGTGGGTGGCTGGAATTAAAAAAATAAGTTTGGAAGGAAAGTTATTCTGGGATTTTAGCAGCTTATGTAGGGATATGTCATTCATGCTTTAGTTTGAAATTTATCCTTTTGTTACAGCTACTTGAAAATCAGTAACACATCCAATGAAAAATTTCAGATATTTTCAACATCTCTGTATCCATCACCCAAAAAGTCCTCCTACTTTCCTGAAATTCATCTTGATTTGAACCGAGGAGCTGCTAGACACAATCAACTCTGTCTACCCTATTGATGGAACTTTGCACAAAACATTTATGTCCTTATTTTAACATTTATGTGGAAATGAAATGTCTATTGGCAGCATAATAAAAGCTCACCCAAAAAATCCCCCCCAAAAAGCCGAAAACAAGATGGTGACGCATGTGCAGTGCGGCCATGCGGCACGGCCACGCAGCATGGGACGAAGCGGACCGGCAGTGAGGTAAGTTAGAACCCACCCCTGGTTCACATGATACTAATGATCTTCTTCATGAGTGTGCTTCTCCCATTCCATGCACACCTCCAGCTCCAAAATAGATAATATCTTTTATGTATCAAGAAAGCATATTTTCCAAATCTAGTGCAAAGTGCTGTATTTTCTTCTATCCATAGAACCAAGATGCCATCGGGCATTTTTCAATCTATGATAGAATGAGATTAGAAACTGCTATATATACTGTCAGACCTTTGAAACATCCAGTTACCATTAACTCAAAAGTAGAGTCTTTTCAGAGTTTCAGATTCAAAGACTGATAACTCAAGATAATTATTATAATCTTTGACTGCGTGTCTCTAATTGTTTGTTTTTACTGTTTTATTATTGGGTATTGTAGTCAACACATTTCAATTATAGATTTTTCTCCCTGCAATTTTGGCATCTCACAATTGACAGTCCTCCTTTGTGACACTAATAATGTAATACATAAACTAACCTTTTAGCACTCTTCTGGACAATGAATGTACAGTAATGTAATGATTTCAAGTGAGAATTGTAAAAATAATAAAAAAAAGTTATCTCACCACCCGCAGCCTATTATATAGCAGCATGAAAAGAAGTTCCAATTATTCTTCTTGGAATACCTAAATTGTTCGGGCTGATTGACTAGTAATAAAGACTACCTTTCAAAAATGAAGCCTTAGTACAGAGTGATATATATTTCATTGATAAATAAAATGAATGAGATAATTTTAAGAACATTTGAAAGATTTACAATAGAGGTAGGTTTGAGTGTCTTCGTTAAAGAAAGGCTGTTAATTATTTTAGATTAAATCAGTAGAGCAAGATGATTAATGTAATAATCTGAAGGCGATCAAAATCAAATTAAAGTGAATCATTAGAAACACACAACAAATTTGAGTGCTGTCTAGATGTCAGCCAAATAACACGAATAATCCCAATGTTCAGAATCCTTGGCTTGCTCAAATACCACAAATCAGTATTTCTACTTATCTTATTAAGAGAGTAGTACAATTATTGATAAAAATCAGATAATATTGTTAAAATCCAAACTGTTTATAATGCAATAAATGCTTTTTCAATAATCGTGTTCCTCTCCTTTGCAGGTTCTCAAATTGACTTAGGAGCTCTTAGCATGGTCAGAAAAACTACTCAGAAGAATTTTCAGTAAGTGCTAAAAAGTCTCCTCCTGAGAAAGTTCTGGAACAGTGAAAATTCCAGGGTAAACACTTCATCCTAATTTAAATCATACAGCCCTTTATTCATTCCATACACAGAACATAGAGTAACAGAACTGGAAAAGATCTTGGAGGTCTTTTAGTCCAACCCCCAGTTCAAGCAGGAGACCACATACCATTCTGGACCAATGATTCTTCAATATCTTCCTTAAAAATTCCAACTATGGAGCACATACAACTTCTGGAGGCAAACCATTGCATTGATTAATTGTTATGTCAGGAATTTTTTCCTTCTAGTTCTAGGTTGGATCTCTCCTTGATAGGTTTCCATCCATTAATTCATGTTCTGCCCTTAGATGCTTTGGAGAATAGGTCAACCCTCTATTGTCTATGATAGCTCCTTCAATATTGCTATCATGTCACCCTACTCTTTCTTTTCTCTTAAACTAGACATATCATGTTCCCCAGGTGGGTGCTAACTTACCTCACCACCGGCTGGCTTCCTCCCATGCCGTGTGAGCATGTGCACATTGTGTGCCACACAGCCATGCCGCACAAGTGTGCATGTGCAGTGCAAGTGCAGTGCCGAAAAACAGCTTCCGTGCAGAAGCCAAAAACAGGATGGCACCGCCATTAGAGTTGGTTCGGGGGCTTGGCCAACCGGCGATCGCTCCCGGTTTGGCGAGCAGAGGGAAATTCCTGTCACCGGTTCTAAAGAACCGGTCCAAACCCAGAGCAACCCACCTCTGATGTTCCCACAACCATTCATCATACGGTTTAGCCTCCAGACCCTTTATCTTCTTTGTTTCTCTTTTCTGCTCTTTTCTGCACTCTTCTAGAGTTTGAACCATCTTTTTGTATTGTGGTGACCAAAACGGGACACAGTATTCCAAGTGTGGTCTTACAAGGAAAGCATAAAGTGGTACTATCATTTCATGTGAACTTCATACCATCCCTCTGTTGGCTTTTTGGGCAGCTGAGGCACACTGCTGGCTCATACTTAAGCAGTGGTCCACCAGGATTCCTAGATCTCTCTCACAGCTAACGGCTGTTGAGCCAGGTACCACTTATTCTATCCTATGCATCCTATGTTTTTATTTTTGTTGTTTTGTTTTGTTTTGTTTCTTAAGTGTAAGACCCTACTTTTCTTACCACTGAATTGCACCACTGAATTGTGATGAACTGAGTTATAGCTCACAAGGTGTATGCTTTTTAATAAGACTGGTAGTCAGAAAGGGTGCTACCAGACTGCTTCTGTTTATTGGGCTGTTAAATTATTTTTAGAGGGGAGGCATGGTTTGATCTGCCCACACTGGGTGCTGTCTGCTGGCAGCAGAATACAGTTAATACAATTCTATTTTAGCAAGTCACACTTTAAATCAATTCCCATGTACAGCTTCTGCTAAAATGGAGTCTTTAAAACAAAATATTTTCCTAAAATCCATATGGGACAGCTTCTATATACTTTCAATTTTATTGATAGTAGTTCTGTGAAAGGTAACAGAGATCTGCTTTTGGGAAGAATTATCTGGGCTGAAGCAAAGAGGAAATGCCATTTGTTTTTGTAAAGTATTCCAGGCACTGAAGATTCTCACTATCCTTTGGCAGCAGCCAAAAAGGCCAACGCAGTCCTGAGCTGCATAAATAGAGGGATACAATCAAGGACCAGAGAGGTACTAGTACCACTCTATAAAGCCTTGGTCAGACCACACCTAGAGTACTGCATCCAGTTTTGGTCACCACACTACAAAAAAGACATTGAAACCCTAGAGAAAGTGCAGAAGAGAGCAACCAGGATGATAAAGGGTCTGGAAAATAAAACATACAAAGAGAGGTTGCAGGAACTGAGCTTGGCCAGTCTGGCAAAGAGAAGGACCAGGGGTGACCTGATAGCAGTGTTCCAATACTTGAGGGGATGCCACAGAGAGGAGGGGGTCAGGCTGTTCTCTATGGCACCAGAAGGCCAGACAAGGAATAATGGATGGAAGCTGACCAAGGAGAGAGTCAACCTGGAAGTGAGGAGAAACTTTCTGACGGTGAGAGCAATCAACCAGTGGAACAGCTTGCCAGCGGAGGTTGTGAGAGCCCCAACACTTGCGACCTCCAAGAGGAGACTGGACTGCCATCTGTCTCAAATGGTGTAGGAACTCCTGCTTGAGCAGGGGGTTGGACTAGATGACCTACAAGGTCCCTTCCAACTCTAATAATAAATCTAAATCTAAATCTCTCCTGCCCCTTGCCAATGCCAGAAATGTGTTCACTGAGGATATGCCAAAGAACGCAGGAAGTATCTTTTCCAGCCACCTCAAGCAAAGCTTGAAGTAATTGCTGCTCGAGAAAGGAGTGATTTCTCCTTTTGAAATAGTGGCCCAAACATGGTTGCTTAATAACTGAATAACAGAATTGGAAGGACCTTGGAGATCTTTAGATTTAGATTTTTAGATTTATTATTAGAGTTGGAAGGGACCTTGTAGGTCATCTAGTCCAACCCCCTGCTCAAGCAGGAGTCCCTACACCATTTGAGACAGATGGTGTCTTATAGTCCAACCCACTGCTTAAGCAGGAGAACCTGTACTATTTCAGCCAGTCTCTTCTTAAAAATCAGCAGTGATGGCGCAGCCACAACTTTCAGAGGCAAGCCATTCCACTGGTTAATATTTCTCACTGTCAGGAAATTTCCCCTTAGTTCTAGGTTGCTTCTCTCCTTGTTTAATTTCCATCCATTGTTTCTTGTCTTGCCTTCTAGTGCTCTGGACCATAGGTTGACCACCTCTTCTTTGTGGCAGCCCCTCAAATATTGGAACACTGCTATCATGTCACCCCTAGTCCTTCTACACTAGTCTACACTAGTCATACCCAATTCCTGCAAATGTTCTTCGTATATTTTAGTCTCCAGCCCTATAATCATCTTTGTTGCTCTTTTCTGCACTTCATAGTGTTTCTTTTCACTTAGAATTATGGTATCTATGTTGCTGTGAAAAATAGTTTGAAACAGCTGCTTATTTGAACTTTTTCTGAAATGAAGCACAATTTCAAAGGGTTATACAGCCATAATTAACACGTTATGTTATAATTACTGGAAAGTTTGCCACCATCACAACACACCTGCATATGATAATAGGGGATGTTACTCTACACTTACCAGTCTTTGTTAATATAATATATGCTGAAAGAGGCTCACATCTGGGTCGAAATATGTAAGATTTCACTGTTTTATGTGTTGGAGGACTTTGCAGGAAACACTCCTGTTTTTCACTCAATTATAAAGTTGAAAAACTTGACACAACTTACATAATTTATTTTGTTGTGCAGAACACTTTCCCACTGAACAATAATTCATCTCAGCAAGGAATTATCCAGGTAGCAAAGAGAATTGAAAGCTTCCAATATGAGCTGAAAAACTGATAATGATGCACCAATTTAGATAATGTGTCATTCATTCCCTTCAGAAGGGGTAGTATCAATATTATCCATTTTTGTTCAGTATATTTGGTGAGTGTGTAAAAGTCTAGCTACTAAAAGTTTTCTGAAAATGTAGCTATTATGTTCAGACACACTTGTACACTCAGATATAGTTAGGAATGCACTGTTAATATTATCTATTATTTACGTAAAAGCTTTATTGAGGGTTATTCTAGAATAGAATAGAATAGAATAGAATAGAATAGAATAGAATAGAATAGAATAGAATAGAATAGAATAGAATAGAATAGAATAGAATAGAATAGAATAGAATAGAATAGAATAGAATTTTTTATTGGCCAAGTGTGATTGGACACACAAGGAATTTGTCTTGGTGCATATGTTCTCAGTGTACATAAAAGAAACGGGGCGTTGTTCCTTACCTGAAAGCCCCTTCTCGTAGGGCGGAGCGAGCCTCCAAGAATGGGATGATCCAATCCATCAGCCAATCAGGACTGAGTCTGACTCTATATAAAAGCTGTCACCCCGAAGGGCACCCCCTCTTGAGACGAAGGACGGAGTCAGACCCATAGTGTAACAACCTAACCAAACTTTATTAAACAGCAGGAATGTATAACTGTAACTCTATGCAAGAACCAACAGGGAGGGACGTGGAGGCTCGCTCCGCCCTACGAGAAGGGGCGTTCAGGTAAGGAACAACGCCCCGTTCTCCATAGTGGGCGGAGCGAGCCTCCAAGAATGGGACATGCCAAAGCAGTTCGGTCCCTAGGGAGGGCATACAGTTATTCATGCTGGTCCTCAGTCGATACGACAGACTGAAGCACATGCCTCCCAAAATCCGCCTCAGCCGAGGCGAATTGGTCCACTTTGTAATGTCTTATAAAGGCCACCGGAGAAGACCAGGTGGCCGCCCTGCACACTTCCTCCAGAGAAGTTCTGGCCGACCACGCAGTTGTGTTGGCCGCGCTACATGTCAAGTGTGCGGTTAATCCTTCCGGACGTGGAAGGCCTTGCGCACAGTAAATGTCTGCAATGACCGACCTGATCCAGCTGCCAATAAGCGCTGGCGAAGCCTTGTTGCCCATGGATTTCGGATGGAAACAAACAAACAACGCTTCCGAGCGCCGAAAGGGGGCGGTGCGGACGTTGTAAATTTTAACCGCCCTCCGTACGTCAATGGTATGCCACTGGCGCTCCAAGTCCGTTGAAGGTTGGGCATAAAAGGAGGGCAAGATCAGGTCTTGTGTCCTATGGAAGAGGGTATTCACCTTCGGAATGAAGGTCGGATTCAGACGGAGAACAACCCTATCGGGGTGGAACATACATAAGTCCTCTCGGACCGATAGGGCCGCCAGTTCCGAAATCCGACGAGCCGAAGTTATGGCCACCAAGAAGTCAACCTTGAGGGTGAGGTGTCGTAGTGACACTGTGCGTAGCGGCTCGTAGGGCTCCGTCGTCAGTGCCAGAAGAATCCACGGGAGATCCCACATCGGGAATCTGTGGACGACAGGAGGTGAGATGTTGGAGGCCGCTCGTAGAAATCGCCGTATCATCGGATGGGCCGATAGTGTGTCTGCGGTGTCGCAGGATAGCACGGTGGATAGTGCCGCCATTTGTCGACGCAGAGTGTTGGGGGCCAACCCCTTGTCCAGACCCGCTTGTAAAAAGCGTAAAATACCCACGATGGTAAGGTCCACCGGGCAAAGCGAAGCGGTGGAACACCACAAACAAAACGACTTCCATGTAGAAGCGTAAATGCGGTCAGTCGATGCCCGTCTGGATGACATCAGAGTGTCCACGATGGCGTCGGGTACCCCGCAACGAGTCAGGCAGCGCCGGTCAAGTGCCAGGCGGTCAATTTGAGCCACTGCGGGTCCGGATGGGTCACAGACCCCTGAGAGAGCGAAGACGCGGTTGGTGGTATCCTCCACGGTGGGCTGGCCGAAAGCGACCGGAGGTCCGCGAACCACGCTCTCCTGGGCCAGTGCGGGACGAGTAGAATCACCTCCGCTTCCTCGGTAACAATCCGGCGAATGACCTGTGGGAGCACTGCCAGAGGAGGAAAGGCATATAGAAGACCCCTCGGCCAGGGGCAACGAAGGGCGTCGGTGTCCTCGGCCCCTTGGGACCGGTAGCGGGAAACAAACCTCAGGAGTTTGGCGTTGCGGGGAGTGGCGAAGAGGTCGATTACCGGAAGTCCGAATCGCTGCACCAGCTGCTGGAAGATGTCCTGGTGCAGGCTCCACTCCGCCGAGTCCACCGCATTGCGACTTAGCCAGTCCGCTGTTGTATTGTCTACTCCCGAAATGTGTTCCGCTCTGAGCGAGAGCAGGTGGCGCTCCGCCCAGAGTCCCAAGGCCTTGGCTTCCAACATGAGGCCCTTGGAGACCGTGCCACCCTGGCGGTTGACGTGTGCCTTGGTGGTCACATTGTCCATCATCAGCAGGACATGTCGGTTGTAGATGACGTGCTGGAATTCCTGGAGGGCCCGGAATGCTGCTCTCAGTTCGAGGATGTTGATATTCAGGAGGGTCTCCGACTGAGACCACGTTCCCTGGGCCACGTGGGAAAGGACGTGAGCCCCCCATCCCTGCAGGCTGGCGTCGGTTGTCACCGTCACCCGGCTCGGCTCGAAGAAGCTGGACCCTTCGGATATCGCCGGGGACCGCCACCACTGGAGAGAGCGACGGACAGAGGATGGGATCAAGCTGATGAGTTGCTCTTTCCCGCCCTTTGGAAGGGTAGTAAGAGCCATTGTAGTTCCCTGGAGTGCAGTTGCGCCCAGGGGGTGATATGGATGGCCGAAATCATTTTCCCCAGGAGAGACGAGAGTTGTTTCAAAGGTGCTCGTCTGAGGCAGAGCACCTGTTGGACAAGAGTGGTGATATTGTCCTGTCTCTCCTGGGAAAGGAACACCCTGCACTCCAGGGAATCCACGATAGCCCCTAGGTGGGTAATTCTGTTGGTGGGCGTGAGCTGGCTCTTCTCGATGTTTAAGGAGAAGCCATGCTCTTCTAAGCACTCCATGGTTAACTGAAGGTCAACCTCCGCCTGCGAATAAGAGGACGAGAGGATTAGAATGTCGTCCAGATAGCAGTGCATGCGAATGGGAATGGCCCGCATACTTGCCGCAAGGGCAGCCAGGATCTTCGTAACGACCCGCGGAGCGGAGGAGAGACCAAATGGAAGTGCAGAATATTGATAGTGGTAGACATGTAACAGAAGCGAAGGTACTTTTGGTGGGAAGGCCGAATTGGTACATGGAGGTACGCCTCTGTCAGATCGATTGAGGACATGAAGTCCCCTTTTCGCACACATGCTAGGATGGACTGCAGCATGTGCATCTTGAACCTCTTATATGCGACGAATTTGTTGAGTCGCTTGAGGTCCAGGACCGCTCTCCACCCCCCGAGGATTTTTCGACAAGGAATAAATTGGAATAGAATCCTTGCCCCTGCTGGTCCTCCGGAACCCGTTGGATGGCCTCAATCTCCAACAGGTGCTGGATAGCGGCCAGCATGAGGGACCACTTTTGGGGATCGGAGGACTGGGGGCACCTCATGAAAAATCCCGGTGGGGTGGAGAGGAGGTCGAGTGCGAGTCCCGATGAAATGGTCTCTCGCACCCAACTATCTGTGGTGGTATCTTCCCATCGCCCGGCGAAGTAGCGCAGGCGACCCCCAATGGGAAGGCCTGAGGGATCTACTTGAAGCGGCGGTAGGAGCACCCGCCTGCACCCCGAAAAGGGCGCTTGGCCGGAGGATCTGCCTTAGGTCTGTCCTGCCCCTGATTCTGACGGCCACCCGCCTGATATCTACCCCGGTATCTGGGGGCACGGTAAGGGCGGCGAGGCGGAGGAGCGGGAGGGGGGGTAGCGGGCTTGTTCTGACCCCTGCGGGTACAGTTAGGGAGGACCTTTCGCTTGTCCTTGGACTCTACGAGGTACGGGTCCAAAGCCTCCCCAAAGAGGGACTGACCCTGGACTGGCGAGGTGGCAAGGCGCCACTTGTGGCGAGCGTCCGACTGCCAGCCTCAGAGCCAGTGCATCCGGCGTGCCACCACGGATGCCCCCATGGATCTTGCCGCGAAGCGTGCGCTCTGCAGAGTAGCATCCGAGGTGAACTGGGCCACCGCTAGTAATTTGTTGATGTCCTGGCGGGTGCGCGCATCAGAGGACTGTTCTTGCAGCGTCTTGAGCCAGCGGATAGAGGTCCGGCAGAAGAACGAAGCCGTCGCCGAGGACCGGACGGCCCAAGCAGCCACTTGATGGGAGCGCAAAATGGCCTGCTCGGTACGGCGGTCCTCCGGGCGCAAGAGCTCCTCAGAGTCGCCCGGCAAGGGGTTGGCTGAGTAAAGCGCCTTAATGGGCGGATCCACCGGTGGAACTGGTAGGTGCTGAGCCAGCCCTTGCGCCACATTGAAGTAACGTTTGTCCAATGAGGACGGGGCTGCTCCCATGATCGGGGTCTGCCACTGCTTAGTGACCGAGGTAATGAAGAGTTTCGGTGCTGGAATAACTTCCTCCTGTGATGTTGTCTCTTCGAAGAGAGGGTCGCCCTGTTCCTCGCCGGCTGGCTTGGGCTCCACCGGAGGCATCTTGGCCGCCGCCCTTGCCTTGTGGAGCAGGAATTTAAAGAGGGCCGGGTTAAAAAGGCCCGTGGTTGCGGGAGGTTCAGGTGAAACGTCCTCGTCCTCTGACAGGTCAAGGTCACGACCCGGCTCCTCGGTGTCGGGGGACGACTCTGGAGAGGAAGGAGATGCGCTGGTCTCGGTGGCAAGAGGTTGGGCCCGCTCGGTCGCAGAAGAAGGATGGCGCGGCTGGTTGGGGACGGTCGCAGCGCCTGAAGTGGAGGGCGTTGGCGCAGATGTTTGCTTAATGCCCGCCGCGATCCCGTCCCTGATTGCCATTTGGATGAGGGCCTGGACCTCCGGGCTTTGAAAAATGGCAGTTGCCGTGAGCGACGGAGCCTCAGGGGAGGGAGTCCGCGATGCCTGGGGTTCCTCCCAAATGTCTATGTCACCCAAACAAAGGTTCGGGTTGTCCAAGGAGAGGGCCCCAGAGGACCGCCTGGAGCGAGGGGTCACTGGATCTGCGGTGTCCCGTGGGCGGGAGGTGCTTGAGGTGCTTGGGGCCGGCAGCTTTGCTTTTTCCTTGTGGCCGCCCTCCCTGTGGGAGGGTCTCTTGGCCTCAGTTCCTGCCTGGCGCAAAGGGGAGCGGTCCCTATGTGAGGCGGGAGGAGCGGAAGCTGCCCTGGCATCAGAGTCCTGCGCCCCGGGCTCCTTGTTGGCCTTAGACTTCTTTCTGGAGCCGCTCTCTGCCATAGTAGTGGCTAATAAGGAAGCTGGCAGGGCGGAATCCATGGAGGCTGCCGGCGAAGATGAGCACTGTGCGCGGCAGCCGAAGAGCAGCTGGGCTTCGAGCGCGGAGGGCGAGAGGGGGAATCCCTGATGACGTCAGAGCCCTCCGGAGCGCGTGCGCAATTCGCGCTGGCTCCGACAAGCAGCTGGGCTCTGACGGAGGAGGCCGGCGTGCGAGGGAAGTCCCGGTGCGTAGGAGGTCCCCTTCACACGTGCGCAATGGGCGCCGCGCCTCCGAGCAGCAGCTGCGACTCCGAGCCGCCCGACAGCTGATTCAGAAGCTCTGAGGGCGGGCGGCTCCGCTGCGGGCGACGGCGAGGGGCTGCCTTGGCGAGCCGAGTCTTCAGGCGGCAGCTGGGGGGTGCTAGGCAGGCGGGCGGTCGAGCTTCGCTGGTTTGACAGGCAAAGGTCCTCGATGAGCTCTGCGCCTGCGCACTGGAGCCTCCTTTTCGCACTTGTTCAAAGCAAAGTAGTGCGATGAGCTCTGCGCGTGCGTAGAAGCACCCCCGACCATCAGCTGTAGGGCGGGCCTGTAGCCCCTTGAGGGAAATGGCGGTTCGCGCCAAAAGTAGTAGAACGGCCTGACAGAAGGCCCAGGCCTCGGGCGAAGCGAGGGGGCGATGAGAGGATATGTAGGCTTTTATAAGAGGCGCCGAAACGCTGAAGCCGTTCAGGAGGGAAACGAGGTCACTTGATGGTAGGCCCTGACAGATAGTCCCGAAGGGCTCCCCTCCCCGCGGTAAGCGGCAGAGCCGCCTGGCCGTTGGTCACCCAAGTGTGGCAGCTTCTGTGACTTATAACGATTGGTACTTCAAGGAACAATATGGCCAGGCTGCGATCCAATCCTCTGGGCAGTAGTCCAGAAGCCAGACAGCTGTCACAGGACACCAGCTGCCCACCTCACACACGATGGAAGTTGGTGGGGTCAATTTTCACTTACTGATTCGAAGGAGTTGTTGAATAAGACGAGTAGTGGAAGAACCTGCTAGGTTAGGAAACACTAGTCCTGGACTTAGGACTGAGTCGAAAGAGGGGGTGCCCTTCGGGGTGACAGCTTTTATATAGAGTCAGACTCAGTCCTGATTGGCTGATGGATTGGATCATCCCATTCTTGGAGGCTCGCTCCGCCCACTATGGAGAAAGATACATTCATCAAGAATCATGAGGTGCAACACTTAATGATAGTCATAGGGTACAAATAAGCAATCAAATCATATTAGGAACCAGTCAATATAAATTGTAAGGATACAAGCAACAAAGTTACAGTCATACAGTCATTAGTTGGGAGGAGATGGGTGATGGGAACGATGAGAAGATTAATAGTAGTGCAGGATTAGTAAATAGTTTGACAGTGTTGGGGTAATTATTTGTTTAGCAGAGTGATGGCATTTGGGAAAGAAACTGTGCTTGTGTCTAGTTGTTCTGATGTGCAGTGCTCTATAGCGGTGTTTTGAGGGTAGGAGTTGAAGCAATTTATGTCCAGGATGCGAGGGGTCAGTAAATATTTCCACGGCCCTCTTTTTGACTCATGCAGTACACAGGTCCTCAATGGGAGGCAGGTTGGTAGCAATTGTTTTTTCTGCAGTTCTGATTATCCTCTGAAGTCTGTGTCTGTCTTGTTGGGTTGCAGAACCAAACCAGACAGTTATAGAGGTGCAGATGAAAGACTGTGTGATGTTTTTGTTTGTTAGCTGATGAGACTTTACTTACAGCAATGTAGAAAATACGTAGAAATTGTATATTATATTACATCAACTAACATATAGGTATCTGAAATATTGAGATTAAAAACCATCAAAAATAATAAATAATAACAATAACAATAACAGAATAATAATATGTGCCTGAGAAACATCCAGATTTTTTAAGGACTTACAAAATGTCAGCAGGGTCAGGGCCAAGCAATCCTCGGAAGTTATGGTGTTCCAAAAATTAGGTGCTATGATAGAGAAGGTATGCTTCCTGATTCCCAACAAATGGACAATCTAATAGACAGGATCATAAATGGAATAGAACACCAAAAGAGTCCAATTAGCCAGATCCCATGTAGTGAATATTGTTCATAATTGGGAGAAAATAGAGAAACTGATGATGAGAACAAGAATACACTACAAGAGTGAATTACTGAATGATTAAATTGCTAAATAGGAGTATTTTTATAGGAAGTACCGTATTTTTCGGAGTATAAGACGCACCTTAGTTTTGGGGGAGAAAAACAAGGACAAAAGGCCTCTGCCTCCCAGCAATTTGCCAAACAGCAAACAGCAAACAGTACAGATGATATACACTGTTTGCTGTGTATTTCTGTGCATGTGTGCTTGACCCATAGAAATAGCAAAGAATTGGAGAAATGTACATTATGGCAGTATATTAATCCCAGAAAGTTTTCTTAAATGTAATCACACTAACTCCTCCCAATTATTTAAATAGATCTACTCCAAACATGACTAAGTCAGGGTTTAATTCAGCTGCCTTCTTTTAATACTAATACTTAATACTAAAACAGGACATTTCAGATAATACTTTTACAGATCTTTAAAATTGATGTGGCTTTCTGGAAGTATTCTCTGCTATTTAAAAGAAGATACAATAGCACTGGGCCTCTTCAGAGCAAGCATTTATTTTAAAAAGCTTCTTCATTTTGTTAAGTTGTCTAGAACAATAATAAAGCAGTCTTTAAAAATAAGTCTAATAATTTGAACACTCTACAAACATTTAACAAAATAACATATTAACAAAATCTGCCTCTACCTAGGATAGAACTCACAACCTCCTGATTGTAAGGCAAGAGCTCTACCTCTAGGCCATAGCAGATGTAGCTTACCTCCTTGCAATTTCAGCAGTCTAACATTGCCAGCAGTTTATCTCCCAGCAATTTGTCTCATTACAGCCACCGTAATTAGTTTCATTTTACCACGTGGCTTGCAAGCCCAAGTCAGCTGTAGGTTGGGAGGCAGATAATCTTTTATTGTGCTAATAAGGCTTTGCCCTGTTTGCTGCAAAGTGGTAAATTGCTGGAAGACAGAGGCCAAAGGGTGGGGGTGGGTGGCTGGGTGGGGCTACATTTGGTGTATAAGACACACCCAAATTTTCACCCTCTTTTTGAGGGTAAAAAGGTGCGTCTTATACTCCGAAAAATATGGTAGATAGAAAAATTCTCTTCCAGAATGTTCTCATCCTAAAACGGCTGATCCAATCTTGAAACTGGACTTTTTCATTTTCTTTTTCAATAGACTTATTTAGAACTTATTTCTATGAGTTAGCTTTACTGTTATTTCCTAAGTTGTTGGTGCTTTTCTATTGTATTCTACTATATTGTTATAATTCTAAATCATGGGTATCAAACTCGAGGTGTCATGTTGCCGTCACATGATGTTTCACAACATTTGCGGAGGTGGGGTGGGTGTGACCTGTGCGTGACGCAGGTCGCCAGTTTGACACCCCTGTTCTAAATTGTCCACATAATGTTTAGCTCACTCCCAGCTAGTCTTATATTGCTTCAGCATTACCTTTCTATTACTTTACTTTGCTTTTAATTCCGGATTCTTCTTTCCTCTTAATTTGGCAGAATTTTTGTTATTTCTGAGCTAAAAATCAGCCAAAAGCACCCGAAGCAGTTCCCAGGACCAATGTCACCTTTTGAAGTAGCAAGGTCAAGAAACAGCATCAAGAAGGGTTTCTAAACCCTTTATTCATCCGTTCCCGATTCCCAAGATCTGATTCAGATCACTGGGAGTTCTTGTTCGCCTTGGGCAAGCACCAAAATCCAGAACACAATGCTAGCTTTAAAAAAAGAAATAGAGCTACATAGCAGAGCCCTGTGTGATTCCTTAAGAGGAAATGGTATCAACTTTTCCAGTTTTTCAACTCTTATAACTCTTGTGATCTACTCCCTCCCATTTTGATGGAAATAACCACTCTGGCTTCCCAACTCATGTTCCTGATTCTTCCTGATTCTTTTTTAATTCCTTGCCTGTGGGCAGATCTTTGGCTTCCAACCTTGGGACTTGATCTTTTGGACTTTATCAGTTCTGAACCTCTGAATTATGGTAGCCTTTAGGAAACTTTCACCCAGCAGATTTACCAAGATGTTTTGCTACAAATCTCTGGCAAAAACACCGACTGCCTACATACCTTTAGCTAATTTACAACCTTCCATTTGAGCATTATCTCTTTCTCTAGTACTGTCTCTTTTTTTTTTTGAATTTTTTATTTTCTTTTAATATTCTTCACATAGACATCAATACATATACCATAATATATTATCAAAAATTTAACCTAATTTTTTTACATCCAATAACATTACTAGATTGCCTATCTATCCTACATATCAAATCCAATCACTCCCTTCCCTCTATCCTTCTTCCCTCCCTCTACTTTCTTCCTCCTTCTCTCCCCTCTCCTACTACCCCTTCTTCCATCTATCTACTCTCACTCTTACCTTCCTTCTCCTCCCCTACCTACGTTCTTCCTTCTTTTCTCCTCCCCACTACTTCCTCCTCCTCCTCCTCCTCCTCCTTTCTTGAGTGTATTTATTTTTTAATTTATTTTAACAGATAGACAGTCAATACATCTCCTCAACTTACATTTTAAATTGTTGTTTTGAATCTATCCTGTGTTAAAAATCTATTTCAAATTACTTAATTCTAGGTATATTTTTATATTACTATATTGCTACATCCTTATCCATATATATTTTGTCATCTGGGTTATTTATCTATGTTCATTTTCTTATCTTTTATACACAATAATTGTTCTATCTTAACTTTCAACTATATTCATTCTCCAACCAACTATAAAATTTAATCCAAACATTATAATATTCTGAATCCTCTTTGTCTTTAATGATCTATAGCCAAGTCAATAAACCTCAGAGACCTGTAAGTGGTAGCTCTCTACCTGCTTCTCATCTCAAACAGGATAATTCACCCCTGTTTGAAGATAGAAACAACATTTGCCATCTCAAATCCTCTGACACCTGATTTCTCAGAGATCATAGAGCAGGGGTAGGCAAAGTTGGCTCTTCTATGACTCGTGGACTTCAACTCCCAGAATTCCTGAGCTAGCATGATTGGCTCAGAAAGTCTGGGAGTTGAAGTCCACAAGTCATAGAAGAGCCAACTTTGCCTACCCCTGGTATAGGGTCTCTACTCAAGCAGGAGGTTGGACTAGAACAGGGGTAGGCAAAGTTGGCTCTTCTATGACTCGTGGACTTCAACTCCCAGACTTTCTGAGCCAATCATGCTAGCTCAGGAATTCTGGGAGTTGAAGTCCATGAGTCATAGAAGAGCCAACTTTGCCTACCCCTGTCATAGAGTATGACTTCCAAATGTCATCCAGAAACTCCTTCAATAATTGCTGATGCAACAGATCTGGTCTTGAAGTCTTTAGCCCATTCATAGTAGCCAAGTATTCCCGGGCAATCCATTTTTTATCTTGGATTTCTACTTTCTTCTGCCTAAATTCTCCTTATATCCATTTGAACAGAATTGTCATTTTGGGAGAAAATCAAAGCAAAGGAATTGAGAACGTATGCCTTCTCCCTATCATCTGCTACCATCTTACTATATTTTTCAAACAGTCCTTCTTCTTTTTTCCTTGCCAAAAAGGAGAGTTAATACTCTACTGGGGTTTTTTTTTAAAAAAGGTTGTTTTTTATTATTATATGAATTGGAGGAGGAAACTGTAAAGGAAACTATGATCAAATGGGTGCAAAATTTAGGTTACAATATTGAATTAGATAAATGGGAAAAATGTGGAAAATAAATTCAAAATTAACAGTAGCCATTTAGAGAAAATCAGTGCAAGATATTTTATATTTGGCATTTAACACCCGTAAGATTAGCAATAGCAATAGCAATAGTACTTAGATTTATATACCGCTTTACAGCCCTCTCTAAGCAGTTTACAGAGTTCAGCATATTGCCGCCAACAATCTGGGTCCTCATTTTACCGACCTCAGAAGAATGGAAGGCTGAGTCAACCTTGAGCCTGGTGAGATTTGAACAGCTGAACTGCTGAACTAGCAGACACTGAAGTAGGTTGCAGTGCTGCTTTTAACCACTGTGCCACCTCGGCTCCTATGCGTCACCTCGACTCCTATGGCAAAAATGTCAAATAAAATATCACCGCTCTGCTGGAAGTATCATAATACATTTGGTACATATTTCCATATGTGGTGGACATGTGAAAAAGCAAATAAATTTTGGGTCAAAATTAGAAAAATAATAGAAGAAATAATAAAAAATCGCATTGACTGGAAACCAGAACTTTATCTATTAGGAATTATTACAGGTAACTACTCAAAGGAAATATATTATTTAATTGTACATATAGTAACAGCCACCAGAATAACATATGCAGCAAAATGGAAACAAAATGACACACCTAATGATGAAGAAATTATAAAGAAAATTCTCGAATGTGTGGAGATGGACAAAATGACTAAGGAGCTACAGGATAAAGATGTTTCCGAATATTATTTAACATGGAACAGACTGTACGAATGGTTAAAGAACAAGGAGAATAGAATATAAGAGGTGTAAATATTAATATATTAACTAGGAACAGAAAGTAAATGTGTATATATAGAAGAGTAGAGAATATAAATATTTATATGTATTAGATATATAAATAGTATTTATATTAACTTTGATTAACTGATCTTCAACTGTAATAATGATTGTAATATATGTTTGTATGTTGTGTATGTCTTTAAATGTAATAAAAAATAAAAAAGGGTGTTTTAATTTTTGGCTCAGTCAAAATCTTCTCATATGTACACAGTAATTTCTGAATCTTTTCCATTCAAGTGAAAAGAACTTGACCATTTCTCATACAGGTTGTCCTTGGGTTACGACCACAATTGAGCCCAAAATTTCTGTTTTGTTAAGTGAATTTTGCCCCGCTTTATGACCTTTCTTGTTGCACTTGTTAAGTGAATCACTGTAGTTGTTAAGTTAGTAAGCCGATCGTTAAGTGAATCTGGCTTCCCCATTGACTCTCCTTGTCAGAAGGACACAAAAGCTGATCACATGACCTTGGGACACTGCAACTATCATAAATATGAACCAATTGCCAAGCACCTGAATTTTGATCACATGACCATGGGGATGCTTCAATGGTCATAAATGTGAAAAACAGTCATAAGTCACTTTTTCAGTGCTATTGAAACTTCAAACAGTCACTAAATGAGCTATTGTAAGTCAAGGGCTACCTGTATAAATAATAGCTCTCTCCCCTGTGTACACTCCCTGGTTATGTCGCTAAGATTTTATTTATTTATTTATTTATTTAATCATTCTTATAGGCCACCCAACTCCCGCGGGACTCCGGGCGGCGTACAACATAAAAGAGGAATAATTTATAAAAACGATAATAACAATTAAAATAATTATAAAGATTAAAAAACATATACCATCATTTGTACATGGGGAGACCACAGGTATTCTCATTGGTCTCTATTTCACCCCGCCTTCTGGAAGAGCCATGTTTTAACAGCTTTACGGAAGGCCAGCAGCATGGGGACAGTCCGGATCTCTGGGGGTAGTTGGTTCCAGAGAGATTGAGCTCCCATAGAGAAAGCTCTCCCCCGCGGTCCCGCCAACCAGCATTGCTTGGTTGATGGGACCTGGAGGAGACCAACTCTGTGGGACCTAACTGGTCGTAGGGAGTTATGTGGTAGGATGCGGTCCCAAAGGTATCCTGGCCCTGAGCCATGAGGGGCTTTAAAGGTTATAACCAACACCTTAAATTGTGTCTGGAGACTAATGGGCAGCCAATTCAGCTGGCAGAGAATAGGTGTTACATGGGTGTATCTTGGAACACCCACCACAGCTTGCGCAGCTGCATTTTGCACCAGTTGCAGTCTCCGGACAGATACAGATGCTGTATCCTCCATAAAGAAGGCTCTTCTCCCAAGTCTATATAGATCCCCATTAGGGTGAAAGTTGGTTGATATGCCAACTTTCCATATGAAGATCAAGCACTTTGAATTGAACATAGAGGTTGAGTCTGCTTGAGTATAGAGGGTGAAACTGTTTCACGTTTCCTTTTAAAGCCCCCACTGTATATATACTGGTGATTGGAGCCAACAAATTAACCCTTTATTCTATTAAACTCTGCTTAAAGCCCTTCAGATCTGGTTTGCAAGGTGACTCCAGACATATTATTCCCAGGTTTCTTGAAATGCAGACCATCTCTTGCCAGGAATTACTCTTTGTGACCTCTCCTTGCTCTTTCCTTTCCATAGATAAATTATATCCCCCTTTGACAGGGCTTGCAAAATTTTAATACTCAGTGAGATAGGTATCCATTTTTATAAAACAATCAGTATTCATACATCAATCAATAAAGTAATCTGTTTGATGTTACTGATTGTGATTAATTCATGTAACATCCAATATATGTTAGTGTTTCATATGAATAAAATATCAAGTGCATTTTCCTCCAAGGAGCTTTTAATGCAAATATTTATGTTCTTATCTTATTTACCAGACTTATATCTGGTAAATGTGAGTATGCTGGCCACAACATTTGGCTCAGACATAAATTTAAAAAAAGGGCCATTTTAATTTAAACTAATGGGGAGGCTGCCTCAGGATCAATTCCAAATCTAAAAACTTACTGCCTTGTCTCACATTGACATGGGATATAAATATTAAAAAAACCTATGAGGGGAAGGGAGGAGAGGAGGGGAGGGGAGGGGAAGGGAAGGGAAGAGAAGAGAAGAGAATAAGAGAAGAGAAGAGAAGAGAAGAGAAGAGAAGAGAAGAGAAGAGAAGAGAAGAGAAGAGAAGAGAAGAGAAGAGAAGAGAAGAGAAGAGAAGAGAAGAGAAGAGAAGAGAAGAGAAGAGAAGAGAAGAGAAGTGTTAAGGAGAATAAATCTCCATAGAGGCAATGTTGATCTTTCTCTCGGAACTCAGACATTTAAAAATAAAGCCGAAGTTAAAAGTCTAATAGAAAATATTTATTTCGGTACAAAAACAATAAATTCTGAATAGTTACATTCTTGCTAATTAAATGCGACCACTCCCGGTCAGAACCAAACCACAAGAGAACAATGGAGAATCAGCAATGCACACATGCGCAGAAGATCACATCACGTGTCCTGCTTGTAATGGAATGTACCATAATATTAGGATAGGGGTGCATCACCCTGCATAGACATACAACTGACAATATTCACTACGTGACAAG
The DNA here is from genome assembly GCA_023053685.1 of Diadophis punctatus similis. Classification (NCBI taxonomy): domain Eukaryota; kingdom Metazoa; phylum Chordata; class Lepidosauria; order Squamata; family Dipsadidae; genus Diadophis; species Diadophis punctatus. Next base: position 2,549,291 of record JALIGW010000013.1, read on the forward strand.
AAGAGAAGGGAAGGGAAGGGAAGGGAAGGGAAGGGAAGAGAAGAGACGAGACGAGACGAGACGAGACGAGACGAGACGAGACGAGAAGAGACGAGAAGAGAAGAGAAGAGAAGAGAAGAGAAGAGAAGAGAAGAGAAGAGAAGAGAAGAGAAGAGAAGAGAAGAGAAGAGAAGATTATAAGTTTGTCACTTGCAGTTAAAGTACACCTTTTGGGAGGGGAGGGGAGGGAAGGAGAGGAGAAGAGGAGAGAGTGGAGAGGAGAGGAGAGAGAGGAGAGGAGAGGAGAGGACAGGACAGGACAGGACAGGACAGGAGAGGAGAGAACATTCTAAGTTTGTCACTTGCAGTTAAAAGTACACCTTTCTGAAGATTGTCAGCTTTCAGAAATACAACATTTTAGTGCTAGATCCCTTTGAATCTTCTTGTTTTCTAACAGAAACATCTCTCTGATTTTTTTATAGAATTGGATATCACTGTAAACATAGTTGCTGCTTCAGTGGGCATTAGCACAGATTGCAACTCTCAGGGGGCAGAGAGTTAGGCAAAGAGAACCTTTATAGATTTTGCTTAAAAAAAGTGTCTCTCTTTTTGGGAAGTCATGCATTTCTTATGAAAATAGCAGACCTTCTAATGCTGTTTGGTAAAAGACTCCATGACGAATTATGAAAGGATGGGGGCAGTATTAGGTGTAATGAGAGCTTAATTTAGGATGGAAAAACAGTGAAAACATCTCTAAGACTACAAAACATCGAGGGGGAGGGGAAAAGATTTGATTCTCCCATTCAGTACATAATGTGCTGGTGCTGGCTCATCTACAAAATGATTGCTTTCTGCAGTGACTGTGAATATTGCAGCTGATGCTCACAAACTCAGCTATAGTACAGGCGAGAGAAAAATTCTGTTTTTTCTTCTACAAGCTCAAAGCACCAAACATTGCACCACTTCAACCTTCCTTCCTTCCTTCCTTCCTTCCTTCCTTCCTTCCTTCCTTCCTTCCTTCCTTCCTTCCTTCCTTCCTTTCTTTCTTTCTTTCTTTCTTTCTTTCTTTTTTCCTCATAGCAAAATTATTTCAGACCAAGTGACTGTCTGAAAATCATCCAGTGAATTGTCAGGTCTGAGGCTCAGCAAATATTCTACTACCTTAATCACCACATCACATCCTATGAATCTGGTTATGCACATTCAAAATGTACTAAGAATAGAATAGAATAGAATAGAATAGAATAGAATAGAATAGAATAGAATAGAATAGAATAGAATAGAATAGAATAGAATAGAATAGAATAGAATAGAATTTTTTATTGGCCAAGTGTGATTGGACACACAAGGAATCTGTCTTTGGTGCATATGCTCTCAGTGTACATAAAAGAAAAGATACATTTGTCAAGAATCATGAGGTACAACACTTAATAGCACTTAGACTTATATAGCACTTAGACTTATATACCGCTTCATAGTGCTTTACAGCCCTCTCTAAGCGGTTTACAGAGTTCAGCATATTGCCCCCAACAATCTGGGTCCTCATTTTACCGACCTCAGAAGGATGGAAGGCTGAGTCAACCTTGAGCCGCTGAGATTTGAACAGCTGAACTGCTGAACTAGCAGTAGCCTGCAGTGCTGCATTTAACCACTGCACCATCTCGGCTCTAATGATTGTCATAGGGTACAAATAAGCAATCAGGAAACAATCAATATTAATATAAATTGTAAGGATACAAGCAACAAGTTACAGTCATAAGTGGGAGGAGATGGGTGATAGGAACCCATCATGGGTGGAGTCTCTGCCTCCAGAGACCTGAACTATCCCCACCCTGCTGGCCTTCCGAAAAGCCGTTAAGACATGGCTCTTCCTGCAGGCTGGGGGTAGAGCCTAATCCATCTGTGCTCTCCCCCGGGTATGTCTGATTGTTGGATGGTTTTTTTAATATGAATTTTTAATTTTTATATTTGCTTTTAATTTAACATTTATTATTGGTGATTCTTGTATCTTTTTTCTGTTGTACGCCGCCCTGAGTCCCTCGGGAGTTGGGCGGCATATAAGAAAACCGTAATAAATAGATAGATAGATAAATAAATAAATAAATAAATAAATAAATAAATACATACATACATACATACATACATACATACATACATAAATACATAAATACATAAATACATAAATACATAAATACATAAATAAATAAACGATGAGAAGACTAATAGTGGTAGTGTGGTAGTGTTGATATTGCTAAGCTGAACTAGTCACTATCCATTCATACTAGGTAGCACAAGAGCTGATATTAATGATGGAAAACCATTGTTACTTAGGTTAGAGACAACTATTAATTCAGCATAACTCCCTGTCAAAGCCATCAAGAAATTAACCAAAGATCCATTAACATCAAAGATTTGAGGGGGTGTGTGCTTTAAATTCTGGAGCAAAGATACCCAAAAGTTCCAACTACTTTTCACTTCAGCAGGGAATCAATTGTTGTGTTTATTGCTTCATTCTTATCTGCAATAAATATTTTATCCCAGCTGAGTCATCCCGAAAAGCCCTTCTGCCAAGTTAAACCAAGGAGTTAAGCATCTGATGAGCTATGATCTACTGCTCAACTCTGATGCAATGCTTGATAACTGGGAGCAAATAAAGAAGGCGAATAGAGAGAAAATTTCTTTGAAAACAATATCAGTATAGAAGATAACTGTCTCCCTTCTTCCATATCGCTTTTCTTTCCTTTTTTTTCTTTCTCTTTCTTTAAGTTTAAACACAAAAAGATGGAGGAAGGGAATGAGAGAGCGGAGCACAGAGGGAGAGAAGGAAAAAGAGAACACAAGAACCTTAAGTCAGGCTTAACTTCTGCTGCTTTATTTGGGCAGCTCAATGCAGTTTTCTTAATAACAATATGAACGTGGTTTGACTCTATATTCCTCTGAAATGTTTTCCCTCTGGCTTTCCTACTTATTCCCCAGTCCTGGGTCTTTTTGTTTTTGTGTCTTTCTTTTGTTTTTGTCTGGCTCTAACCAGTTCTGGCTTGGCTTAGATTCGTTTTGAGATCAGCCAAGGTTGGGTAAGCGCTGCCACTTGCTATCTGATGCATGTAAGGTTAAAAGGAAAAAAGGAAAGGAAAGAAAGAAAAGGAAAGCAGATTGACTAAGTCACCCCCTGCAGCGTAAAATATCTTTTTCTATACCTTGCTTGAATTCTTTATGGAAATACTTTCATTACATGTGAAAGAGGCAGGAAAATATGCCATTTCTGGCTGAGAGAAGAGAATTACTGAAATTCAGAGGGCAGGATTACTCAGAAACTGGTACCTTTCCAGGAACATGTAGTCAGTTGATGAATAATGAGAAGGGATATTTGTAGGATTTGCAATACTTAATTGCAAATTGAAATATTCTTGAATTAAAGGCAATGGGAAAACAAAAATCTCTTGTAATGTTTTTGAAATACCAAATGTCTGCATTTCTGCCCTATATCAGGCCAGGGGTCACCCAGCCAACTAGTGGAGGAACACCAACTGCATTTAACTCATCTCATTCTTCATTCCATTGCATTAAATTTTTTTGTGAGGTTGTGAAGGAAGAAAAAGGTGAGAAAGAGGGACATCAAGAGGTCAACAATATCAACAATATTATTGGGCGATCAAAGCCCCACCCTCTTTTATGTGCATTGATGCATGTTAAAATAGGATGATGTTGAATGCTCCTGATGAAGGAAAATCATACAGCCTTGGGAGATCCCAAAAATAAGATACTGAATAAAACAAGAGTTCATGAAGGGTAGGTTCATCACAGCTTTTCTTTTGTAGGAGGACTCAACCCAGTGAACTTATGGACTTAACCAGCTTGACTTCCTAGAATGGTTAGGAACTATTCCGCATCAGGGGACCAACAAAAGTTGTCCTGGTCCATCATTATTCAGTGAAAAGCTTCTAGGCCAGTGATGGCGAACCTTTTTTGGTTCGTGTGCCAAAAGGGTGTGTGTGAGCACGCTAGTGCATGCGCACATGCCCACACCCATTCCCTCCCCCCCATGCATGCGCACAACCACTACCCCGCACTGCCCCCTGCACATGTGCACCCCCCTCCCCGCCCTCACGCATGCACAAAGGCCTCACTGAAGCCTGGGACGGTGAAAAACAGCAAAACGGGCAAAACGGAAGTTCGGAAAAACGCACCCGTTGGGCTGTTTTTCGCATTCCATGGCTTCAGGAAGCTTCCCTGAACCCTCCGGAGTGCGAAAAACAGCCCAACGGCAAACCGGAAGTGCATTTTTCTGAACTTCTGGTTTGCCCGTTGGGCCGTTTTTTGCACTCCGGGGCTTCAGGAAGCTTCCCTGAAGCCTCCGGAAGGCAAAACGGCCTTCCCCAAGGCCGAAAATCAGCTGGCCAGCACGAGCATGCGCGCTGGAGCTGACATAGGGCAACGCCTCACGTGCCCTCCAATATGGCTCCACGTGCCATCTGTGGCACGCATGCCATAGGTTTGCCATCACTGTTCTAGGCCATGGTCTTGCACCTTCAATTGCTTGATTAATGTAATGAAGAAAATACTGTAGAATTAGAGTATCTGTTAGACATGTAAATCGACAGATTACATACTCTGTCCATCTTTCAGTGCTGGTAGTTTCTCATCAATTGTAAAAAAAAATATGCAAAAAATGTGTGAATTTATTTATATGTTATGTATATAATCTTCCTTCCATTAGCCAAGTTACAAAATCTGCTATATTTATAAGAATTTCCTAGTCCCTGTGTATTTTAATTTTAACAGTTTAAAAAAAGCAATTTTAGTGAAAATGTAGCATTTGTCTGCCATCTATTGGTTCATCATAATTGGTTGCCTTTTATCTTTGTAAGATTCTATTTTTCATGGCCTTTTCTAAAACAAAATAATATTTATTTGTTTCTCTAAATTTAGAAAGTGCTTCCTTTTTTGATAAAGATCTGGTGAAGATTAGATAAATATTTTTTTGAGAAAGATCACACTACTATCTACTATTTTGAGGCAGCTCAGAAGATTTATAACAGAGTCCCTGCTTCTGTGTATCATTTCTCATTTAGACGGGTATGAGGATGATTTCTGTATTCACCTTTAAATGACAATCTATTCATCATTACATTAACATATCACCACTTTTCTCTCCAAATCTAGGCATAAATTCATCCAGTACATCTCTAGCCCTTTTGCTTATTCAGAACCGTTATCCATGAATGAACAACAGGAGTAAAAGAATCATGAATATTTGAAATAATAATTACAACAACAACATTGCTCTCTCTCTCTCTCTCTCTCTCTCTCTCTCTCTCTCTCTCTCTCTCTCTCTCTCTCTCTCTCTCTCTCTCTCTCTCTCTCTGTGTGTGTGTGTGTGTGTGTGTACCTACATCTGATTTGGGGATAATTTTGTACCATTTAAAAGAAATAAGGAATCAGGCTGATGAGAGTCAAAACTGGCAGAGTTGGACCTTGGAACATTGTTTGTGGTATTTCAGAGTCCTATTGTTCAACATAAACTGTCCCACAAAAGCTTATCCTTTTTGTTATTAAACCATGATGTGGAGCTAGCTGCCACCAGGAAAACTTATGATCTGGACTTGTGAAAGGATTTATTGTAAGTATGGTGATGATCTTCAGTTATTCTGCTTCCTAACAGTTAACTCAACACTCTTGAACATTGGCTAAATTTGATAATGACTTGGATAAAGAACAAACATTAATTAATTTCATAAAAGGTGGAGATAATATTATCAATAAGACTTGGGACTGAGGTGCTACCTGTTCTGCATGAGGTTACATTTCTCAATCAATCAATCAATCAATTGATTGATCAATCAATCAATCAATGAGAATAGAGCTGGAAGCAACCTTGGAGGTCTTCTACTTCAACCCCCTGCTTAAGCAGGAGATCCTATACCATTCCAGACAGGTGACCGTCCAGACTTTTCTTAAAAACCTCCAGTGATGAAGCACCCACAATTTCTGAAGGCAAGCTGTTCCATTGGTTAATTGTCCTCACTGTTATGAAGTTTCTCCTTAATTCCAGGTTGTTTCTCTCTCTGATTAGTTTCCATCCATTGTTTCTTGTCTTGCCTTCTGGTGGTTTGGAAAATAGGTTTTCTCTCAAAGATTGGAATACTGCTAACATGTCATGCCTTTTTACAATTTTGGGATGTTTCCCAAACATATAATGGTGATTACAGAAAGTTTGCACAATTATAGCTAGGTGCACACCAATTAGTGACCCCTCATGAACCAGATGTGTTAGCAACAGTTATTCACAAATGTGGGGTTCTTCAATAATACAGAGAAATTGCAAATGATCAACAGTGAAGAAGGAAGGTTTCTAATCAGTGCAAGCTATATGATGTCTGAAAGATCTCAGTTGGTTGTTTTCTTTATCAGGCACAATTTAGGTTGCTCATGTTGACTTTTAAACCCCTAAATGACTTAGATCTGACTAGATGAGTGACCAACTCTCTGTCCAGCAGGAGATACCCTTTTGAAGATGTTGTTTGACAGAATCTCATCTTTCATCAGAGAGAACTTTCTGTGATGCGCCTCCCAAGAATCCCACACATGGCATTATTTCTATTAAGCTTTTAATTATTAACTGAACTTGATTTTAATGATATTGGTTTAAATTTTACATCCCATATAAATGGACTGCTTTACCTCCATGATTGATTATTTGCTTTTTTATTATTATTATTATTATTATTGTAAGACCTCTTGAATGTTGTATGGAAAGGAACCTGGGTTACAGATAATTAATTAAAAGCTACAATATGTACTCTTTGCACTCTGCTTTCATTTCAAGTAACCATTGATATCTCCTTTAAAAGGAAGAGTCTTTTAATGAGAAAAAAACCCCAAAAAAACCCAGGGCAATATGTTCACTTTCTTTGACAAGGGCCTTGTGATGCAGACAGTCTGCTTGAGTGCTAAACTAGGCTTGTCCTAGTCACTGTAATTAACTGAAAAACATTAGAGCTTGCCTAGACAAATTTCCAAGCTTCTGATTTTCCTCATCTCATTGTTCTACAAATGAAAGGGCTGCCATTATGAAAAAAACATACTCTGTTAGCATGATATCCTTGATTGCATGAAGGAGGTTGGCTAATGTGTTGTACAAATCCCTAAGCTTTACACTCTCAGCAGAAACATTCCTCTTAGCCGGAAATTTGGATGTGCAAATTAAGATGTCCTTACCCTGAGAACCTGTGAAGTCCAGAAGAAAGATAATTCCTTACTCTGTGGGGTGATCTCAGATATGTAGATCTTTCTCGAGCTGCGAATTATTATTTTTTTAATGAAAGGGTCTGTCATCGAAGTGGAATATTGACATAAAAGATTTCCCTTATTTTAAGGGGATTCTGTTCCTCTGCCAGAGCCAGACAGACTCAACTGTCAACCTGGTAAAGTTGGTACGAGGGGGGAAACAGAGGTGGGTTCCTACCGGTGCGGTCCAGTGTGCTGTTCCGGTAGGGACCCGCCAATTGCCCAATTTGTGCGCGACGGCTCCGGTGCTGTCTTCGCTGGTTCATCGCACACCACCATCTTTTTTTCAGAATTTTCCAGCTTTTTTTGCTTCCTGCGCATGCGCAAAAGCAAAATCTCGCTAGGGAACGCGCACGCGAGAGAGATTTTGGTGAGATTTTGCTTTCGCGCATGCGCAAAAACAAAATTGCGTGAGGGGGTGCGCGCGAAACATGGCAATGCATGCGCAGTGCACCGGTAGCGAGGTAAGAGCAACCTGCCCCTAGGGGGAAACACCCCTTTGTGATAGCTGTGGCCTGATAAAACCACCAGAGCAGAGGCGGGTTCCTAATTTTTTTACTACCACTCTGTGGGCGTGGCTTATTTTGTGGGTGTGGCTTGCCAGCCATGTGACTGGGTGGGCGTGGGCCTCGGGAGCTTGGCAGCGGCCCAAGAAGCGAGGGGACATTGCCCACCCGCAACGCAACTCCCCGCAGCAGGAGCAGCAAGACCGCGGCAGCGGTTCTTCTAGGAGGCTCCATCCGGCCTGAATGCTTCTCCCCATTCAATGATCCTAGGCTCCTGCCGCCCGTTCCCTCTCCCCTCAGCAGTTTGAGAAGCCTCAAACATGCAAAAATGCCTAGGATCATCACCAAGCATTCGTGGCTTCTCAGACTGCTGAAGGGAGGGGAATGGAGATAGCTCCTGCTGCCCGTTCTTTCAGCATCTCACGCGCTCCCTCAGCCATCCTCCCCTGCTTGGACTCACTGTGGGGTAGGAAGGCAGCGCATGCGTAGTGCCGGAAGCTCGGCTTCTGGGCATGCACAGAAGAAATGTTTTTTAAAAATTTAAAAAAAATTTTTTTTAAAAAAATGGTGGCGCCCAGGCACCAGCAACCGACCGCACCGGTACTGTGATGTCACCAGCAGGCCGCTACCGGTGCTATAGAGTGGACCGCACTGGTAGGAACCCACCACTGCACCAGAGTTACCTGATTAGTTTTATTGTATGAGGAAAAAAGAGTGAAAGTGCAGCAGAGAAATGGCTTCATGCCAGCTTCACTGGAACATCAGCGATTACCTGTTTTTAATAATCTAATAATTTCTAGAAGCTTAAGGTAGAGGCTGATTAGATATAGGGCGCAGGGCATTCCTCTCAAGAATAATTTAATTAACCATGAGTCATTGTAAAACCAGGTAGAGGTGGGGAATTCAGTTTAAGAAAAGGCAGTGTAACCAGAGGTGGGGATCATGGGAATAAAATTCAAAGAGATTCCATATTAATGAGCTTATATTTTTTTCCAAAAATTTACTCCACTAGAATTAAATACAGTATGTCTTCTGAAATTGGCATGGTTCTCAAATATTGAATTTACTAACTACACAGGAATTTGAGAACACCTTTCCCCATCAAAAGGAAGTTAGGGATAATGTGACCCACAGCAAAACAGATGGATTAGATCCATGAGTGGCTGGGGACAGCTACAAGAGAACCCTATCCATTTGATCAGAGTTCACAGACTGAAACTGATCCTAGTTTTTTAGCTCCAGAAAATTTGCAAGAGAAACCAGGAGCTGGAATGTACTGTACATAGAACTTCTTTATCTTAGAATTACTAATGGTCACAGCAACTTCTGTCATCATTTTGTCATAACTTCTAAAACCATTGACTTACCTCGGTACTTTGTCATAACTTGCACCTCTGTAAAAAATTTGGGTTAAGTTTTGAATCATTCAAAATTCACACAATTTGATTTCTTAATTAATGAATTTCTCAATTGTCTAAAGTTGCAAGTTGACCTTTTACTTTTGAGTCTGTGAGTACATTCCAAGATGCTTCATCATGCTATAGTAAGCTTAAGGTAAAAGCTCACTAGGTGCAGGCGGTTCTTCAAATTTTAACCTGACACAGTCAGAAATTCTGCTATTTTGGGAACATCTGACATATCAGCTCATCAACTTATCAAAAATATCTGCAATTTTTGTTAATATGGCTACCAAACCTGGAATTCATTTATTGTGATTGGCTTCAGCAAATTAGTAATTTTTCTTCTACACAGAAGTGAATGTTGCTTAATGCCTCAGATTTTCTATCTTTGTTAATTCTTAGGAGGAACCCTGGAAGATATTGAGCTCAACTGACAAATATTGATTTGTTTTTTTTTGGGGGGGGGGCATTTGAGCCCTGATAGCTTCCTGGATCCTTCAAGCACCATCCCCCTTTCTCTTTAGTCCCTGTGACCTCCTCAAGTCATAACCGTTAAAAATTACAACACTTCCATTTAATACACAAAAACTACATTGCATATTCTAATAATCCAAAATTCAGAGATAAAAACAAAAAAATCCTATGTCTATAAATGTTCAACTGATTTTGCATCAGTTTCCTACCAGTGTTAACCACATTTTTTTTAAAAGAGTTGCATTCAGAAGTTCCATGTCTTACTCACAGACACACATATGCACAGAGTATTTTGGTGAATGATGTTAAGATTATAGTCCAACTCCACAAACTCAAATTGCATCTGAGGTCCATGGCATCAAATCCATGGTGTTATGTAGTCTGCAGTGGTGCAACGATCAATCAGCAAGTAGGTATTTTATGCAATCACAAATCCCATAGTATATCTATATACTACCTGTTGGAAGATAAAAGTCTGCTCATCCCAAAGGTGCTTTTTCAAAAGGCAACTAGACTTCCTTTGTTTTTCTTAGAAGATGTTTTGCTTCTCATCCAAGAAGCTTCTTGGATGAGAAGCAAAGTGCCTTCAAGGAAAAACAGAGAAAGTCCAGTTGGCTTTTGAAAAAGTACCTTTGGGACAACCATGACTTGGATGATTGAGAATTTCCAGACACCCTGATCTTCTCCCATCCCCACCTTCTTTTAGCCTGGTATAAAGAAAACTCTCTCTGCCTGCATTTGACCCTTAGGCTAAAATTGATTAAATGTGGCAGAGCAAGAGAATCCCCTCAAGATAAGGGTAATCTTTTACATCAATACTCCACTTCAATGCCAGACCCCCTCATAAAAGAAAATCGACAGCTAGGGAACAGCTAGATCTACATATCTGAGATCACCCCTGAGTAAGCAACCACTTTCCTTCTGGACTTCAGTACATCCTCATGGCAAGGTCATCTTAATTTGCACATCCAAATCAAAGCTCATTATCACTACAAGGACCATCACTCTCCGCTCCCTAATTTGATGGCCATCTTCAGATTGCTGAAGCTCCATTTTGTTCTCTGGCTCTTCAAATAAAATTCTGTCTCTACTTCTAGCAATTGTCCTGCATGTTTTTTTCCCCATAGAGTAACCTTCGAACCAAACCAAGAAAATTCTTCTACTGAAACTCATGTTTAACTGGGCAAAATGTGCATCAAAAGGCAATAATTCTTGAACCAAGGTACCTTAAGTGGTTAACTGGTAGAATGTGCCCAAAACCCAAGACCTGTGATTTTTATTTATTTATTTATTTTTGTCAAGCATATATAAGATTACAGTAAAAGTATAAACATGCACACATGAAATGATTTTGAGTACATGGGAACATTAGGACAGGGACGGTAGGCATGTTGGTGCGCTTATGCACGCCCCTTACAGACTTCTTAGGAATGGGGTGAGGTCTGGAGGGAATGAAATTTGGGGAAATTGTGGTTGCTTCTCTGCTGGCAAAACCTGCTACTTCAATGAGGTTGAATTGTTTCTCCAGCCATGTGATCAATTGAAATGACTGACACAACTAAAGGCCTTAGTCAAATGCATTAATGAAGTCCATAATGTCTTCCTTTTCGTACTCTGAGCTTTTTCAATTATCCAGCATATATCAGCAACATGTTTTGTCTCTAAGCCTTTTCTAAACCTTTTCTGAAGTCAGAACCTCTAGCATCTTTCCAGGTAGATCCTAAGCATTACTTTGCTGCCCTGTGATTATATTTGCATTTGTTTATTTGTCAAGCATATATGATTATAAGCGAAGTATAAACAGTAAAACATGATTGAATATATATGTAATAGTACAAGCATGAATGAGAGTAAAAGAGGTATGAATATATGGGTACATTAGGACAGGAACAGTAAGCACGATTGTGCGCTTATGCACACCCCTTACCGACCTCTTAGGAATGGGGTGAGGTTGATGGTAGATAATCTGAGGTTGAAGTTTTGGGGGTTTGGGGAAGAAACTACTGAGTCAGGTAAAGTGTTCCAGGCATTGACCACTCTGTTGTTGAAGTCGAATTTTTTGCAATCAAGTTTGCAAAAAATTAATAGTCAAAAAATTAATAGTAAAAATATTAATAGTCAAAATGAATTAATAGTCAAAAAATTAATTAGTCAAAAAAATTAATAGTCAAAAGCAAATTTATTTCACCAAAAGAAACCATTGGAAACAATGTGATTTGAATGATGGATTTGTGAATCTGTAAAAGTTTTGTGAATCTGTGAAAAGATTCACACTGCCTGTTCCTGTGATGGGGCACCATCACTAGCTTTCCCTGCCTGTAGCAAAGAAACAATTTGACAATTAAGTGGCAATTGACAGTCGATAATCTCACACAATGAAGCAACTTCAGTTAAATTCTCCTCTTTTTCTCTCAGCTTCCTCGGCTTGGCATACAATAAGGTTAAAATAATGTCTTGAATGCAAAAAAAAAAGCCTCTTCTATAGATAAACTCAGAAAATATTTCTAGGGCTGAACTACTTGAACAACATATGGGAAAGCAGATGGTCATAGGCAGGCATTGCCATCTCAGGAAAAGGTTTTCATTGTTGATGACATTTAAGTGGATGTGAGAAAATGTGTAGCATGACAGATGAAGACTATAACAGCTAGTCAGTTTCCTGATCAAGCAGCTTAGAAATGTCTGACAGAAGCAGTCCGTGTGTTAAAATTAGAAGGAGAGTTAAAGAGAGCCTGCTTGTCTGCTCAAACACAATCATTTCGGTATTATTATTATTTTTAGTTTGGTTTTCATATTGTTGGAAGAAATGTCCTTCTGGGTTGAGTTCCAAGTGGGGAGAAAGACACTGGAAACATGGTGGCTGTTTGGAAAGATGGTTTTAATGGTGGACAGAATCACATGTCTTGAAGATGTCTTGGGTGAAGAAAAAAAGGGAAGAGATGCTGAGAGCACCTGAGTTTTATACCCTCGCTGGGCTTTTGAATTTGGGCTTGTATTTTGATTGGTTGTCAGACTCCCATGGGGCCATGCAGGGGCAACTATGTAGACTGTCCTGAGTCCCAGGCTTGGTTGATGTAATCTTCCGAGGTGCCATGTGGTGAAATGGGTAGAGGGCAGTGGTGGGTTCCTACCAGTGCGGTCCACTCTATAGCACCGGTAGCGGCCTGCTGGTGACGTCACAGTACCGGTGCGGTCGGTTGCCAGTGCCTGGGTGCCACCATTTAAAAAAAATATTTTTTAAAAAAATTTTCTTCTGTGCATGCCCAGAAGCCAAGTTTCCGGCACTGCTCATGCGCTTCCTTCCTACCCCACAGTGAATCCAAGCAGGGGAGGATGGCTGAGGGAGCGCGTGAGACGCTGAAAGAACGGGCAGCAGGAGCTATCTCCATTCCCCTCCCTTCAGCAGTCTGAGAAGCCACAAACACACGGTGATGATCCTAGGCATTTTTGCACGTTCGAGGCTTCTTGAGCTGCTGAGGGGAGAGGGAATGGGCGGCAGGACTTATCTCAGTTCCCCTCCCTTCAGCAGTCCGAGAAGCCACGCCTAACCGGTCACATGGCTGGCAAGCCACACCCACAAAATAAGCCACACCCACAGAGTGGCAGTAAAAAAATTATGAACCCGCTCCTGGTAGAGGGCTAATCCTATCATGTCCTGGTGTCTTAATCCCATCACCCTGGAGCTGAAGGAGGGGCAGGGAGCTGCTTTGTCTTTAAAAACATGTTTCTCCTTTTCTCATCCAGGAAAACATAATATTCTGCCTTTTTAATATTTCCTAAAATATTTAATTCTTCTAGGAGAGGGGTGAGTGCTAATCCCTTCATATTAAAAACCTGCTGGTGCTTTCTCTTAAGATTCATAGAGAAGAACTACAGAATGGCAACAACCTGACCTTGCTTGAACAGCAATTGTTTTTTTTTTTCAGAATTGTTGCAATAATGTAAGCAGAATAATTCTGGTTTTTATTTCAGTTCCACCAATAAGAAAAAAAAATGCTTTTTATTGAGGCAATTGCTGTTAAAGAATATGCCCCGTTTTCAATTTTACCAGGCTGATTGCTCAGTCAGTAAAACTATGAATGTTGTATGCCTAAAACCGAGGAAATGATTCTTGGTGAAAATTATGTCACAGAACTCATTCTGAGAAACTAGACTTTAAAAACAAACAAGCCAGCAGAAGCAGCAGAAGCATTTCCTAAACTAATAAGCAAAGCCTTTATTAAAGGATGATTTCAACTACAAATGCACAGATATAGGACTGAATTTTACTGACTGTGGACCTTTTTAATTTATGTATTTTGAAATAGCATATCATGATATACTCCCCATATTCTTAGCCATGAACATTCTAGAGCAGCATAATGGTGAGTTTGCTTCAATTTGGAAGGCCAACCCATGGGATCCTCATGATCATTTTGTAAATTTTGTATTTATTCACACATATTATACAGTGTCATTTGTCGTAAACTGAAGCGAGCTTGATGACCCTACTAGAAGAAAGTCTACTGCACACCCTTTCCTTAAATGCATTTGTATTTCAATGTTATTCTCTCTATCCTCATTTTTAAAAACTTTTTCCTCTGTTTTCCACTGCAAACAAATGTGCTTCCACTGTATACATTGATCTTGCCTGCACTTAAGGGAAAAGACACGGATACCATTCAACACACTTTTCAGATTTTTAAGAGAATACCTGTAATTGTGGATGCTCTTGAGGTTTTCAAGAAAATATTGGACAACCATTTGGCCAGAATGGCATGAGGTCTCTTGCAATGTTCCCTGTAAGAAAAAAAACGGTGCGCCGCGTTCTCGTTTCATCTGCGCGGCCGCGCATGCGCACAGCCTCTCCCATTAGGAAATGCCGGCAGGAAGTTAAAAACTTCCGCGCGGCGTTCTATAATCACGTGCACGGCCGCGCGGGCGTGTACCTTAGAGGGAACAGTGGTCTCTTGTCTTGGGCAGGGAATTGGACCAGAAGACATCTAAGGTCCCTGCTAAACCTATGATTCTATGTAACTTTATATAAATTTTGCTAGTTGATCTATGACTGCCTGGTAATTTTGTCAAGCACTTCTAATTTGGAAAGTATAAATGAATTTACTGTACATAGTGAAAGTATAAATATACACTATGTGTGCATAAGGGAGAATGCTATGAGCAACAGAAATGTCACCATTTCAAGATTCAGTTTGAATCCTACACATCAATTCAACTTTGTCCAACTTTAAATATGATCTGCTTCAAGCTGGGTCAGAAATATTGCCTCAATTCAGCTGGTTCAAAAACCTGAGAGAGAAAAGGAGAAATCCCCCATTGACTAATATGAGAAATTGGAAAACAGTCATAACCTTTTCATTGGTTAGTATCAGGGGTGAAATTCAAAAATTTTCCAGATCAGTTCTGTGGGTGTGGCTTGGTGGGCATGGCAGGGGAAGAATGCTGCAAAATCTCCATTCCCACCCCACTCCTGGGGGAAGAGTATGTTGTGGCCCGCCAGCAGCCTGTGCAGTCAGGGCCTTTGGAACCTCCAGCACCTCTTGGCAGTGATGGGAAAGGAGGGGCTACTCCTTTCCTGAATTCAAGAGCATGCAGGGCTGCCAAGAGGCAGGAAGGTTTACTCCGGAGGAGGTCTCCTGGGGAGTAAGGTTGGGGACTAATTGGCCACTCCCCTAGTCTATTTAAGAACAGTTGAGGCAGCTAGCAAGCTGCAGGAAACAATAGTTAACCTCAGATCTCTGTAGTGCCTTGTATTGTGAAATTCCTGGTTCCCTGCTTTGGATTTCGTCTCAAGAAAGACTCCTGGGCATTTTGGCAAGCTTTCGGACATTCCATGAGATAACCAGAACTAATTGCCTTTGTTTGGAGCTAAGACTGACTGAACTTATGCCAGCTGCTAATGAAGCCGAATTAGCAGCTGACTGATGCAATAAATTATTGTGTATTTTGATTTGTGTTTTTGCACTGCTAAGCCAGTTATTAAACCAAGTTTGTTCAAATGTTGTGTGTTGAGACTTTTGTAAGTGGGGACAAAACAGGATATTGCAAAATCTCCATTCCCACCCCACTCTGGGGCCAGCCAAAGGTGGTATTTGCCAGTTCTCTGAACTACTCAAAATTTATGTTACCGGTTCTCCAGAACCTGTCAGAACCTGCTGAATTTCACCCCTGGTTGGTATAATTTGTTTCCAAGGATGATAGCCTCTTCCAATGCAAGGCTGGACCAAAATAGACACAATATAATATTTTGGCATAAGAACAAATAGCTTTCATATTGTATGAGTGTTATTATTGCTGTTGTTTTAAGGGGGAAGACTATCACATTTAAGATTATTATGTCATAACAGAATTAGAACAATGTAATAGCCAGGGTTGTTTCTCTTCAAATTTTAGACTGACAGATGCGAAGTCCATTTTCTACAGTTTGACCCCAGTTACCATATTTTTCAGAGTATAAGACGCACCGGAGTATAAGACACGCCTTAGTTTTTGGGGAGGAAAATAGGGGGAAAAATCTGCCTACCAGGTATTCATCTGGCTAGCGTCCTTAGTCTGGTCAGCTTCAGCACATTATTTTATCCCCTGGTTAGGGCTTAAAAAAACCTTATTTGGAGAGAGTAACAATGAAAGAGCCTGCAAGCCAGTAAGAGCTGAGAAGATCGTTAGCACCTGGTTAGGGCTGGAAAGAAACTTATTTGGAGCAAGTAGAGCAGTGAAAAAAAGCCTGCAAAGACTTAGGGCTGGAAAAACATTCTTCAGAGAGAGTAACAATGAAAGAGCCTGCAAGCTGGTAAGAGCTGGTAAGATCGTTAGCACCTTGTTAGGGCTGGAAAAAAAGCTTCGAAAAAGCTACATTCAGAATATAAGACCACCCAAATTTTCAGCCTCTTTTAGGGAGGAAAATGGTGCGTCTTATACTCCGAAAAATACGGTAGCTAGAAAGACACAAACCCTGCTCACGGTGTTCAAATAGTATTGTAGATGAGCTGTGTGAACTCATATGTAGGGGTACGCAATTGATGTTCATGAACTCACTTAAAAGTCCATTCCATCAAGTTTCCATGCCATGTTGCAATATATTTTAAAAGAAGAAAATACACATTAGTTTTCGTGCACAGCTTTTCATTAAACAAATGTAGTTTTATATAATGTTTGTATAAAGAAATGTCTCACTGATTCAATGAAATATATTTAATGCCATTGTCAGATCTGAAAGAATAGGCTAGGGATAGATGTAAAGATTATATTCCAATTCACCCAACAGCTGGAAAGTATTATTTCAAACAATTCATTTAAAAATTCAGACTGAACAAAATTATCTGATAGTCTAATTTTAAATCTGTAGCCTTTTCTTCAGATAGATCCATAAAAGACAAGAGGGAATGTTTTAATGTCTGGGAAGTTTCTGTTTTTTTTCCCTAAGAGAAGTGTATAGAATCTGGGGGAAAGGGATTTGTATTTTCCTTGCACATTTTTGTGGAAAAGTTCTATAAAAATTGCATATAAATGCCTTTAGGCTAGCATTCTACAAAAATTCAGACACATGCAGCAGTTTGGGAATTATAGTGAGGATTAGATTTTGATGCACAAATGATACCAGATAATAAGTGGATGCTTTGTATACCAGATGCAATATTATTATTATTATTTTCAAACATTGCTCTAATAGTCATATTTTAGTTGAAAATTAAGATATACCTTTCAGCACTTTCTGCCCTTTTACTATTATTTATTTATTTATTTATTTATTTATTTATTTATTTATTTATTTATTTATTTATTTATTTATTTATTCCGATTTCTATGGATATCTTATCATCATGCCTCTTGAAGCTAACAACAGTTAAAACACAATCTAATAACAACATAATAATAAATACATAATTGGCAGCTAAGATAAAACTACAAGCAGCATTGGCATAATCATTACATGGGGCTGGCCATACATTCTGACCCCTGTGGCCATAACCTGACAAGTCTTTGAGACCATAAAAAAGGCCAGAAGAGTTGGGGATAATATAATCTCCAGGTTGGTAGAGTGGTGAGGATGTTTCAAAAAGCAGATGCCATGGTAGAAAAGTTTATTTCTCTTAGGTCCTATCTGATGGTGCTCTAAGGGAGTTTAGAAGATAAAAGTGATTACCGTAACTTTTTTAGATTGAAACATTAGATTTTAGATTGTTGCTGATAGTATCTTCTGAATCCCCAAGACAAACCCAAAGTTTTGAGGAATATATGTTTAGATCACTACAGAAAGGGCATTCTTCTTGGGGCAAATTTTTGGACAGTGTCTTATTCATATACAGGTTATAATGTGGGATAGACAACTTTAACCCACCAAATCTGAAATAATAAAAAGTGGAAAATAACTCAGGGACCCATAGGTACAGGCAGAAAGCAGAAAGGCTATCATGCTGCCAATATTACCTCAATCACAGTGTCTTCGAATGAATAGAGAGATCTTCAGAAAGAAATCCTTCAAATTATCATTTTCTCCACGGTTTGTTCAGAAAATATCAGAAAATGGATTGGCAAATGTATATTAAAAAATTGTGAACTATTTTAGCTACTTGACTAGTTTATTAACTAATTTTTTGTAATGGAGAAAATATTTATGTAGCTATCATCTCTGTCTGTCTGTCTGTCTCTGTCTCTGTGTCTGTCTGTCTCTGTCTCTGTGTCTGTCTGTCTGTCTGTCTGTCTGTCTCCCTCCCTATCATCTATCTATGTCTCAAATTTATAGGATGCCCAACTGAGAATGACTCTGGGTGGCATACTAAATAAAAACAAGTAATAGAATACATGCAAAAATGAAAGGTGATAATCCATACATTAATAAATTGATATGTTATTCAAACTCCCTCAGTTGAAAAACATCTTAACCTAGACAATGGGAAAAAGTCTGGCCTTCATGATTAAAATATAGCAGGATCAGAGACTTCCAATGTGATACTTTTTCAGAAGGCCTATCCTGTAACTGTGAAATCCACTAGATCTCATTAGATGGCATTGTATAAACAATGGTAGACGGAACATGCCTACTCCATCAGATTGTATCAGATCAACTGAAAGAATGGGAGAATGATGATCCTTAAATGTAACCCCTTAGATGCAGCCAAGAGCAAGTAACAGAAAAAGGAGAGACAGTCTAGGAATGCCCTGTCTTATACTAAGCAAAATCAAAGGAAGGTTGATTTGAGTTTCTTTTTTGCTCTTTCTACTTTCCCAGGATTGAGTTGTCTTCTCTTGTCCCTTAATGGATCTTTGCGTTCTTCCTCTTTCCCCAGGTCAGATCAGCGATGAAATATACTTACCTTCCCTATCGGTTCAGAAGGCTTTGCACATGTGCAGAGGGTTAAAGAAAAGAAAATGTGGCATCCGGGCAGGTGGGCGGAGCCTCACGCTGCTTCCGCTACCGGTTCTCTGAACCACTGGCAGCCGCCGCTACCAGTACGCCCAAACTGGGCCAAACAGGTAGCATTTCACCCCTGAGTCAGATCTATATTTTCACTTTTGGATAACCAGAATCTAAGCCATGAAGGGCTTTACAGGTCACAATCAAATTCCTTGAATTACTTCATGGTTAAGAAGACAATTTTATCCAGTTCCTTAATACCTGTTTAATACTTATGACTACTGTACCGCTTCTGCCATAATTTAGCTTAGCTTATTTATGTTTTTTCTTCCATACCTAACCAAAGTTATTAGGGGGGGGGACATGATTTGGATTGAATTTTAAGGTATGACTTCAAAAGAAAAAGTCTTGCAAGAGATCAAGTAGCTCATTGATCTGGGACTGAACTACCATGATTTTTATGGCAATAGTACAACATATAAGTAACGTTATTATGCACAGATGATTCCTTTGAATCTGACCTTCTATATAAAATGTATTTTTCTAATTAATTAAAATCCATAAATTGTGGAAAGCAGTAAGCTATCTTGATCTTTAATTGCAGAAATTTGCCTTTTTCAATGGAGCACACGAAAGAATAATTGCTAATTATAAGCACTTTCACATCTACAAACAGTAATTAATTAAACTATGCTTCATGCCTGTGAAATATTGCTATGATTATTTAACTTATGCATATAGAAAAAGTAAACCACCTTTCTAAGGAAAAACAAATACATATTTTCATGTCACAAGAATATATAAACATTTTGTACTATTGCAAAAGCACACTAAAACAAAAACTGAAATTTTCCTGTCAGAATATATTAAAGACTTTGAACCCATTTCAATGACTATCTCCACATGCTCGCGGTATGGTTATGCATACCTCAAAAATGATCTAGAAGTATTTTGGACATTCCATGAGCATGCTTTAGATTACAACATGGGTGTTAAATTCATGGGTGACGTTTTGTGACCGTTTTCCCATTTGTGGAGCTGGGGTGAGGCGTGGCCTATGTGTGACGCATCTGGCCTGCAGGCCGCCAGTTTGACACCCCCTGGATTACAACAACCCCTCTTTTTTTCAGGCTTCAAGTGAGATTTAAAAACAAAAACAAAACAGCCATGCAGTTGCAGTAATTTTATCCAATTGACTATTTAAACAGTCATACACTTTTTGAGACTTGAAATAAAACATGTGGCATTTGGAACAATACATTTCCAAAGTTGTTGCATTGGTTGTCTATGGAGATTCTCAGTCATTCAGGTCATGGTTGTCCCAAAGTTTCTTACAGTTAGCAACCAATGCTCTAAGTATGAAATGGTATAATTTGGTTACTATAGTATGTATAAAAGTAGGAATTCATAGATTAGTGATAACCACATGTTGCACCCTTGTGATTCGGAAAGACTCAGGAATTACCTGGGGAATTTATATTACCTTTATATTTTGTATAAAGACAATATAGGAGGGGAAAAATATTGTCCTAGATGGCGCGAATGGGTGGGAGTAAGACAAGAAATTATCGAAAAAGCGATCAGCCATTTGGAGACCCAAAATACAAGAGAATCATGATTGTTTGATAAGAAAAAGTTTTGTTTCAAATAAGTGGATTAAGCATACACACATGCACACGAACATATGCACAAAGCTAAGAAATGAACAGAAACCTAAACCATGAGTGATTTAATTGCTAATTTAGTATATATAGATAAAGATTGGAATAAGTGGGAGAGATTATTTGCTCATTGTATTGCAAGAGCTTTAGGGGTGGGGAATGGACATAGAGGGAAAGTAAAGTAATAAATTAAATGAAAATGAAAGCAGTCTGACATGAAGAAAAAAGGACCAATCTTTAAAGAAAAAGTAATAGAAGATAAATTAATTATAGAATGAAAGAAAAGTGGGTGGGAAGGAAGAGGCTTAGAACAAAAGCCACAAACTTCACACAGTTGTTGAATTATGCTAATGGGATGTATGAAAAAGAACGATTGATACAATAATGATCTGAAAAAAAGATGAGAAAAATCTGTAGAAGAAAATTATTGCCAGAAAAAGGAGCATTTACTATATACATCAAGACAAGGATAATTGCCAATAATGTAGTAAAAGAGAGTAAGGAACAGTTAAGATTCTGCTGCCCCTCCTTCCCAATTGCTGTTGATGCTGCTGAATAAAATAGCATTAAACATAACAAACAGATCCACAGCATCTCAGAGAAAACCATTTTCACTCATCAATGAAACATCAATGAAACATCATGCTTCCATGCCAACTATGCACACAATTAACTCACTACAGATAGTCCTCAACTATTTATCACAGTCGAGCCCAAAATTTATGTGGCTAAGTGGGAAATTTGTGATGACCCGGGGCAAGGCACGGAGGCAACACAGTCAGCTGATAGTTCAAAACATCTGTTTATTGCTCCAACTTTCCCCAAATGCTCCCATGTTTATGGCAAGTCCAGGAGCAAAGTGTTCACACACACACACACACACACACACACATGCACACACACACACACACACACACACACACACACACACACACACCCCTCCAGCAGCCTCTGGCTGCAAGTAGTTCAGCAAAACACTGTTAGCACAATGGCTTCAAAGCAAGAAATCCAGTGGGGCAAAGGAATAAGTCAATGAGTCTAGGAAGCAAAGGAACAAGGCAATGAGTCCAGGAAACAAAAAATAAGGCAAGAAGTCCAGCAAACTCCAAACATCAGCAATGGCACACAAAACTCCATGAATTCAGCATTTGTTCTTGACAAATGCCCCTCCCTACAGCATCTCCTTAAGTCTCAGGTGTCCCTTGTGAAGAGGGGCAGGGTGCTCTCCTCCCGAGTCATTGTATTGGCCTGCATTGTTCCCACCTCCTCTCCACTCTCCATGCTCAGGGATCAGGAGCAGGTGGTCCTTGTTCATCGCCTGAGCTCTGTGGCTCTTCATCTCCACTGCCTGCCCTCTCTTAGTCGTCCTGCTCCTGTTCCTCCCTGCTGGCAAGCTGTCCCAAGCCCAGGGCTCCCTCATTCTGCTCCTCCATATGTTCCTCTGAAGCCAATGAGGCTGTCCCCTCAACCTCTGTCAAACCCAGTTCCGACTCGTCCTCTGCGGATTCAGGCTCCAATGGGTGCATGGCAAATGTATTAATTTATTTTTTCTCCATTTTATGACTTTTTTGCCACATTTGTTATGTGAATCGCTGCAGTCGTTAAATTAGTAACATGGTTGTTAAGTGAATCTGGTTTCCCCATTGACTTTGCTTGTCAGAAGGTCACAAAAGACGATCACCTGATCACTGGACATTGCAACTGTCATAAATATGAGTCATATTGCCAAGCATCTGAATTTTGGTTACATGACCATGGGATGCCACAATGCTTGTAAGTGTGAACAACGGTCTTAAGTCACTTTTTTCAGTGCTGTTGTAACTTTGAACGGTCACTAAACGAACTATTGTAAGTTGAGGATGATCTATATATACATTTTTTGCATTAAACCACACACAATGTCCATGGCAACAAATGATCCTCCTTCATCAGCAACATGCAATCATAGAGGTTAGAATTTGAAGCTGTCCAAAGTTCTCTAAAAAGGTCCTTTAAGTTGAAGTTGATTAATGAGTGACTACCTGAACACAGCCATTTTGTTTCCTTCTTAATGGGGAAATGAGTTTCTGCTGCTTTAAGTGCTATCGAAAGCACTGGCTTTGTTTCACTGCCTCCAATCTATGTACTGGCCATAGAAGGTCTGAACCTTCTTAATATTTTAAGGATCAGTCAAGGATGACCAGGACTGTCACTTGTTGTAACCAACCAAGCATCTGTGAAAGCAATGTCAATGTCCTTTCAGACAATAGCACACCAATTGAACATTCACTATGGACACTTTTATTGATCCTTGGGCAAACAACATGCAGGGAAAGGCTACGGTTTTCTGGAATGAGGATTTTTCAAATACACTGCAAGAAATCAAAAATATGTTCCATTATAGTTGCATAAAGTACATACGTGGATAAATGCAGGTGCACATCATCTACCTTGGAACTGGGTTTGGGAAAAGAAAAGTAACACAGGGAAAAGGAGGGGATAAAAAAGCATGCAGTAACCCTAAAATAAAGCTACTGTAAATCTGGGGAAGAGAGAGAGAGAGAGAGAGAGAGAGAGAGACCAAGAGAGAATCGGCCTCAAATAAACTCAGTTAAACCACAATGCAGATCCAATGTGGAATGAAGAGTTGGGAGTTATACTTCTAGTCAACTCTCAGTTCCCAGGTTCAATCTCAGAGGATGACTTTGAACAATCCCCCTCTCTCTCATCCTTATCTTGTGAAGGTAGACACCTCCCTCCCCAAGCCTAACTTAGTCTCAGGTAGATTATGTAACAAATTATGGTAATAATCATCATCATAACAACAAAAATAGAATATTGCTTTCTGCTTTTCTTGAAACAGAACAAAATCTGGAAGAATTTACATCAAAACACCTGTGCCAACTCGTTTCAAATCTGGCAAGTTTACCATATGTGCAATGCTCTTTAAAAAAAAAAAAGAAATCATTTATTTGTAGGGTTTTCATATAGTACTAGACAAGGGGAAAGCTCAAATCTAAATTTCAGACGTGGCTTTGAAATCTATTTATTTATTTATTTATTTTATTAGTGAGACTTATATACCGCCTCATAGTGCAAGCACTCTCTAAGCGGTTTACACCAGTAAGCAATGTATATTTATATTGCCTCCAACAATCTGGGTCCTCATTTTACCTACCTCAAAAGGATGGAAGGTTGAGTCAACCTTGAGCCAGTGAGATTTGAACCACTGACCTGCAGATCACAGTCAGCTAAAGTAGCCTGCAGTACTGCACTCTAACCACTGCGCTACCTCGGCTCATTTATGGGATTTTTTTTCCATTTTAGTCCTTTCCAAATTAAACTGTTTTCTAAATTACTGATGTGGAACCTGAAGCAGATTTTTGAACACGGCACATTCAAGAGTGAAAACAAAGTATAAAGGAATATGCCATTGTAACCTAGTTCAAAGAGCTAAGTACTAATCAAAGTCCAAAAGATTTTTTTCACTAAGAAGCTGAAAGTACTTATATTTCTTGAAGGGCTTAAAGTATTACTCTGAGCTACCTGTATATATTGAGGGGAAAAAGAGGAGAACAATAGCATGATTATTATATTGTACATTATATTGCACTATATTAATTTATTTGATTATTTTTGTTAGTTTTTATTATTTTAAATGTGGTTTTATATCCTGTAAGCCTCTTTGAGTCCCCATGGGCGAATAGGCAGCAATATAAATTCAATAAATAAATGAATAAATAAATAAATTGTCATTTATATTAACCAATTTTCTAATAGAAGTCAGAAACAACTGGCTACTCCACAGCACATACCCTGTTTTAGATGGCATTAAAAGTGTCTAACAGTTGTGCTGTACAATATTGGGCAATTAAGGCATCAATGGCCTAAGATGCCCCAAGGAATTGCAAGATGTAGAGAATTACACTGGTTAACAGATGCTCAGCTAGAACAGGATCAAACTGTGAAGTCTGAGGATAAAATTGTAAATAAGCAGAACCCAAGTAGATTTTTAAAAATAAAAGTGATTCAAAGTGATCACGTCAAGTCTTCTAAAAGCACACACTTACTGTATATATTGGTTTGATCATGGTTTTTTTTTTACTTGTAAGACCTCTGTTCCCAAAGAAAAATGATTCATGGATGATCCTGATCCAGGAAATACATGGGATTCTATTATGTGGTTCATTGTACAGCATTTATAATACTTTCAGAACTACACTAGTCTTACCTAACTACATATTTCCCTCATAGGTTTATGACCTATATGCTATTTGGAGAGGGACTGACTTGAAATGAGAAAGCTGTGGGACTGTGCACATGGTTTTGTCCATTCAACGAGTCCACTTCAAAATTTAAGATGCTTCATTTTCCTAGGGAGTTTAAACATCTGGATTTTAAACATTTTTTTGAGAACTCTGCAAATAGATAACTGTCTAGAGTATCTAATTTTACTAGCTTGAGTATATGCCAGGTTTTATGGAGCATATCCAGAGGTGGGTTCCTGTTGGTTTGGACTGGTTCTATAGAACTGGTAGTGAGAATTTCCCCACGCTCGCCGAACTGGCAGCTATGGCCGGCTGGCCACACCCCTGAACTGGCCCTCTCGGTGGCACCGTAGGCACTGCCATCTTGTTTTTCACTTCTGAGCATGCGCAGAAGCCAAGTTTTCAGCATTGCACATGCACCCATGTGGCGTGCAATGCCCGCGCACCCACGCGGTGCAGGAGGAAGTGAACTGGCAGCGAGGTAAGTCAGAACCCCTGAGCATATCCAATGCTGCCACATTGAAACCAAAACCAGTCAAGGCCCATTTAGGGAATAAGATTTAGATTATGCCAAAGTATCTCCATGGTTTAAGGGGCACCCCTTTTGCCCCTTAAAACCTCCCCAGCACCTCCTCAAATGCAAAGGTTTCTTTTAAAAATGAAAGAAAGAAAATTGCTTTGAAACAAGCTCTGGGTGGCAGAAAAGGAAAAGACAGAAAAAGTCCTATTTTCAGTACCTTCCAGAGATCTTGAAAAGCTGGTTATTAACTTCCTCGGCCTTTTCATTCATGAGGTTTTCTTACCTGAAAAGGCCTGAGAGCCATTTGTACACACATCAAAGATTTGATGAGCATATCCCAGCTTTTATATCTTTTTGTACTGAATATGAATTTGTCTGTGTATGTGTGTGTGTGTGCGCGCGTGCACACGCACACACACACACACATAGATTGATGATAGATAGACAGACAGACAGACAGACTGAATGAATGAATGAATGAACAACCCAACCAACCAACCAACCAACCAACCAACCACCCACCCACCCAACCCAACCCACCAACCACCCAACCACCCACCCACCCAAACAACCAACCATCCAACCAACCAACCAACCAACTAACCACCCACCCACCCAACCAACCAACCAAATAGCTCTTGGTTTTCTGCTTTATCTTGTATGGGGCACTCTTGCATGGCTGGGTAGTATGAGATATGCACTGATGATTTTTTGATTCCTCCCACAAAAGAATGGATGGCATTATGGGATGGCATTTTCTGTTGAGGGATCAGTCCTTTCTTGCTGAGAGATACAGATGATTTGATAATATAATGCTGAACAAGATCTCATTGGTATAAAGTCCAAATTACTCCAAAACAGGTCAGAAGCAAAGATATTTATTTATTTATTTTATTTTATTTATTATTGGTTCTTCTATGCCGCCCTACTCCCGGGGGACTCCGGGCGACGTACAGCATAGATGAAATCTTGTAATGCACATGGGGGGGGGGAGATTCCAAGATGCCATTTTGCTTTCATTTTTAAATATTTCTTCATAAACCTACAAGCCAACACAATTTTGTTCACAATGGAGTTTTTTTTTTGGGGGGGGGTGATATCCATCCATCTAACATTCATGGACAGTTTTAAGTGGGCTATCGCTGCTCATTTTCAATAATGCTCTGGGTGATTTAAGGGTGAAAAAGAATAACGCAATAATAACAGTATTTGTATCCATAATATTTCAAAAAACTAGGGAGAAAAAAGCACAAAGATATTTTTCTCTCCATATGTTTTGGTGTATAACTCTAGATTTGGATTACACTTGTTTCTACTACCTAAAGATATTTTTTTTTAAAAAAAACAAGCAAACAAATGCCATCCACAATTATTTCCTATTCACTAGTCAGATCGATATAAGTTAAATCCGAAACATTTAAAAGATGCCAGCTTGTCAAGCCCTGCACTTATAGCATCATTTTAAAACTTAAAACAACATTTTTTCTCCAATCTGCAAAAGCTTTAGAAAAATATAAATGTCTTCCTACGCTTCCAAAAAGATTTCAATATTGGCACCAAAACTGTATTTCTAAGCAGAACATCTCACTATAAATGATGCATTACTGAGAAAGCCATTTCCTTAGGGACCATCTGCTTCAACTTATTTAGAAGGAAATCTGAACAACACAAAAGCTGATCTTCGCTGCGGACAGGCTTTTAAGAGAGGAGAGATGATGCTTCAAATAAGCATCGTCTCTCCTCCCTTGAGCTATATTTCAATACTTTGAAATTGGTCCCCAATTGTACTAGAAGCCAGTGCAGATTATAAAATGCCAGAGTGGGCCAATTACTCTGAAGAATATCATTGTCCTATTTGAATTGATTATGTGCCATTAAGTCATTGTCATATTTTAGTAATCACACCAATAGATTTTCTCCATGACAATCTGCTCCTATCCTGGTTTTGCAGATCTTCCAACACGCACTTCCAACTGAGTTGATCCATCACCCCTTTCTCTTTTTTTCCACCTTTCCCAGAACCTAAAGAGCTAGGTCTTCACATAATTTCCCCAAAGTCAGATAAATTGAACCTCTGGATTGATTTGTTCAATGAACTTTTGGTTTGTTTTCTTGACTGTCCATTGTATTGGTGGAAGTTGCCTTCTCCATCACTGGAGTTTAGAAAGCGTCAATGCTCTTCCTCTATAACTTCTTCAAAGTCAAAATTTCACTTTCATGTGTCACAAGGCAATGCCTACTTTACATCAGATGAACTTTCCAACAACATTAAAAATAATATGTACACACCAGTACTGGAAATTGGCTTTATCTCAAAGTGGTGCAAGAGGTTGTACAAGAGATAGATTAGGAAAATTTGGTGATGCTAAATAACTTTAGTCACATGAAGCATCTTTTTTTTGTTCACCTGTGTGTAAATGTGAAAAAAAATGGCAGTTAACAAAACTATTAAAAATCCAGAGTGCTCTGAATCTGGAACATTCTACCATAGGGTTATTCTGGAAAATATTAAGTCATCCTACAAAGCAGAGGTTGTATTCTGCCGGTTTGGACCGGTTCCCACCCCCCCGACCCACCTCTATGTTGTCCGATTTCTGCATGTTTTGAAGCTCTGCGCATGTGTGCAAGCCATGCGCACGAGCAAAGCGCATGCACGGAAGGTTGCCCATGCGCACTTGCTCACATTTGTGAACCTGTAGGGAAGGTAAGTGAATAGCCACCTCTGCTACAAAGTAAGTGTTAAGTATTGCAGTTGAACAGTAGGGAAGCACTTCAGAGGTGGGTTCCTGCCAGTGCGGTTAATAGCTGTTGTTTGGTGCAGAGCCAAAGACGCTGCTGCCGTTCGCGGCACGGGGGCTTTCCCCAGGCGCTGCCGCCGCCCGCATGGACGCCGCCAATTGCATTCTTTTGTGCTCTGCGCATGCGGGCGGGGAAAGTGCCCGGGGAAAGCTCCCGCGCCGCGAACGGCAGCAGCGTCTTCGGCTCTGCGCCGAACAACAGCTATTAACCACACTGGCAAAAACAGGCAGGAACTCACCTCTGAAGCACTTCTAGTACCAGAAGTGCGACAGTAAAATCATTTACTTAGGGTGATACTTTAGAGGTGCTCCTTCTTATTTCTCTAAGTTTGCATCTTGTAATAAAATAGACAAAGGATGTGTATAATCAATGTTCTAAGCAGAATGGCCCCAAGAAATAAAACTTTGAGTAGAACATGCTTATTGGGTTTTTTAGATGTTCATAGAAGATATAACTATGGCTAAACCAAAAATTGTAATTTCAAATATAAAATCATCAGAAATCAGACTTACCTTCTATATAAGGTAAGGGAGTAGGGAGTAGGGCAGCATATAAGAACACTAAAATAAAATAATAAATAATGTACGACTGAAATAATTTTTCCATAAATTATAATGCAACAATCATTTTTCAGCCAGCCATGTGTAAGATCACACCTGCTATCTCTGTTCCTGGCCTCCATCAGATCATCTGCTATCCCATATGGACTTGAAAATTTGGAAACCTTGATTGAAAATATAGTGATCATATTAAGAACATAAATATTGGAGATTCCATGCCCTTGATGATTCTTTTCTTAAGATCTAATTGCACCTTATTTTATAGAGACAGGAAGTATTAACTATTTTATCACATTGCTTGCTTTTTATTAATGATTTGTTAATCAAAATTAAGGCTGTCCACCTTTCCAACAAAACGTTAATTCTAAATATAAGATGCCCAGTTCTATTTGTGGGAACTTTAAACTCTCCTCCATCATCCTTCACTGTACTCCTGTACACCATACTTAATAAAAGTATGGTTTTTTTTTTTAGAAAATAGTTTTTTGAGAAGTAATCACAAAATGTGCTTGGCAGAAGAATCCCGCATTTTTGGTCTAACTTGAATCTTAGTGGAGAAGACTTGTTGAGTCAAAACATTGCAGGCCTGATCCGCATCCAAGCCCAGCGAAAGGAATCAAGAAGCAATCCATCTGATATCCATCTGCCATCAAAGTCGGCTAATTGTTCTCTTGAATACTTTAACATTTTTAGGAGTGTGGAATCTCAGAACTCCTTACCAATGACAGCCTAACAAAAGCTTAAATTAGTTTGCACAAGATTACATTTAAAGCCTCAATCAGTCTAACAAAATCCATAGAACAAATGTGAAGAGTTAGTAAGACTAAAGGTCTTTTGGAAGCTGATTTATTATATCCACTTGACCCAGTCTTTGTGTTAATGTAACTTATGTGATTTATGGTGTCCTCTCTTAGAACCACAAAAGAATAAAGAAGTGTGATTAACATCTGTGACATTAAAAGAATTATCAGAAAGTACAAAGCCCCCAAAAGGGAGAAAGAATGTAGCTTTCAGAAGCAGAGAAAGGACTTGTTATCTATTTTTAATTTGGCTTTATGTTTAAGATTACATTCTATCAACCTGTTAGCTGTGTGGAATGTAATTGCAGGCAATTTGAGTTGACAGGAAAAAGTCATCTGACATATACTGTGATTGTTATTCACTAAGTAAATTCTTGATGGATGTGTGGTTAGCACATAATTTCAGGAATGGGGCTAGATGCCAAACAAATCAGTTGAAATTAACTTCCAAGCTTTTCAAAGAGAATTAGGCATTACTAAATTCAGCTGAAATCTTAGAATATTTCCCTGAGTGTAAGCTCCCATAGTGTTATAAAATAATAATTATATTGTATGAGAAAGAGGACCAACTTGGGTGCAGCATGGATTGATTACAAGATGGCATTTGACTCTCTGCCACGTGATTGGATGATCAAATGCCTAGAAAAAAGGTGAGTCAATAGAAATATCAAGAACTTGCACAAAAATAAATGGCACAATGGACGACACAGTTGCTGGTCAATGGTGATAGATTGGGGACAGGTTAATATCAAGAGAGAAATACTTCAGGAAGCTCAATATCACCACTGCTAATTGCCATTGCATTATTTCCTCTAACAACAATATTGAACAAGTCAAGCCATGTCTGACAAATATCAAAAACATCTGTAAGGTTATCATATCTCTTTTAAATGGAAAAACTGTAGCTAGGGTATATGGAGAAACATCAACCGAAAATAAAAACACTGCCCAACACTGTCCATATATATATACACCCAAGGTATCTCAATGGAGTTTGGACTGGACCAATATGCCCCCTTACCAATAATATGGGAAAATATTGAAAACTGAAATAATCAAGTGCACCATGGAAATAATATTAAGAGTGGATGTAAAAGATCACTACAAATAACTGGACATCTCTAAAGCTGATAGCTTCAATCACACTAAAGTCAAGAAGGTTTGTAGTAAGTACAACATGAAAGTGAAGAAGATCTTGAAATCCAAATACTCTGGAGGTAATGCTATCAATGCAATTAACACCAGGGCAATTCCAATCATTATAGATATATAGCTATATCTTATATATATATATATATATATATATATATATATATATATATATATATATATATATATATATATATATATATATATATATATATATATATATATATATATATATATATATATATATATATATATATATATATATATATATATATATATATATATATATATATATATATGGAATAATAAATTGGACTCATGCAGAACTAAAACCCTGGATAGGAAAACTAGAAAAATAATGACAATGAACCATGTCTTCCATCCATACAGTAACATATATATTGCTATATGTCTCTATTTTCTAAAGAAAATAGATTACTGTGAAATGTTGCAAGTAAAACGAACAATTGAAGAAGAAAAGGGCACTGGAAGGATAGTGAAGATGATACACTAAAACCAGAGGTTTTTCAGCTGGTTCACACCAGTTCAGGCAAACCAGTAGTAGCGACCTGCAGGTGTGCCCACCTACCCACCACCCGCACCGGCACTATGCCATCCTATTTAGGCACATTTTAAAGATGCGCGCATGCGTGCAAGTCGCGCGCATGAGCAAAGCACATGCATGGAAGGCCACGTGCATGCATGGGGGTGGCACCTTCGAATAGAGCGAGCCTGTGCGCATGCTCACATTTGCGAACCGGTAGGGAAAGTAAGTGAATACCACCTCTGACTAAAACTAATATACCAGGGAGGACTACTGAGCACTTGAGACACCAAACTGGCCTACAAGAAAGACCAAATGAAGAACAGAAAAGAGACATGGAAAGACAAAGCATTACGTGGCCACTACATAAAAAATGCCAAGCAAAGCACATAACAACAAGATTTTGTAATGGCTAAGGGCAGGAAAGTTGAAGAAAGAGACAAAGAAGCTAATTCTGCACAAGACCAAGTCTTAATAACAAATGCATACAAAGCCAGAGTTGATATGACAGCAACAGATAGCAATTTCCACTTCTGCAAAGAAGCTAAAGAAATAGTGGACCATCTAGTTAGTTGCCACAAGAAGACTGCACAAACTGACTACAAACAATGGCATGACAAAGTAGCAGTATGGTTTATTTATTATTTATTTTACTTATTTATTAATTTTGTCAAAACATGTATTAGATAACAGATATAAGTATAAACATGATTATGAATACATGAAATGGAAACGAATAAAAGGGAATATTAGGACAGGGGTGGTAGGCCTGATGGTGCACTTATGCACGCCCCTTAAGGACCTCTTAGGAATGGGGTGAGGTTGACAGTAGACAGTCTAAGGTTAAAGTTTTGGGGGTTTGGGGAAGAAACCACAGAGTCAGGTAGTGCATTCCAGGCATTGACCACTCTGTTGCTGAAGTCGTATTTTTTGCAATTGGAGCGGTTTACCATAAGTTTGTATCTATTGTGTGCTCTTGTATTGTTGTGGTTGAAGCTGAAGTATTCATTGACAGGAAGGACATTGTAGCAGATGATTTTATGAACTACATTTAGATCAGATTGAAGGCTATGTAGCTCTAAATTATCTAAGCCCAAAATTTCAAGTCTGGTGGAATAAGGTATATTCTGTTGCGAGCAGAGGAGTGGAGGACTCTTCTTGTGAAATATTTCTGGACTCAATTGTATTAATGTCTAATATGCAGTGTGGGTTCCAGACAGATGAGCTGTATTCAAGATTTGGTCTAGTAAAAGTTTTGTATGCCCTAGTTTGCAATTCAATATTACCGGAGAAGAAGCTATGCAAGATTAGGTTAACAACTCTT
Source organism: Diadophis punctatus similis (assembly GCA_023053685.1). Taxonomy (NCBI): domain Eukaryota; kingdom Metazoa; phylum Chordata; class Lepidosauria; order Squamata; family Dipsadidae; genus Diadophis; species Diadophis punctatus. The sequence goes on from JALIGW010000013.1 coordinate 2,581,893, forward strand.
AATGCCTTTTTGGCAATGCATAATGGTTTGCAGCAAAAGAAATATCTTTTGCTGCAAACAAGTACTGGTGGGATCACAAAATACACAAAGTTATAGAAAATGAAGAAGCTAAAGTGCTCAGGAACTTTGCAATCCAAACAGACAAGCACCTGCCACATATCACCCCAGATTTAACAACTGTTGATAAGAATGGCAAAAAAAAGGCTGAATGTGGGAAATTGCATTATCTAGCGACAGTAGAAGAGAGGAGAAAGATCTGAAAAATACCACAAAACACAAAGACTTTCAAATAGAAGTAGAATGACTGTGGCAGAAGTAAACGAAGATAGTACTTAGGGTGCAATTCCAAAACATTTGGAGTACCATTTGAATACCATCAACAAAATCACATCAGTCAAGTGCAAAGGGCAAGCTTTACTCAGAAGAGCAATAATACCTTCAATCAGTGGTGGGCTGCTGCTGGTTTGGACCGGTTCGGGCGAACTGATAGTTCCGACGATCAGCTGGCCCCGCCCACCAGCCCCTGCGCTATCCTATCCTATATTTCCTTCTTTCTGGCTCAGCTGATTTGCGTGGCACAGCTGATTTCTACGCCTCCGCTGTTCTACTTACTGGGGCTTCCTTAGAAGGCAAGCAGCTGAGCTTCAAATTGCTGTATTTTGAATGCTGCGCACAAGTGCATTAGGCACGCACGAAGCGCGCGATCACCGAACCGGTTGTTAAAGCGGTTGCAGCCCACCACTGCCTTCAATGCCATCAAACAACAACATCTGCCTAACCTTGGTCCTTGGGAAGATCTCAATAGATTGAGAGAAATGCCAGATCCAGCCTAAACGTCTGGTTGACTGCGCAATCAATGATATTATCTCTATAGGTCTCTGTGCTCTATGCCCTAGAAGAGCCTGGGTCCAGATTATCCTGAGTGTTTCCCGGGGGTAGGAAATTGCATCCATTTTCTTTTCTTACAATGTATTTGAAGTCTATTGTGAGAATGGATTCTCATGATTTGAAAAGAGGTTCTTCGTGCCCTCTCACATTTCAAAGCAACTCTTTCAATGGATTTGTAGAGTCACATTAATCTGCAGCTCTCCTGTATCGATACAATTATACAATTCTCTATATTTCTTCCAAGGAACCTTCCTGCAAGGCATATTTTCCATATATACCACACAGATACTCAGAAATTCTCAGTTATTATAGCATGCTAATTATGAGTCTAATTGGGTTTAATCTCATGTAACAGATATTGCATGGTAAAATTCATTATTTTTCTATGTCTGCACATTGTTTAGGAGCATTGTTGATGATAGCAAGCACAAATTTACTTAGCTGTCATTAGTGATCTTCTCATTAAGATATTCTCTCCATTAGTATCTGAGTAAATATAGGAATACATCTTAACAGCTACAACCTATTCTCTTTTTTTAAAGGAAAATTTAGGTTGTAATGACAAAAGGAACCATTGTTTTTAAAATAAAGTTATGTTCCTATTTAAAGCAAGCAAGGAAATTTCTAAGCATTTGCATTTAAAGCTCAATGTGTATTAATCTTCATAATCCAAATGTAGCTGTGATTGTTTATTTTATGTAAAAATTAGCAGCCTTTGGCTTCTCCCATAAGAAAAAAATATTACTGTAAAACTCACATCTGTGCAATCTTCAACAAGTCCTGGTTAGTAGATAACATGTCTTTCAGTATTATTATTTGATTAAGTGCAGATATATTTTAAAAATGAGAACCTCCTTCCATAACCAGGCAAGAGATTATTACCCTAAAACTTTAGAGAATAGGAACCAGCCTTGGAGACTCTATCTTAGCTATAGTGTCTCCTTTCTAGTTTTTTACCACTTTTCTACAATTGCTTGCTTTTAATTTCTTTTCTCTTTGCTATATTTAGTTGATATATAAAGAGCCCTGGTCATGCAGTGGTTAGAATGCAGAATAGCAGACTAATTCTGACGATTGCCAGCAGTTCGATTATCACCATCTCAAAGTTGACTCAGCCTTCCAACCTTCCAAGGTAGGTAAAATGAGGACCCAGATTGTTGGGGGAAATATGCTGACTCTGCAAACTGCTTAGAGAGAGCTGTAAAGCACTGTGAAGCAGTATATATATATTCGGACTATAAGACGCACCGGAGTATAAGACACACCTTAGTTTTTGGGGAGTAAAATAAGAAAAAAAGCTGATTGGCGGTGGATTGGCCTCCCGGAATACTCCCAATCAGCTGTTTCCAGAGGTGAATTTTAGCAACAGGTTCATTGGTTGTGAGCTCTGCACCTTGCTTTTTTTCTGCTTCTGAAACCTCCATTTCAGAGGCTTTTTTCAGTTTCTGAAACATCTGTTTGAGAGGCTGGGCGGGGTTACATTCGGAGTATAAGATGCACCCAGATTTTCACCCTTTTTTTGGGGGGGAAAGATGCATCTTATACTCCGAAAAATATGCTAAGTCTAAGTGCTATTGCTATATGTTCTGTTTTATTTGGTCACTGACCAAAATAAATACATTATCTATCATCATGTGCATTTGTATAGTACCTCTCTGTCTCTCTATTATCCTTATTGTTTCAAGAGTGATCTAAACATTTAGCTTCAAATTAACTAGTCCACTATTCTTTCTTCAATGTATGCAATCTATGGCTGTGAAAGTTGGACCATAAGAAAGGCTGAGTGCCAAAGAATTGAGGCCTCTGAACTATAGTGCTGGAGAAGACTCCTGCGAGTCCCTTGGACTGCAAGGTGATCAAACCAGTCAATCCTAGAGGAGATCAACCCCAACTGCTCTTTAGAAGGGCAGATCTTGAAGATGAAACTCAAATACTTTGGCTACCAAATGAGAAGGAAGGACTCACTGGAGAAGAGCCTAATGCTGGGAAAGATTGAGAGCAAAAGAAGAAGGGGATGACAGAGAATGAGGTGGCTGGATGGAGTCACTGAAGCAGTCATGTGAGCTTAAATGGACTCCGGGGGATGGTAGAGAACAGGAAGGCCTGGAGGAATGTTGTCCATGGGGTCGCGATGGGTCGAACACGACTTCACAACTAACAACAATAACATTCTTTCTTCCAGCATATGGCAAAGTTACCCGTTGCAGGAATTCCAGAGGACAGAACTTACCTGATTCTCTATTCTCAAAAATCTAGTTGCAGAATTGTATTGCTCCTAAACAGGTTTATATAGATTACTTAGTGATGAATAGAATATATATTGGGTCATTCTTTAAAAAAACAATTTGTATATCATTAGACACCTGATCACAAGTAGGTATGGATTGCATTTTAGCCATAATCACTTATATTTCCTTTTGTTTTTTTCTTTAGCAAAGCATTTGTAGAACTAAATCATAATGGGGTAAAGAATAGATTTATCAAAAGAATGAATATGAAAGGACGGGATCTTGGCTTTCTTAGGTTTCAATTTATCTGTAATTAATAAATAATTGCATAAATGTAATATTTCTTCAATTATGGACTTTTTAATTAAACAGGGTCTCAATTGTCTTATAAATATTGCACTGAATTGTTTTTCAAATTTCTCAGCACTTTCCAATCAGGGATACAATTTAATTTGCCAACTTAATCCTAATTTGCTGTCAAGTCTGAAGATCAATATGTCATCCTATATCAAAGAAAACAGTTTACCATTTCAGTGTTAAAACAGATGTCATGATTTAGATGCAACAGATATACTATATGACTTTCCAGTACCCTCTGCCTTTAGATATCTTAAGGAAAATAAGACATCTTGGACTAATAAAATGTCTCCATCACTACTGCAGCTGTTCTTTTACAGTTCATGGGCAATCTGTATTCATTGCAATAGTCCCCATTATGCACCATAATCTATAAATCCACGTATCTCATAAGAATAATTTATTGCTGGCCTTGGGGTTGTATTACAGATCTCATCCTAGCAGAATTGAGGTGATCTGAGGAAATAGCTTTCTTTTTTATATGTAATTGTATAATTTTTTTTTACCAACAATAGTAAGAACTAATGCAAACTGAAGTAGAATAAAAAGAAGAAAGAAAAGAGATGAAAGAAAAAGCTAAAAGTGCAAAAAGAAAAATGTAAGTAGACACAAAAAAGATACAAGGCTTCTGATCTTTTTTTTTTACAGCAAATATAGGTACAATTATATTTTAACCTTTCATTCTCTAAAGTCATACCATGATTTTCTTCTTTCTATCTATCCTGCCTAATCATGAAAACCATAAATCACAATTTCATTTTGTTCCCTTTTTACTCAAAAAGTATGTAAGGGATTTCCAATCATTAAACAAAGGTAGACATTGTGTTTCTCTAATCAAACAAGTCAATTTAACCATTTCAGCAAGTTGTGTCATCTTCACCAACAATTCCTCCAGATCTTTCCATCTTTGTGCCATACTGTCACGATGTGAATAATTGCCAGTTGTGCAACTCTACTGTTTTCTAAGGTTTATTGTATTTATAATCAAGTAGACATGTGATATGTTTTACTACGCATGAGTGCATTCCAGGAGTTTTGTCTACTCCCACTTTCCTTTTCTTCTTCCATGCCTGCTGAAGGCAGACGTGAATCCATTAGGTGAAAAGATGTAGCTTATTAAGGGTTTATTTTTATTACTTTTGTACTGAAATAAATATTTTGTTAATTAGATTTGAATCTCGGTTTTATTTTCTAAATACGAATGACTTCAAGGAAGCAAGATCCAAAGATCGCCTCTGATAGGAAAAATTCCTATTGTGTCACATACAATTGTCACTCACCAGGGAAATCAGGAAATCCAGGCAGTTCAAATGGGTATATAGATTTATTGCAAGCTTAAATTCTCTACAAGAATCTGAACGACTAATAGTTAAAGCAATTTGGCAATAAATAAGGAATTCAAGGAATTATACTTTCAAGCTTGTTTACCCATCCACGAAGTATGATAAAAGGGTCATCTTCTTTTTCACATTTCCAACAGAAATTTGAAGTACCTTTATACATGCTAGATATTTTTTCTGATGTCATACTGTATACAAATGGTACAACATTTTATAAAACTTCTCTTTAAGATTATAACAATGAGTTACTCACTTTCCATATGGTTTCATTTATTTATCAAACTTATATGTCACCCGTCTTGCCAGAGGTTTGAGGCTAGGCAACTTATAGACATAAGAATAAAATATTAAAGCAATAAAGATCTTAAATTTAAAAATGCCATTAAAATACAAGTAAGAAAGATAGAGAGGGAAGGTGAAAAAGTACAGAATTGAGGTAGAATTGCTCATAGCTCCACAGGGGTGGGCAACTATGATATCTTTACAACCTGTGGACTTCAACTCCCAGAATTCCTGAGCCAGACTCTCAGGGATTCTGGGAATTTATGTCCACAGGTCATAAAGATGCCAAAGTTCCCACCCTTGAGTTTTTGTTTTATGGAAGAGTTAGGCCACAAATAGTCTGCAATCTCTCAATTGGAGGTGGCTTGGTGGGTTCTGTTCAACTTTTTATTTCACTTTTATGAAAACTTTGTAAAAATTATCCAAATTCTTTGGGGAAACATTCATGAATCACTAAAACTCCCTGGATAAATAAAGAGCCAGTACTATTTTAAATGAATTACTGACAGTTTGACAAACAGTTCTAAATACTCAGTTCAGCACTAAATGAATCATATATAATAGATCCCTTGCCTATTCCTTCCTTTCTATAAGTTCCATTTTAAGTCAATATAAATTTCATGAATTATTTCATTAAAAGTCATTGGTGGGTTTCAAGGAAGCCAAAGTTGATTTTAAAAGCTAAATATTATGCTTTGAAGTGTATGGTGTATGCTTAGATGTACTCCATTCTTCTGCCTGAAATTATCTGCCTCTAATAGCAATAGCACTTAGACTTATATACCGCTTCATAGTGCTTTACAGCCCTCTCTAAGCGGTTTACAGAGTTCAGCACATTGCCCCCAACAATCTGGGTCCTCATTTTACCGACCTCAGAAGGATGGAAGGCTGAGTCAACCTTGAGCCGGTGAGATTTGAACAGCTGAACTGCAGCTAGCAGTCAGCTGAAGTAGCCTGCAGTGCTGCACTCTAACCACTGCGCCACCTCGGCTCTAGTCTTCTCTAAGAAGACTATAAACACGCTGCAAAGAGGAACACATAATAATAATAATAATAATAATAATAATAATAATAATAATAATAATAATAATAATAATAATAATAATAATAATAACAACAACAACAATAACTACTACTACTACTACTACTACTACTACTACTACTACTACTACTACTACTAAAATAATAATAATAAATAGATTTGCAAATTTCACTTACTATATAACAATTTCAATTTTTTTTAAAGCTATCTCCTATCATCTTGAACTCTCAGACTTTAAGGGGTAAAGTATAACTTTAAAAAAGAGAAAACATTTAAATAATTATTTGTGCAGAGAGGAAAAACAATAATGATTGGTGGCTAAACCATATGATGAACAATTGAGAGAACTAGGTATGTCTAGTCTAAGAAAAACAAGGAGTGGAGGTAATATGATAGCAGCCTTTTACAGTACTTGAGGGGCTGTCACAGAGAAGAAGGAGGTCGACCTATGCTCCAAAGCACCTGAGGACAGAAGAAGAAATAGCGGGTAGAAGATCATTAAAGAGAGATTCAACCTAGAACTAGAAGACATTTCCTGATAGTGAAAACAAATTATTCATAGAATGGCTTCCTCCAGAAGTTGTGGGAAAACCTCCATCACTGGAGGTTTTCATGAAAAGAATGGACAACCATTTTTCTGGAAGGGTATGAGGTCTCCTGCTTGAGCAGGGGGTTGGACTAGAAGACCTCCAAGGTCCCTTCAACTCTATGTTCTATGTTTAACGTATTTGTTACTCAGGATTATAAATTACTTCAATGCAGTGACTCTAGCAGAATAAAATTTGTCTGTTACAAGGTTAAACAACAATATCAGTATTTAATAACCATTAATCCTGTTGCATGAAGCAAACACTTTCCACTATAGATGAGCACCAACTACTTCAATCTTCAATATATTTCTAGAACAACAGGCCTTTAATGGCCTTCCTGAATTCTAAAAAATTTGGAGCTTCTCCAATCCTGCTGTGTATGTGTTTTATAGAAGAGTGGCAGCAGTAGATAAGGCCTATTTTAGCTGCTCTGAAACAGTGTTGAATTAAAGACTACAGAGCAGTGTTTCCCAACCTTGGCAACTTGAAGATGTCTGGACTTCAACTCCCAGAATTCCCCAGCCAGCATTCGCTGGCTGGGGAATTCTGGGAGTTGAAGTCCAGACATCTTCAAGTTGCCAAGGTTGGGAAACACTGCTACAGAGTCTTACTGCTTAAGCAGATATAGTACTGCAGGGAGCAAATAGTCCAGGTATTTTCCCTTCACTGTACTTAACATGATAGTATTTTCTGAAGTCTCTTCTGTCATAGGATTCAGTTTAAAAGCCAAGTACCTTCCAAACATGATTTCTTCGCGGTTTTTGAAAGCTCCAGCTCATCTTTCGCTAACATCTTGAAAAGGTATTCCCTTAAGTAAGACTCCAAATTGTTTTATTCGGCACCATCTACATAGACAGTGTTCTTCTCTTTCCTCCAGACCACATTCTTCAATAAAGAAGGAATGAAGAAAACTCACCAGCTGTGCTCTCAGCTCTTTCACTTTGCCAGACGGCACTTAATAGTCCCTTGCAGTGCCTTCTAGTTTGTATCAGACTGTTTCATTTATCCCCATGTGGTTCGGTAGAAAGGGATAACTGTCAGTGGGGTTGAAGAAAGTGAGCGTCAGGAAAGCAGAAGATGCTTCTTGACAGACTGACAAATTGCTGTTCCAGTCCCTTAAGTGAGGTGTCTCTGATCACCACCTACCTGTTGCCACCCCTTCTCTATGGCAGAGACAGAAGTCCTTACCTTTTCAGAGCCTCTAGATCTGAATTGTTGAAGCCATGGAACTGAAATAGAAGAGCTGAGATTGGAATAATAAAAATGAAGTGTGTTTGTTAATTTGGAGGCTGGTTCTTTCTGCTTTTATCTAGCAAATGTTATCAAGCGTGTTACTATAGTTGTATACACATGCTGAATGAGAAGCCTGGTTTCTGACCCTTCTCAGAATATCCAACACAATCTCATTATTGGTAGGTACAGTAACACATTCATCTCTAACCTTGTAATGTTACCTTTGGAACAGCTGTCTGCAATAAAGAGACACTTAATGCATCAGACTCCTGAACAAACCTCAGCAAATATTTCCAGGCACACAGCTTGCTTCTAGGATTAAACATGAAGGCCCTCTATATACGACAAAGGCTAGAGAAGAATCTTAATTTAATACTATAACATACTCTGTAAAACCATTGAATATTCTCTGTATAACTCAAGATGCAACTTTCTTGCTATAGGTAAAGGTAAAGGTTCCCCCGTACATGCGTGCTAGTCGTTTCCGGCTCTAGGGGCAGTGTTCATCTCTGTTTCTAAGCCGAAGAGCCAGCACTGTCTGAAGACGTCTCTGTGGTCATGTGGCCAGCATGAATAAACGCCGAAGGTGCATGGAGTGCTGTTACCTTCCCACCAAAGTGGTCCCTATTTTTCTACTTGCATTTTTTGCGTGCTTTCAAACTGCTAGGTTGGCAGAAGCTGGGACAAGTAACGGGAGCTCACTTCATTACATGGCACTAGGGATTCGAACCGCTGAACTACTGCTGACCTTCTGATCGACAAGCTCAACGTCTTAACCATTGAGCCACTGTGTCCCATTCTTGCTATATCCCAGTGCAATTTAAGCTGTTGCCTCTTCTCCCTCTATCATTCCACATGGACTCCTTGATGTCTATTTCAAAGACAAAGGCATTGAAAGCAAGCAGTTTTTGATTGTTTATACTGCTCATATTTGTGCTGTCAGCTTCAATCTCAGTGGAGAATCCAGGGATCTGAGGATGGATGAGAGAAAGAACAGATGTTCTCATCTTGGATCCTACTCATTGAATGCATTACACAGGGAAAACAATTCAGAAAGCTGTGATCAGATCATTCCAAGATATGGTCCATAAACTAAAGGAAACAATCATGCCTGAAAATGTACCATCTCCATTTTACCAAGTGCCATATGTAAATGTTGTTTTTTGTTGTTCAGCTTGCGTCTCAGCCTAGATCCCATTAGGCATTCGTTACTTAACAAGTCTGTCATTCCTAAGCTTTGAAAGTGCATCCAAAGAAAACCATTGAAAGTCCTGAAAACTTACTTTATGATGATTTATGACTCTTCAAGCCTTTGGCTTCCGTTGAATTCCCAGACACATATTTTTGTCACAAAGTGTTTTAAAATTGTGAAGAAACAGGTAGTAAACAAATGTTCAGAAGAACAGGCTAATTTCCACATTAATGTCATTTCCCACTTGGGAAAGCAAACAGTGATTTCTCATATAGAAAAATGTGCCCTGTGAAAAAGCCTATTATAATTACTATTTTTATCAGATGCTGCTAGATATTGAAAGCAGTTTCCCCCTTTCCATATTAGTTTAGAGCAGCGTTTCCCAACCTGGGGGTTGGGACCCCTTTGGGGGTCGAACGACCATTTCCCAGGGGTCGCCCTGGCATCCTCAGTTCCCCCCCCACTGCCACAAGCATGGCCATATCGCGCCCCACAACCCGCGCCCCCACCCTGCTCCACCCCGCTGCCACCATTTGGGCTATTTTACCATCTGCGCATGCGCAGCATGCTTTGCGCATGCGCAGAGGGTAAAAGAATCCAAATGGCGGCGGCGGGGTGGGTCACAGTGGGGGCGTGGGGGTGGGGCGTGGGTCGCGGCATTAGGAAGGTTGGGAACCACTGGTTTAGAGTGTAAAATAACACATTTTACAATTAAATGCAAAGGAGGTATATCCAATAGAGTATAGTTATCATACTAAATATGTGCCTAATTTGAACAGCTGTTTAGTCATATAAAAATGAAATACTTTTTTTTCATTCACAGCAATGAAAGTAGTTAACAGAAAATATATACCATTCAGAGTGCAAATGCAGATCTGCACCTTTTAAAAAAGAAAAAGAAAAAAGACAATAATAAGTTACTATATTTTTCTAGAATATTTTTTCTGGTTTTTCACACACAAATCTCACTTTTCCACTAGTGATTAATAGTCTCTCCTATAGTGCTGAACAACATCATTTTGCAAAATTAACAGTGTTTATTTATTTAGAATTATCTTATTTCATTTATAGGCTGCCCAACTTCCAAACAACTCTCAATAGCTTAAAACTAAAACCCAAGTTTTTAAACAAAATGTACAATAGACCAGAAAAATAAAGTACCCACCTATCTAAAGAAGGGGGGGATACTAAAAGAAAGCAAAAGAAAAGGATAAAGGAGGTTCATAATCATCATGTCTATAGAACAATAAGTCTTCAACAATTTCCTAAAGAATGTAAAAGTGGGAGCCACACAAATCTCTGGTGGAAAATCATTGAATCAGGGGTGGGTTCTAACTTACCTCACCACCGGTTCGCTTCCTCCCATAATAATAATCCAAAAGGGTTTGCTGCATTAATTGTGTAAAATACAATTAATTCCGTGTTTCCCCGAAAATACGACCTACTCGGAAGGTAAGTCCTAGCTTGATTTTTACATGTCCGGCCAATATAAGCCCTACCCCCAAAATAAGCCCAAATTAAGACCCCACCCACTCCAGGGTGCACAGGTAAAAATTAAGCTAGGGTGGGGATGGGGGGATGGAGCTGCCCTATTACTTACCTTCGGACAGTTGCAGCTAGGCCTCGCACACCTTTGTTCTGCAGCCGGCAACAGATCCGGAGCTCTGTTATCGGCTACAGAGGCCTTCAGGAAAGGCCTCTGTAGCCGATAAAAGAGCTCCGGATCGATCCGGAGCTCTGTTATCAGCTACAGAGACCTTTTCTAAAGGCTTTTCCTGAAGGCCTCTCTAGCCAATAACAGAGCTCTGGATCGATCTGGAGCTCTGTTATCAACTGCAGAGGCCTTTCCTGAAGGCCTTTCCTGAAGGCCTCTGTAGCCGATAACAGAGCTCCCAATCGATCTGGAGCTCTGTTATCAGCTACAGAGGCCTTTCCTAAAGGCCTTTCCTAAAGGCATCTCAAGCCGGTAACAGAGCTCTGGATCGATCTGGAGGTCTGTTATTGACTGCAGAGGCTTCAGGAAAGCCTTGCTGGTCTGCCAAATGAAGAGGTTCCTGAAGGCCTCTGACAGCGAAAAAGAGTCGATGCGCACAAATGAGGTGAGTCAGTGGATGACATCCCCCCCCCCAAAAAAAATAAGACCTGGTGTCTTTTTTGGTGGAAAAATATATATAAGACAGGGTCTTATTTTCGGGAAAACACGGTAGCTATGATGGATTAATTACCTGTTTCCAATGTATCCCCAGTGCTGCTGCGTAAAAACTAGTCACCTGAGCTATGATCATAGTCTGTTTGTCCTGGAGATAAGTATTGCTGGAATGGCCAGGATATCTATCAATTATTGGGAAGATAAGGGATTTTTTAAAAAAGATCTCTATAAAAAGATCATCGAAGGAGTATGTATCCAACAGTCCCCACCTCAATGTTATTGTAGCACCTCCAGCATACAAAACATGTCTGTTAAAAACACTCAACAGGAAAATAAAAAACAAACAAAAATGAGTATGCATGTTAGACTTACAGGAAAAAAAGCATTAGGTTTAAAGAATCAGGATAAACGAAGGAAAAAATGGATAAGCCCATCCAACCAGACAACAAGGCCTCAAGGAAAATAGATTTGAAGGAAACAGACTCTTTCTTGAGCACAAGCAAAATTAAATCTAATGCCATTATGTGCATAATTACACACCACAACAAGACATTTGTGCACATTATTTAATTTCCTTCCTTCCTGATTCTTGTAGGATTTCACCCCACTGACAGTGAAAATCCAAAAAGATTAAAATCCACCAGCAAATACTTCCCTCATTTTTAACCTTAAGGGAGGGGGATTTTGCTTGCTTGGGAATATAGTCAACTGGCTGGCATAGCCTTACTTTACTATTTATGGAGCTTAATGGGATCTCTAACCACTTAACATTGCATTTGTGCTTGTTGTTCAAAGTGTTATATAATAATTTGCTATTGTTCAAAGATGCATGAAGAAGACTGATATCTAAAAATCTCTATTTTCTAATTCTTGTGTCTGGTGGATAGGTCTGCTTGAAAATATCATTACTTAGATCCAGCTTGCATAACATGGAAAATATAATTGGTTACATTATTTAACTTTGCACTACAACCATAAGGATAGCGAGAATAAAAAAGACCTCCGCTGACATTGTAAGGCACAACTTTAGTGTTAAATTCTTATTGCTAATATTCTTAACACAGCATCTTAAGGATTCTATTCTTTAAATAGAGAGAAGGAATATTTCCCCCCCAGCTACAAGTGCCATATGAGATGTGTTATTGTATCCTCAGTCCTTTTAGTGATGTCACATGCTAAACCTCCTATATGAATCACATCAATTACTTTCAGATTTCATTCACTCATAGACAAAGATAACAGGGATTCATTTTTTGTTACAGGTTTAAGAGATTTATACACTTTGTTGACCTTTAGATTTCAGGCTTAGAGGGAGGTCAGTGACTTATATATTCATTCATAATACCTCAGAGTGAGTTTTCTAAAGTATCATTTTTCTTCTAAGAAATTCAAGTATCAATTTATACTTGATTTATTTATTTGTTTGATTGATTTATGTGCCGCCCATCTTGTCTAGAGTTACATTCAGACTCCTGGGCTTTTAAAGAGTATTGTCAGATAACACACGGTTTTAAGTATTAAATCCTGAACAATGAACTTTTTTTGAAATATGTGTTATCCAAGGGTAACAGCCTTTTACTGTTCAATTGGGTTTCCATTACCATCATTCCAAGATGTCATAACTTTAAAGATCAGAATCATGAAGGCAATGATTTTTTCCCCCCTCTAACACTCCATGAAGTGAAAATTGGACTTTGAAAAAAGAGAACGTTTTTTTTAACACTTTGGAGCTTTGATGTTAGAAAAGACTTCAGAATAACAGAGTTGGAAAGAACCTTGGAGGTCTTCTAGTCTAACTCACTGCTCAGGCAGGAAACCCTATACCAGGGGTAGGGAAAGTTGGCTCTTCTATGACTCATGGACTTCAACTCCCAGACTTTCTGAGCCAATCATGCTAGCTCAGGAATTCTGGGAGTTGAAGTCCATGAGTCATAGAAGAGCCAACTTTGCCTACCCCTGCCCTATACCATTCCAGACAAATGGTTGTGCAATCTCTTCTTAAAAATCTCCAGCAATGGAGAATCCACAACTTCTGGAGGCAAGTTGTCCCACTGATTAATTATTCTAACTGTCAGGACATTTCTCCTTAGTTCTGAGTTGGATGTCTCTATGATCAGTTTCCATCTGTTACTTCTTGTCCTGCCTTCATATGCTTTGGAGGATAGGTTGACCCCCTCTTCTCTGTAAGAGCAAATATTGGAAGACTGCTATCATGTCATCCCTAGTTCTTCTCTTCATTAGACTAGACAAACTGATGTTCCTGCAACTGTTCATCATATGTTTTAGCCTCAGCCCTCTAATCATCTTTGTTGTTCTTTTCTGCATTCTTTCTAGAATCTCAACATGTTTTTTGTGTCATGGTGACTAAAACTGGACATAGCATTCCAGCTGTGGTCTTACTAAAGCAGCATAAAACAGTGCTAACACTTCTCACGATTTTGATATTATCCCTGTGTTGATGCAGCCTAGGTCTGCATTGGCCTTTTTGGCCATTACAGGCTCATGTTTTGGTGCTTGTCCAATAAGATTCCCACTGCCAGGAATATCATGAATAGAAAAGATGGATTAAAGAGCAAATCAATCCCAAATTCTAAAGGCAAAAATGACCAGGCTCAAATTGTCACAGTTTGTACATATTATGCAAAGACCCAACATTCTTGAGAAACCCATTACACTGGGAAATATGGAAGGAAACAGAAGAAAAGGATGGTCAGTAGAAAGATGGATGGGCTTGATATAGGGTGATTGCTGCACCATTAGAAGACAAAAATTCAAGAAATAATCCTATAAATATTCAGCTATGTGGTTATTAAGAGTCAGTTCTGACTTGGTGGCTCACAAGCAGCCATGATCTTGAACAATACTGACTGAGAGATGAAACCAGAAACATCTGGAAAATGTAAGCTTCAGTAGTTGTTTAATAAACTTTTCCCCATCAATTTCTTGACAACTCTCAATTTCTTGCAGTTTTACTCTATTCTTTTTCTTGGATTTGTTTCTTGGATATTATCATCTCTATTGTATGGTGTTTCCATATATTTTTTATCTTTCTTTGATCTCCTTTGAATTGGTTACTATCTGTCCATTGGCATCCTTTAACATACCAATTTGATGTTGGAACCTCTTTCTGAGTTCAGAGATCTATCTCTATAGATTAAATAAAATCTGAGAACCTGTTCGACTTTAAATATCCCAAGAAAATGGTATGTGGACTTTGAATAGGGGTGTAATCCAGGTATTAAATTATAGTCTAGCAAAGTTATCCACTTTGAATTAAATTTTATGTCAGATTTGTTTCTAAAGTATGAATTTCTTTCGGACACTGCAGCACAGTATCATGACTTGATAAACCATTCCTCCAAAACGAAAATCACATAACCGTTCCAGTAAAAATATATATTATAGCCACAGTGCAGTGTATATAATTATATATGTTAACTATAATTAGAGGGAATGTTTGCTTAGTACATTTTAATAAGAATATCACAGGTTGAAATGGAAATTCGGGTTTTAAATTTTGTTTAACTCTACTATGAATTACGTTCTTGAAGTCAAGCCAGCTCAGTTAAAAGGGGAGGGGGTTCTGTGAATATCTTTCAGAGAGAAGAATTCAAATTAATCAATCAGGTTGTGGTTGCAATCAACTTAACATAAAGCCGAGACATATGGAAATCAGGCTGGAACATGGAGCCCAACAGATGTTATTGCAGTTGTTGTTTTATCTAGACTTGGTGAGATCTGTCCCATATTTAGACAATGCAGGGATCCCGAATTCATCACACCCTGCCATTCAAAGCACCTAAGAGAAATACTTCTCCAGCCATTTCCTACTACAAGTCCCACTGAGGATACATTAGTGAATCATTCTTTCATTAAAAATAAATCACTTTTGAACAGCAGCAACCTAACAAATCCTATTTTTCTTCCCTCCCCTCCCCTTCATAACACATCTTGAATGGAAAGCTAATATGGCCATAGTGTTTGTCTCCTGATCTAAGTGATGTTTGATTGAATGATATTTAACTTTCCACATTGAGTTAAAAGTAGAGTATATGTGCACTTGACTTCAGCAAAATAACCATGATTCTTCATTCCATTTATGAAGGATAGGAGAACATAAAACAAACTATAAAGAGACTTTGCCTTTTTCCATCTAACTTCACTTTATAATGTGAAAGTATAAGAAATTGGTTACCACTATATTTCCACCTAGTGAGCTTCACATTTAATGAAGATTTTCTTACATTTTACAACAGCATCCCACCTAAAGTGAGCTATTATATTTCATAGAATATTTATAAAGATAAACTGAAATGTAAACTTTGGTTAATTGTAATTCCAGTCCAATTTGCAACAGCAAATTTATAGTTTGTTTTATGTTCTCCTATCCTTCATAAATGGAATGAAGAATCATGGTTATTTTGCTGAAGTCAAGTGCACATATACTCTACTTTTAACTCAATGTGGAAAGTTAAATATCATTCAATCAAACATTACTTAGATCAGGAGACAAACACTATGGCCATATTAGCTTTCCATTCAAGATGGAAACAAAATTATTGATTTTTATTTTTTTCAAATTGAGATAGAATATAATATCCAGTACTTAAGTTAAAGCAGCATCGCTAAGTAACTTCATTAATCTTCTCCATTACTCTATTACAGTAGGTTTTTTCCATCTTGTGCTTCGCAGATTGATGGACTGATTAAATGAGAGGAGGAGGGGGGGAGGGGAGGGGGAGGAAGGGGGGAAAGAAGGAGGAAGAGATGATAGAGGATATCAAGAATGACAGACCAGATAGGAATAAAAGTAATAGGCTATCACTCACACCAAAACCTGGGTGAAGATCAAGGTTTTCATTGCCATCCTAACCAACAGCAGTGTAGAGCAGAGGTGGGTTCCTCCCGGTTCAGACCGGTTCGGCCGAACCGGTAGCAAGCCACTGGTGACATCATGATAACATCACCGAACCGGCTCTGTCGGTGCCAGTCCGTGGGCACCGCCATCATTTTTTTGAATTTTTTTAAAATTCTTCTCTGCATGCGCAGAAGCTGAGTTTCTGGCACTGTGCATGCGTCACCATCTTGTTTTTGCTTCTTTTGGGGGGGGGGATTTTTTCAGATTTTTCTGCACTGCGCATGCGCACATGTCCATGAGGCACGCCCACGCAGCGCGCTCATGCGGCGCGAGAGGAAGAGATCTTGCAGAGAGGTAAGTTAGAACCCACCCCTGGTGTAGAGCCATCTAGATCATGTAGGGATACTGAATTCAGAGGGAAGGCATTGCTGCAGAGAAGTCACACTTTTAGAATTCTGATAAATGATATTGTTTAATTGAAGGAATTGGATCCTTGAACTGCATTTTGGATTTTGAATCTAAAGTGCAACCTAGCTCTGGTATAAAGTAACAAAGCAAAGGTCCATTTTGAATTGCTCTAGAAGCGAGATTGGCAGCATAGAAATTTGATGATAGCTAGCTAGCTACCTAGATGATAATGATGATGAGAGAGGGAGGGAGCATGGGACAGACAGACAGACAGGCAGACAGGCAGAGACAGAGAATTTTAGTTTTGTCATCCATAAAAAAAATCTTGCTTATGTTAGCAATAATATTAACAAATAAATTGCTAGATGGATAACTAGTAGATTAAAATTAACCAGCAGACAAGAGCCATGGTGGCACAGTGGTTGGAATGCAGTATTGCAGGCCAACTCTGCCCAGCCTGGAGTTCAATCCTGACATGCTCAAGGTTGACTCAGCCTTTCATCCTTCTGAGGTTGGTAAAATGAGGACCCAGATTTTGGGGGGCAAAAAGCTGTCATTTCTAAACCACTCAGAGAGTGCAGTAAAGCACTATGGAACAGAACATAAGTCTAACTGCTATTGCTATTAAATTCTAGCAGTATTAAATGAGACTTTATTGGCTAAATTCCAACTCTCAAGTAGTAATAGGAAGATTACTAGCTGGTAGGCATCAGCCATGAAATACCATCAATGCTTATTTAAGCAACATGTTCACCTAGATTAAGCTATGATGAAAACCTAGGGAAATGATCTGTTCTCTGCTTCATTTAATGCTACACAATATAATTATTTTGATGGTATCTCTACTGTCCTAAATATTGTTGGCAGTGCAATCATGATTCTTCCAAGATAAGGTTGGAATAACCACACTGATGCTATCTGATGGTCAGATATGATACCATGTGTGTATGTTTTGCTTAGGATACAATTAAACATGTAGAACCTACAGATAGTACTTTAAAGCTATGGAATGGGAGAGAAATATGCTTAGAATAAATGGAAATAAATTGATTACTTTTTATCATACTCAGTATTAATTCACAATTCAAAAAGTATTGCAAATAGCTATTTTAACGCCATCAAGTTCTTGATGAGTGCATGAACAGAGTTCTGCCATCTCATCCTGTGCCTAGTAACGTTACAACCACTGTGGTGCAATGGTTAGAGTGTAGTACTGCAGGCTACTTCTGCTGACTGGTGGCTGCCTGCAAAATTTGGCAGTTCAAATCTCACTGGCTCAAGGTTGACTCAGCCTTCCATCCTTCTGAGGTTGGTAAAATAAGGACCCAGATTTTGGGGGGCAAAAAGCTGACTCTGTAAAACCACTTAGAGAGGGCTGTAAAGCACTGTAAAATGGTATGTAAGTCTCAGTACTATTGCTATTGCTATATCCTTTTCAAGGATAATTCTATAATTTCTTGGATCCTATCTATAATAATAATAACAACAAAGTTGGAAGGGACCTTGGAGGTCTTCTAGTCCAACCCCCTGCCTAGGCAGGAAACCCTACACTACTTCAGACAAATGGTTATCCAACATCTTCTTAAAAACTTCCAGTGTTGGAGCATTCACAACTTCTGGAGGCAAGCTGTTCCACTGATTAATTGTCCTAACTGTCAGGAAATTTCTCCTTAGTTCTAAGTTACTTCTCTCCTTGTTTAGTTTCCACCCATTACTTCTTGTTCTACCTTCAGGTGCTTTGGAGAATAGTTTGACTCCCTCTTCTTTGTGGCAACCCCTGAGATATTGGAACACTGCTATCATGTCTCCCCTGATCCTTCTTTTCATTAAACTAGACATACCCAGTTCCTGCAACCGTTCTTCATATGTTTTAGCCTCCAGTCCCCTAATCATCTTTGTTGCTCTTCTCTGCACTCTTTCTAGAGTCTCAACATCCTTTTTACATCGTGGCGACCAAAACTGAATGCAGTATTCCAAGTGTGGCCTTACCAAGGCATTATAAAGTGGTATTAACACTTCGCGTGATCTTGATTCTATCCCTCTGTTAATGCAGCCTAGAACTGTGTTGGCTTTTTTGGCAGCTGCTGCACACTGCTGGCTCATATTTAAATGGTTGTCCACTAGGACTCCAAGATCCCTCTCACAGTTACTACTGTTGAGCAAGGTACCACATATACTGTACCTGTGCATTTTGTTTTTCTTGCCTAAATGTAGAACCTTACTTTTTTCACCATTGAATTTCATTTTGTTTGATAGCGCCCAATGCTCAAGTCTGTCAAGATCCTTCTGTATCTTGAGCCTATCTTCTGGAGAGTTGGCTATTCCTGCCAGTTTGGTGTCATCTGCAAATTTGATGAGTTCCCCATCTATTCCCTCGTCCAAGTCATTGATAAAGATGTTGAAGAGTACTGGGCCTAAAACAGAGCCTTGGGGTACTCCACTGCAAACTTCCCTCCATGTAGATGCAGTTCCATTGAGCACTACACGTTGAGTGCGGTTGGTTAGCCAGTTTTGAATCCATCTGATGGTGTTGCTGTCCATCCCACATTTTTCTACTTTATCTAGAAGTAGGTTATGGTCTACTTTATCAAATGCCTTACTGAAGTCCAAGTAAACCACATCGACAGCATTCCTCTGGTCCACTAATTTTGTCACTTTGTCGAAGAATGCAATAAGATTAGTCTGGCATGATCTGTTTTTGACAAACCCATGTTGGCTTTTGGTTATTACTGTGTTTGCTTCTAGGTGTTCATTGATTCGTTGCTTGATTATCTTTTCCAAAATCTTCCCTGGTATTGAGGTCAGGCTGATAGGTCTGTAGTTTCCTGGATCTGTTTTTTTTTCCTTTTTTGAAGATGGGAACTACATCAGCTCTTTTCCAGTCCTCTGGCAGTTCCCCGGTGCTCCAGGATCTTTGAAAGATATAGTTCAGTGGTTCTGAGATCTCATCTGCCAGTTCCTTCAGAACCTTGGGGTGTAATCCATCTGATCCTGGTGATTTGAATTCGTCTAGGCTAGACAGGTGTTCCTTTACCATTTTCTTCCCTATTTTAACTTGTGTTCCTGATATGTTTTTTGTGATGCTGTTTTTGATAGGTTGGACTGTTTTTTCCCTTTGTGTAAAGACGGATGCAAAATACGTGTTAAGTAGCTCTGCTTTCTCCCTGTTGCTTGTCACCTTCTTGCCACTTTCTCCCTGCAATGGACCAATTGTTTCCTTGACTTTTTTCTTGTTTTTAATATGTTGGAAGAAGCTTTTTTTGTTACTTTTTACTTTTGTCGCAAGCCTTTGTTCATTGTGAGCCTTAGCTTTCCTCACTTCATCTTTACAGGCTCGGGCTATTTGCTGGTATTCTACCTTAGTTATTTCCCCTTCTTTCCACTTTTTATACTTGTCCTGTTTGTCTTTCAATTTGTCAGAGAGTTCTTTATGCAGCCATGCTGGTTTCTTTTGAGACCTATTATTTTTCTTCTTCATTGGTATTGTGCTAGTCTGGGCTTTTATAATCTCACTTTTCAAAATTTCCCAAGCTTCTTGAGTTGTTTTCCCCTTGAGGATTCTCATCCATGGAATCTTTCCCAAGTTCTCTCTAAGTTTATTGAAATTAGCTCTCTTAAAGTCCAAGACTCTAGTTTGATTTTGTTCTACTGCTTGTGCTTGCATAATGTTGAATTCCAATATTGCATGATCACTTGCCCCCAAGGTTCCTTTAGCTTCAACACCTTCTATCATTTCATCTCTGTTAGTGAGAATTAAGAATTAATTCTCTGTCCATTTATCCATGATGATCTAATTCTAGTGTCTCATGCATTCCAGGTATAGTAGGTGTCTAATTGCTTATCATCCATTCTCATAACTTGTCCAAGGTATATTCATTTATGCTTGCTAATGATCTTAAGAGACAGTTTTTATTTTGTTCTGTGTTGATTGGATTGGATTACAGTTATCAGATCCATAATGTAAAGGTTCCAACATGTTTTACTACTGTTTATTAGCAATCTTTTCAAGCTGAGATATATATTTCCTCTGGAAAGTAGATTCTGATCTTTATGAAACACAATTGCCTTTGCCATTTCCTCCTTAGAATTAATCTTCTCTTTACTTTTACTGCACATTATACATCTTTCTGTGTTTTAACTTGGATAAATAAAATTATTACAATGAAGTGTATATTCACCAATCATAATGGCTATCGTTATTATGTCTTTTTTATATCTAAATTAATCCCAGTTTTCATTTTTCATTTTTATTTTTTAATGAGATTTTTTATTTTTAACTAGCAAATTGGTGTTATCTGTATTTATCACTTTTTAGTTCTTGATTTTCTGTTCCAAGTATTATCTCATCCCATTATGATATCCCTGTATTCTTGTATAAGTTGAACAGGTATGGGAACAAAATGAATATTTTTTTCCCAATCAGGTGGACTTTGGGAAAAGATAGGAATATACTGAGCTACAGTTTGCTCCTTCCTACCACTGGGAATTATTATAAATTATATTTGGACTTTTTAAAAGAGTAAATACAGATGTTATTAAATGGTTGTCTATTAATAGAATAGAATAGAATAGAATAGAATAGAATAGAATAGAATAGAATAGAATAGAATAGAATAGAATAGAATAGAATAGAATAGAATTTTTTATTGGCCAAGTGTGATTGGACACACAAGGAATTTGTCTTTGGTGCATATGCTCTCAGTGTACATAAAAGAAAAGATAGATTTGTCAAGAATGGTTGTCATAGAGTTCAAGTAAGCAATCAGGAAACAATCAATATTAATATAAATCGTAAGGATACAAGCAACAAGTTACAGTCATACAGTCATAAGTGGGAGGAGATGGGTTAACTTTGGAATTTTGGAGAACTAGTATGCCTCCCCATCAGAAAAACAAACAAACAAATAAACCCTCTTCTCCAGCTGTTGTTTTGTCTATTCTGATGGCATTGTCTCCTGCAGAGACAAAAAAATGTTTACTAGCTGTTGATCCAACTACTTCAGTATTTAGCTGTTTCTGAGATGTAACAGCTTTGGCCAATAGCCAAACATTATAGAACACCAATTGAGAGATCTTCAGAGAGGATTTTTGACTCCAGAAATGCTGCTCAGAATTGATCCAAGAGAAATTACTAATTATGAGTTGCTTGTCATGTTGCAATAAAAAAAATAGACTTTCAATGTACCGTATTTTTCGGAGTATAGGACGCACCGGAATATAGGACGCACCTAGATTTTAGAGGAGGAAAGCAAGGAAAAAAGTATTCGGAATCAAATGGTGTAGTAATATATTATTTAATAAAATACCAGTGTAACAGAATAATTTTTACAACCATGTATACTTTTTTCAACCATGTATACTTTTTACAACCATGTATACTTTTTACAACTATGTACACTTTCTACAAACTTCAAACTTGACAGCTTTAAGACTTGTGGACTTCAACTCCCAGAATTCCTCC
Source organism: Diadophis punctatus similis (assembly GCA_023053685.1). NCBI lineage: Eukaryota > Metazoa > Chordata > Lepidosauria > Squamata > Dipsadidae > Diadophis > Diadophis punctatus. Next base: position 2,603,921 of record JALIGW010000013.1, read on the forward strand.
TCCAGTCATGCTAGCTCAGGAATGGGAGTTGAAGTCCACAAGTCTTAAAGTTGCCAAGTTTGAAGAGCCCTGGTTTAGGGGTGGCAAGGGTCTTCACACTTGTCAACTCCCAGAATTCCTCCTCCAGTCATTCCTGAGCTAGCATGACTGGAGGAGGAATTCTATGAGTTGAAGTCCACTAGTCTTAAACTTGGCAAGTTAGAAGACCCTTGCACCCCTAACCCAGGGCTCTTCAAACTTGGAAGTTGGTTTTCAAACCTGTCAGGCTGCTCGCTTCGGGCAGCAGCAGCGGTGGCTCTGGCGGCGGCGAGTATCGGCGGTGGTGAGTATCGGCGGCATCAGGGGCGGTGGTGGCGGCGGGTCCTGCGGCAGGCAGCAGCAGCGGTGGCTCCGGTGGCAGCGAGTATCGGTGGCGGCAAGTATTGGCGGCGGCGGGGGCGGCGGCGGGGGCGGGTCCTGTGGTGGGCAGCAGCAGCGGTGGCTCCGGTGGCAGCGAGTATCAGCGGTGTTGAGTATCGGCGGCGGCAGCAGCAGTGGTGGCTCCGGTGGCGGTGAGTATCAGCGGTGGCGAGTAGCGGCGGCGGCGGCGGGGGGTCCTGTGGTGGGCAGCAGCAGCGGTGGCTCCGGCGGCGGCGAGTATTGGCGGCGGTGAGTAGCGGCAGCGGGGGCTGTGGCGGCGGCGGGTCCTGCAGCGGGCTTCAGCAGCGGTGGCTCCGGCGGCAGAGAGTATCGCCAGTGGCGAGTATCAGCGGCAGCGGGGTCTGTGGCGGCGGTGGTGGCGGGTCCTGCGGTGGCGGCTGCAATGGGGGCAGGGGCAGGGGCTGCAGCAAAGGCAGTGGCAGGTCCTGCGGCAGTGGCAGAGGCTGCAACGGCGGCTGGGGCAGCGGCGGCTCCGGCAGCGGCTCCCAGCAACAGCGGCTGCAGCAACGGCAGCAGCGGCGGTGGCCAGCAATGGCTGGAACCGGCCGAAAATGCCTGAAATGCAATGCTCTTTTTTTGCCTCCACATGCCCTGTTTTTGGAATGGGGAGAAAAGTTTTTTTTGTGGAGGCAAAAGAAGAGCATTGCGTTTCAGGTGGTGGGTGGTTCCAGCCGGCGCTGCAGCCCGAAAACACTTCCTTCCCCATTCCAAAAACGGGGCGTGCAACCAGCGCTGCCTGCCGCCTGAAACGCGATGCTCTTTTTTGGTCTCCGCACACTCTGTTTTTGGAATCAGGGAAGGGATCGCAGCGCTGCTGCCTGAAAATGCTTTCCTCCCGAGGCTGAGTGGCAGCTGGCAGGTGGGTGGGAGCTACATTCAAAGTATAAGACGCACCCACTTTTTGACCCTTTTTTTGGGGAGTAAAAAGGTGCATCTTATACTCCGAAAAATACGGTAAAATAAATCATTAAACTTTTTGCTAAAGATCGAAGGAACTCACTAGTGTTTTCAGATTTGTCCATTCAAAGGTACCTAATACCTGAAAAGCAGTTAATAAGCAATTTTTAAAGGAGATTGCAAAAGGAAGTATGTGAAACCAATCTCCTTTTGAAGGTGCCAAACATGTTTTGAGCGAAATGGCTTTTCCTTCATCTCCCAGAGCGCTAAACTCACTTGAGACCACTTTCATGCAGTCTCTTCATGGGGAGCAACTGTCTGGAGCACTTGTGGGTTATCTCAAACCCTCTTTTTGTCCAAAGAGGAATTACAAAGAGCTGACCTATTTGCCAGCTCACCATTTCTTCCCTCGAAGTTGAATTTTGATTGAGTTTTGGACTATTAATTCACTTAACAACAATCTCTAAGAAATTTTGTTTAAAGAGTTGAAGCATTATCCAAACTTATATTTAGGAATTTGATTGATATGATTATTGGTAGCTAAATGTAACTAGAGACAAATACACATTCCTACATATATGGCACATGTTCTTGTTTGAATTTATACATAGGGTCCATAACAAAGTGCAATCATGTTCCAGTTATACTGTTCCTGGGTTTATTTAAAAATGTCAATTTGGTCTAATGTAATATTTTAATGCATTATTGTTTGAAGAACTATTACTTACACTCCAGTGGAATTGCTTTCTGTATATGTGATATTTTCTCTCACTCTATAATACCATTTTGAAAGGCGTTGCTATAGCCTTTTCCATCTTCCTTTAATCTCATCTGCCTCTATTACAGCTTTCATGATTATCCTTATTATTCCTACCTTAGCCACAAATTTTTCTTATGATTTCTCTGATCTTCTTAAAAATTATCATTTCTCTTTTATTTTTCTCCAGTTTTTTATGATTATGGCTTTTCTTGCTTAATACATAAAATTGTACTATTAAATATATTATGCCTAAAGACATGCACATATAATTGCCTTAAGCATACACTGTAATCAGTGCTTATGTTTGAGTTACAGAGTCATAAGATTCCATGCTCTAAAATAGTTAAGTGTGTGTGTGTGTGTGTGTGTCTCTCTCTGTGTGTGTGTGTGTGTGTGTGTGTGTGTGTGTGTGTGAGAGAGAGAGAGAGAGAGAGAGAGAGAGAGAGAGAGAGAGAGAGAGAGAGAGAGAGAGAGAGAGAGAGAGAGAGAGAGAGATTTTCTTATCAGATGGAGAAAATAAGAGGTGTTTTGAATCTGAGTAAAAGGCATATTCTCCAAAATAAAGCAAGGTTGATGCAATCTGCTTTATGAGGATTTTTTGGGAGGATTTAGGACATGTGCTGGTTATGACACAATATTATTTTTATATGTGTTTTCCTAGATCTGTTTCAGGACACTTTCTATGTAATACTATTTAGCATAAATAGTATTTTTATCTTTGTGCATATTGTTAGAAAATAGATGTAGTAATATGTTCCCTACTCATGTTTGTATAAAGCCTTTCAATTATGTCCTTATACCTTGATTGTTCCCACTCATAATTATTTTAATTGTTTGCTGTCCTGTTATGTGTTACTGTTTATTTTTCTCAAAACATTTTTTCACAACAAAGAGATAATCCTTTGTTAACAATTTACACTCCTTTTTAGTCATGTTATATAGCCGTTCCATAGGTTGGTCTCTACAACCCAGAGATAGCAATAGCAATAGCACTTAGACTAAACTGCTCCAAACTCGATTGCAGAAAATACGACTTTAGCAACAGAGTGGTCAATGCCTGGAATGCACTACCTGACTCTGTGGTTACTTCCCCAAACCCCCATAACTTTAACCTTAGACAGTCTACTGTTGACCTCACCCCATTCCTAAGAGGTCTGTAAGGGGCGTGCATAAACACACCAGCGTGCCTACCGTCCCTGTCCTACTGTCCCCATTTATTCGTATCCTTATCCTGTATTCATAATCATGTTTATACTTATATCTGTTATCTTATACTTGTTTGACATACACACACACACACACACACACACACAGATAGATAGATAGATAAATAAATAAATAATAAATTAATAAATACATAAATACATAAATACATAAATACATCACTTCACAGTGCTTTTACAGCCCTCTCTAAGCAGTTTACAGAGTCAGCATATTGCCCCCAACAATCTGGGTCCTCATTTTATCGACCTTGGAAGGATGGAAGGCTGAGTCAACCTTGAG